>OZ038378.1:25087762-25687762 GCA_964036045.1 Eutreptiella sp. 'Long Island Sound 2002' | reverse complement strand
ACAACGCATGCCATTGATATATTAACAGGAAAGCCTCCCCACAGCCGCCAACATCAAGCACTATTAGTAAGGGGGCCGAGGCTCTGGTAGGCGGAAAAGGCCGCAGACGAACCCGGGCAAAGGGGACGAACATCTGTAAATGCAATGAAACCGGCGCCCGGAGCTGTACATACCAAATACGGAGGGTCGGGAAAACGCGAGCACCCTAATTGCACAATGCTAGGGACTTGGGACTAGTAGCTTGGGACAATGCGCAGAGCATATGTACACGGCAAGTTCAAGGGCCAAAGGAAAGCCGAACCATCAATGGTGTTAACGGTTCCTTTTTTATTTCATCGGTATGTATAGCCCACTATGCGGGTAAAATGACCAACCAATTGGAAGTAGCGGAGCACTGCAAGCTCACAAACGAAACATGGCAGTGGATAGAGAGCAAAGCACATTCCATACCAGCCTCTAGGGCTAGGCGAAAGTATAATTGCCCTGGATCTCAAAGAGGGCACCATTATGCATGCCAATGTGTGCCCGGGGGGCAGTTGGCCTCAAGATCCTGAACAAGCCAACTGTAAGGCACCTCAAAAAATGGTAAACCTACAGAACGGAAAAACCGTGCACGGACCGAGACACAACAAACCAACCCCGCCTGCTCGGATCTACGGCGGCCGAGCAAACCTCAACCAAGCAAAGAGACAACCAACAACCGACCAACCGAGACCCCCACCACCCAGCTACTCGACAAACGGGCACAAACTGGCCAACACACCACTAAGAAGACACCAGGCAAACACAGGACTAGGGCACTACAGGGGGTGGTAATAGTTCGTAAGTGTAAAGGTTCGTTTTGTATAAGTTCGTATGGGTGGTGTTCCGAATTGCTGCATGTAGAAACCGCCCGCTGTTACGAACCGCTGCAGCAACGAACTAAAACCGCACAGATGTGTTCCGGGATTGGTCAAATCTGGGACAGGAGAACAGAGGCTTTTGTATCGCGCTCTGTTGAGCTTCTGTGGTCATAATAGTAGTAATAATGATGATAGTAACAATAATGATCAATAACATTCATAATTTTTCTGTCTTCAATCATGCAGCGCTTCCTCACAAAGGGAGGCCAGTCCATGAACGACGCTCTGGCTGCACCAGTTCTAAGGCCCGTCAATACAAGAGCTCAGCGCCGAGGACTTGGCTAGAGTGGACGCCGTCGCAAAAGTCCCTTTGTGTGCAACTGTTCCTGGAAGGTAACTACAACCACGTTGTGCTGCGTTACGGGTGTCAAGCGCCGCCCCTTAACACACTTCGCACCTGGGCTGGCAAGGTGCAGGAGGGTGAGCCACTGGAAGGGTACGGCACCAACTCAGTTCTCAGCCGCACAGAGGAGGAGACCATTCTGAAGTTCATCAAAGAGTTGAAGTATGAAGCTGCCGTGATTGACCTGGACACCATTGCGGCGCTTGGAAGAACAGTCGCTGAGAGGTCTCGTGGGCCTGGTCTTGCTCCTGTTTTGGACCGCCAATGGGCTGCAAACTTTCGTCGCAGGCACAAGATGGGTTGTCTCAAGAAGATCACGACTGAGCGGTTGCCTTCTACAGTGTCTGACTTAGCGCTCGACAACAAATGGAGACGTGAATTCTTGGACCTCGCTGAGCAGCCTCAAAAGTATGGTGTGCGTATCCTTGAAGGTGAACCCCAGTCGCTGCCGCCGTGGGCGCAGTTGGGCCTGGACGAGATGCTCCTCCAGTACGCGCCCAAGTTGCGCGGAGGGTATGCAGCCGGAGAAAAACAGGTCAGACACTACAGCAGCGCTGACAAGCGATAGGCCACGGCCACGCCTGTGGTCAACCGTGAAGGCACCGTAAAGGTACTACAAGTGTTGCACAGAGGAAAGACAGGGCGCTGCCATGCGCGTCTCAACCTGCCTCAAGGCCTGCCATCCTACATGCACGAAGACCACGCGGAGAAGAAGTGTCAGACTGGCGACACGTTCAAACGCCTGATGATCAAGGTCGACACTGAAGTTGCGAAGGACAAACGCGACCATGGCGTGGCGCAGAATTACCCATGTGTCGTCATCATGGACTGGGTTGGAAGCCATCTCGACGATGACGAGTTGAAGCGCGTCGACGACGCTGAAATAAGGCTGGCGAACTTATACTATTTTGTGGCGCGGCCACATATGTATGTTTTCTTTGGCCGCGCTCGTCGCAGCCATGTCAGCAATGTTGGCGATCAGGTCATCAAAGGCATGACAGCATGTTTGCGCGACAGACTGAAGCGTCGCCACATTGACCATTGCCTGAAGATCCGCGATGGACTGCTGCCAAAGCACTCCAAGCTAGATAGCAGCGAGCGTACGATGAAGGCGCCCCTTGTAACTTGGCTTGCTGAATGGGCTGCATTCCCTTTGACAACCACACACATCCTCAGCAGCTGGAACATGGTGTTTACAGAGGTGCCAGTGACAGAATCTGTAGATGATGTTGACCTCCCCTGCCCTTCAGCAGCCATCCCCATGCCTGCACCTTTGCTGTCTGTTGTTCCTGGTCATGTTTCAGATTCAGAGGAAGCCTCAGAGGCACAGGCAGAGGCAGATGAAGCCTCTGGGGCAGAGGTGGAGGACAACATTGACGTCCTGTCAGTCCCAGGCACACCACCTGTACAAAGAGCAGCAAAGAGGAGGGCTGAGCTCCCTTCCACAGTAGGACACTTCCAGCGACAACAGCCAGCAAACACCCCCCCCCCCCCCAACCACACACCCCAGACACCCCAGACATTATCCCCCCCCCCCCGGCTTCCTGCTCCCCTCTTCCGACACTCCTTCGACCTGTATCAGCAAGCAAGTAGCACCAAGCTACCAACCAGCAGCAAACATCCAGCAACCAGCAGCCAGCGACCAGCAGCCAGAAGTCCACAGCCAACGACAAACAGCAGCAGCAGTCACCATCCAGCACCCAGCAGCCAAGAGCAATCAGCCAGTGAACAGCAGCCGCCAACATCCACCAGCACGCAGCCAGCAACCAACAGCCATCTGACACATCAGCCTTCACCCGTCACCCACCTACACGGCAGGACACAACACCATCACCACACTGCACCACACTGCACCACTGCATGCACAGCTCTGCGCACCAGGAAACCTTACCGATCCATTGAGTCTTTTTTGTTTGAGCCATCAATTGGAATTTTTCTTTTCTATTTTTTTTCAGGACCACTACGGCAAGAGCGCAAGACTTGAGCAGAATGAAAGGGCTTTGTACTTTAGTAATTCTCAGATCAGCTACAGGGCCCCAGACTGATTGCAGGCAAGCCAGAATGTTCCAGTCTGTTTTACTTTTTGCCCTCACACTTGCTCGCTTCTCTTTGCTCAATCCACTGGTCCATTTTTTCATTTTTTCATTATATCATCTTTTTGTTATTTTGCCTTGGTATAGGCTATATATCCCTTTGCATCTTTCACCGAAAAGGCCTCCACTAGTATTTTAACCTTTTCAGGCCCATGGTGCAGTTCATGCAGTGTTTTCACCCTGACTAGGTTTGTAAATACCCGCGGCTGTCCTTCGGAGAACTTCGGCTCACCATGAACGCTCATTTTGCCCATGGTTAGGCCGCTTTGGTGCAATGCTTTGGGCGGGGGACCGCCATGCCTCAAAAAAAGAGGAGGGCTGAGACCCGGTTGGACAGACTTGCCAAAAGGTTTCGTGCTGCACCACGTGATGTACATGCTCAGCGTGTGGCCAGGAAGAACAGGCAAAGGGCAAGGGAGGCGCGGGAGGCAGTGCAGACTTCGGATGATGAAGGCACTCTGATCTGTGCAGTGATGCTTACCATGAGTGAAAGAGAGTAGTACCTCCTGTTTCCTCTTGAATAACAGCGAATCGATCAAATTGAATATGTGGTTCATCCTTTGCAACAGCGACATGTCCCTCAAAGGGCAGTGAAGTTTGTAGGGTTGGACGATTTGCACACGAGAGCACTTTTTTTTTGTGGGCATTTTTCCTAATTCACGCGAGTTGCGCACGGCAATGGTGGTTCATAAAAAAGCGGGAACTCTGACCACTTCGGAGAAGAAAAACAATAAAAAAAAAACAGGATTTTCAACATAGAAGTCAGTGACAAAAAAAAACGAACAATATTTCAGTAGGTAAAAAAAAACGGCATTTTGAATGCAGAAGTGAGTGACAAAAAGAAACAGTGTAGGTTTTTCAGCACAAAAAAGAGAGCAGGTTTTGAAGAAAAAAAAATAGATAAAACATTTTACACAAATAGCAAGAGTGCAAGGTGTAGAAAAAAAAAGTGTAATGTTTTGAAAAAACGAGGAGAGAGAAATAGTAACAGTGTTGTACAAATACAAAGAAACATTGAGGTAATCAAAAAAAGAGGATGTCGGTACCAACCTTTACATGGAAAAACACCAGCCTTTTACCAACCGCTGCATGAAAAACACGTCTAAAATCACCTTTTACCAACCGCTGCATATATGAACTATTACCACCCCCTGTATGTAAACACGACACATCGAAATCTAACATAGCCACCAACCAAAAACCGGCACAGCGACAAAGAATGGACAACATTGAGCACCACCCATCACAACCGAGGCAAAACCACAAACAAGTCACGTCCACACCAAGGTGGCAGAGGGTATGCACCGCGAAACTGGGCACAAACACTACCGGTGCAACTAAGATTACACCGCGGCTCTCAAAAGAGGACACACACACCAGCCAAAACCGAACTGGTCGGGGGTGCATGGTAGGGATGCAGATTCACTGCGAATTGGATTTGAATTAGACGAACTCGCTGCGAACTGGTTTGGGCTGTGAATTTGCTTCAAACTCACCATGAACTTCGCAGGACCGCGAATTCATGGCGAATTTGGTCTGCGAATTCGCGGAAAGTCTCGTCGGCTACACCTGTGCCGCATCGCAAATTTCCTTGACTCTTATTTCGGCTGATTTCTCTACATTCTTTTGGAGTTAAAGGCTGAAACTCGGCAGAATTTCAGTGCATCATAAAAACCAACTATTCATCGCTCCATCTCCGAATCCTGTCGATTGACGGAAAATTGGTCTACAGACCGCTTTTCACCGCTTTTCACAGTGTTTCGAGGGTTCGATTGTTAGCAGCTCTGCCCCGCGTGCTGGTATCCACAGTATCTGCATACGGACTCGTCCACGTGGTGCGGTGGAAAGGGTGACTGTGGCGTCGCGCGCGTACCCAGTCCCAAAAATTTTTTCGGGATGATTGCCGCTCGCGTAAATACCGGTATATACGAGCGGTATATACCGATATACCAGTATATACCGCAGTATATACCGCGGTATATACCAGCCGCCGCAGCAGTATATACCACAGTATATACCATCGCCGCCGCAGTATATACCACAGTATATACCATCGCCGCCGCAGTATATACCACAGTATATACCATCGCTGCCGTATATACCAGCGCTGACAAATTCGAATTTTGAATTTCTAGACCAATTTGAATTTCATTTTTCATTTTTTTTCTTTTTTCTGTCACAGCTCGGAATGAATCTTCGCCTACTGATTTTGCTACTTGTGTGTTCCTTATGTTTGGGCACACACTCCAATCCCAAACGCTTTGATTGGAAATGCTCCGATGTTGTCCGTGAAATGCATGGACGCACCATTGGCGAGATTGGTGTGCTAATTACCAATCGACCTCGTCGTGCACCTGCCTATTACGTATGGCACCCGGAGCAAATGTATAATTGGAGGCCCGTATGTCCTGATTGCCGTGGCCCTGCAAAAAAACACGGGTGGTCAAAGCATGTGGTTTGCATGGCAAGCGAAAACTGCGCTTTGCTTCACCCTCGCTATAGCTGTCCTACATGCAGCACATCGGCATCTACCAAGACATTTACTGTATGTAACATCCGGGATCAATGGCCTCAAGAGGTGGTGGATGGGTTTCCATTCATCCTAACACCCAATAGTGGCGTAGACGTCACTTTATTCAGCATGGTTCTGGAAGGCCTAGTGCGAGGTGTGCCGACAAGGACAACAGCAAACATGATCTCGGCGATGTACAACACAAATTTCAAATTTGTGTTGAACACGTTGCAAGAACCCATGACGTATGCCGATTGGGGTGCACCGCCAGGAACAAATTTGCTCATTGACATGTTGTATCGATACTTCGAATCGAACAACGGATTTTGGGACAATTGCCTCGCGCAAATCGGTGCGGCAAAATTGTCGGCGGACCACACGTACAAAGTGGCGAAAAAGATCAAGGTAAAAATCGACGGTCAATATCGTGGACAATACGAAACGTGTTACTTTGTTATGAATGAACTGGGCATGGTGATGGCATGGTGTTTTTGCTCTGATGCCGCTGTTCCGCAACACATTTTGGACGAACTTGTCCTGCGGACTAATGTCCAAATTGAAGAAGTCCACGTTGACCGGTGCTGCCAGGAACAATTCTGGCACGATTTGTTCCCCGGTTGCCATGTGTGCTTGGACCTTTTTCATGCCGTCCAACGCGTCACCCGCGAGGTGAGCAAACGGCAAAAAGGCTCCAAGGCTGCTTGCACAGCGTTTTCATTGTGCTTCCGTGGCGAAGGTCGCAAAGATCATGTCCGCAGCGATGCGTCACGCACTGCGGAGCCTGATGTGCTGTGGCAAAGAGTGCGTGACTGGGTGCGGAACTACCGCGCCCATGCAAATGTTGCGGTGCGCCAAGCCATAGCAGACTTGAAGGAACATAGCGAGTGTTTGTTTGAACAATGGTTTAGTGGCTCACAGAATGATGAGTGCCTGCATCGATTCTTAAACGCGGCCACCTCATTCCGGCGGTGTACTCCGGACTACATGCGTGGGCTCATTTCATGCCTTGTACACCGGTGGAATAAAAGAAAATTTGCGCGTGCATGGGCAAAGCCAGAGGCAATCGGGATCACCAAAGACTATTTGCGGGATTTGGCACCGCATTTTGCTCGTTGCATTGACAATCATCGCGAAATTCCGGACGATTGGTTGGGTGTGCGAGGGGTTGCAGGTGACGAGCTATTTGATGACAAGTGCTCAATTATTTTTGGGGTTACTAGGGAGGGGGCTGGTGATCTTCCACCTACTCTCGCGGAGCAGGACTTTGAGTGTTTGGCCGAAAATGAAGAGCCACAATCTCATGGCAACAATATTTGGGAATGGTTGAATCGGGTTGAGGAGGAGGTTGAAAAGGAGGGTCGCTTTCCATTTGAGGAGGATGTAGACGCCCACATTCCTCCAACGTGGTATCAGGAAATTGGAGGATTGGCGGAATCCCTTAGACGGAAGTATGCGGGGGGCGGGAGGGTGGAGTGGAATGTAGTTGAGGGGCCGACAGTGCTTAAGGGGAAAGATGTCAGCAACAAAGAGCGCGATCACCTGTTTAGCGTGGTGGCTCACAACCGTTTGCGAGTTGAATCCGTTCAAGGGGATGGAAATTGTTTCTTCCGGGCGGTGGCAGCACAAACGGACCTAACGCATGAGGAGTTGAGGCAAATGGTTGTCAGTGAGCTACGACAAAATTTTGTTGAATATTTCGAATTTGTTCGCCACTCCGATGTGCCATACGGCACACTCGTGTCAAAGCTAGAGGAGGATGGGGTGTGGGATGAGGATGCTGCGGATTTGGTAGTTGTGGCCTTGGCGACTGCTCTACAAAGGCCAATACTACTGTTTACAGCCCACATAGGTATTCAATTTGTGGCACCTTTCCACCCATCGGAATCCGCATTGAAGTTGGACCCTCTAACCCTTCTTCTTTTGAACGATCATTATGATGCATTGTTGGCAGATAATGAATTGAAAAAGGTGCAACCTGCACCTCCACTTGTGTTGAAACCGTCCTCACGCCTAACCGCCGTTGAAAAGCTCGGTAAGCATGGTGTTCCGGTAACAAGAAATCCATGGAGTGCTGCAGAACGTAACCTGCTTGAGAGCATTCGCGAACAGGTAGGTCGCAACAAGTTTGCGGCGATACAAAAGACATGGAATGAGGTTGTGGCCACAGGGAAATACAATGGTGAGGATTGTGTAGGCATTCGACCGAGAGGGTCTTCTCACCTCAAATCCCAAGCCCAATACATGGACAAGCAAGAGAAGGAACAGCATGTACCAAAAGAGAGGCACAGTGCTCGCTTAGCTAAGAAAGCTCGCACCGATCCCGGCCCTGCGGCAACCACGGAAGACTCTCCTTCTCATGAGGCACCTCCATCTCAAGTAGCTAACCCACCTGAGGTAGTTGAAGCCTCTCTGACCTATGAGCCTAGTGCAATAAACCCTAACGGTGACCACAATCCTCCGGTTTCTCAGCCTCTTTCTCACCCTGCCATCTTACCTCCCATGAATGTTGATCCTTTGCCATTTCAACCCTTTGACCAACAACCTTTCCCACCCTTTGACCAACAGCCATTGCCACTTGACCCTGGGCCCACTTTCCAATTCATGTTCCAACCTCCCGAGAATGACTATTGGCCCCAGTAATCCAAAGGAGATTAACCTAAATGACTACATGTTTGCATGTTGAGTACTTTATTACATGGTGTACTATGTCGCATTGGAGAACGAATTTGCTCATTGCACATGCTTAGGGTTTTGGAGGTTTCACTTGAGTGGCAACCAAGCCATTTATTCTATGGTTGCCGTTGAAGAGAGGGACAACTTGAAATCCTATGTTGAGATCCTCAAATCGAGAAATTTGAAAAATCGGATTTTGAAATCCTATGTCTACATCCATGATTGGACAAATTTGAAAAAATCCGAATTTTAATGATGGTAGGATTACATTTGGGGCGCCGAAGGCGCCCGAAGAAAAATTTTAAGAATTTTGACATGGATCCCTTCATTCCTAATCCAATCGCTCCCCTTCCTTAGTCATACATGAGCCGCCCTTTCACTTGAGTGTCTTCTCCATCCCTCTTCACTTGAGTGTTTTTTTGAGCTCCAATCCTTCACTTGAGTGGCAACCATGCCATTTTTTCTCGTGCAAGGGGAGATTCTTTTTCTTTTTAAATGATGGATGCGGATTTCGAGGCGTACCTTGAGGTTTGCAGTACAATCGGAGATCTGCACGATTTTAGCTGCCCAACACGTGCCGCAAGCGCCAACCATACGTTGCCACTGCCAGAACCACGTTGTAACCGCACTGACATAATTCTCATCTAATGTCGACATTATTCTCATCTAATGTCACTCAGTTTCTGGTTTCCCTGAGAAGTGCTCTTCTAGGGTAGCTAGAGGCGCTGGGTGTTTAATCTCCACCACATTGTCTATCATATGTGACGTTGAGAACCTACGTTGAGAACCTAGAGTGCGTAGGGCAGTCCGTAGTGTCATGTAAAAGGTATCATGAGCTATCATGCTAAAGCATTAAGAAGCCGGATTGCGTAGTAGCGTCGTGTTAAAGTAAAACTGAATGTTGCTAGGAGTGTAGCCATGAGTGTAAAAGCTGATTGTAGCCATGAGTGTCGCCATGAGTGTAAAAGCTCACCACCTAGAATGCGTATAGTCATGTAAAAGCTATGATGCAAAAGCTATCATGTAAAAGCTGACTGTAGCTGTGAGTGTAGCCATGAGTGTAAAAGCTGATGGTAGCCATGAGTGTAGCCATGAGTGTAAAAGCTGACCACTCGGAATGCGTAGCGTCATGTAAAAGCTATCATGTAAAAGCTATCATGTAAAAGCTGAGTGTAGCCATGAGTGTAGCCATGAGTGCAAAAGCCGACTGTAGCAATGAGTGTAGCCATGAGTGTAAACGCTCACCACCCCGATTGCGTAGCATCATGTGAAAGCTATCATGTAAAAGCTAACTGTAGCGATGAGTGTAGCCATGACTGTAAGAACTAACTGTACCCATGATTGTAGCCATGAGTGTAAAACCTTCAATTCAATACGAGCACAAAATTTTCCACCCGCGCAATTGCGCGGGTTAAAGGCTGGTTATTACTATTATTCTATTTGCACCCACAGCCCGGTTCGCTTCCGCTTCGCTCCAAGTGCCATTTCAGGCTGATATCCGTGAGCTTGGAACGGGCAATTGATGCAAACAGTGGGCCCTTTAATGGTCGTGTGTGGATGAGGGATACACACGGGCGACTATCCCAAGCTGGTGACTGCCGTTCCCTCGTTTTCTCCTTAGCTTCACGTTCCATGGTTTTTTGTTGATTTGCTGCAAGTTTTTGGGGGAAACTCAAGGCCAAGGACCAAGGAGCAATAGGATGGCGACACAAAGCGAGCGTTGTTCGAAGCATCGAGAATTTTCTCACGCTCCACACGGTAACATCTTTGAGGAAATGTTACGTGCCGAGGAATTGATGGGCCCTGATTACTTCGTGTTCTATCATAGCTATCGCTCGCACCCAGTCCTTTATGAAGTTTACTCTGTTTTGGCATCCATTGCATATGACATTGAAATTCACACTCCTTTACCGCGCATTCTCAAGGAAGGTTTTCAAAGGTGAGTGCCCTCCCCACAAATGTTTCACACTTCTGCGTTCGTGTTGTGGGGTGCAGCAAAATTCTTAGAATACATGTGTATTAGCGACTTGTTTTCATTTCTTGGCATCGTCCACAAGTCTTGTCCAAGGGAGTCGCAGACCGAAGCCACGTGCCTCCATTTCCGTAGGTTCCCAACGCTTGATACATTATTGAAGCAATGGCCGGGGACAGATCATCATCCTTGCGCAAAAAGTGTATTGATATCATCACAGGTGGTGTGGTTGTGTCTTTGGGTTGCAGTACCTTATAAGAGGTGTTCGAATTTCTTTTACAAAAAAAGAGGGTTGTCGGCGGTCGTAGCTCGGAACCTTGAAACTACGTGATCCCACACGAGCGCATGAGGGCGATGAATATTGGGCCGACCGGACTTCCGCATATCTTGGAATGCTCGGCTAGCCGGCCAAAATTTGCTTCCTTCAATATTGTGGCCATTGGGCGCTGAACCCCCTCGTCATATTGATTTGAGGGTGTGCACCCCCAAGCACCGCGCTAGGCACTACAGCAAGGTTGTAGTTCGAGGTGTCAACTTTTGCCAAACCAAGGATTTTAAGCCACGTCAAAGGGCTTGTATAATTAGCTACACTCCTTGTTATTGTTGTTGTGGTGGTGGTGATGTGGTATCTTTGCCAATGTGGCCCCTCGCATGCAGCCGGCGTTGTTTTCTATCTTGGAATGCCAACCCATCGTTGTGTTCCCGACGGGCTATTGCGCCGGGCCGCCGTTCACGGACAAGGAGGGCGTGGAGCAAGTGCTAACGTCATGCGGATGCAGTGCCAAGGCCATTCTTGACGTGCAGACCTTGTGGAGGTCGTTTTACAACCCGAAGGTTTTGCTCCATTGTGCATGAGATATTGGGTGGACACAGCAATCCGCTTAA
Organism: Eutreptiella sp. 'Long Island Sound 2002'; assembly: GCA_964036045.1. Classification (NCBI taxonomy): domain Eukaryota; phylum Euglenozoa; class Euglenophyceae; order Eutreptiales; family Eutreptiaceae; genus Eutreptiella; species Eutreptiella sp. 'Long Island Sound 2002'. The sequence goes on along the minus strand of OZ038378.1, from coordinate 25,676,382 downwards.
TAGTCTTGAGAGGATTAGGCATTGGGTAGTGGGGTTTTGTAGAGCTCCGATCCACGATCTGCGCCGATTCTTGGGGATGGGGGGGGGGGGTTCTACCATGGACAAGGGACAGTAAGGAGCCACGTTGTCCATCGCACTGTACTTGCAACATACATTGTGCATTTTACATTAATAAGCATTTGTGGGACGCTTCTTGCTTTGTTGTTGCATGTTTACTCAAGAAGCACGTGAGGATCTTTTTTGGGCCTAGTGCTTGTGTGGATCGTTTTTTGCTTTGTGCTTGCATGTCACAACTCAACACTAGATTCACTTTGAACAATTTTTTGAAGAAGCATTAGTGGACCGTTTTTTGCTTTGTGGTTGCATGTTTACTCAAGAAGCATGTGTGGATTGTTTTTAAATTTGCTTTGTGTTTGCATGTCACAACTCAATGCACTTTCTTAGGTTAGCCCAAATTAAGGTAATTTGTGGTCTTGTGTTTGCTTTCTATGCCTTCCATGTTTTCGTCTCTTGCATTTTGACGGGTTTCGGGGGTTTTCGAAATTTTGGGCCTACGCACCTAGGCAGTGGTGTGAGAGGGGGGGAGGTTTCGTTGGATGGGGTTGGGGGCTTATGGTTATGGGGTAGTGACATGGATCAGTTTTGATCCAAAAGTTAGGCAGTGGCGAGGGTGGTGATCCAAAAGTGATCCATGGATCATTTATGGATCATTTTGCTTCAATCCTCTAGTTGTACAATTGCACTTCCAACTATATGTACATGCTCTTGTGGATTAATTTTGTGTTCCTTGCTGAAGCATTGAACGATTGTTTTTTGCAAATAGATTGTTGGATCATTTCATTTTTCCTTAGTTGCATGTCACACTAGGTCACGAGGTGCGCCGGAACAATTTTTTTCAAGATGAAGTGGTGGACCATTTCGTTGCTTTGTGGTTGCGTGTCACACCATGTCACCGGGTGCGCTTTCAACAATGTTTTTTTTGAAGATGAAGAGGTGGATTATTTCTTTGCTTCTTGGGTGCATGTCACACACAACATCACCGGGTGCGGTTTCGAACAATCTTTTTGAAAGGTGAATTGGTTGATTGTTTCTTTGTTTGCATGTTTCCATGTTTGTGCACCTTGCAACTATGGGTTCTCGAGCCCACAGGATTGTCTTGACCTGCCCCTAGGAGTGTCGGTGTATGCGGATTGGTGTTCTGGAAAAACCGTGGATCAGGGGGTAGGCAGTGGGCGGGGGGAGGGGGGCTCAAAAGCATTCTTCTAATAATTCGATTTGCGCGGAGATAGCTTGTTCCATTGAGTGAGTGCCGCAATGAAGGACAGTAGACCCATGCACAACAACAATTTTCAAATCCTATTGGGCGTGCTTATTGCATGGGAACATGTTTCACACAACACGCATCGGCTTCATGAGGGCCTCAACTGATGGCGGGGCACAGGCATTCAAGATCTGGCACTCCCAAGTTCGTCATGAAGGGTCGTTAGGGCCAGGGCGTCGTTTCCCAACGTTGTTCGCTTGGCCTGAAGAATTGGGAGGGACATTGCCTATTCGGACGGGCACCGCCATGCATTGGATCACAGGTGGTCGATGGAGTGACACAAAGCGGGCACATGCTGCAGATTTTTGTGCATAAAAGTATCGTGGACCAAGTGGCGTACCCCTGTAGTGAGTACGGTCGCGTGCTGCGGAAGCACCTTCCTATTTCCAAGTATTGAACCCTTCATTATCCGTGCGGTGTACCCTTGCATTGCTTTACTCATACATGTTTGCATGTGGCTCCGATGTGTGACCCCCCGGATTCCAGCACTACTGCCCCTACCCGACGCGTCTTGACTCGTGTCCCCAGCGGTTGATATCTCGCATCATCGCCGAAGAGTTTGAGTGTAGGACCCAGACGACTAACGAAATACGACCAACGTAGGGTCCATCGATTAATTTTGGGCCAGAGCGCGTCCATGTGCTACGGAGAAACAGTGACAACATTTGCTCACGAGGAAGATGCAGCGGTCCCTCCGGCTGGAAAGAGCACGGACGGACGGAGGTCCCACTCCCTTGAAACGTGCAGCAGCCTCGCTGGTGGTTAGCAGTGCCCTTATCTGTGCTCTTATCTGCCGCTGCGTCCTCCAATTTTCTCAGCGATGCTGCCTCCCAGTCACCCAAGCATCTCTCTTTACCTCCTGTTTGACGTCCCTCGATTTCATCTGCTCTTCTCTTAGCACCCCTTGCGACTTCCCCGCAGCTGAGCAGACCGAGCCATGGACACGTGAGGTCAAAAAAGCAGGAGTCCGGCGGATGCTGCACCTCTGCCTCTCCGTCACCACTTCTCGGTCCCTCGTTTGCTCGCGCTCTCGATGCTTTTCTACTCACTCCAACTCCTTGTCCTGTCACCTCACATCTTGACCCGCACTCGCTTTCCCTGCCCTCCTCAGCCCCACTCGCCCCTTACCATTTCGCTGCTCTTCAATTTTGGTATGCAGGTTTTTGCGCCAACGGACAATACCCGCCACAGTCCAGGCCCGTCTGTTCGCACATCCGCGGTATTTCACTGACCCAGCCAAAGTTTCTACGCGGTACTACTGCGCCGAGCCCTCTTTCCGCAGGTCAGAACGCTGTTCCTTGCCTGTCGCTTGCCTGTGCAGGCAAGTATGGCGGGTGTAATCAGCGTCCGAAGAATTGTCGAAGTTGTCTTGGAAGTGGTGACCGACAGAGTGCTAATAATAGTGTGTGAGAAAGCTCATTTGGAGACGGCGTGTGCTTGTAATGCACTGGGGGACCTTGGGTCAGTGCATGCTGAAGTGTTGGTCATACAGCTGGGGGAAATGCAAGGGGAGCGTCGAGCGTGGAAAATTGTGTGGTGTGGTGTGGTGTGGTGTGCCGAAGGCGCTGTTACCAAAAGGCAAAGGCCGGGATGTCTACCCACGGGTACAGGTAAACGGGCTGGGCTGTGTGTGTTGTGTGCGCGCTGTGTGTAAGTGTGTTGTGGCATAGCCGGACAAGTGCACTCTCGCACTTGGCCGACACTGCCTTGCCGACGCCTGCGCGCAGTCACACAGGGTCTCATTTGCCCACTGCACCCTGCGTGCCGCGCTGCACCACCAGTGCCTTCTGTGTGGTGCCGCACTGCTTGGTGCTCTGCACCACACTGCACTGTGTGTGCCCTGCTGCACTGTTGTTGTGGGCAGGGGGCAGTGGGCAGTGTAACGCACTGCCAGGCAGCCTGGGGGCTGTGGGCAATGGAAATCGTGCTTCGCACTGCCGCATTGCCTGAGGGCAGTGGGGAGTGGTACTCCCGCCGCTCACTGCCTCCCTCCCTTGGGGCAGTGGGCCGGGCATCTCCTGCAATACACTGCCGCCCTGCCTGGGGCAGTGGGCAGTGGTACTCCTGCGACACACTGCGCCACGGCCTGGGGGCAGTGGGCAGTGGGACTTTTGCAATGCGCTGCTCCACTGCCTGGGGGCAGTGGGCAGTGGAACTCCTGCTATACACTGCCTCACTGCCCGGGGGCAACGGGCAGCGGACCTCCTGCAATGCACTGCCCCACTGCCTGGGGGCAGTGGGCAGATGAACTCCTGCAATAGACTGCCCCACTGCCTGGGGGCAGTGGGCAGTGGGCCTTCCGCAATGCACTGCCCCACTGCCTGGGTGCAGTGGGCAGTGCAACTTCTGCAATGCACTGCCTCACTGCCTGGGGGCAGTGGGCAGTGGAACTCCTGCTATACACTGCCTCACTGCCCGGGGGCAACGGGCAGCGGACCTCCTGCAATGCACTGCCCCACTGCCCTGGGGGCAGTGGGCAGTGGACCTCCTGCAATGCACTGCCTCACCGCTTGGGGGCAGTGGGCAGTGGAACTCCTGCAATGCACTGCCGCACTGCCTGGGGGCAGTGGGCAGTGGACCTCCTGCAATGCACTGCCCCACTGCCTGGGGGCAGTGGGCAGTGGACCTCCTGCAATCCACTGCCTCACTGCCCGGGGCAGTGGGCAGTGCAATTCCTGCAATGCACTGCCTCACTGCCCGGGGGCAGTGGGCAGTGCAACTCCTGCAATACACTGCCCCACTGCCTTGGGGCAGTGGGCAGTGGACCTCCTGCAATACACTGCCGCACTGCCTGGGGGCAGTGGGCAGTGGACCTCCTGCAACGCACTGCCTCACCGCTTGGGGGCAGTGGGCAGTGGGACTTTTGCGGCAGTAGGCACTAATCATTACATTAGGGTTTTACTCAGCGCTTTGGTTTACCCCGCAGACATGCCCCTCCAGTGGTGCGCACACCTTTGGGGCTGCCTTTGGGGGATCGGGGGCTGTTACCCCTCCCGGACGCCCTCCCTGGTGTTGGCGCCGGGGTGGTGGCCGGGGGGCCTTATACCGTACCCAAAGGATGTTGGATACCGATACCGGGGCGTCCAGCCGGACGGGGACAGGGACTGTTTCTTCCACATTGGTAATCGGGCAATCAATTTCCTTCAGTACTTTAACCACCTTTCCTCGTGTCAAACCACCGGCCGTCGGGCCACGAGCATACAAGGGCAGCGTGGCCTCGAACCGCCATCACCAGCGGGGCCACACTGCCCTTCCGGCACTGTTCTGCCTGCTGCTCACAGGCAGGCTTCCGACAGCGGATATTGCAGGGCGGGGGGTCATTGTTTGAGGCCCCCCGCGCATGTCCGGGCCACAGGCCTTTCAGGCACTGCGGTGCCGCTCCGCTCACTCAGCCTACAACAAAAGAAGAAAAAACCCGAAGGGAAGGCGCTAACAGGCCCGGAGGCTCCTGCGGGAGGCTTGTACCCCTACAGGCAGTTGCGCAAATAACAGGGAGGAAAGAACAGGAACAAACAAAACCAGAACAGGAAAATACTGGCCCCGGCGCAGGCCGTCCCGTGGGGGTCCCGTAGTCTCTCATAAACTCACACCTACTCACACACCCATCATACCCCTGTTGACCGTGCTGCGCCATTGAAGCCCCCGCATAGGGGCCTCCTCGGTGTGGCTGATACCCTTACGCGGCCGGCCGCCGATGCGGGGCCCTGGGGGCGCGCCGCTCGGGCGCTGCCAGCCTGCAAGAGGAGTAGGGTCAGGGAGGGTTTTGGGATGGGTGAGGCAGCAGGGGGCGAGGAGAGGGGGCAGCACAGGGGGGAGGGGCCGACGGGGCATGCGGAGGGGCGGCCGTGGGGGGGGCTGGGGCAGGAGCGCCGGGAGGGGCGCGTGTTTGGGCTTCGGTTCGGGCCCTGTGCGTGGGCGGGCGCGTAGGGGAAGAGAGGAGGGGGAGGTCAGGTCAGCCGTCCTCTACTGGGGGTCGCTGACCGTTCCCAGGGCCAAGGCGGCCGGTACTAGGGGCCGCGGGGTCCCTGGAGATGGTGCTTGGCACTGGGACGTGCGCGAACCCGACACTGTTAGTACACCGCCTGTTGGCAGTGCCCGGGCCCTGTCGTCTGGGGCTTCGCACCCGGCACCCAGCCCGTGGGTAGAGCTGGGGAGTACTCAGGGTGTGGTGTGGTGTGGTGTGGTGTGGTGTGGTGTGGTGTGGTGTGGTGTGGTGTGCCGAAGGCGCTGTTACCAAAGGGCAAAAGGCCGGGATGTCTACCCACGGGTAAAGGTAAACGGGCTGGGCTGTGTGTGTTGTGTGCGCGCCGTGTGTAAGTGTGTTGGCCTCGGCAGGGGAAGGGAGAGTCGGGGAGACCTGGTGAGTTCGCCTCCGGCGACCGCGCTTATTCCAGGAGCTCCCGCTGCACCCCTTCCCTTTCTGCTTGCTGGTGCAGGCGCAGCTCCTGCAATGCCCACGCCATCGTGCTGCCCGGGCCCAGGCGGGCCTTCAGCAGTGTGGCACGCGCCTTGGCGTAGGCGTACCAGATCCGTATGGACTCCTCCACGACGTGGCGGAGGAACTCCGTGCCCAGCGAGTGGGGCCCCGTACACTCCAGGTGGGCCAGCTGCATGGAGGGGGTCCGCAGGGCTGCCGCCCACTGCTCCAGCACAGTCGGTTTCCACAGCTGGTGACGCACTGGGGCCGCCCGTGGCCCCACCTTCTGGTCAAGCCACGCTGCGAGGCGCCGGCGGGCTGGCCCCCACTCGTGCGATTGAGCCGAGCAGGCCCACAGGTGGGGCGCCGTCTCGGGCTGTGTCCCGCACAGGAGGCACGTTGTATCCAGCACCGTGCCCCGGTGGGAGGAACGGTGGGCCAGGACGGTCATGGTCGGGACGTTGTCCATGCGATGCGCCGTGATGTGGCGCTGCTGGTCGTGGTCGAACCAGTCCAGGGGGAGGCCCCCCCCTGGCATGAAATTTACCCCCCAGCGGGCCTCGTAGATGGCTTGCGCCGGTATGGAGGCCCGGTCCTGCAACCAGTCACTCAGCGCCGTCGGGGAGAGCTGGCACTGGTCGCGGAAGGGCACTGGGGGGATAAATGAGTAGGGGCGCCTGAGGAGCCACGTGAGGTCTACCTCCGGCGGCTCTCGCGTCGCTGCGTCCACACGGACGTTGAGGTCCGTGATCCAGTGCGACGGTGTGGTCACCACATTGATGGCAGACCTCGGGGAGAGGCGGTGCCCCCCCAGGACAGTGGCGTAGAGGTGGTGGATGCCATCTCCGCAGTGCCCTCCTTCCTGGTACGTGCGGAGGGCCCCCACTGCTGCCTCCGAGTCCGGCACCAGCCAGTAAACCCCCTGCTGTGTCGCCAGCCGGCGGGCATACGAGAGGAGGGCCATCGCCTCCCCCTCCTGGGAGGTGCCCACTCCTGAGGCCACCTGGGCCTGGTACTCCCCAGGCCCGCTCTGGACGACCCCGGCCATGGCCATACCCGCCTGCGTGGCCCCTGCATCCACCGCCACGACACTGCCTCGGAGGGTCGCCAGCGCAGGCAGGTCATGGAACCAGACGCCTGGGCGAGTCTCAGGGGCCAACACTCGCGGGGGGTCGGTCGCCCGGCCGTGGGGCGCCAGGAGGGCCTTGTCCCCATGGTGCTCCCTGAGGTGGGTGCGCAGGGCTTGGTGTAGCTCCGCTGGCTCCGCTCTATTACTCCCTCGATACGGTGTGGTGTGGTGTGGTGTGGTGTGGTGTGGTGTGGTGTGCCGAAGGCGCTGTTACCAAATGGCAAAAGGCCGGGATGTCTACCCAAGGGCAAAGGTAAACGGGCTGGGCTGTGTGTGTTGCGTGCACGCTGTGTGTGGGTATGTGGTTCTTGGGCGGAGAGTGGGGGAGGCTGGAAAAACCTGGCGGGCACCGCCGTGGCGGCCATCGTTATCCCAGGAGCTCCCGCTGCCCCCCCTCTCTTTCCGCCTGTTGGTGCAGGCGCAGCTCCTGCAACGCCCACGCCATTGTGCTGCCCAGGCCCAAGCGGGCCTTTAGCAATGTGGCGTGCTCCTTCGCGTGAGCGTACCAGACCCTGATGGACTCCTCCACAACGTGGCGGATAAACTCGGTGCCCAGCGCGTTGGGCCCCGCGCACTCCAGGTGGGCCCGCTGCATAGAGGGGGTCCGCAGGGCTGCCGCCCACTGCTCTAGGGCCGCCGGTTCCCACAGCTGGTGGCGCACTGGGGCCGCCCGCCCGCCCACCTTCCGGTGGAGCCACCCCGCGAGCCGCCGGCGGGCCGGCCCCCACTCATGGGCCTGGGCTGAGCAGGCCCATAGGTGAGGCGCCGTCTCCGGCTGCGCCCCACAGAGGAGGCAGGTCGTGTCCAGCACCGTGTTCCGGTGGGAGGACCGGTGGGCCAAGTCCGCCATCGTAGGGATGTTGTCCATACGGTGCGCCGTGATGTGGCGCTGCTGGTCCTTGTCCAACCAGTCTAGGGGGAGCCCTCCTCCCGGCATATAGTTCACCCCCCATCGGGCCTCATAGCCGGCCTGCGCCGGAATCGCGGCCCGTTCCTGCAACCAGGCGCTCAGCGCCGTTGGGGAGAGCTGACACTGGTCGCCGTAGGGCACCGGGGGGAGGAACGAGTAAGGGCGCCTGAGGAGCCACGTTAAGTCCACCTCCGGCTGCTCCTGCGTCGCCGCGTCCACACGGACGTTGAGGTCCGTGATCCAAGGCGACGGCATGGTCACCACATTGAGCGGACCCCGGGGAGAGGCGCTGTCCCCCCAGGACGGTCGCGTAGAGGTGGTGGATACCATCCCTGCAGTGGCCCCCCTCGTGGTACGTGCGGAGGGCTCCCACCGCCGCTTCCGAGTCCGGCACCAACCTGTAGACTCCCGGCTGTTGCGTCAGCCCGCGGACATATGAGAGAAGGATCATTGCCTCCCCGTCCTGGGAGGTGCCCACTCCCGAGGTCACCCGGGCCTGGTAGGTCGTGGGCCCGCTCTGGGCAACTCCGGCCATCGCCATAGCCCCTCGCGTTGCCCCCGCGTCCACTGCCACGACAGTTCCGCGGAGGGTAGCCAAAGCCGGCACCGTGCCCACTGTATCGAGGGAGTAATAGAGGGGGCCCGTACTCGGGTGCCCCGGGCACTTATGCGCCACACACTCCACCGGGTATTTGAAAAGAGCCACGGCCGCTGGGGCTATGGCTATCCACGGGAGAGGCGGCAGCGCCGCGGTGACCGTTACGAGAGGGGCTCGCGACGTCTTGGCCCATCGCCAGTAGGTGTCTGTCGGGGGGGCGGCCAGCCACACGATGGTGGGCGCCCAGACCCCGGTGAGCTGCAGCTGGGCCAGGGACTGATGGTGGTGGTCGCTCCACAGCCGGGCATGCAGGGGCGCGTCCACCTTCACCTGGATACCCACGAGGGCCACTAGGAGGAGGTGTAGCCTGGTGTCACTGGGCAGCGTGCCCGGGGGCTGGCGGCACACCCTCAGTTCAGGGACCCAGTCCTCCACCTCCATGGTATCCTGCATGGCCGCGGTAACCCGGAGGGGCTCTGTGGTACACAGTCGCCATGCGGGTGGTTTTGGCCGCCCGGCCGCCGATGATCACTTCCGCCTGGTAGGCGGGTACGGCGGCCGGGATCCAGTCTTTGGGCGCTGCCTGCAATCGCGGCGGGGGCTCCCTCAGCAGGGAGACCAGGACGGCCGCGTGACGGGCCAGCCATGCCCGCAGTCCCGGGATTCCCTTGCGGGCCGGCGTCCGCTCCTTCAGGGCGCACTCCCGCAGCACGTGGTGGTTCTCCATGTAGAGGTCGCCCAGGTGGTGGTACCCGAGGGCCTGCACCGTATCGTAGATGACCGGGGGGATGATCACCTGCACGACGTCGCCATACGGGGTCGGGTACACTTCCACCCGGGGGGCAGGGGCCGCCACCGCCCTTGCCCGGGGTCCCCCGGGGCCTCGTACCAAGATCGGGGTTGTCCCCGAGCAGGGGCCCGGCATCCACATGGGCATGGCCACCTCGTCCACGACTTTCTGCAGCGTGGCTATGAGGTGAGGGCATTTCGGGTGGTGGGTGTACTGCCCCGGAGTAAGCACTGCCGGGCACCCCCCCCTTAGCGCCTGGTGCGTCTGAAGGGAGTGGGCCTGGGAGTCCCGGAATTCCTTTTTGGCCCAGGCGCCCTGCCGGACCCACTCTCTGACCACCGCGGCCTGCCACGAGTGTTCCGACCGGGTCAGATCCTGGCAACCATGCTCCCATGGCCCCCAGAGTGGGTCCGTGTGGGCGTGGCGGGAGATGCCTGTCACATGCTTATACGCCCTGAACATGAGGGCGTCATTGGCAGTGTGCACCCGGGCCGTGGGGCGGTACACACTGGCCAGGGAGAGCAGTTTGCTCGGGAGTTTGGCCATGAGGACCATCATGGCTGCGTCCGGGGAGAGCCGCTGGGGGCGGAGCTGCTTCCAGACGGCCGCCCGGATCTCCGGCAGGTTGCGGGGGGCTATGGGCGCCCCCTGGAGATATATGTCAGTCCCCATGTATCGCAGGACGTTGGAGGGCTGTATCTCCGGGGCCCCGGCGATGGTCCGGGGTGTCCGTTACCCACGTGCGGCCCAGATGGCGGGCCACCGCCGCCGGCGTGGGACCGCAGGGGGTGCGGGTCGGACGTCGACCCATGGTGGATCTTGCGGTTAGGGACATCCACCCGCAGGATTCCCTGATAGTAGGTCCGCTGATCCAGTAGGACCCCATGTATGGGGCGGGAGTCGCCCCGCTCCAGGATGACGATAGTGTCGTCCACCCACAAAAGCCCTGGGAAGCGGAACGGCTCCACCGTATGAGTCCTGTACGCGATGTCCATGAAGCGCAGGAAAGGGAGCGCCACCGTAGCCCCCGCATGGACTCCCTGGATCGTGCCCTGGGGAGTTCCCAGGAGTTGTGCCAGGGTGCTGGACTGCCATGGGCCCAGGGGCAGGGTGTACGAGAAACCCTCGGTGTGGGTGGCGAGGTGGTCCGCCTCCCCTAGGCCTACCCAGGCCCCCACTATCGGGTGGATGTCCTGGGCGATCACGTCGAAATACTTCGCAAGATCCGTGATCAGGACGTCCACCACTCGGCGCTGGAGGCGGGCCTGGTCCAGCTTCATGTGCACCGTGCGCACCACCTCCTGGAGGGTCACTCCTCGCATGCCTCCTACGAGGCAGGGGCCTCCCAGGGCCCGCTCATAGATGGCCGTCGCAACGGCGTAGAAAGCTGTGGGCTCCAGCTTTGATACGTGGGAGGAGATAGTTATCCCCCGGAGGTTTGCCTCCCGGACAGGTTGGTCCGGGTTTTTGAGGAGCAGGGTTACCCGGCCCCGCCTGCCCACCGTGCGGCTGACTGGGGGGCTACGCACCACGGCGCAGAGGGTCCCCTGGTCCGCCTCCGGCAAGTGCCGGTACCATGTGATGTCGCTGCAGACGTCCGCCTCGGTTAGGCGGAGGTCGGGGCCTCGGGCCTTGCCTGACTGCACATCCCACAGGTGGCGAGGTTGGACATAGTCGCCGCGGGCCGGCAGGGCATGTTGCGGCAAGAGCCCCAGGTACCGCTGGAAGTGGGCCCACCGGTCAGGGTCGTCCCGTATCCGGTAGCTATGGCCCCGGAGCCGTTGGTGGCTCAAGTACAGGGCGGACAACGTCTCCCTAGGGTTGAGGAGCGCCTTACTGTCCAGCGGGATCTCAGAGACATCCCGCGGGGGGCCGCGGCTGCGCCGTTGGATCTCCCTCCACTACTCCGGGCCGCGCTTGAGGTTCTGGGTGTCTTGCGAGCGCCGGAGGGCCCTGCGCTTAATCTCCCGGAGGTTTTGTTGGCGCTGGGCCTCCCCCAGGGCCACAAGGCTCCTTTTGAGGGCAGGACCCGCCGTGACCGAGGTGCCTAGCATGTCCGGTGTGGTGCGGTTTGGTGTGGTGTGGTGTGGTGTGGTGTGGTGTGGTGTGGTGTGGTGTGGTGTGCCGAAGGCGCTGTTACCAGAAGGCAATGGCCGGGATGTCTACCCGTGGGTACAGGTAAACGGGCGGGGCTGTCTGTGTGTGTTGTGTGCGCGCCGTGTGTAAGTGTGTAGGTCCTGGCGGAGAGAGGGGGAGTCGGGAAGACCTTGTCGGCACCCCCTTGGCGACCGTCCTCACTCTACGAGCTCCCGCTGTACTCCCTCTCGCTCCGCTTGCTGGTGCGGGCGCAGCTCCTGCAGTGCCCACGCCATCGTGCTGCCCGGGCCTAGGCGGGCCTTCAGCAACGTGGCACGCGCCTTGGCGTGAGCGTACCAGACCCGTATTGACTCCTCGATGACGTGGCGTATGAACTCGGTGCCCAGCGCGTCGGACATTGTGCACTCCAGGTGGGCCCGCTGCATAGAGGGGGTCCGCAGGGCTGCTGCCCACTGCTCCAGCACTGCCGGCTCCACGGGGGCCGGCCCTGGCCGGGACCCGACCCCAAAGGGGGGGGGGGGGGCACCCCCCCCCCCCTCTACGGACCCCAAAATTGTCGCACGGAACAGTGTGCTTTGTCGGCGCCGGAGGCGCCGCAGATTTTGTTTTAGGCATACGGCGGGGGGGAATTTTTTTGTTCCACCCCATGTGTCTATACTCAAAATACTCAGAATTTGTGGAGAATTCAAAAATGGCTGAAAAGCACAAAAAGGTTATGTAGCCACCTTGCCCACTTCTGGGCCACTTCTGATTCTGCCCCCCGCTCTGAGGCGGAGGGGCTCCCCGAGACGGCAGGGGTTAAGTAGCCCCTTCTGATTTAGTCCCCCGCTTTGATGCGGTGGGGCTCCCCGAGACGGCAGGGGTTAAGTAGCCACGTTGCCCACTTGTGGGCCGCTTCTGATTTTGCCCCCCGCTCTGAGGCGGAGGGGCTCCCCGAGACGGCAGGGGTTAAGTAGCCACTTCTGATTTTGTCCCCCGCTCTGAAGTGGAGGGGCTCCCCTAGACGGCAGGGGTTAAGTAGCCACTTCTGATTTAGTCCCCCGCTCTGGTGTGGAGGGGCTCCCCGAGATGGCAGGGGTTAAGTAGCCACTTCTGATTTAGTCCCCCGCTCTGATGCGGTGGGGCTCCCCGAGACAATCACCATTCACCGTGCATCTTGTTAGCTTTGTGTGTTTGCGCGCTTGGACGGGGCCTGCCGGAAAAGGTGCTGGGTTGGGCTCAACGAAGGGGGGGGTGGGGTCCCCCCCCCCCTTCGGAGGGGGGTGGGGGTCCCCCCCCCCCCTACAGCCCCCCAAACTGTCGAACACCCCTCGGGGTCACACATTGGCTGGCGCCAGCCCCCGTGGCCGGCTCCCACAGCTGGTGGCGCACCGGGGCCACCCGCGTCCCCACCTTCTGGTCGAGCCACGCCGCGAGCCGCCGGCGGGCCGGCCCCCACTCATGGGACTGTGCCGAGCAGCCCCAAAGGTGGGGCGCCGTTTCGGGCTGCGCTCCACAGAGGAGGCACGTGGTATCCAGCACCGTGTCCTGGTGGGAGGACCGGTGGGCCAGGACCGTCATCGTTGGGAGGTTGTCCATACGGTGCGCTGTGATGTGGCGCTGCTTATCATTATCGAACCAGTCAAGGGGGAGACCTCCTCCCAACATGTAGTTCACCCCCCACCGGCCTTCATAGCCGGCCCGCACCGGTATTGCGGCCCGATCTTGCAACCAGTCCCCCAGCGCCGTCGGGGAGAACCGACACTAGTCGCGGTAGGGCACCGGGGGGAGAAAGGAGTAAGGGCACCGGAGGAGCCATGTTAGGTCCACCTCCGGCAGCTCCTGCATCGCCGCATCCACACGGACGTTGAGGTCCGTTATCCAGTGCGACGCCGTGGTAACCACGTTGATAGCGGACTCCGGGGAGAGGCGCTCTCCCCCAAGGACTGTTGCGTAGAGGTGGTGGATGCCATCTCCACAGTGGCCCCCCTCTTGGTACGTGCAAAGGGCCCCCACTGCCGCTTCCGCGTCCGGCACCAGCCCATATACCCCTCGCTGCTGTGCCAGCCTTCGGATGTACGAGAGGAGGATCATAGCCTCCCCTTCCTGGGAGGTGCCCACACCCGAGGCCACGTGGGCCTGGTAAGCCGCAGGCCCGCTCTTGGCGACTCCGGCCATTGGCATGCCCGCCCGCATGGCCCCCGCATCCACCGCAGCGACTGTACCGCGGAGGGTAGTCAGCGCAGGCAGATCATGGAACCAGATGCCTGGCTGAACCTCGGGGGCCAGCACATTCGGGGGGTCGGTAGCCCGGCCGTGCGGCGCCAGGAGGGCCGGTGCTTCCTGAGATGGGTGTGCAGGGCTGGGTTGAGCTCCGCTGGCACCGCTCCCACCGTATCGAGGGAGTAATAAAGGGGCCCTTTGCTCGGGTGCCCCGGGCATTTGTGTGTCACACACTCCGCTGGGTACTTGAAACTCGCCACGGCCGCTGGGGCTATGGCTTTTCACGGAAACGGCGGCAGCGCGGCGGTGACGGTGACTAGAGGGGGCCGCGACGTTTGGGCCCACTGCTAGTAGGCGTCGGTCGGCGGTCGTTCATCCACACGATGGTGGGCGCCCAGACCCCGGTGCGCTGAAGCCGGGCGAGGGACACATGGTGGTGATCTTTCCGTAGCTGGGCATGCAGGGGCGCGTTCACCTGCACTTGAATACCCAGGAGGGCCAGCAAGAGGCGGTGTAGCCTGGTGCGCTTGGTGGCGTGTCTGGGGGCTGGTGGCACACCCTGAGTTCTGGCACCTAGTTTGGCGCCTCCATGGTATCCTGCATGGCCGCGGTCACCCGGAGGGGTTGTCCCCGTGGTACACGGTCACTACTTGGGTGGTTTTGGCCACTCGGCCTCCGCTGACCACGTCCGCCTGGTAGGTGGGCACGGCGCCCGGGATCGAGGTGTGGTGTGGTGTGGTGTGGTGTGGTGTGGTGTGGTGTGGTGTGGTGTGGTGTGGTGTGGTGTGGTGTGGTGTGGTGTGGTGTGGTGTGGTGTGGTGTGGTGTGGTGTGGTGTGGTGTGGTGCTGCCTGGGCCCATCGTGCTGCCTGGGCCTAGGTGGGCTTTTAGCAACGTGGCACGCGCCCTGGCGTGGGCGTACCAGACCCGTATTGACTCTTCGATGACGTGATGTATGAACTTTGTCCCCAGCGCGTGGGGCCGTGAGCACTCCATGTGGGCCCACTGCATAGAGGTGGTCCGCAAGGGTGCTGCCCACTGCTCCAGTACAGCCGGCTCCCACAGCCGGTGGCGCACCGGGGCCGCCCGTGTTCCCACCTTTTGGTCGAGCCATTCCGCGAGTCGCCAGCGGACTGGTTACCACTCATGGGACTGGGCCGAGCAGGCCAGAGGTGGGGTGCCCCCTCGGGTTGCACCCCACAGAGGAGACATGTTGTGTCCAGCACCGTGTCTCGGTGGGAGGACCGGTGGGCCAAGGCAGTCATCATAGGGATGTTGTCCATGCGGTGCGCCGTGATCTGGCGCTGCTAGTCACTATCGAACCAGTCGAGGGGGAGCCCACCTCCCGACATGTAGTTCACTCCCCATAGCCGGCCTGCGCCGCAATGGAGGCCCGATCGTGCAACAAGTTCCTCAGCGCCGTTAGGGAAAGCTGACACTGGTCCCGGTAGGTCACTGGGGGGATGAAGGAGAAAGGGCGCCGGAGGAGCCATGTCAGGTCCAACTGTGGCGACTCCTGCGTCGCTACATCAACACAGACGTTCAGGTCCATTATCCAGTGCGACGGCGTGGTAACCACGTTCATGGCCGACTTCAGGGAGAGGCGTTTGCCTCTTAGGACAGCGGCGTAGAGGTGATGTATGCCATCTCCACAATGGTCCCCCTCCTGGTACGTGCGGAGGGCCCCCACCGCCGCCTCGGAGTCCGGCACCAGCCAATATACCCCTGGCTGTTGCGCCAGTTTGCGGACGTACGAGAGGAGGATCACGGCCTCCCCTTCCTGGGAGGTGCCTACCCCTGAGGCCACGTGGGCTTGGTAGGCGGCGGGTCCGCTCTGGGCGACTCCTGCCTTTGCCATGCCTGCCTCCGTGGTTCCGGCATCCACTGCGGCGACGGCACCGCGGAGAGTGGCCAGCGCCGGCAGGTCATGGAACCAAATGCCCGGCTTGACCTCGGGGGCCATCACTTGCGGAGGGTCGGTAGCCCGGCCGTGCGGCCCCACGAGGGCCAGGTCTCCATGGTGCTCCCGGAGGTGGGTTCGCAGGGCAGGGCAGAGCTCCGCTCGTACTGTCCCCGCCGTATTGAGTGAGTAGTAGAGGGGCCCCTTGTTCGGGTGCCCCGGGCACTTGTGCGCTACACACTCCACAGGGTACTTGAATTTTGCCACTGCTGCCGTGGCTATGGCTATCCACGGACAGTGATAGGGGGGCCTGCGGTGCCTTGGGGCACTGCCAGTAGGCGTCGGCCGGGGGCGCGGACATCCACATGATGGTGGGCGCCCAAACCCCCACGCTTTGCACATGGGCCAGGCACACGTGTTGTCGGTCGTCCCATAGTTTGGCATGCAAGGGCGCGTTGACCTGCACTTGAACGCCTAGAAGGGCCACTGGGAGGCGGTGTAGTCTGGTGTTGTTCTGTAGTGCGCCGCGGGGCTGGCAGCACACCCGGAGTGCCGGCGCCCAGTCCGCGGCCTCCATGGTATTCTTCATGGCCGTGGTCACCTTGATGGGATACCCTCCGTGGTACACGGTTTCCATCCGGGTGGTCTTGGCCACTTCCGCCGGGGACGCGGGCACGGCGCCCGGGATCCAGTCCTTGGGTGCAGCTTGCCACCTTGGCGTGGGCAGCGTCGTGGCGGGCGAGCCACGCCCTAAGGCCTGGGATTACCCTTGCGGGTTGGTGCCCGTTCCTTCGCGGCACGCTCCCGTTTGACACAGTGGACCTCAGTGTACAGGTCACCCAGGTGGTGGTATCCCAGGGCCTGCACCGTTTCGTAGATTGTCGGCGGGATGATCACCTGCACAACATCGCCGTACTGGGTTGGGTACACCTCCACTTGGGGGACAGGGGCGGCCGCTGCTCCCGCCCGGGGTCCGCGGGGCCCCGTACCAGGATGGGGGGCGTTCCTGAGCAGGGGCCCGGCATCCACATGGGCATGGCCACGTCATCCACTACCCGCTGCAGCGTAGCGATGAGGTGGGGGCACCTCGGGTGGTGGGTGTATTACCCTAGTGTAAGCACCGCAGGACATCCCCCTCTGAGCGCGTGGTGTGCTTGGAGGGTATAGGACTGGGAGTTCCGGAATTCCTCCTTGGCCGAGGCCCCCTGCCAGACCCACTCTGAGACGACCGCGGTCTGCCACGTGTGTGTGGATCGGAATAAACCCTGGCAGCCATGCCCCCAGGGGCCCCAGAGTGCTTCGGTGTGGGCATGGCGGGAGAATCCTGTCATGTGCGGGCGGCAGCGCCCAAGGCTCGGGCACACCCTCCTTGGGGGGACGGGGAGTCCTGACCAGGCGGTGGTCGGTGCGCAAAGAGGGCCTTCAGGGGGCAGCAGGGCCCGGGCACACTAGTCTTGGGGGGACGGGGAGTCTTGCCCAGGAGGTGGTCGGTGGTCAAGGAGGGCCTGCGGGGGGCAACAGTCCCCAAGGCCCGGGCACGGCAGCCTTAGGGGACGGGGGCGTCTTGCCTAGGTGGTGTCTGGTGCTCAAGGAGGGCCTTTGAGGGGCAGCAGCCCCCAGGGCCCGGGCACAACAGCCTATGGGGATTGGGAGTCCCGCGTAGGCGGTGGGGTGCGCAAGGAGGGCCTCCGGGGGGCAGCAGTCCCCAAGGCCCGAGCACACCATCCTGAGGGGAAGGCGAGTTCCGCCCAGGCGGTGGTCGTTGCCCAAGGAGGATCCACACGGGGCAGCAGTCCCCAAGGCCCGGGCACACCACGTTTGTGGCACTGGGAGTCCCGCCCAGGTGGTGGTCGGTGCTCATGGAGTGCCTGCGGGAGGCAGCAGCCCCCAAGGCCCGGGCACACCCGCCTGTGGGGACGGGGAGTCCTGCCCAGGCCGTGGTCGGTGCTCTAGGAGGGCCCCAGGGGGGCAGCATTCCCCAAGGCCCGGGCACACCAGCTTGGGGGGACGGGGACTCGTGCCCAGGCGGTGGTCGTAGTCCAAGGCGGGCCTGCGAGGGGCAGCGTTCCCCAAGGTTCGGGCACACCAGCATGCGGGGACGGGGAGTCCTGCCAAGGCGGTGCTCGGTGCTCTTTGAGGGCCCGTGGGGGGGGCAGCAGTCCCCAAGGCCCGGGCACACCAGCCTTGGGGGGACGGGCAGTCCTGCCCAGGTGGTGGTTGGTGTTCAAGGAGGGCCTGCGAGGGGCAGCAATCCCCAAGGCATGGGCACAACAGCCTCAAGGGAAGACGAATTCCGCCCAGGCGGTGGTTGGTGCTCATGGAGGGCTTGCGGGGGGCAGCAGCCCCCAAGGCCCGGGCACACCCGTTTGGGGGGACGGGGAGTCCTGCCCAGGTGCTGGTAGGTTTTCAAGGAGGGCCTGTGAGGGGCAGCAGACCCCAAGGCCCGGGCACACCAACCCTGGGGGGACCGGAAGTCCCGCCCAGGCGGTGGTCCGTGCGCAAAGAGGGCCATTGGGGAGCCGCATTTTCCAAGGCCCGGGCACACCAACCCTGGGGGGATGGGGAGTCTTGCCCAGGTGGTGGTCGGTGTTCAAGGTGGGTCTGCGAGGGGCAACAATTTCCAGGGCCCGGGCACACCAGCCTGAGTGGACGGGGAGTTCTGCTTAGGTGGTGGTCGGTGCTCAAGGAGGGGCCGCGGGAGGCAGCAGTCCCCAAGGCCCGGGCACACCAGCCTGAGGGAAAGGCGAGTTCCGCCCAGGCGGTGGTCGGTGCTGATGAAGGGCCTGTGGGGGGCAGCAATCGCCAAGGCCCCGCACCCCGGCCTTGGGGGGACGGGCTGTCCTAGGCAGGTGGTGGTCGGTGTTCAAGGAGGGTCCGTGTCGGGCAGCCGCCTTCAAGGCCCGGCCAAACCAGCTTTGGGGGATGGGGAATCCTGCCCAGGCGGTGGTCGGTGCTCATGGAGGGCTTGCGGGGGGCAACAGTCCCCAAGGTCCGGGCACACCAGGCTGAGGGGAAGGCGAGTTCCGCCCAAGCGGTGGTTGGTGCTCAAGGAGGGCCTGCGGGGGGAGTAGTCCCCAAGGCGTGGGGACACCAGCCTACGGGGACGGGGAGTCCCGCCCAGGCGGTGGTCGGTGCTCATGGAGTGCCTACGGGGGGCAGCAGTCCCCAAGGCCCGGGCACACCAGCCTGAGGGGAAGGCGAGTTCCGCCCAGGTGGTCGTCAATGCTCATGAAGGGCCTGCGGGGGGCAGCAGTCCCCCGATCCCCGGCACACCATCGTAGGGGGACGGGGAGTCCTGCCCAAGCGGTGGTCGGTGCTCAAGGAGGGTCCTCGGGGGGCAGCAGTCCCCGAGGCCCGGGCACACCAGCCCGGGGGGACGGGGAGTCCCGCCCAGGCGGTGGTCCGTGCTCAAGGAGGGTCCTCGAGGGGCAGCAGTCCCCAAGGCCCGGGCACACTGGCCTCGGGGGACGGAGAGTCCTGGTGGTCGGTGCTCAAGGAGGGCCTACGGGGGGCAGCACTCCCCAAGGCCCGGGCACACCAGCCTGAGGGGAAGGCGAGTTCCGCCCAAGCGGTGGTTGGTGCTCAAGGAGGGCCTGCGGGGGGAGTAGTCCCCAAGGCGTGGGGACACCAGCCTACGGGGACGGGGAAACCCGCCCAGGCGGTGGTCGGTGCTCATGGAGTGCCTACGGGGGGCCGCAGTCCCCAAGGCCCGGGCACACCAGCCTGAGGGGAAGGCGAGTTCCGCCCAGGTGGTCGTCAATGCTCATGAAGGGCCTGCGGGGGGCAGCAGTCCCCCAATCCCCGGCACACCATCGTAGGGGGACGGAGAGTCCTGCCCAAGCGGTGGTCGGTGCTCAAGGAGGGTCCTCGGGGGGCAGCAGTCCCCGAGGCCCGGGCACACCAGCGTGGGGGGACGGGGAGTCCCGCCCAGGCGGTGGTCCGTGCTCAAGGAGGGTCCTCGGGGGGCAGCAGTCCCCAAGGCCCGGGCACACTGGCCTCGGGGGACGGAGAGTCCTGGTGGTCGGTGCTCAAGGAGGGCCTACGGGGGGCAGCACTCCCCAAGGCCCGGGCACACCAGTCTGGGGCGACGGGGACTCCTGCCCAAGCGGTGGTCGCTGCTCAAGGAGGGCCTACGGGGGGCAGCGATCCCCAAGGCCCGGGCACACCAGTCTGGGGGGACGGGGAGTCCTGCCCAAGCGGTGGTCGCTGCTCAAGGAGGGCTTGCGGGGGTCAGTAGTCCCCAAGGCCCGGGCACACTAGCCTGGGGGGATGGGGAGTCCTGCCCAAGCGGTGGTCGCTGCTCAAGGAGGGCCTGCGGGGGGCAGCAGTCCCCAAGGCCCGGGCACACTAGCATAGGGGGATGGGGACTCCTGCCCAGGTGGTGGTCGGTGCTCAAGGAGGGCCTGCGGGGGGCAGCAGTTCCCAAGGCCCGGGCACACTAGCCTAGGGGGATGGGGACTCCTGCCCAGGTGGTGGTCGGTGCTCCACGGGGCCTGCGGGGGCAGCAATCCCCAAGGCCCAGGCACACCAGCCTGGGGGGACGGGGAGTCCTGCCCAAGCGGTGGTCGCTGCTCAAGGAGGGCCTACGGGGGGCAGCAGTCCCCAAGGCCCGGGCACACTAGCCTGAGGGGACGGGGAGCTCTACCTAGGTAGTGGTCGGTGCTCAAAGAGGGCCTACGGGGGGCAGCACTCCCCAAGGCCCGGGCACGCTAGCCTGGGGGGACGGGGAGCCCTGCCCAAGCGGTGGTCGGTGCTCAAGGAGGGCTTGCGCGGGGCAGCGGTCCCCAAGGCCCGGGCACACCAGCCCGGGGGGACGGGGATTCGTGCTCAGGCGGTGGCCAG
Source organism: Eutreptiella sp. 'Long Island Sound 2002' (assembly GCA_964036045.1). Classification (NCBI taxonomy): domain Eukaryota; phylum Euglenozoa; class Euglenophyceae; order Eutreptiales; family Eutreptiaceae; genus Eutreptiella; species Eutreptiella sp. 'Long Island Sound 2002'. The sequence goes on along the minus strand of OZ038378.1, from coordinate 25,656,177 downwards.
TGCTCAAGGAGGGTCTACGCGGGGCAACAGCCCCCAACGCCCGGGCACACCAGCCTGAGGGGACGGGGAGCCCTGCCTAGGTGGTGGTCGGTGGTCAAGGAGGGCCTACGCGGTGCACCAGTCCCCAAGGCCCGGGCACACCAGCCTGGGGGGACGGGGACTGCTGCCCAAGCGGTGGTTTTTGCTCCAGAAGGGCCTGCGGGGGGTAGCAGTCCCCAAGGCCCGGGCACATCAGCCTGGGGGGACGGGGAGTCCTGCCCAAGCGGTGGTCGCTGCTCAAGGAGGGCCTCCGGGGGGCAGCAGTCCCCCAGGCCCGGGCACACTAGGCTGGGGGGACGGGAAGTCCTGCCCAAGCGGTGGTCGTTGCTCAAGGAGGGCCTACGAGGGGCAGCAGTCCCCATGGCTCGGGCACACTAGCCTAGAGGGATGGGGACTCCTGCCCAGGTGGTGGTCGGTGGTCCACGGGGCCTGTGGGGGGCAGCAGTCCCCAACGCCTGGGCACACCAGCCTGAGGGGACGGGGAGCCCTGCCTAGGTGGTGGTCGGTGCACAAAGAGGGCTTACGCGGGGCAGCAGTCCCCAAGGCCCGGGCACACCAGCCCGGGGGGACGGGGAGTCCTGCCCACGCGGTGGTCGGTGCTCAAGGAGGGTCTACGCGGGGCAGCAGTTCCCAAGGCCCGGGCACACGAGCCTGGGGGGACGGGGACTCCTGCCCAAGCGGTGGTCTCTGCTCCAGGAGGGCCTGCGGGGGGCAGCGGTCCCCAAGGCCCGGGCACACTAGCCCGGGGGGACGGGGAGTCCTGCCCAAGCGGTGGTCGCTGCTCAAGGAGGGCCTGCGGGGGGCAGCCGTCCCCAAGGCCCGGGCACACCAGCCTGGGGGGATGGGGAGCCCTGCCCAGGTGGTGGTGGGTGCGCAAAGAGGGCCTACGGGGGGCACCAGTCCCCAAGTCCCGGGCACACCAGCCCGGGGGGATGGGGAGCCCTGCCCAGGTGGTGGTCGGTGCCCAAAGAGGGACTGCGGGGGGCAGCAGTCCCCAAGGCCCGGGCACACTAGGCTGAGGGGACGGGGAGTCCTACCCAAGTGGTGGTCGCTGCTCAAGGAGGGCCTGCGGGGGGCAACAGTCCCCAAGGCCCGGGCACACCAGGCTGGAGGCACGGGAAGTCCTGCCCAAGCGGTGGTCGCTGCTCAAGGAGGGACTGCGGGGGGCAGCAGGACCCAATGCCCGGGCACATTAGCCTGGGGGGACGGGGACTCCTGCCCAAGTGGTGGTCGTTGCTCAAGGAGGGCCTGCGGGGGGCAACAGTCCCCAACGCCCGGGCACACCACCTTGAGGGGACGGGGAGCCCTGCCCACGTGGTAGTCCGTGCGCAAAGAGGGCTTACGCGGGGCACCAGTCCCCAAGGCCCGGGCACACCACCCTGGGAGGACGGGAAGTCCTGCCCAAGCGGTGGTCGTTGCTCAAGGAGGGCCTGCGAGGGGCAGCAGTCCCCAAGGACCGGGCACACTAGCCTAGGGGGATGGGGACTCCTGCCCAGGTGGTGGTCGGTGGTCCACGGGGCCTACGGGGGGCAGCAGTCCCCAAGGCCCGGGCACACCAGCCTGGGGGGACGGGGAGTCCTGCCCAAGCTTGTGGTCGCTGCTCAAGGAGGGCCTACGGGGGGCAGCAGTCCCCAAGACCCGGGCACACTAGGCTGGGGGGACGGGAAGTCCCGCCCAAGCGCAGGTCGTTGCTCAAGGAGGGCCTGCGAGGGGCAGCAGTCCCCAGGGCCCGGGCACACTAGCCTAGGGGGATGGGGACTCCTGCCCAGGTGGTGGTCGGTGCTCCACGGGGCCTGCGGGGGGCAGCAGTCCCCAAGGCCGGGGCACACTAGGCTGGGGGGACGGGGACTCCTGCCCAAGCGGTGGTCGCTGTTCAAGGACGGCCTGCGGGGGGGCAGCAGTCCCCAAGGCCCGGGCACACTAGCCTGGGGGGACGGGGAGTCGTCCCCAAGCGGTGGTCGCTGCTCAAGGAGGGCGTGCGAGGGGCAGCCGTCCCCAAGGCTCGGGCACACCAGCCTGGGGGGACGGGGAGCCCCGCCCAGGTGGTGGTCGGTGCGCAAAGAGAGCCTACGGGGGGCACCAGTCCCCAATGCCCGGGCACACCAGCCCGGGGGGACGGGGAGTCCTGTCCAAGCGGTGGTCGCTGCTCAAGGAGGGCCTGCGGGGGGCAACAGTCCCCAAGGCCCGGGCACATTAGCCTTGGGGGACGGGGACTCCTGCCCAAGCGGTGGTCGTTGCTCAAGGAGGGCCTGCGAGGGGCAACAGTCCCCAACGCCCGGGCACACCACCCTGAGGGGACAGGGAGTCCTGCCCACGTGGTAGTCGGTGCGCAAAGAGGGCCTACGCGGGGCACCAGTCTCCAAGGCCCGGGCACACCACCCTGGGAGGATGGGGAGTCCTGCCCAAGCGGTGGTCGCTGCTCAAGGAGGGCTTGCCGGGGGCAGCAGTCCCCAAGGCCCGGGCAGGTGCTCATGGAGGGCCTGCGGGGGGCAGCAGTCCCCAAGGCCCGGGCACACCAGCCTCAGGGGACAGGGAGTTCTGCCCACGTGGTAGTCGGTGCGCAAAGAGGGCCTTCGGGGGGCAGTAGTCCCCAAGGCTCGGGCACACCAGCCTGAGGGGACGGGGAGTCTTGCCCCTGCGGTGGTCGGTGCTCTACGAGGGCCCACGAGGGGCAACAGTTTCCAAGGCCCGGGCACACCAGCTTGAGGGGACGGGGAGCTCTGCCTAGGTAGTGGTCGGTGGTCAAAGAGGGCCTACGGGGGGCAGCAGTCCCCAAGGCCCGGGCACACTAGGCTGGGGGGACGGGGGGTCCCGCCCATGTGCTGGTCGCTGCTCAAGGCGAGCCTGCAGGGGGCAGCAGTCCCCAAGGCTTGGGCACACCAGCCTGGGGGGACGTGGAGGCCTGCCCAGGCGGTGGTCGGTGCTCAAGGAGGGCCTGCGGGGGGCAGCCGTCCCCAAGGCCCGGGCACACCAGCCTGGGGGGACGGGGAGCCCCGCCCAGGTGGTGGTCGGTGCGCAAAGAGGGCCTACGCGGGGCACCAGTCCCCAAGGCCCAGGCACACCAGCCCGGGGGGATGGGGATTCCTACCCAAGCGGTGGTCGCTGCTCAAGGAGGGCTTGCGGGGGGCAACAGTTCCCAAAGCCCGGGCACACCAGCCTGGGGGGACGGGGAGCCCTGCCCAGGTGGTGGTCGGTGCTCAAAGAGGGACTGCGGGGGGCAGCAGTCCCCAAGGCCCGGCCACACCAGCCTGGGGGGACGGGGAGTCCTGCCCAAGCGGTGGCCGCTGCTCAAGGAGGGCCTGCGGGGAGCAGCAGTCCCCAAGGCCCGGGCACACTAGGCTGGGGGGACGGGAAGTCCTGCCCAAGCGGTGGTCGCTGCTCAAGGAGTGCCTCCGGGGGGCAGCAGGACCCAATGCCCGGGCACACTAGGCTGGGGGGACGGGTGGTCCTGCCCAAGCGGTGGTCGCTGCTCAAGGAGGGCCTGCGGGGGGCAACAGTCCCCAAGGCCCGGGCACACCACCCTGAGGGGACGGGGAGTCCTGCCCACGTGGTAGTCGGTGCGCAAAGAGGGCTTACGCGGGGCACCAGTCCCCAAGGCCCGGGCACACCACCCTGGGAGGACGGGGAGTCCTGCCCAAGCGGTGGTCGTTGCTCAAGGAGGGCTTGCCGGGGGCAGCAGTCCCCAAGGCCCGGGCAGGTGCTCATGGAGGGCCTGCGGGGGGCAGCAATCCCCAAGGCTTGGGCACACCAGCCTGGGGGGACGGTGAGTCCTACTCAGGCGGTGGTCGGTGTTCAAGGAGGGCCCGCGGGGGGCAGCAGTCCCCAAGGCCCGGGCACACCAGCCTCAGGGGACAGGGAGTTCTGCCCACGTGGTAGTCGGTGCGCAAAGAGGGCCTTCGGGGGGCAACAGTCCCCAAGGCTCGGGCACACCAGCCTGAGGGGACGGGGAGTCTTGCCCCTGCGGTGGTCGGTGCTCTACGAGGGCCCACGAGGGGCAACAGTTTCCAAGGCCCGGGCACACCAGCCTCAGGGGACGGGGAGCCCTGCCTAGGTAGTGGTCGGTGGTCAAAGAGGGCCTACGGGGGGCAGCAGTCCCCAAGGCCCGGGCACTCTAGCCTCGGGGGACGGGGAGTCCCGCCCATGTGCTGGTCGGTGCTCAAGGAGAGCCTGCGGGGGGCAACAGTCCCCAAGGCCTGGGCACACCAGTCTGGGGGGACGTGGAGGCCTGCCCAGGCGATGGTCGGTGCTCAAGGAGGGCCTGCGGGGGGCAGCCGTCCCCAAGGCTCGGGCACACCAGCCTGGGGGGACGGGGAGCCCCGCCCAGGTGGTGGTCGGTGCGCAAAGAGGGCCTACGCGGGGCAGCAGTCCCCAAGGCCCGGGCACACCAGCCCGGGGGGATGGGGATTCCTGCCCAGGCGGTGGCCAGTGCTCAAAGAGGGCTTGCGGGGGGCAACAGTTCCCAAAGCCCGGGCACACCAGTCTGGGGGGACGGGGAGCCCTGCCCAGGTGGTGGTCGGTGCTCAATGAGGGACTGCGGGGGGCGGTAGTCCCCAAGGCCCGGCCACATCAGCCTGGGCGGACGGGGAGTCGTGCCCAAGCGGTGGTCGCTGCTCAAGGAGGGCCTGCGGGGGGCAGCAGTCCCCAAGGCCCGGGCACACTAGGCTGGGGGGACGGGAAGTCCTGCCCAAGCGGTGGTCGCTGCTCAAGGAGGGCCTGCGGGGGGCAGCAGTCCCCAAGGCCCGGGCACACTAGCCTGGGGGGACGGGAAGTCCTGCCCAAGCGGTGGTCGCTGCTCAAGGAGGGCCTGCGGGGGGCAACAGTCCCCAAGGCCCGGGCACACCACCCTGAGGGGACGGGGAGCCCTGCCCACGTGGTAGTCGGTGCGCAAAGAGGGCTTACGCGGGGCACCGATCCCCAAGGCCCGGGCACACCACCCTGGGAGGACGGGAAGTCCTGCCCAAGCGGTGGTCGCTGCTCAAGGAGGGCCTGCGGGGGGCAGCAGTCCCCAAGGCCCGGGCACACCAGCCCGGGGGGACGGGGAGTCCTGCCCAAGCGATGGTCGCTGCTCAAGGAGGGCCTGCGGGGGGCAGCAGTCCCCAAGGCCCGGGCACACTAGGTTTCGGGGCACGGGAAGTCGTGCCCAAGCGGTGGTCGTTGCTCAAGGAGGGCCTGCGAGGGGCAGCAGTCCCCAAGGCCCGGGCACACTAGCCTAGGGGGATGGGGACTCCTGCCCAGGTGGTGGTCGGTGCTCCAGGGGGCCTGCGGGGGGCAGCAGTCCCCAAGGCCCGGGCACACCAGCCTGGGGGGACGGGGAGTCCTGCCCAAGCGGTGGTCGCTGCTCAAGGAGGGCCTACGGGGGGTAGCAGTCCCCAAGCCCCGGGCACACTAGCCCGGGGGGACGGGGACTCCTGCCCAAGCGGTGGTCGCTGCTCAAGGAGGGCCTGCGGGGGGCAGCAGTTCCCAAGGCCCGGGCACACCAGCCTGGGGGGACGGGGAGTCATGCCCAAGCGGTGGTCGCTGCTCAAGGAGGGCCTACGGGGGGCAGCAGTCCCCAAGGCCCGGGCACACTAGCTTGGGGGGACGGGGACTCCTGCCCAAGCGGTGGTCGCTGCTCAAGGAGGGCCTGCGGGGGGCAGCAGTCCCCAAGGCCCGGGCACACTAGCCTGGGGGGACGGGGAGTCGTGCCCAAGCGGTGGTCGCTGCTCAAGGAGGGCCTGCGGGGGGCAGCAGTCCCCAAGGCCCGGGCACACCAGCCTGGGGGGACGGGGAGCCCCGCCCAGGTGGTGGTCGGTGCGCAAAGAGGGCCCACGCGGGGCAGCAGTCCCCAAGGCCCGGGCACACCAGCCCGAGGGGACGGGGATTCCTGCCCAGGCGGTGGCCAGTGCTCAAAGAGGGCTTGCGGGGGGCAACAGTTCCCAAAGCCCGGGCACACCAGCCTGGGGGGACGGGGAGCCCTGCCCAGGTGGTGGTCGGTGCTCAATGAGGGACTGCGGGGGGCGGCAGTCCCCAAGGCCCGGCCACATCAGCCTGGGGGGACGGGGAGTCCTGCCCAAGCGGTGGTCGCTGCTCAAGGAGGGCCTGCGGGGGGCAGCAGTCCCCATAGCCCGGGCACACTAGGCTGGGGGGACGGGAAGTCCTGCCCAAGCGGTGGTCGCTGCTCAAGGAGGGCCTGCGGGGGGCAGCTGTCCCCAAGGCCCGGGCACACTAGCCCGGGGGGACGGGGACTCCTGCCCAAGCGGTGGTCGCTGCTCAAGGAGGGCCTGCGGGGGGCAGCAGTCCCCAAGGCACGGGCACACCAGCCTGGGGGGACGGGGACTCCTGCCCAAGCGGTGGTCGCTGCTCAAGGAGGGCCTACGGGGGGAAGCAGTCCCCAAATCCCGGGCACACTAGCTTGGGGGGACGGGGACTCCTGCCCAAGCGGTGGTCGCTGCTCAAGGAGGGCCTGCGGGGGGCAGCCGTCCCCAAGGCCCGGGCACACCAGCCTGGGGGGACGGGGAGCCCCGCCCAGGTGGTGGTCGGTGCGCAAAGAGTGCCTACGCGGGGCACCAGTCCCCAAGGCCCGGGCACACCAGCCCGGGGGGATGGGGATTCCTGCCCAGGCGGTGGCCAGTGCTCAAGGAGGGCTTGCGGGGGGCAACATTTCCCAAAGCCCGGGCACACCAGCCTGGGGGGACCGGGAGCCCTGCCCAGGTGGTGGTCGGTGCTCAAAGAGGGACTGCGGGGGGCAGCAGTCCCCAAGGCCCGGCCACACTAGCCTGGGGCGACGGGGAGTCGTGCCCAAGCGGTGGTCGCTGCTCAAGGAGGGCCTGCGGGGGTCAACAGTTGCCAAGGCCCGGGCACACTAGGCTAGGGGGACGGGAAGTCCTGCCCAAGCAGTGGTCGCCGCTCAAGGAGGGCCTGCGGGGAGCAGCAGTCCCCAAGGCCCGGGCACACTAGGCTGGGGGGACGGGAAGTCCTGCCCAAGCGGTGGTCGCTGCTCAAGGAGGGCCTGCGGGGGGCAGCAGTCCCCAAGGCCCGGGCACACTAGGGTGAGGGGACGGGGAGTCCTGCCCAAGCGGTGGTCGCTGCTCAAGGAGGGCCTGCGGGGGGCAACAGTCCCCAACGCCCGGGCACACTAGGCCGAGGGGACGGGGAGTCCTGCCCAAGCGGTGGTCGCTGCTCAAGGAGGGCCTGCGGGGGGCAGCATTCCCCAAGGCCCGGGCGAACCACCGTGGGGGGACGGGAAGTCCTGCCCAAGCGGTGGTTACTGCTCAAGGAGGGCCTGCGGGGGGCAGCAGTCCCCAAGGCCCGGGCACACTAGGCTGGGGGGACGGGAAGTCCTGCCCAAGCGGTGGTCGCTGCTCAAGGAGGGCCTGCGGGGGGCAGCAGTCCCCAAGGCCCGGGCACACTAGGCTGGGGGGACAGGACGTCCTGCCCAAGCGGTGGTCGCTGCGCAAGGAGGGCCTACGGGGGGCAGCAGTCCCCAACGCCCGGGCACATTAGCCTTGGGGGACGGGGACTCCTGCCCAAGCGGTGGTCGTTGCTCAAGGAGGGCCTGCGGGGGGCAACAGTCCCCAACGCCCGGGCACACCACCCTGAGGGGACGGGGAGTCCTGCCCACGTGGTAGTCGGTGCGCAAAGAGGGCTTACGCGGGGCACCAATCCCCAAGGCCTGGGCACACCACCCTGGGAGGACGGGGAGTCCTGCCCAAGCGGTGGTCGCTGCTCAAGGAGGGCTTGCCGGGGGCAGCAGTCCCCAAGGCCCGGGCAGGTGCTCATGGAGGGCCCGCGGCTGGGCCCAGTCCCCAAGGCCGGGGCACACCAGCCGGGGGGGACGGTGAGTCCTACTCAGGCGGTGGTCGGTGTTCAAGGAGGGCCCGCGGGGGGCAGCAGTCCCCAAGGCCCGGGCACACCAGCCTCAGGGGACAGGGAGTTCTGCCCACGTGGTAGTCGGTGCGCAAAGAGGGCCTTCGGGGGGCAGTAGTCCCCAAGGCTCGGGCACACCAGCCTGAGGGGACGGGGAGTCTTGCCCCTGCGGTGGTCGGTCCTCTACGAGGGCCCACGAGGGGCAACAGTTTCCAAGGCCCGGGCACACCAGCCTCAGGGGACGGGGAGCCCTGCCTAGGTAGTGGTCGGTGGTCAAAGAGGGCCTACGGGGGGCAGCAGTCCCCAAGGCCCGGGCACACTAGCCTCGGGGGACGGGGGGTCCCGCCCATGTGCTGGTCGGTGCTCAAGGAGAGCCTGCGGGGGGCAGCAGTCCCCAAGGCTTGGGCACACAAGCCTGGGGGGACGTGGAGGCCTGCCCAGGCGGTGGTCGGTGCTCAAGGAGGGCCCGCGCGGGGCAGCAGTCCCCAAGGCCTGGGCACACCAGCCTGGTCGGGCAGAGGGCCCTTCCAAGGCGGCGGCCGGTTCGAGGGGGGTGCCGTTAGGGGGCGGTAGTCTGCAGCGGCGTGTGCTCGCCGGTCGGGGGGTCATGAGGCCCTACCCAGTTGGCGGCCGTTGCTGCGACACGGCCTGATAGGTCGTCCCTACCCGCTTTGGCGTCGGGCTGCCCCACCAGTAGAGCCCTGGGCTGGGTCCTCCGGTCAAAAGACCGTACTAACTCCCCGCCTCTGTGAGCTCTATGATGGGGTAGCCTTGCACCCCTACCCGGCTATGCTAAGCAGCAAGCCGGCGAGGTAGGCAGGCGGTACCGGAGGTCATAACTCCGGGGTAGCAGTAGCAGGGACTCAATGTGAGTCCTCTTAACCAAAACCCTAAGTCCCGCCGGGGCTTGACTCCCGAACAATACGGTACTTAGGGCCCCCTTGGGCAGTTTAAGCCCGCGGGGAAGCGAAGAGGCGTGACCGCCAGCACTTAAAGTCTGGCCCCTCATACCCAAACTCTGGGCTCGCCTCACCGCGGCCGGTTGAGTCCGGCTCTGGGGGCGCACTTAACTGGGCCTCGGGGAGGCCCTTTAACCCTTTAAGAATAATTTTGGCAGTAAAGGGAGGGGGATTGCGTTAATTACTTAATATACAAAATTACCCTGCAGACATGCCCCTTTCGGTGGTGCGCTCACCATTGGGGCTGCCCTTGGGGGATCGGGGACTGTTACCCCTCCCGGACGCCCTCTCTGCTATGGGCGTTGGGGTGGTGGCCGGGGGGCCTTATACCTTACCCATACTCAAAGGATAGTTGGATACCATACCTTCGGGGCGTCCAACCGGACGCGGGGAACGGTTCTGGAAGTGCGGGCTTCTGTACCCGCATAATCTCAATACATTCATCCCAACACAAAACCAGGTCTGGGCGGCGCAAGGGCGGCGTGGCCTCGAACCGCTCCACCAGCGGGGCCACGCCGCCCATTCCGGGGGGTTGCGGGGACTCCTCCCCCTTCGGCAGTGTCGCTCCAGCTGCCCAACGGCAGCGAGCTTCGGCAGCCCTCATGGCTATCATCTTGGTCAATTCCAGGGCGAGGAGTGGGCATGGGCAGTGGCACGGGGGGTCTAGGTTGGCCCCCCCGCGCATGTCTGAGCCACAGGCCTCTGGGGCGCTGCGGCGCCGCTCGTCTCACTCCGCCTACGAAACAAAGAGAAGAAAACCCGAAGGAAAGGCGCTAACAGGCCCGAAGGTTCCTGCATGAGGCTTGCGCCTCTACAGGCAGTCGCGCAAAGGAAACAGAAAGGAAGAAACAGAAACAATAAACAAACCAGAAAATTGTCGGCCCCGGCGCGGGCCGTCTCCTTTGGGGTTCCCCACATCTCACACCTCTCTCAGCCACGCACACACCTGTCATACCCGTCCCGGTCCCACCGCGCTACCAAAGCCCCGGTTCGGGGGCCTCCTCGTCGCTAGCCGCCATACCTGTGGCAGGGGGCGGGGCATTGGGCATGGGAGGAGGGTGACAGGGAGTGTTGGGGCAAGGGCCTCCATCGGGAGTGGGGCCGGTGTTCGGGGGAGGCGCCTGGGGGAGGCGCATGCTAGGGGGCACGGGAGCGCGTGCGGGGGCGGCGGTAGGGGGGGCAGAGGCAAGAGCGCGGGGGGGGCGCATGCCAGGGCTCTGCAGAGGGCCCCTGTGGGTGGGGCAAGGGCGCTGAGGGGGGGAGGAGGGGGAGGTTGTACCAGCCGTCCTCTCTAGGGATTGCTGGTCCTTTCCCAGAGCCCTGGCGGCCGGTACTAGGGGGCCGCGGGCTCCATTGGGGGTGGTGTTTTGCGTTGGAGTGTGCGTACACCCGACACTGTTAGTACACCACCCTTGAGGGTGGTGCCCAGGCCCTGTCGTTGGGGGCTTAGCCCCCGGCACCCAGCCCATGGGTAGGGCTGGGGAGTACTCAGGGTGTGGTGTGGTGTGGTGTGGTGTGGTGTGGTGTGGTGTGGTGTGGTGTGGTGTGGTGTGGTGTGGTGTGGTGTGGTGTGGTGTGGTGTGGTGTGGTGTGGTGTGGTGTGGTGTGGTGTGGTGTGGTGTGGTGTGGTGTGGTGTGGTGTGCACGGGTGGGCCGTCTCCTCGGTTTGGGTACGCGACTCCCCCCCCTCCCCCCCCCCCCCCCCATCCGTGCCCTCCGGGCCCACTTAGTTACCAAGGGTCAATAGCTACCGGCCATACATATGGTGGCGCCGAAGGCGCCGGAAAATTGTTTTCGTTCCCCTTGCCAACATAGCATCCCTCCCCGCCTAGGCGGTGGAGCACCCCAACGCTATACTTGAACCCAACCTTGACTCTAACACCCACCCCAACCCTCAGCATGCTCCTAACCCTACACCTAACCCTACCCATGACCCTAACCCTAACCCTAACCCTAATCAAGACTGAATATTGGGACCGAGCTGGTGGGGGAGGGAACATCAGCTATGATTGGTGAAGGACATCAAGAATGATTCACACATTGATGGCTCTTGACAAAGTGAAATCAGCTTGCAAGTGAACCCCATCACCATGAGGCCCACTTTCAAGGCTTTTTGGACTTTTGAGGGGCCAAAATGCCCCAAAATGGGCTCAAAATGGGCTCATTTCACCCGTTTGTGCACCCCAAATGGTCTAGGATGAGGTTTGGAAAAATGCGTTTTTGACCCATTTTTGACCCATTTTTGGTCCCAAAACAGCCCATTTTCAAGGCATTTTGGGATTCTCGGAGGACCAAAATGGGCCACCACGAGCTCAAAACGGTCCAAAAACACTTGTTTTAGCGTCGCACATGGTCTAGGATCATTTTTGAGAAAAGTCATCTTTTTGCCCCTATTGGACCTTGTTGACCCATTTGGGCACCCACCTGTTTGGGCTTGAGCTTGCAGCTTGCTGCAGCCGAGTGGGCCTAGGTATTGGGGTCTAGGCGTCCATTTGGGCAATTCTGAGGGGTGGAAACCACAAAAAGTGGGGGGTTGCGGGTGGAGTAGGTGCCCTCGGAATCGCATTTTGAGCCATGTAGCCAAAGATATGGCCTATTCTTGGTTTTTGGCTGTCGGCATTTGGAGCTTCTGGGGGCCTTTTTGGGCCGTTTCCGGGACATATCATGGAGTTAGAGGGCCGCAAAGAGCTCGTTGACACGGGGAAGTCAAGCCGCAGGTGCAGTGTACCCACCGTTTCCCTTCGTTTGGCCGTTTTGAATGTGTTCCAGGGCTTTTTTGGCCCAAAAATGGCTGTTTTTGGCCCTAAACTGCAGTTTTTGAAACTGAGGTCCGCCACTTGCGAATCCCGTTCCCGGCCGCCACCGTTGAGTTTCTTGCTCAAACTTTGTGTGATTGTACTTCACACCCATAGGTATCATCCACCAAAATTTCACCCGAATCCGAAGCACCACGACGGAGTTCTGCTTTTTACCCATTTCGCGCGTGTTGTTGCTTGCTGCTTGCTGCTGTTGCTTGCTGCTAAACCTGGTAGGTCCACCCTAGACACTAAAAAGGGTTATAAAACCAAGACTGGTTCCACCAGCTCGGTGACCCTAACCCTACCCTAGCCCCTACCCTAGCCCTAGCTCTCACCCTTGAGGGAGGGCAAGGGGAGGTAACGGGAGCCTATGCCCCCCCCCCCCACTACCCCAAATTGCCCCACCTGGACCGCCCCCCCCAACGGACCCTCCCGACCCCCCCCCCATCGCCCCTCCCTGAACCCCCCCCCCCCATCGCCCCTCCCTGAACCCCCCCCCCCATCGCCCCTCCCTGAACCCCCCCTCCAATGCCCCCCCCCCCCCCCCCCCCCCCCCCCCCCCCCCAAGGGGCCTTCGGCCCACTCCTACTGGGGGGGGGGAGTCGCGTACAAAAGCGAGGAGACGGCCCCCCCGTGGTGGTGTGGTGTGGTGTGGTGTGGTGTGGTGTGGTGTGGTGTGGTGTGGTCTGTGCTGTGCTGTGCTGTGCTGTGCTGTGCTGTGCTTTGCTGTGCTGTGGACCGCTGGGTGTTGTGATGGGGACAGCGTGAGGGCTATTTTGAGGAGTAGCATTAGATGGAGAACGGGTTTTGGCGATTTCAGCTGAGAGACCCTGCGTCGATCCTGCACAATCCTGTCAGGGAAGAGTTTGTAGCGTCTCTGAGGCAACTGCTCAGTCAAGCCGTCAGTCCGCAATCCGTGCAATCCCTTGTCCCCGAAAGAAGTACGCCTGCGACCCGAAGCGTATGACAGGGATGCCCAGGGCAAGATTAGGGTCAAAGACATGGAATAGGGACAGGGGAAGATTTCAGCAGTGGGTTGGTATCTGAAAACGGATTCGCTTTTGCTCCATATATTTGATCTCAACACCAAGCTCAATACTCGCTACAACCATTACTTTGTGCACCCGATCTGAATGACAACATTTGTGGGCCCACTTCTTGATGTGTCGTTTCAGCCGTACCATGATCCATTTCATTTGGGACACATTGCAGGCCCATCACCAGGCCATTGCTGAACGACAAGCAAGCCCCTCCCTGGGGCGGGAGAGGGGGTTGCAAGAGGTGGTGGGTGGGTTGGGCTAGTTTTGCGGCCATATTCTGCCAGCTGTGCCCCTTCCCCCACGAGCAGGCGGGGTCCGCTCTTTTGGCGTCTTGGGTGGTGACAGATTGATGGTTACCACAGAAGCATTTGGCTGCGGTTCATTGAGAGGATGCCATCCGTTTGGTATTCTCAGGCCTGTCCTCTTGCCTCCAGGTCCTTCTTGTGATGTTTCGCCCTTGTTCTCTGGCATTTGTTTTGCTAATGTGGGGCACGGATCAGCAATGAACCGAATGCCAAGTGAGAGCATGAGTTCAAAGGGCCACACCTTTTGGCTGAAAGCCATTGCACCTGAGCAGAACCCAGCATCAGCACGTGCCAGTGGGTGTGGTGGGGTGGGGTGGGGTGGGGTGGGATGGGGTGGGGTGGGGTGGGGTGGGTGGGAGGCAGGGCTGTCCAACCGGTCATTAAGCAACGGCCTGCCCATCATGTGTGATGAGCGGATGGCATTCAGTTCCCCGTGGGTCTACATGCCGGCCTTAGCCCCTCCTTTGTCGGCGTTGTGGGCCCCCGGCGGCCCGCAAATGCTGCGCAAATGCGTGCAACCTGCATGCGCTTTCTGCCGCTGATTGCCGACATGTTGCGGAGCATACGCCGCCTCCATTTTCATTTGTACAGAGTGGAGCATGCAGAGGGCTTCCCCAGACGATATCATGGGCACTTCTCCATTAGCTTGTTGATTCGCCTGTTTCTGTGCGTTTCTTCTTCTTCGTTCTCGATGCTTTGTTTGGGAGCAATGCACTGCAGTTCACTTTCGTTTTCTGCTGGTCCGCTAATCCGTGTTGGTGCACCCGGTTGCAGCCACCGTCCCAGGCGTTTACTGAGGGCAGCGTAGGGGTGGAGGTCCGGGGTCTAAAAAAATTATGTACCTAAAATGGGGCTCTGATTTTTGCCCCCCCCCCCCTCCGTGCCCTGCGCCCCCCTACAACCCTCTAATACCGCCCCCTCCTCGACCCATCTGTATTATTTCGACGTGCTTTTGTTGTGTTGCAGGATTCCTTCGCAGGAGCGCCGTCTGACTCCTCCCAAACGCACGAGGAACCACCCGCTACGGCACCTGCGGGCTCCGGTGGGGCGCGCAGTGCGTGCTGCCGCATTGGCAAGGGGCTTGGGATTGGGCTGTTGTTGGGCCTGAGCATCGGCATGGGCATCGGCGTGGGTTTTGGGCTGGCCCTGGGAATGATAGGCATGGGGGTGACCCAGTGCGTGCAGCTGTCATTGGCGGTAGGGGGGGGGCTCTGTGCGTGCCTCTCGCTGTGCGGGGGTGTGGCAACCGCCATCGACTGTGAGGAGTCGTGATGTGGCCAGATGGTTGTGCTCGTGTTGAAATACGGGCTGCCGACAACGCGGTTGTTGGTAGCTCTTCTGCTTGACCCTACTGCTTGTCCCTCGGTTTCTTCCTGATGTTTCCTCCCTCAACGTCCGTCGGTCTGTCCGTCCATCAGCCTATCTGTCTGTCCGTATGGCCGTCCCTCTGGTCCCGGTTGTCTTCGTCCATTTCTTGCCTCGCTTTTCACCATCTGTATTTTCCAAGCTTCGGGATTGCCATCTCGTAGAGTGTGTAAAGTGTCATTTCCTTGTGTCAAGTTTTGCATGCAACTAGACCTGAACGCGTGTAGAATTGCAAACATGCATTTTGCGAATCTATGTCTTGTGTTGTGTGTTGTGTGTGCATTGCATTTGCTCACGTGAGTAGCAATCGGGTCTCATCCGAGTGTGTGTGGTGTGCTGAAAATATACTTGGGTGCACAGTATGTGTATGTGTATGTGTATGGCGATGTCAGTGAGACATCACACCAGGGTGCTCGCTGACGGAGAGGGATGATTTTGGGTGAAGCCAAGTTGCAGTGGGCCCAGAGCACCAATCGCTGATTGTGAGCTGTGAGAGTTCACTTACCGCTGGCTGCGCGTACGTGTTTGTTAGGGCTGAGCTTTACCCCGTTATGTTTGTGTACTGCTGGCTGCTGGCTGCGCCTTGTGATCTAGAGCATCTGTTCTGGAGTACACTACGGGTTTTTGTCTTTGCGCTTCTGTTTTGGTCGTAACAAAAGTGTATGTGTGTGCTCCTACTGCCGCCCAGGGGCGCGTGCCTCACCGCAGTGTAGTGGTGTAACTTGGGAGGGGTGGTGGTACGCTCCCTTGCCAACACGCAACCGGGGGTACGGCTCGGCCATGTCATTCCATTTCGGTTGGCCGTGCTACTACGTTGCGTGTCACTCCAGTCACCCGGTCATCTGGCGTCCCTTGCCCCTGGCGCTTTAGGTGGTGCCCCCCTTCAACCCTGGTCCTTGGCATCGGGCCCACAAGGCCTGCCCACGGGTGAAGGCCCTGAAGTGTGTGGCGCAGAGGAGGGACACAGAGGAAGGGTGTGCTGGGTCCGGAGGCCCAGCAGGTGGTGTCATGGAAAGGGGTGGCCCCCTCTCTGAGCTGGGGGCCTAGTGAGCCCTGAGTTCCCGCCATGAGGAGGATAGGGATGGCCGCCCCGTCCAAGCGCCAATGACCCCCGAGTCTTCCCATTTTGCGGCACTGGCCAACCTTTCCAAACCCCAGCCTGAGACTGAGGCTTAAAGGACCCAGTGCGGAGGCATGGGCGACGGTTTGTAGGTGTGGCCTTCCAGCAGGGAGCGTGGGTGCTTCCTTCGAGGGCCGTGGGGCTAGAACACCCCACAAACCGCAAAGAAGCCGCCCCGGGACTGCTACAGGCCGGAACTGGAGCCATCCGTTGGCTGTACCCCCTCACCATGTCAACTATGTGTGGGCTTCGGTATATGTACCTTTGACCCACGCATGAAGGAGACCATGAGGAGACCGGCGGTGCCATGATGCCTAGGCCTGGGTACCCACCGCGGCAACACGGGCTATTCTGCCAAAGCTCCCACATGAGGCATCATGGGGTGGTCATGCGGCTTGCATTCTGGTCCCGTCTCGTTCTCCTGCCCCCTGTTGTGTGTGTGTGTGTGTTTGTGTGTGTGTGTGTGTGTGTGAGCAGGCGGTTACACGTGGCTCAATGCCCCCTCCCCCGTGGTACGTCACAGCATGAGAGCAGCGTTGCATCCTCACAAATAGATCTCCCTCCCCCAGGCTGCAACCATGAGAACGGGGGTGTGGGACGTGTGATTGAAACCATGACCCTTCTCCTACGCCCCAACATTGGTTGTGCACAACGGCAGTTCGGTGCGATAACAGCGATTCAGTGCGGTGTAGCTGTAGCTGTAGCTGTAGGTCCAGGCTTGAGTAGTGATGTCGCCCACATTGCCACTGCACTACCTGCAGAAAGGCGCCTAGCCTCATACAATGATTTTGTTCTGTATGGCCTGATGAGGTGTCTGGAGACTTGTGCCCCGTGACCACTGCCTTGCTGTGCATCGTATCATCCACACTGGGTCTTGGTCGTTGGTTCATTGTTTCCCTCACGAAGTGTGTGTGTGTGTGTGTGTGTGTGTGTGTAAGTGTATGTGCGCCCGCACGCTGTTTCATTTGATGACAGTGGCACTTCCCACAGAATTGCACCAGGGATTGCTCGTGGCAAATTGTATACCTATCATGCACAGGCACAGGTGGTTGCACAGAAGTCTTCCTGCCTTGGGAACAGGAGGTTCCTTGCTGAACCCTAACGCGTGTGACGGGCCAGTGATTGGTGCGCAATGACGTTCAACGGCACGGCGTCCTGTCCCCTGCTTTCTATGATGCCATATGTTGTGTGTATGCCGGCGTACGTGCGTCCGTGTGCGTGTAGATGCTTGGTATTTGAGCACTGTGCATGTTGAAGCACTATGTTGGGGCATGATTTTGCGCTTGCACTGTGACACCACGATCAGCCCAGTCCGGGGGGCAATTGGGGAGAAGTACCTGGCTGACCTCGGATGCGCGCTGCAAAGCCGGACACCAAGCAACTCAGGAACCAAGCGACGTGGCGTGTGGTGTGCAAGCAATTTGATTTGGTGAATACGAGTTTTGTCAAGAGCAAAGGATATGTCCAGGATTTCAGTGACTCAGTAAATGTCAGAATGAATGTTAGAAAATCAGTCGCTGATCCCCTTGAATCACAAAACAAAGGTGATTTTGGCAGGGTTTGGGCGCTTGCGGGTGCCCGTCCATTGTTCCACTGGTGTGTGGGGGTTGGTTCTGAGGAAGGCCAAGTCGCCCCAACACGGACATGTCGGACCTTCGTGGCAAAAGGCAGCGAACTAGTTGAGTGGGACCGGGACAAAAGGCAGAGGGATGCCCACTTTGCATATGCATTTGCAGTTTCGTATCCGTATCGGTAACTTCAATGTATTGGAAGCTGCTCTACACCCGTTTTTTTTCACTGAACTCTGACGCCAAATTGTGGGACATGGGCTTTTCTAACTCTCCATCAACCTAGGGCAGACAGGACCGGCGGTGCTGATTTGCATCTCTGATATTGTGCAATGGTGGGACCAGTTGAACAAGCCGCAAGTCTGTCAGATCTCCGATTGATGCAGCGCCAATGTGCTTTGCGTGACACACCGTTCCGCTCGTGCGCTTTGCCATTTGGACGCCCATTGTGAATGGCATTCCTTACCACCACCATCAATGCCTTCATCGCCCCTCACTCATTCCTCTTACTTCCGGTCTAAATCGCTGCTTTCCCTCTCCTCTCCAGATTTCATTTACTGACCCATTCACTCTTCTGTTCGCTCATTCCGTTGGTCACCAACCCATTAACAGAGGCAGCACCTTTGGATGGGGCCCGTTGACCATATGCCAGAAGAGTGACCGAGTTGGAGCCTGTGGACTCTCAAACGTACTAGTGAAGGATCATGATCTGCGTCCGACACTTCTTCTGCATCAAACCTATCCTTCGTAGCATCTGGAGACGGGTTCATCTGGTAGGTGGGCACTGCCCCAACACTGGTTTGTCTGCAGGTGTGATACGGCGACCAAGAGGTCCCAGCGGCACTGCTGACTGCCGCGTATTTTTGATTAATTTCATGTGTCTAGACCCTGTGGTGTCGTGTTTCTGCTGCTGTCAATTCTTACATCAGATGTGTGCCGACTGACTGAAAGTTACAGGGCTGCATAGTTTGCTGTGCGGCTTCTTCTGCTGCACTGGCAATGGAATTTGTAGATCCCCTGTTCCCGTTGGGCTCAGGTAGTGCCAGCGGCATTTCTGCACACCCGTTGCATACATTGCTTTCAGCAAACAAGAACCATTACACTGTGCATGGTGCCTTGCTACTGTGTCATCAGTCGAAAGAGCAATACCTTTAGACATCAACAAATGAACACACGTCAATGGGGTTGGGATAATAACTTCCGTTCCACACTGAAAATGACACTGATTACATATTTCGCCCTACTCAAGGTGATTGCACCAGAAATCAGCCTGTTGCTTTCGCAGTACTGCTTACCACGCACGGCAGATCTCTTGGCATGTTTCAGAAGATGCCAATGTGGAGCAAAATGGCACGGTTTGGATTTTTTAGCACAATTCTTTCCAATATTCATACAATCTTTCCCTAAGGGGCGGGGTATGCGAATACTTTTTGAAATCTGCATTGAAAAGGGCCGTGAAATGAGCCATTGCCAGCACATGGTGGGGGTACACAGATGCAGGAGGTCACAAAGCAAGGTGAGCGAGCCACACACAATGTGCGCTGCACAGTTCAGTCCTGTCTATTCAGAAACGTCAAATTCTTTTTCAGCAAGGATACACAGTTCCCATACAAACTGGGCATGCTTCACAGTTTCCCCAGGTTCACATCCATGCAGCTCGCCACAAAATCATGTTGTGAGGCCTTGCTGGGGTACTCTTTGCAATCCAAAACATTGGATACAAAAGTGGTGACCTCAGCAGTGGACAAGATTTGGTGTTGAGGCTGCTTGCAGGAAGCCTGCTGGGAGCGGAGGTTGCAAGCCTTCTTTGTCTGGTTAGGCCTGTTCCCAGTCACTCTAGCCCATTCCAGACTTTCAGAAGTTTTTCTTTTCTTTTTCTTTTAAATCAAACTTCTGGTGCATCAGGGGCAGCCATAGCACGTCGAGCGGTTTATATGTGGGCATGGCAAGTGACTTTTGACAACACAGGGAACAGGCAAATGATGTACCGTCCAAAGAAGGACAAAATTCTCCATGTTGTCAGTTCAGCAAGTTCTGGCTTTCTGGATATATCCCCCCTGCAAGACACTTGGTGGGCACCAACGAGGCAACAATGTTTTCAACTCTGAAAAATGCTCTGGGTTGGTGCGTTTACTGGGTCACCAAGAGATATGTCTTGATACGAAAGTGCAACATGCAGCAGCTGGCATTGATGTGGTAGCACACGTCGTACCACCAGGGGCTTTAATTGGGCCCGGAAAAAGTTGATATGTACAAATTTCGGCGCCCTGCCTCGTACCAAATATTTCCTTCAATTTTAAGGATTCTTTGTGCCATATTGTGTCAGGGGGTGCCATAAGGACACCCACCCTTTTTTTTTTACTATGCCATCCACTCTCTGATGTTCAAATTCTTGCAGATCCTGATATAGCTTAGTTGGTAGTTGTACTGGCTTCTAATCCCAAGGGTCCAGGGTTCAAACCCTGGTGCCTGCAATTTTTTTAGCTTCGCTTTTTTGGTCTTTTTTATGTCTGCCTGTCTGCATCTTTGCATGTGCATGCACCCCCAGGACATGGATGCTACGGGTCCCCCCAACAGCAACCATCCAGAGCCCACCCGGAATCCACAATGAACATCCACTCGGAAGCAGCAGCAAGGGTCCTCACACCAAATTTTCCCTTCATTTCTAAGGAGCAATACCAATTTTTTGCCCCTTTAATTTTGGTCATCCGAAAAAAAAAACCTCTTAAATTAAAGCCTCCACTGGTAGCATAATGCTGCCTGGGCAAAGGACTCCATTGCCATGGAACACAGCCCCAGTGAATCCAGCAATTAGCGGGTTGGGTTGACAAGTACAAGGTGCACTCTATAGCAATTTGTGCTGCATTTTCAGTATCCATGCTGTGCATGGGGTGTTGTGTTTGACTGCAAAAAGCAGCAGCGCCAACAACACATATCATGCCCAAACACCTGAGTTTTCCAGTTCTGTCATTTTGTGTTGAATGCACATTTTTTAAGCCAAGTGAGAATTGTTGGACGCAGTACGTCAAAGGTCCAGGAATGTCTTTTGAGGTCCATGAGTCTACCATGGTGCATCAAGGGAAATCAAAGTCCATCAGGTAAATCCAAGTCCTGGATGTACGTTGGTTGTTGTGCAGCTTGTTGAAAATAGACTGCCTCTTGCACATTTCCATATACATTTTAGGCCAAGTTGCTGAAAAATTTTTCATTCGTATTGCTTTGTCAGGGACTTTACCATCAGGAAAGGAATATGGATGCAAACCTCCATCGCAAAAAGAAGGAAGGACTATTTGCAGAAGTGTCCCTGGCATTGTCCAACGACCACCCTTTGGTCAAATGGCGCTTTTTTGCCTTCAAACACTGTCTAACAACCACCCACTGTTCAAACAGTGAGATTGCATTGGTCGATGTGCAATAGGGGGCACCTTTCCTCAATGGCCTCTCTGCCCCCTGCCCCCCACCCCTCCTGCGAACGAAGGGCATGTAGTCGTGCACGCTTTCCATGGGCTTTGTATTTGTAGACCATTATTTCTGTGCAAAGATGAAGTTGCACGAGTTGCCTCTGGAATTATTACTCTGCATTTCTGTTTTCTCGGGGACGGCAGCATGCAACCGTGTGTGTAGCTGAATGTGGAATGGGCTGCAGCACCGACATTTACGTTACTTCATTCCACATGGGCAAGACCTTCACCGAGTTATGTACAATTTATCCATGAACGCTTTGTGCACTGTGGACCTAAAAATTAGGGGCAGCACACTCGGAGATATTGGTGCACAAGCCCTTGCAGGCTGAAGGAGGCCCCTGCACTGCACACCCTGATTTTGTATCTCATGGGCAGTAGTGTTGGAGACATTGGTGCAGCCCTTGCAGGGCACAAGGAGGTAGCTGCACTGCGCACCTTGAGTTTGTATCTCTCCGGCAACAACGTCGGAGACATTGACAACAACGTTGGAGACATTGGTGCACAGGACTGAAGGAAGCCCCTGCGCTGCACACCCTGAGGTTGTATCTCTACTGAGTTTGGATCTCATGGATAACAACATTGGGAGATATTGGTGTACAAGCGCTTGCAGGTCTAGAGGAGGCAACCACACATCCCAAGGTTGTTTCTGCAGGCCTGAATTAGAATATTTTTTTGCAATGGTATTGTCTCCCCCCTTCAAGCTCCAAGAAAATCGGGAAACGGCTCAATGAGATTTTTTCTCCTTTTTTTGGGGTATTGTTGCAAGTACCAGAAATTCCCACAACCGGAACCTTGCCAGAACACTATTCCAAAACGGGGAAAATATGGAAATTGGGGAAGGGGGGGATGGGTCAAGACGTGTCGTTTTTGGAAAACTGAGTTGAAAAATGGTTTTTAAACCACCCCCCAAAATGTGGAGGATGGTGATTTTCAGTGCTGATGGGACGGGGCTGGGTGCATCGGGCGATGGCTGGAGGAAAAGTGCAGGAAAATGGGGGAAAGAGGGGCAAATGGGGAAAAGTGGGGAAGAATAGTGCAGAAGTTGGGGATACATGGGGCGGGGGGGGGGGGGGTGAAGGGCAGTCCATGGGTCCCCTTTCACAGTGTTGCCTCTTTTCTCCCATGGACCATGTGCACCCATACAAAAAAAGGGTGCGTTACATTCCGTTGAAGGTTGTCCGAGACTCACAGAGGGGTTGGGTATCCACTGACTGGCTCTCCAATTTTCCCCTAGTCTCCACAATTTCCCCCATTCCCCCCCAATTTCCCCCTATCTCCCACAAGTTTCCCCATTATCCGCCACTTCCCCACATTTTTCCCATTTCCCCATTTTCCTTGGGAACGTTGCTGGGAACCTTATTGCATGCCCTGTGTCCTGAAATGTAAACCAGAGCTCCTGAATTTCTGTCAAACCTTGAGTTGGCACAAGAACACACGAAAAACCGGCGGAACGAAAGATAAAATTGGTGCAAGTTGCAGCAGCAAAATGTCACAAAGCAAACCAGAACAAGCACTCTCGGAACTCGCACTATCTCTTCTGATATCAATGAATCGCACAGTGCATTTGGTCCTGCGCCATTGACAGTATGACAGCAAAAACCCAAAAGCCCTTGTAAAGCAAGACACATGGACATGTACACACAAACTGCTTGAGATGATAAATTACATACTGTGCATGTTGACACTTCTCTCATGCTGACAGTACTGGGGTCAGGAAATGTTCACAAATCATCTTGCTATAGAGGCGATCCTCATACCTGAAGAACTGGATGGCTTATACGGGGGTGTTTGCCCGGCGCGCGCCCGGTACACGACTTTTCTATCAACTATCCCCCGGATCTACCCTCCCCCAGAGGAGCCCCCCAAGTCAACCAGAGTGGACCGCAAACCTTCCCTACAAGGCACGCTGCATAAGTCAAAATAGCTGAATTCAACAACAATGTGTATCCATCATGCATTGGCCAATAAATAACTTGTTCCCCACAAGTGTGGGCATCAATACATTCGTCACAATAATGCTCCTGGCACTCACCACAAACTGTGATGGTGGAGTGCTTCGGACAACACAACGCACACACATCTGCCTCATCCTCTTCCTCATCACCTTCCTCAGCCGCTGCTTTTATCAGTCCAAACATGAGGCGGGACATGGTCCCATGGCCCATAAGGAGGGCGACGGACCTGCCTCCGAATGCAAAATTGCGTGAAATGCAACAAAACATGCACGGACTGGTGCAACTCATTAGGGCCGACACGCTAGATGTTTGGAACCAAACCCCAATGCCACAACTGTCGAGACAAATGCTCAATGCGTGCCCTATACCACCCATGCACATCATTGTGCCACTGTTGCCGGGCCGTCAAAGTTCCATTCTTTCTACCAATGAATGGCACAATGACATCACCCCTGCCTTCTCGGGGTCCCCATGGTTCGGAGAAAAGAGGGATGGAAAATGGGTAAAAATGGTTGGAAACAGGTAAAAATGGGTGACAATTCAAATATGCCACATCCAAAATGCATATGAAGCTAAAAATGACCCCGGTATGGAACAAAAAACTTGTGGAAAGGCATTCCCCATATCCCCAACCGGAAAGGGACCATGCAAAAAGCGTGGAGTACGGCTCCGTATCAAAAGTGGCCCAAAAAGATGCCCGGCACACTGCCGCTTCCCCTATGTGGGCGCGCCAGTATCAACAGGCACTGGCAATTCTAGATTAAGCTTGAAAACTTTTCCATGGGCGCTGAATGGAATGGGGGGGGAAAGCAGCAGCCCTCGGGCACCCCAAGAACTTAGTGTTGACCCTCAATGAATCAACGACGAACCAACAAGGCCCAGAAATTCCCGACACAGCTACACAGCATGGCGTTTGTGTCGTCTAATCATCAGTAATGTCAGGGTATTAGCCTGGGCTAGATTGACGAGCGGCACAGACTCACATTGCACACTGGGATTGCCACCGTCCCGCTCCGTGCGTGGCACATCAGATGTTGTCTCTCCATATTTCTGCATGGTCCTTCAAAGATGTGAAGCGCTGGGCGCATGACGTGGTGGTGGCCAGCTTCCCGCGCCACGCCGAGCCGCACTGCACGCAGGAGCTGCGGGCCAGTCTTTCCGCCCATTTGGTCGACGGCCGTGTCCTTCTTGAGCTCACGGAGCCCGACTGGCGTGAGCTGGTGCCGCGATTGGGCCCCCGAAAGATGCTCATGAAAGACCTGCAGGCGAGACAGGCCGGGGATGTGCCCGCAGCAGCTGCTCCATTCGCCCCGAAGGTCGCACTCGCAAGTGTCACGCCTGCGCTGGCCCATGGAGACCCGCTGGCACAGACTGGCGCATCAGACTTAGACGCATGCGATGATGTGGCCAATGGCATGGCAGATGCCGCAGAGTCAAAGGACATTTCCCCTAGTCTGAGTGTTCTGCTTAGCGGTCGCCGGCCGAACACAGAGCGCCAGCAGATCAACTTCCTCCCGGATGCGTCGGGCATCGCGGAGCCCGGACGGAAGCTGCTGGGCTCGTCGCTTTTCTCCCACGTTCCAGTTATCGACTACGACAACTACCGTCCGGACATTGAGCCTGGGTCGTCGTGCGCGACGGTGACGCAAAAAGCAAAGTACAGAGTCAAATATGCCATGTTCGACCTTTTTTTCATAGCCCAAACATACTTCCGTCTGCTGGGCCTTCTGGACTTGCTGCAAGTGGTCTTGGTCTGGGTTCTGACGACCGTGTTCTGGCGGCTGCAGAATCCAAAGTATCTGCTGCACCCGGGCATCGTCATCACTGTCTCCGTGTTCCCCATCGCGTTTGCGGTGAACGCAGCATACCAACGGCGAGAGGCCGCGCTGCAGCTCCTCGCGCGGCTGCGCTCCTGCATGATGAATGTGTATCTGCAGCACCGCTGCTGGGCCGATGTTCCAGGGCTGCCTGAAGACTTCGTGCACTGCTCCAAGACTGTGATCGGGTGCTGCTTTGAGGACATGCGGAAGTATTTGGTTGCCTGCAACGAGCACGACAAGATGCAGAGATTGTTGAAGGTGTACGACCATATTACAGACGTATGTTGCATGGCGTTGTCGCTGCAAAGTGCACTGCGCAAAGCGCATGGGAATCGTGATTCATTCAGTGCGCTCCTTATCACCCCGTCTTTTTGTTTTTTTTTTACCAAGGAGCGCCCTTAGGAAGCGCGCTAAACAGCTGCTCAACCACCGTCGGTTACCTGCCAACTGGCGTCGGCCACCGCCGAACCGCCCTCAGTGACCACCCGAAAATCAGTGAGTGTATGGTCACCCTTTTTCCTTGTGTGTTTTTTTTTCCAGTTAGGGAGCGCCATGGATTCATTCAGGGTTACCACAGGTCCCCACGTCATCCCGATGATGGATCGAGGCTCCCACCCCAAGCACGCACACCCCGTTGTCGCCGTAGGTCTGGTCCGGACATCCAAAAGGGATCAGAAGCACAAGGCAAGAGCAGGCAGAGGGTGTGAGGGCAGAGGAGTGGGTGGCGTTACAGAGATGATGAGAAGGACACAGCACAGAAGTGGAATACATCAGAGAGGGAACGCTGGACGCAGTGCATATGCTGCGCTGATGCTGTGGGGAAATTAAAGTGGGGTGTACCCCAGGCAGCCATTCGTTTCAAGCGTTTTGGGCAGTGCACCCTATTGTTAAGCCTTTTTCAACAACATTTGAAACTACCATAGCCCAGAACCTTTTGGCCACATTGATCCTCTCCACTTCAGAGACCCCGATGCGGAAGGGGTCATGTAGCCATGTTACTCCTCTCTGCTCTGGAGACCCTTGGATGCATGGGGGAAATGGGGTGGCTGGTGAACTGATCTACAAGGTGGCTGCAGTGAGTGCGCATCCCCCATGATGTGGCTGGACGGTGAGGCGAGAGGAGAATCGGTGAGGCGCAACACTGGCGTGGCCCCCGTCCGCCCTGCCTCGCAGCTCTGTTTCATTACGGACGCCCTTCGGCTGTCCAGTCTTCCGGCCCCGTTGATCACCCGCGCCATCCACGATACCCGCGAGGCCCTGACCTCGTTTGAGGGTCTGCGTGTTTTCAGTGACTACCGTACACCCACCAACATCCGTGCCTTCATACGCTTCTGTGTCTACGTTGTCCCCCTGATTTTGTCCCCGCACTTCGCCGCGCTGGGGACCTACAGCTTCCCTTTCTTTTCGTACATCATTGCAACTCTGGTCACGCTGCTGTTTCTGCTGCTGAAGAACGTGCAGGGGGAGCTCGAGAACCCGTTTAGCAGCCGCAAGGGCCGGCCCGATATCGACGACATCCGGACGGACGCCATGGTGTTTCAAGTGCTGGCGGGGGAGAGTCAGTTCGCCTGGAGGACGTGTACACCCCCGAGTTCTCCGCATGCAGAACCGGTGGCTTAGGGAGGCGACGGTGCATCAATGCCATCAGCAACCGCTGCTCCCACGATCCTGCTGGGCCCTGATTTATTCCCAACACCCACTCCTCCCCCCGCCTGCCCACACTGCGTATGCAGACCCTGAGTCCATTGCATGTTTGCTTCGGGACATGCAGGAGTGCATAGCACGTGCCCGTGATATGATCTCACGTTTCGCTGTACCCCTGGGGTTTTGGGAGGCGAACATCGTGTACACATGTACACATAGTACATGTGTGCCCCCGAAGCTGAGCTCCACTGTACATTCTGCATGCTGGAAGCCTGTTGGCGCGTCATATTGGCCCTGTGCCCAGTGCACCGAACAAGCACAGGGTTTGGGTCCGTTTGATCAGCTGGCGTCAGCCATGATTTGCTGGCCTCCTAGGCCCCCCAACCTTCTCCAGTCTGTTGAAATCTTTGAGCATTGAAGGTGATCATTCCAGATCTGTGCCCCACCTCCCTCTACCTCTGAGATGTGAGGAGCTCTAATGGCGGAAGCCTCCTGATTGTTCAGTGGCTCTGGCTTCCGAGTGCATGCGACAGGAGGGGTTCGTTACATGGGCTGTGCTGCAGGTGCCTTCATCCCGTAGAATGCTGTGGCACTGTGGTCCACCAAAGCCCCTTCCGTCTATGTCAGCAAGGAAACAGCATCACGCGTCGGTGCACTGCTGCACGACATCCCCTGCCGATGTGCTTGGGACAACAACTTGGTGCAACCGACGATGTTGTTTATTTGTGGGGTCTTGCAATCTCCATCATTATCCATGCCGTACCTGCTAAACCTTTCCTACTTCCTTCTGGAGGCGTGCATCTCCAGATGCTTCAAGTGTATGGAGTGTGTCTGTGTATGTGAAGAGAGGTGTCGTGCATTCAGACGTTTCTGGGACAGGTGACGGAGACTTGCCTCACTCTTCGAATGATATACACATTTAGTGCTCTTTCATCTGCAGGAGAGCCGCCATACTGGTCAATTTGCAATTAATCCAGCGAGAAATCTTCATGCAGGACATGTCCCTGTATTTTTCTTAAACAGGAAGCTGCCAACCCATTGTCAATTGTCTGGATTATGCCTGCCCAAGTGTTGCTGCTATGCAATCTGTGTTTGCTGTATCTGTTTGTATGTGCTGCTTTGAGCCTCGATAGCTGATAACCGCAAACATCAAAACTATTTTTTTTTTTGATATTGTGGCCATCCACTATGATCAAATGTCAAATGTAAAGAATGTTGCATACATATTCTGTGTACCTCACTGTTGGGCCATTGAGTGTGAGGGGAATAAACGGGTAGTGCCCAAGTGCTGTTGCAGTTTTGAGAATATCTGTGTAAGAATGCTCCAGATGGGCACATCAGGCGTAAGTGTTTGCAAAAAGAACATTCCAGGTTAGGTTTTTCAGGGCTTCCTCGATTTGCTGTATTTGTAAAGTCAAGAATATTTTCCAGTCTAGCTTTTGGAGTTTGGTCTTTGTAGACTATTAGCGAGATAGCATTGTCGATTTTAAACCTTAATACAGTGTGGCTGCTCCAGCAACAATATGAATTTAAGAATATGCAGGCTGGAGAATTCCTGCAGAAATAAAACTATGCAAGGGACCAGCTGGGAATATGGCTAGACTAGGATGGCCAGACTGGCATTCTTCTTGGAGAGATTGAGCTGCAACTCAACACCAGAAAATTCAGCTTTGGCGGAAAGTGAGCAGCTCATGTTCCACTTCACGTAGGAGTGCATGGACTATGCATCACAAGTAGAGGCTCATGTCAAGGGACTATTTTGTAGTTCATAGGTGAGCGCTGATATGGAATGGAGTGTCCTGCGGAATCCGTTTTTATCCACAAGTCCATTCCCAATCACCATTTTCTGGCTCAAACCCATCTCATTGAGTTTTCGTGGCCTGTGTCTTTTTTCGAATGATCATTGAC
This sequence comes from Eutreptiella sp. 'Long Island Sound 2002', assembly GCA_964036045.1. NCBI lineage: Eukaryota > Euglenozoa > Euglenophyceae > Eutreptiales > Eutreptiaceae > Eutreptiella > Eutreptiella sp. 'Long Island Sound 2002'. The sequence continues at coordinate 25,628,347 of OZ038378.1, read as the reverse complement.
AGTCATGGCTCCTGTTCGCATCAAACTTCTTAATATCATGGATGTTGAACCTCACATGTCGCAAATCCCCTTGGCATCCCTTTTTTTTTTTACACCTTGACGATACTTGGGAACTTTTTCGGGTGTTGGTTGTAAATTGCAAGGTGCAAATCTAAGCGAGGGCGGGATAGGTCGCATGAGTTAAAAAAAAAATAGTTCTCAGCCATTTGGTTCGGCGCACCGCTGAGAAACCGGAGGCATCCGCCGCTTGGAGAAAGTGCTTGGAATTTTGATGGTTGGGAGTGGTTGGGAAAGGTGCTTGCTAGGTTGCATGCGAGGTTGCTGGTTGCCTGGAAAAGGAGCTGCGTGGGGAGCTTGGGAAAAGTGGTTGGAAAATTTGTTGAGCGGGGTGCCGTGCACAGCGCGGCGTACGGAGCTTTGAGACTCTCGTCTGCCATGTAAACATTTTTCCAGTTGTCAAATAGAATTTTGGTGGGCGCAGGTATGTAGACTGGGCGGTCCGCAGGGTCAGAGGCTGATTTGCCTTCCTTAGCCTTGCCCGCCCGGACCCTGGCATGCTGTTGCTTGTAAAAGTCCACTGTGGTGCAGGGGGTCTCCTCAGGGGAGGGGGGGGCAGTCCATTCCCAATATCCACCCAAGGCTTGTGAAAAATTGCCCGCTGAAGTTCCCTCGAGACATCCTGGAGGGAGAGTATGCTGTAATATCTGAGCTGCGCCCTGTAGCCAGGTTTGGTTGCGGATGTTTTTGCGCAGCTGACTCCTGCATTGGGACCGCGCCTGCCCACGCAATGCCGTGGGTAGTGCTTTGATCAGGGCTGCTTGGTGACACCTATGATCTACCACGTCATCAGTGTCACGGGAATCCTTAAAAACTGGTTCCCTCCCCGGTGCCTGCGTCAACCGTTGTTTCCATTGGGCCACCACAGCGCGAAGCATAGTGCCCGTGGCTGGGAGACGAGAGTCTATCTCAACACTTCAGCATTTGAGATGGTCGGTAGCCCTCTCGCCCTCCCATACCCTGGCATGCGGGCGACCGTGGTCATTAAGACTGAGAATTCGGGACATCAAAATTCTGTCCTATGGTTCTGGGGTGTCCGCTGAAATTTGCTGGTCCACCCAGTGTTGGCCATCCCGGTTTTTGTGGCCCGTTCCTTGCAGGGCTTTCTCGAAGAATGCCACTGGTCGCAGGTGCCCATTGTCATCAATATGCTCCAATACCCCTCCGAAAAGCAAAACTGCTTGCATCGGTACTAATCCACCATTGATTGGCAGGATCGGGGTATTGTAACATGACATCTTAGCTGAAAGCTTCCACAAGTAGTTCAAAATTTTGAATCATTTTGGGGGTGCAACATATCTTGCCCACTGCCTTACAATATGCGGCGTAGTCTGGGTGGTCAGGCGCCGGGAGAGTGTCGTTTGTCCATGTAGTACCGTCAGCCCCCACCAGTCGACCAGACTTTTTCTCAAATTTTTGTGCACCCTTTTGTGCCTTGGTAATGCACATTCCCTTCAGGGCATCATTCAGGGGGGCCACCATTTTGGCGTACCCCTTGACATACACCGCATACCACTGGGTAAAACCCAGGAAGGCCTTCATGTGGGTGGGGGTTTGTATGTCTTGCCACCGCCATCATTTGATGGCTTGGACCTTTTCAGGGTCCCGGACACGGCCCTGTGGCGTGAGTATGTGACCACAAAATTTCACCCGTGTGGCAAACATTGTGCACTTCTCCAATTTGAGAGTGAGCTTCCTGTGAGCCAAGATGGAAAAAACATCCAATTCCTGAAAATGTTGCTCAATGCACCGGTCACTAGCAGCGTCCCCTTGCCCCGTGTCGGGGTCTATTGTGCCGTGCATGAGATGGTCAATGTACGGCTTTGTCCCGTATTTTCGAGTGAATTCGTCAATACATGACGCGACCATGCGTTGGTACGCCGTGGGAGCTGTTTTCAGCCCCATGCGTAGCATGGTCCACTCGTACATCCCCTAGGGGGTGACGAAAGCCGTCAGGTGATGGGACTCCTCGGCCAAATGCATCTGGTGGAACCGGTCCTCCAAATCGAAGACGGACGAGAGTGCCTTTCCCTTTTGCCCAAGGATCATGTCCTCAATCACCGGGAGGGAGTACGGGTCATCCAACACTTGCGTGTTGAGGTGGTGGTAGTCAATGACCAGGCACCATTTCCCGTTTGGTTTGGGGACCACGAAGGCCCGCACCCCCTAGTGTGACTTGGATGGAACCAACATTTTGCAAGCGGTAAACTTGTCAATGAGCTCTCGGAATGCCGCATCCCGTATCCCAGACGCACGGAAGGGGGGACATTTTTGCGGCTGAAAATTTTCTTTGAACCGGATGGTGTGGACTCCCTCCTGTCACAGCAGTGGATCCACCTCCGTAATGGGTACATGACAGAAAATTAGGTGTTTAAATTTTTCTTGCAGCTTTTGCCGGAAAGAGGCGTACCACGCATCAACTCAGTCCGCCTGCAGTACATTGCGTATGCAGCGGTCCGACATGGGGCGAAAATGCGTGGAAGGTGGATTAACAGCACTAAGTTCCCGCACGCTTGCCTTGTGTGGAATAGGAATGGTTATCTCCCCATCAGCGTCATACCCATCGTCCGGTGCTCCCGGCATTTTGGAGGAGGGATTGAGTGCCATCAGCGTCATACCCATCGTCCGGTGCTCCCGGCATTTTGGAGGAGGGATTGAGTGCATCAAACAATATCACACAAGTGCATCAAACAATATCACACAAGTGGTCCACCCTTTAGATGGAGACAAAATTGTGCCCCAGTTGTCTTGAAAAATGGGTTGGTCTGCCGGAAGGGGGCTATCTCCCCAAGAGCCCAAAACCAATCGTGGGCCTACCAAACCGGCACCGCCATGTCATGATGCCTTGGGCCTGGTCCATGATGCACTTTTGGGCCACCCGGGACATTTTTGAAAATGGGACATTAGTACATAACGTTTTGGAGCCCCAGTCCTTTGAGAAGGCATCACATCGTTTCTTCCGGTACTGTTTGTACTAGTGGTTGTAGCGTTCTGCAAAGGCGTCAACCTCCGGCGTTAGACCAGCCCGTTGCTCAATTTGAGCACAGAGCTTAGGAATGACCGCATAGCTTTCAGTTTTGTATTTGCAACGAGCCATTACCCGTGTATGCGTTTTTATAGCCCCTTCCTCACATGCTTCCGGCAAGCTTTGTATGTCCAGCATTGCTCGCATACCACCCCACCGTTTGAAAAACTTTTTTTCGCGGTCGGTACCAAGGTGTCCAAGGGGGGGGGGGCGTATATTTTGCGTCTGTGCCCCCCATCCACTGCCCCTTGGATGTTTGGTGATAGCCCCAACCCCGGCGAAAGAATCTGGGATGATGTACCCTGGTTCTCGGGGGGGTTGTGGATAGGCCAAAACACCATCCTCCTCCGGTACGGACTCGGCATCGGACAGAACACACTCCCTGTCACTTGGGGGGTGCACCTGCACATGGCACACACATGGGGTCTGAGTCTGGTGACACACACACTTACCACAGGAAGGGGGAGGGGCGGGCGTAAAACCGTGTGCAATATGCATATAAATCCACTCAAGGGAGTAGGGGGGTTTCGTGCATGGAAAAACCTCCGGTTTGTCCGTCATAGTGGACCACTTGTGTGCCTCACACCTGTGGCGCCACAATCCGGTCACCTGCTCTGTAGGGGAGGGGGGTGAAACCGTCCGTTGTTCCGAATGACACCCACGGATGCACTGCGGGGACGCACACTCCGTGTCGAACCCGGGCATGTCTGGTTCGCAAACACACTGAGCTATTTTAGTTGAGACAGGCGTTGTGGTGGGTTGCTCCTCTCCTTTGAATTTGGTGATCCTGCTTTGTGCGATTGCCTCCACTGTTTTGAGGAGAGCAGCCAAGGTTGCTTGTAGGGTGGCACTGGCGGCTGCGCACGCCACTAATTGGACATGCGAGTCGTTCTGTAGGGGAGGGGTGTTACCGCTGACCATCTTGTCTTCGTGGAGCTCGAGGGGGGAAAGTTCCGAATCTGAAAAAGTGACTGCGGAGGCTGTAGTGCCTCTGTGGGCTACTGGCACCCCAAATGTGGCCAGGGTGTCCACAAGGCAGTCCCCATCGGCATCCAACTGTAACCCGTAACACTTAAGAAAGGGATAGCCGACTATACAACCGTTACAAATGTCGGCTAAGTATAGGAATACTTGCTCACACACAATAAACCCCTCAACCCCTTGCTTGTCCTACACAGGCAGGGTCAAATCCAGCAAGGCCCCCACTGTGCCCCCCTCCAATCGGTCCCCAGCTACAAGCGATATGGAGAGGGGCTTTCGTGACGGCTGGAGTACTCCCGGCTGGAAAAATGAGCGTGGAGCAATGGCAAATGCCTGGCTCCCCGAGTCTAGAGGGTGGGTGCACGGCTCGTTGCGCCACTACTCCAAACAGCCGATCCCTGTATCACTAACTCGCGGGTATTGTCAGTGCGTGGTGGCTTTCAACGCCGCACTGGACACACTCTGGGTCGTCGCAGTGTATGCACGTGAGTACCCCGAATTGGGGTGTTCCTCATTGCGTCTAGAGAAATTACAGCTGTAGAACTTCGAATGTTCAGTGCCGGGGGAGGCTTTGCCGAGGTTGCCCCCACCGACAGTGGCATAGCGTGAGGGCCTTTAGGAGTTACACTAACTGCTCTCAGCTGTTTTCATTTTCGGGTGCGTCTTTCGCCCCGCGTCAACCAGCCTTGACGCCTTTACGGCTGCAGCAAAAAGAATGGGTACATCGAAAACAAGCGGTACATGACAAGGTCCACAAACCGCTAGACACATACCGCTAAGACACCAAACTAATACACCAAACACTGTACCTTAAACACAAGCGACCTAGGCAATCATAGGGCCCCACTTGTGGGAAATTGCCCCCCAACCACCCACCACAAGCCACAAGGCACACCGGTACCCAAGTGAGTGGAAGATCCCTCTGACCGAGGCAACATCTACAAGGGAACCCCAGGGAGACCAATTATGAGCTGGAACTCGTATAGCTACCAAGGCTGCTTTGCCAAAACCGGTCTTTTGCTCGTTACTTCGTGCCCTGATGGGGCTTGGCACTGTCATGTTAAGCTTCTTTGATAAAAAAAATGGTGACAGGTGAGTGACAGGACACTACAGGTTGATGCTTGTTGGAATTTTTGATTTCACGTAAGCCCACAGCGCGTGGTGGCAACGTACAGCTGCATACTCAGGTGACAGGAATCCAGAATCCAAATATATGTCCCACCGCTGCAGGCGGCATGTGGAATTCTTCACACGGGACACATATGTTGTACTTAGACTGGCAGCATGATGTGGTCCGTCTGACCGAGCACTTACGAGGCACATGTGAGTCTGAGCAAAAAAAAAAAAATCGTCACAGGTGGTCCCTTTGTACAGTGGAATCTACTGTCTTAGGCCCCTCTTGCTGATGACAGTTCTCACGGCTGTGCGCCTGCTTCCACAGAAAGGTGCCTCTTGGCAGCCCGCATGCCCTGTCTTGTTCAAGTGACGAGGAGACTGACACTCTGGGCCTCTTTTGTGCTCGTGTTGTTTTACAATCGCATGCTGTGGTGTAGTGTGTGCTAGTGGATATTGATGTGCTTTGTGCTGTAATTTTCTGATTGTCATTTGCGTCCTTGCTATTGAGTGCTTTGTGGAATTTCTGGGGTATTTAGCCATGTGTGTGTGTGTGTGTGTGTGTGTGTGTGTGCGTTTGTGCTAGCTACGGTGGCACGCAGCTCATTGTGCAAGGGCCCAGGGTGGTGCTATTTTCCCAAGGAAGCTACCAACTGCTGCAAGAATTTCAGTCTCGTTCCAGCAGCCTACATTCCCGGGGCAGCCAAACCATGGCCTCCCAATACTATGAGCCTGACTGCTTGTTGAAGCCACCCCCCCCCCCTTCTGGGAACATGGCGTGCCGAGCTTACGCAATGGATATAGGCATGAGCGGTTGGGCATTGCAGGGCTGCAAAGAATGCTTAGTCTTCCCCCAGTGTGTGTGTGTTCAGAGATTGCCATGTTTGCGCAGTGCTCATGAATGGTGTGCACTGTACTTGCACTACCGTTGCCGTTTCTCTGGGGCTATTTTTCCTTTGGTTTGTGTCGCTGTGTCTGAGCTCACAATGGCAGCCCCTGTTCCTGAATTGTTGGCTGCCCCACCCGCCCTCTATGGGGGTGACCGCATTCCAGCCCATGCCTGGCCTTTCTGCACCGGAGCCGCTGTTACTGACAGCTGTCCAGACCAGGTGGAAGTTTTCGGGGACCACTGCGAGGCCGTCCACTGCACCTGACCGTATGGGGTATGGGATGGTGAGCCGGAGGAAGCAGTGGCAGCAAGGGCATGCAGCGATGCCCTCGGTGCAACAGGGGTTCTTCGCTGAACCAGGTATGTGCTGCTTTGTGTGTAGATGGTTGAGGCGAAAAAGCCTGAAAACAGCATGATAGGCACAGGGGGTAACAATTCGGATCCGCGCCCGGAGGAGCACTATTTCCTTGGGGATCGACTGCTCCTGCGCTGCTGCAATTTGTTGATTTTCTTTCGCGTGTCCAGTTCTTTCAACTTCGATCGAAAAGTGACTTCCAAGGTGCACTACAACACTTCCTCCATGATGGAGTGCTGTTGCAATGCTGCAGTCTGTTTACTGCAGATACCACTTGTTTGTTTACTCAGTATACTCTTTTGACGAATTTGCGTCGAACATCATTTGGCAAGTACCCACAAGGGTGTCCTTAAGAAGCCCAATAATCTTTTTTTTCTGTTAAGGACAGCCCCCAGGGACCACCAACCACCAGCCAATCACCAACCGCCAACCGCAACCAACCGCCAACACCAACCGCCGCCATCCGCCACCAACCACCAACCGCCAACCGCTGCCAACCGTCAGCCATTGTTCAATACTGTTTCTGTGGTCTTGTGTGTTGCCCATTTCTTGACCAGGAAGCAAAGAGGGTCACCGTGAATGTTTGTTTCTGTGGGCGTTACGAAGGCTTTTTTTTTTTGCTCTCAAGGACACCCCTCAGTATCCATGCACCCCCAAGCTGGCATTTAGATGAGTTAGTGCACCCAGCCACTCGACCTCCAGTTGTGCATTGCTCGTGCACCTCTGTTGCAGGCCTTGCGTACGTGGCATCCCTTTGTGCCGCTGTGGGGCTCAGCACGGCAGCGGCTGTTGCTTGCTATGTTCAGCGCTGCCGCCTTCGAAACAGATGCGACCGACAGAGGCCTACTGCGTACCACACGGAGCATTGGGGCATGACTGGCACTCTGGGTATGTCTGCCATCTTTGCCGTGTAGCGAATGCATATTTGTTGGCAGACATGTGGTTACAGCCGTGCGCAAGGGTGGGGCTTTGCCGTGCGCAACTGTGCGTCCTCTTCAAATGTAGCCGTGCACAACTGTGCGCTGTCTTGTAATCCAGCCGTGCGCAACCGTGCGACCAATTTTTGACCGCAAATTTTGACCGGAAAGCACGGGGGGGGGGACGCCGGGACCGGACCCTTTATGCCGACCCCCCCTCCCCCTCCCTGCTGGTTTTTGGCTGGGAAGTGCCAGACCATGGGCGCCAAAGGCGCCCGAAGGAAATTTTGCTTGAACTAGTAGAGGGTGAAAAAATGGGTTTTCACCCCATGTGTCTATACTCAAAATACTCAGTTTTTTCAGGAGAACGCAATAATGGATGAAAACCAATATAGACCAAATATCAATACCACCCCTGTGCAGAGGACCATCAGAGATGGCCCATACCCTGGTGGGTAAAGCAGTGCATCTACAACTGCAAAGGCATGGGTTCAAGCCCCAGTGCAGGCAATTTACAGAAATCCAGGCTGGATTTGCAAGGCCATGGAACCATTTTTCTTTTGGTTATTTTTGTTTTTTTTGTGCTTTGATTTTGTCCCCTTTGTTGGGGATCCCCGAGAATGCAGGGGTGATGTGGCATTTCCGCCCACTTGTGGGCCCGGTTGAAGTGCTGCTCAACTGTGCGCAAGCGTGCGCCACCTTCAGATCTCGCCGTGCGCAACCGTGCATATCCGGAGAAAGTAGCCGTGCGCAACCGTACACACATGGCTGTAACCACATGTCTGTTTGTTGGTGTGCAGGTGAAGAGATGCCACCTGTTTCGCCCTTGCAGCCCTCCCCTCCTGCACTTGCACCTGCACTTGGAGACTGGCAACCCTACCCCTCACAAGTATGTAGATAGATAACCCCCCCTAACCTGGAGGGAGACAACTAAACCTACCCAGGGCTGGGAAGGAGGGAAGGCGACTAGACACACCTGTGACCGGTAACTCGAGGCACCAACCACTCAACCTCGGCGAAAAGAGGCATATAGGGGGGCGGCAGTGGGTGAAGCAAGGTGTTGCATGGGTGCCAAGAAACAAGCATGTAGGAATATAGGAGGGGTATGGCCCATCGGCCTCCGCAAAGGTTGGTGAGGATTTAGCATGGATTGCATGATGCGTACCTTCTCTGGTCCGCACAGTGGAATGTAACAAATGCAAATGGCTGCATAGACACTGCTGTCTCCAACCCAAAGCAAGAATTCAAGAACGGCAACAAAAGGGCTACTTGTTTTCATTTGGGACATTTCAGCCCCTTTTCAGATCCCCCCTCCCACTCCTTTGGGGGGCTTTAACGGACCCACACACACCCACCTGCAAAACCTTGTTGGACCCTCCCAAATCCTTGTACAAGTGGATTTTTGTGGGTGGAGGGCACAAAGCAATTCCATTGTACCACAAACTGCAATGTTCAGTTGAGATGCAAACAAACTACAAGGGCATGGTCCGCTCTGCTGCCAAGCACAACGCCTTCAAAACAAAACCACATATGCCAGGCTTCCACTTGAGCACTGGACTTCCTCTGCCAGGCAATCTGACCGACACCCCTTGCTAACCCACTCTGGGGCCGTGAATGTATTCAAATGCTGCATAAGGTGCAAATGATGCAGACTGAACCATAATGCCATGAATCCTGCAGACAAGGATTTTTGGGTGAGGGGGCAGTGCTGCGCGTCAAGAGGGAGTACTCGCACCGTGCGCACACCGTGCCAAGTATTGGAACAACTTCCCCAGCAGATAGTCTACCGGGAGAGGACCTGGTAGGCTCTGAATTGTTACCATTCCCCCTGGCTGGCTCTCAATGGTTGCTGTTATATCCTGGTGGGCTTGGATGGTCACTTTTATTTCCTGATGGGCTCTGGGTAGATGCTGTTATTTCCTGGTGGATCCTGGATGGTTACAGTTTTTTCCTTATGGGCCATGGATGGTTACCGTTATTTCTCAACAACTCAAATACTTGCACCGTGCGCGCACCGTGCCCAGTACTCCCTCCAAGTCACATGTTGTGACATATCTCAGGCATTTGGTGGAACGTCAGCTCGCCAGGCACGCTGGCATTCCACCAATTAGGAAGGTTTAGGCCCCGTTGAACGTGGACAACCCATCCGTAGCACACTTGGCGTGTTTCATATGCTAGCCACGCTCGGCACGGTTGACACACAACTGAACGGATAAAATAAAACACAATGGAATTCACATTGCCGTTGCTCGGGATGTGTGACAGGAATACTTTGGTCACAAGGACAGAGCTTCTCAATCTAGAAAAGAGAGTTCCCGCTTACCTGTTGAAGGAGCAGCAGCGAACTGGTTTAGGCTGTACAGCCTGTCTGAAGGGCCGCCTCCGCAATGCCTTTTCGCGCTCATGGGCCGCTGTGTGCCACGGCACACCAACCCACAACCTCACGGCGTCTTTAACCAACCCACAGGGCGCGGGGCAAATGCTCTGTAGAGGGCCGAAGTAGCATGGAAACCATGCGCGTGTTCCTTTGGCCGGGAGGCGTCACTTGGGTATAGTCGTGACCCTTGGCGCACCCTGGAGCCCCTTCCTTTTTCCCTTTGGTGCGCAGTGTGGCTCCACCAGACAAGCCCGGCGCTGGTGCCCTCACCACGTAAGCAAACTTAGCGATTTTGTTGGAGATGATTTGAGTTTGGTGATACCTCGAGCGGTATTGGTATTTTTTTTTTTGGCTGGAGTTTTGGTGTACATAAATGTGGTGATTGCTCAGAGGTCTAGTCACACCATGTATGCACTACCATTGCTAAATCATTGCTTTAGTTTTTGACCGAGGCTAGTGACCATGGGAGGGACAGTAAGAGGGCAAGCGGAGATGCAATCCATTCTTGCCATTGACTGGGTTTTGCTTTAACGCTACTAACCATGCGAATTGCATTCACCATGCATGGGGACATGCCCAATCTCGACACGGAGCAGTACCATCGATGGTGTCAATGGTGCAACCCTGCTTTCGGGACGCCTACATGGTTTCTAATGTTGGGGTATAGTGCGAGCTTTCTTATGCGAATTAGGATGGAGGGATGGTCCCTTGCTGTTGTCGATACCCTCGTGTGCTAGGTAGCGCTTGGATTTAAACCGCCGGTGACCTTGCTGTATTTGCAGTTCTTTAAGAAGCGGCATGAAGTTGTCCTCGATGTCTCCACGGGGGAATGGATCCCCCGTCAACGTCATCAGCCACCAAGTCTTCCCTATGTCCATGACGCAACCGAAGTATCATGAAAATATACGACTTGATTTTGAGGAGTGCGGGTAGCAATTAGAGGAGTTGAGGGGGCGCCCATGCACTTTGGCCAATTGGGGCGGGGCTTAGAACGCACTAAACGTCGAATGTGCGGTCAAAGGCATCGGGGGTACAAGGAACGGCACAGCTAGCAAAGCAATAGACTCTCTAGCCCGGTGGCATTGCAACCCGCACCGAAAGCAAGCACATGGGGCTCACCGAAGAATCAAGTAGTAGTAGTAGGCGCAGCACGACTCTGCTACCGTGGAGGTACAGCAGCACAAGGGGTCTCCATCAATCTGCAGAGAAGACACCACATCGCCTTGGCGTCGAGGGTGCAAGAAACGGCAGAGCTAGCAAACCAGTAGAGTCTCTAGCCCGGTGGCATTACAACCCGCACCGAAAGCAAGCCCCTGGGGCCCACCGAAGAATCAAGCAGTACCAGTAGGCGGAGCACGACTCTGCTGCTGCGTAGGTACAGCTGCATAAGCGGTCTCTGTCAATTTGTACATACAGATCACCCCACATTGCGGGAGCAAGGGTCCATCCCACATGCGCAACATGGGCTGTATATGTCTTGGTGAAGTTCAGCAACACCAACACGGCATGTCGCAGCCAGACCAATGACACACAGCCATCAACGACCTGTGTGACCGTGGCCCATGCCTAGCCGACCTCAGTTCAAGTTTCAGCGCCGGGTAGGTTTTACGCGGATGGGCTCGCGGACTTTGTATTCGGCCTTCAGTGCAGGCCACATTTCTGGTGCACTGGGACCTTTGCCATATCCATGTGTCAAATGTAGGGAGGTGCACTAGAGTTGGTGCGAATGTCCCCAAGACATACCGTCTTGCTCCAACGTGCCCCCAGTGGGTCAGCACCCTCATTTGATTTTGATTGAGGGTTCGCCACTCGGTTTGGGTAGCACACCGAGTACCAGCCCGTCCATGGGTGTTGTTTGTGGGGTGGCTGGGTTTGTAGCCGGTATTGCTGATGACATCTAGTTTATGAGTGTTATTGTCTTCGACCGTGATATGATGATCCACATCACAAACGGATTCAGCAAGGTGCGCTCCGGGGTCGTGGGTTGGGCAACATCTGCTTGGCGGCCAAACACCCCGAGCTGTTGCCAGCGGCGGCGCTACCTCAACACATACAAATCGTGGCTATTGAGGGGAAAGCATGAGTTACCCTGCGCAACCCTCAACACCGTTAGGATGTGTGAAAAGCTCGACATCATGCCACCCACCGTGCTACCCATTCAATGGGCCATGGTAGTGGATGCGGATCGCCGATATAGGCACGTGCCCCCCTTCCCGTTCTGAGGTACCCCAAGCATGCTTGCACACATGGTAGCCCGGATATCCTTGGAAACGGACTTCATCATCACCTGCATCGGAGTCTTGTTTGTCATTGGCTTGTTGAAAGTTGGTGAAGTCACCAGTTTCAGGAAATCTGACTTGGTAGCACCACAATTAGCTCCGAACACTATGTGGCCAGCTGTGCCCATGCAGTAAGCTACTCTAGAGCACCTGAGGGTGTCCACCTGCGTGGACAAATGCGCTCGGTGCGGCCACAATTGGGCTGAGCATTTTTGTAAGGCAACCCTGCGGATTTCTATTTTGTGGCACATGACTATGCTCCAATGTATGATCTCCTTCACTTGTGGTAGACAGAAACGGCTAACCATGATGTGTGCTTGCATGACGGTATAGAGTGGGACATCAATATGGTGAGAATCCAATGTTCGGATGCCTTGTTTGTGGCACGTTGTAAGCAAATGGTGGGGCGTGTTGCCACGTCAATCGCGACTGCCCTCACTACAGCGGCCATGACCAAAAAGCGCCCGGCTTCGGGAATGTTGCAAGTACACTATTTTGGCAATTGAAAACATAGGGGACAATGGGTCAATTGGGAAATTTCCTGGATTTTCCGAGGGGAAAATGGGTAATCCTTGGGCCAAAGCCCCCCAAAATGCGTTTTTTCTGCAATCTAAGGGGAGGGGTGGGCAATTCCCATTTCCCCCCATTTAGCAAATAGCAAAAATGGGGAGAAATGCAGGAAAATGTGGGGAACCTGGGGTAAATGGCAACATTTGTCCCACATTTTTCCAGCAAGACATTTTGCCACAAAATTTCCTTCCGACAAAGCATTTTTCCAACGCTTTGCCCGCATGTGGGCCCTAGCGACGGTAGGGAAGAGGTATCCATTTGCGGCCTTTGTCCCCAGGATGAGCGTTGGGGACCCCTCAAACGGTAGGGCCTCACATTTCTCGCCATTTCGGCACTGGTTTTGATGGGTACCCCCTGTTACTTCACAGGTATTGCATGGCCACTTGTTGTGCTTTATTACTTCCAAGCAAAGTTCCTACCCTATCGCCCAAAACAGCTTGCCCGCCTTCACCACGATAGTAGGGTTGCACATATTGAATTTTGAGCCCACCAGCTAGCGGCTTCCGATACTAGCCTACTCAGCAAGCCATGTCCAATACAATATGCTATTTAGGTAGGTTGCAAGTATGTGAGACCATGGATTGCGGGAGGTTCATAGTCCACAAAGTTGCCCCCTCCTTAAGCTCACGCCACCCACTTTCCCCACAAACCGGAGATGCTCTTTCATCAACCTGCGTGGAGAATGGAGCTCTCCCACAAAGTATTGCCGCGGAGCACCAAGCGAGAATTGTCAATTGATCTCGGCTGTCTAGTCTATAGAAGCTAGAATGGGCTCTGGTCTGTTCCAAGTGTTCAGGCTTTTTCCCGTATTTCGTTGTCGGTGCTACCATCCCTTCCTCGCTGCCATTCCTCAAGCACCAACTCTTGCTTTGCTCAGCAGATTGAGACGCATGTTTGGGGGCACTTCTTTTCATGCCATTTGGCTTCCATGGTACGTCCTTGTAATGTTTGTGTGCCATCACAGAATTCACTTGAACGCACTTATCAGCCTGTCATTGACACTTGGAAGTAGGATGGCTTGTAGGGGTCCTAACAATTTGGCATGGAGTCTTCTTTAAGCCTACATGCCCTCCACCATTAACAAGGAAAGGTCTTATATGCCCCCTTTGTATCCTCGGAAAGGCCACTTTTGTTTCATCGACATGCCTTCATCCCAATTGTGTACCACTTTGCTAACAATGGTGATGCCCCTTGCGCATGAAGACAATACAGAAGGGCACATCTCTATAGCTTGCAAGTGCATTGGCCATAAGCGTCGCGCAAGGGCACACAATCCACTGCCACCACCGCCAAGCCGCCTAAGCCGTCTCTTCTCGGGCACGGCGGTATTCATCTCGCCCACACGTGGGCCCCTAAGGGGGGAGGTAGCTATGTGTGATTCTAAATGAACATTTTGCCACCATAAGTGTCAACTTGGCGTTCTTTGTCCATTGGGGCAAACATTTGTTTGATTCTTTGCACAAAGTGCAAGTTGCTGTGGCACCAAAATTAGGTGCATTGATGCCCTCACGGCATCCTCAACTGCTGAGTGTGTACAGCCAACTCATTCCTCAACTTGCTCATTGGAATTACCGGTCCACCCATGGTCCTCTTGGAGATCAAATTGTGGAGGCCCTGCCCAACAAGGATCGAGGTGTTTGTAACCGCACGTTTAAACGTGGCCGTGCAAGCGGCAGCCGCCAAAGTTCAAAAGTACTTGCCAGTGTTGCTTTATGCCAAACATGCAAATGCAAGAGTGTTTCATGCACGCTGTCTTGTAAAATGAGGAGGGCATGGGCGACAACATGAACTAGCATAATATATTGTTTTGCTTAGATCAGACCATGCGGAGTGGCAAGCGTACTAGCGGTTGCGGCTGTGGTTGGGACACCTTGAGCATCCTTGATTGGTGGGATGGAATGTCCAAAACTCTTCCGCTCACGTACACCATTGCATGGCGCACATAGGCTTTGCCGGCCACTTTGGTCATGTTGGGTGTTGCTTTTCATTTTTTGAAGTGGGTGCGTGATGAAGGGCCGCCGGACATGAAGGAAAAAAGACACCATGGCATATGTCTTTTGCACTTTGATGGACTACTGGCCTGCATTCACATGGACAAATTTTCTTTTGCTTTGCATTTTTTTTGCGTGAGGGTGACACACATGGCATCGGAGTAGTGGAATCAGGGCAACAACACCTTCCCCTTAGGCCCAAAAGGTATCATGTGTTCTTGCAAAAAATAGGTGATAGGGGCACAATATTCTTAGGCGTCCCCAACCTTGCACCATTTTTCCATTGGGCTCCTTGACACATTGTCCATTTCCAGCCCTTTCCCCCATGCCTCCCCCCCACCCCCCCCCTCCCCCCTCCCCCCCCCCCATTTTCACACCGTTTCCCCCCAATTCTCCCCACTTTTAATAGGAGCTTGGTGCTTTTGGGGTACCCAACCAAGCGCTTTTAGGGCCAACCTAGCCGGGCTGGAGTGCTATATTATGGGTCCAAAGACGTAACTGCGCTCTAGCAACAAAAAGGTCGGATCAGCAAGTGCATTGATTTGGCAGCGCCAAGAACAGTGCCTTTTCTGCAGCATGTGGTGATGTGGTAGCAGATGTGGTAGCAAAGTGGTTGCACTAGGCCATTCATCCGTACCATCACAAGGCACCCCGCAAACCGCTGAGAAAACTTACATGGCTGTGTAGGCTCGGGGCACTACGTTGTGTTTTGAGGGCCCGAGGGCCTCGCTTAATAGAGGCCCGGATTGGTCCCCCGCAAACCCATAGCAGGCATTGGGGCATTGTTAGAAGTTAGTGCACTCTCTTTCCATGGGTGGGAGCCACTGCTTGTTGCGACGGTTCCACCCGCGCGTTTTGTTTTCTAACACTACACGGGACACATATTTTCTTAACCGCTTCGTAATTGGTGTATGGGGTCCTCATGGTCTGTCGTTCGTCGAGCCCCGGTCTGGGCCGACATTCAACGGGCCACAAAGTTATATATGGAATATGGTATATGGTGAGCCCTTGATTTGCTTTGTGACCAAGAGCAACCCCGATGACAATTTGTACCTGACAATGTGGGTGCACTTGCGCAATTGCTTTGGGGATGAGCAAAGACACACCTTTGCTCTCAGCATCACATCATGAGACGGTTGGCACATAAATTGCGTTGCATGGGAGTGGTGGTGGGTTGGTATTACATGGAGTCCCATTTAAGCTCAGCCATGAGCAGACCCTGACCCTACGAGAAGACCTACCCCCTCCCCTCTGGGTAAACATATCATTTTGTAGGCTAGGGCACGTCTCAATCTGTACTATAAAGGGGGTTGAAAACCTGTGTTGGGGACCCTTCGCAAATGGGGACAGGGGAGCCCACCATTGACATGTTGTTTTTTTCGAATAAGGTAGCGAGTGATAGCGCAATTGCTTGTCTTGAAGCATCCCTTGTCGCATCGGTGCATGCACAAAGGGGGGGGGGGTACACAAGCAACACTAAAATTTCGCAATTGACTTTAGTTTTGCCCCAGAATTCACAATACGGGATGATTCTTGTGTGTGTATGTGCCATTGAGAGTTGGGTTACGTCAGCATGAGTACAAGTGGGCAATGTGCCCCTTTATGCTTAGCTTCAATGATTTTGAGCTGCCGGTTGGCCACATAGTGTGTCCTAACCGCAAGCACATATTTTATTCTTCTATTTTTTTGTGCGCCAACTAAATTGGCACTAGTTGCCAAGCGCCAAGCCATGAAACTACCCCCATCATGCTCATTTCCACCCATTCGAACTGCCACATGGCAGTAAGTGACAGTGGGTATGCAACTGCTGGTCCTCGAGCATCCTTTGTCCTTCATGTTCTTGGAGCATCCTTTGTCCTTGATGGTTGTTCCCAGTGGCTAGGTTGCTGCATGAGTAGAGGGGGGGGGGGTGCACAAGCAAAACTCTCATACCCTAGTCAATAAATGTTTCAACTAGTGTTGCCTGTACTTTTGGTTGAATGTTCTCCGATTGCTAGACATGTCATTGTATACGAATAGCCATTCTGATAGCAAGGGCATTGCTTTGTCCAGGATTTGTTAGCCAATGGGCACCACACTTTTTCAAGACTATGCAAGGGCTTGGCCTGCTGTGTAGGTGGTGTACTCTGATTTTCCCTACTCTACCATGCACACACAACACACGGATACACCTTGCCCCAGCCACACACACACACACACACCCCAACCCCCCATTGCGAAAACACCGCTTCCTTGCATGCCCCTCAACACACCCTACCACACACCTCCACACAATGGCCCACCCACCACAAGCAAGGTTGTCAAGGGGTTTTCTTTCTAGCGCTTGGGTTGGGGGAGGGGTCCTTGCAGTGTGCGCGCACTGCGCGCTACTTTTAGACTAGATTCCCTTGTGAAGAACCCCTATACCGACCCCTTCCAAACGCCCTCAAAATTAGGCCACCCCAGCTGCCCAAACCCCCCTAAATTTAGGTCACCCAAACTACCCTAGCTCAAGACAAACGCAAGCTACCTTCCCTTTATATAAGACATTATGCAAATTGCGGAAAGCCACACACATATCCTCTTTTTTGTTCAATTGGAAGCTCACTCACCCTACTAGCTAGTCCCAAAGCCGTGTATGTGTCCACCTCATCCTCAACTGGACGGGGAGCAAAGTGGCTTGCAGGAGGGAATCCACGGCAACCTCCATTTTCGACTTGTGGTACAACCATGCATCCTCATCAGTAGGGATGCGGCCTCACATAGGGCATTCGATTGTGGTCAAGCCAAAACCGGGTAGTCCGTCACGTCAACTTGAGAGGCCACGCCAAAAGCGTGGGAGTCCATCACCCCAACTCAACGGCCCACACCAAAGTGTGGGAGTCCATGATGAAGATGAGCAAAAAAAAAGTGTGAAAAGGGGTGGAAATGTGTGAGAGTGGGTGAAAATCCAAAAATGCCATATCCCCAATGTGGAAGAAGCATGAAAACCTATGCTAGGGGCAACAATGATGCCACTAGTATCACAAGGTATGGGTCTCTAGTACAGCTAGACGCCCAAATGGTTGCACTGTGCCTGCACTGCGTGCGCACTGCGCTAAGGGCGCCCCCAAGGTTACCACATGGGCAACAAGAGCCCTTCTACCGTAGAGGTGTGCCTAATACCGCCACGTGCGCCACATTGCCGCCCCAGTGTAGGTGGGGGCGAACACTTGCCAAGCCTTCAACTTTTCTGAGTGTCTATTTTTTTCCTATTTTTTGGTATTTGCTCGTTGATTAACATGCTAAATCCTCACCAACCTTGTGGAGGCCAATGGGCCATCTCCCTCCTACATTCCTACATGCTTGTTTCTTGGCACCCATGCAACTTCCTTGCTTCACCCAATGCCATCCCCCATCTGCACTGCGTGCCCCTTTGCGCTAAGGCTCAATTTCTGGTTAGGGGTACATCTAGTCGTCTTCCCTCCGTCCTGGTCAGGGATAGGTTTAATTGTCTCCCTCTAGTTTAGGGTATGGTTATCCGTCTCCCTACCTGTCAAGGATAGGGTTGCCATTTTCCCTCCCAGCTGCTAGGGAAATATGAATATTTTGCTAAAATATTTAGTTTAGAGGACCACTAAATGCAAAAAAAAAAAAAGACACAAAAGTTTAAATTCATTGCACTGCTTGACATCGTAGAATTCGGCAACTGTTCGCAAAAATGGGGTGCAATTAAACATTTGTAGGTTTGTGACCCTTTTAATGTACGTGTTGATGAGTACATGCAGAATGCATCTCATGTCACTTGCATTCCTATGTATGGCATCTAGCATCCATCCAAAGTCCACTAGGAACAGCATCCATATTGAGTGCACCAGGAAATGGCAGCAGCCATTCAGAGTCCACCAAGAAATAACAACAACCATCCGGAGCCCACCAAGAAAATTGATCTACGCAAAAGGACAGTCATGCCAAAATTAATCGCAAAATATTTTCTTGCCCCTCCACTTATGCGAATTCGGCACTTGCAAAATTTAATCGCAAAAAAATTACTTTTTCCACATTTTACAGTTGAAAAACAAAATTTTACTAATTTCGCAAAAAAAATTTCATATTCTGATGGTTTCCTTGCTGCTTTGGCCTCTGGTGAGCATTTGCCCCGTGCACCTGTGGGCTGGTTGCACGCGCCGTGGGGTGTGGGAGGTGGGGCGTGGCCCACCCCAGGTGTCACAAGACCGGGTGTGCCCTCAGCCCACAGAGCAAACATTTGCTTTTTGCTGATGGGTGTGGCTTCCCTGTTTGTACTGAGTTGGGAGACCACTTGGAAACTCCGGGTGCTGTACGCTTGTCTCCCCCACTGACACACAACACGCCTCAACCACAGCCCCCCCCCCCCCCGTGAACACACCGCTCCCCTGCGTGCCCTATGTATCACACACCCACACACTGTGGCCCATCCACCAAGAGCAGGGATTTTGTAGTGTTTTGTTTTGCAGCGCTGGGGTTAGGGTTGCCAGAGCAGAGTAGCCTGTAGAGTTGAGGTAGAGTATGAATTGGAGGTAGAGGTAGGACGAAACTTGGGACTGGAGGAGGCAGTATGGAAAGGGGGGCAGAACCAGCGTCAAAAAAGCAACGATCAGCCTGTAACCTCTGCGTTCAGCCTTTTGCACAAGGACTAGGAGCGGTCAGGTAGCTCCGATTCCGACTCTACCTCAAGCTTCAACTGCGACACTAACACTACCAACTCTGCCAACACAAGTTCTGATACCATTTCTGATGTGCCGGTGGCATGTACACCTGAGGTAGCGCTATTGATAGGAGGTCATGGTGGGGCACTACATCCGAGACGTTTTTGTGCTTTGTGGATGTGGCCAGATTAGACTGGACATGAGTACTGTTGGCACAGGGGATGGGCGGGCTGAGAATCAGCTTGGAATCAGAAACAGTGCTGTTGGTTCCAGAATATACCCCTTTTCAGCCTCTTTAACCCCCGAAAGGGAGGGGTAGGGTGTTCATAAGGGGCTCAAACGGACCCCATCCCCTGCAAACCTGTTTTCACTCACCCCTTCCTCCACGACAAGACAACACCAGTCAGCGATTCGCGGGTTTCCTCCGCGCCAATGGATCACCCTTTGCCCAGTCACCGCGGCAATCCTGGTGCTTCTGGTGCTTCTGTACCCCATGCTCCATGCCTCAGGCCTGGACACTCTCACTGCGCTTGACCACGGAAACCTCAAGCGGTCGGGTTGCACGCGCCACGCGTCGTCGGGCTGCCCGGACCAAGTGCCGACCAACACTGCCGACTCGGCAGCACAAGCGTTCAGCGAGTGGCTGCGGCAGCGAGGGGCGCAGGGCATCGGGTCCAAAGTCGCGATCCGCGAGGCCCAGGGCGCGGGATACGGCCTGTTTGCCACCACCAATTTGCCAGAGGGTGACACTGTTCTGCTACTCCCGCCCACGTGCTACTTGACGGAGGACACTGCGTTGGATGGGCCCCTGGCGGAGTTCTACCTCCGCTGCGTGGACGCGCTGGCGGACTTGTACGGCTTCTCGGATGCGGTGCCGTACGGTGAGCCCCTCTTGGCCGTCCAGATCTTGATCGAAGTTGCCAACGGGTACCGCGCGGCCTTTGCGCCGTATGTCGCGATGCTGCCGCGGCCCGAGGCCTGCGAGGCCGCGTGGCTGTGGAGCGCCGAAGAGCGCGCGGCTCTGCTCGACCCCGACATGGCCGCTCGCGGCGCCAAAATCGCGCAGAGCGTTGCGCGGGAGTACGAGGCGCTGCACACGGCGGTATTCGCGCCGGCCCCGGACATCTTTCCGCCGGTGGTTTTCACCCTCGCGAACTATCGGTGGGCCAAGCACGTGGTCTTGTCGCGCGCGTACGCCGTGGACGGCCTCGGGGAGGCGCTGGTCCCGGGCATCGACGTCGCGAACCACATCGCGGGCGTGCGGTACGGCGTGCGGCTCGTGGCCGGCAACGCCGGCGTGGGCCTCGTGGCGGACCGGGCGTACCGCGCGGGGGACCAGATCTGGAGCAGCTACGGCCGCAAGTCCAACGCGGAGCTGCTGCTCAGCTTTGGGTTTGTGCTGCCGGACGCCGCCGCGGACGTCCGCCGCGCGTGCCTGCGAATCCCGCCGCCGTGCGAGAGTGCCCGGTGGCACACGAAAGCCCACGTCCTTCAGGGCCTGACCGCTGCCCCCCCGGCCCCAGACGGTAGCCTGACGCTGTGCTTCACGGCCCCAAACACATCAGTCACCACTGCGAATGTCAGCCCGGGCCAGAGCCCCTCCGGCCTGAGCCCCAGCCACAGCCATGTCCACATCGCAGGGGCGCAGGCAGCCCCAGGGGCGTGCGTGTGCGACACATTACCTGCGGGGCTCATGGCGTGTGGGCGGCTGTGGGTCATGGACCCCACAGCCTGTGAGGACCTGGTGGCCGGAAGGGGCCCGGAGGGGGCGCTGGCGGCGCTAGCGGGGGCGCCGCTTGCGGACCCCGAGATCGAGGCGCGGGCCATGGCCACGCTTTTGCGGTGGGTCACGGAGAGCCTGCGCTTCGGCGGCGTGGAGGCGGCGGAGGAGGGGCGACAGGGACCCCCTGCGAGGCGCCGTGCGATGGCAGCGGAGGTGGCGGTTGCGCAGCGCACAGCGCTGCGTGGGTTGCAGGAGGAGCTGGGGCGGCAGGTCAGGGGCCCTGGCTGCGCGTAGGGGGGGGGTAGGCGGGTGCCACAGCGCATTACGCCGACCGAGAGGTACGGAGTCTCACGGTAAGACAGATAAAATGTGAGCACAAAGCAGGGCAGCGGGGATGAATGCAGCAGGCAGAGAGAAAAATGGCTGGGGGCATAGAGAGAGGCCTGCGCTTGATAGGGGAGGGGGAGGGCTGTACCCCCCTCCCGGAACAGTAACCGACGACTGCGCTCCAACCGCATCCTTCTGACCCCAACTGCACCTGCAACGGTTTTGCTCCTGCTCCCGAACCGGTGGGCCACGCTTTCCGACCGTGGCACACCGCTTTTACAAGTGTTTGCCGCTCTGCCTTGTGGTTGTGAGGGACACCCCGCGGCTTTGACACCGACAGGCGCAAGAGGGACCGCGGGAGAGGTCAGTGGGTGGGGAGGGCGAGACAGCGATGGGAACTTCGGCAGCCATGCGCCTGTCTTCAATCCTTCCATCTGTGCCCTGTGCTGTGTTCGTACTCCCTGACGCATCTCATCTGCGCCCGTTGCGTCTCTGGGGGCATAAGGGACAACTCAGCCGCTCTTGCTCCACAACCGTCCCCATTATGGCCAACTGGTCGTACAAGCGTTCACCACGTTGCCCCGTGACCTCCCTCTCGTTCAAGCTTAGTCCTTGCCCTGGCCGCGGGACATTGCTGTGCACCTGAGTTTGCTGGAAGATATCAAGTTCACTGGGGGGTCATGGACATGCAACACGACGGGGGTTGGGAGGTACAGCAGCGATATCACACTGGGACGGCCTTTCGATGGATCGGCAGCGGGTCAAGGGGCAGGGTCATGCTCTGGAAAATGGGAGTGGCAGTCAAGAGGCCGGAGCCCTGAGGTGGGCCCCCATGGATTGGACAGCGACAAAAGCGAAGTGGACCCAACGTCATAAGGCACTGGTGAGAGTACTACTTGCGAGTGCTACCGTCGGTTGGGCTCCAGCAGACGACAGCATTTTGAGCTTTTCGTGGTCACAACGTCCGTGGAGTGAAGCGATGCGGTTTTTTTTGCTCTGTGCCTCACAGCCATTCGGGTGGGGGCCCCCGAAGTTATGTGGTTTGGAAGCCAGCGTTGACAGCCATATGCCATCTTGCTGAGCTGCTTCATGCAGCCTTTCTTCCGTTGCAGCCGCCGCGGCTTCCAATCTGACAGCTTTGTGCTGCAGACCAACCAGATGCCCAGTTTCAACACGAAATTTCCGCCACTACCACACTGCAAGCTTTCCCAAATTCCGTAAGGTTGACAGCACGACAGCACAGCTCACAGCACAAGTGGCCCAACTCACAGAAACAGTCTCACAACTCCAGCAGCTAGTGGGCATATTGCATCACAGGGAATGCCGTGCACGCAGTACACACGCAGTGCAAACTTTGGTACGCCGGCAACTACTTGAACCCTAGTTATGGCCCTTTTTGACAAGTCTGTTGTCCCATAACAGGTTTTTTTTACGCTTTCTGTGTATTGAGGATGTGGCACATTTGAATTGCCACCCAATCTCACCCATTTTCAGCCATTTTAACCCATTGTTACCCGGTTTTGCTGCACGTTCTTTGTTATTTTTGGGGGAGGTTTGGTTGTACAGTTTTGACGTGTGAGCCTCATTCCGGGTTGGATACAACACGGAATGAGGATGCTCATGTTTCCAAGTCGCCAAATTGGGATTCTTGGAAGACTTGGTTGGGTTGAGCTCCAAATAGCTAGGCATGGTGGCTACAAATGAACAGAATTGCAAAATTGGGCATCTCCCTACCAAGCATCATGACAGGTGATGCCACAATTTTGTAGATGTAAAAATGACAAAAGTACACTTCACATCAAAGCACCCCAACTATTAGTTAAGCCCGTAAGACTTGCCGCACCCTTTGACCAAACACCAGAACAGCAACATGCAAACATCACATTTGGGCAATGGCCGAATTTGGCCCATCATGTCTGAAGGACATGCCATGCCTAGCGCACATGATGAATGACAAACGTATCACTTCAAGGTAACAAACCCCCAACAAGTATAGCACAACACCAACACAAAGACTACCGGGAGCGTGAATTAGACAGCACTAGAGGGCTGTAGGCTGCCCAACAAAAAAACGCAGCCTCCAACGCAGACAGTGGCACAAAGTTATTCAAATGCATTTAAGTATAACACACTCCAAATTAGTGGGGTTGGGTAAAAAGGTACCCCCAAAGGGTAGGAAAGTTCGACCAATTTGCGACGTGAAATCGTCGCTTCGACGAAATTCTAAATAATGCACCTGGTAAACAAGCACTCAAAAAAGACGTTTCCAGCTTGTAGGCGCCCGATCTTCCAAGAATTTCGAGAAAATGTCAAAACTTTGCGCGAGGCGCGTCAGTCCAAGTTAGCGGGGTTTTCCCTGAGACCAACACAGGCCTCGCGTGTGTTTAACCTCAATGGTAGGGTGGCTCAAGGGGCAAGGCGAAATTGAGATATTTCAGTTGCAACCCAAATAGACTTTGAATACATCAAATTGGGTTGAAAGATGGACGATAGACTCCTTCTTGTTCTTGTGTCATCAAGAATCTTGATTTTTAGTGCAAGCAGGTTTTTTGTAATATACATCACTGTGATGAGACCACAAGGCAGGTGGGATGTCAGGTTACCCTAGTGGTCATAACCGCCGATTAATCTCTGTGGGTCCTCGGTTCGAACCCCAGCGGGAGGAAAAGGTTTCCGACCAACCGGTGGGCCCCAAAAGTGGCATTTTGGTTGTGTTTTAAAAGAGGACAAATGTCAGAACAATAGGTATAGATTGATCCGAGCACCTAAGGTTTGGAACCCGCTAGTTTTGAAAATAACCGGTTTTAAACGATTATTTTTACAAAAATCACCGGTTTGGCCGATTAATAGCTTTCAAAAAAATCGGTTTTTCCCGATTAATTGCCCTTTACTAACCAAAATCTTGCAATCGGCAAAAAAGAGCCCATACATGTCGGAGCACAATGATCAAAACCACGTCGGAAGTTGTAATTCACCATCGGCCATCGCTTATTGCTACCAAAGCCTTTGTTTAGTGCAAAAATTGAACAAAATATACTGCCCAAAAGAACTCAAAAAAATTGGAACTATTCTGATTAATTGGTTTAAATCAGTTTTCAAAATAACCGGTTGTGCCAATTTTTGGAAAATAATGTCCGATCACTGCCGATAACCGGTTTCTCCGATTAATCGGTAAAACCAGTTCCGAACCCTACGAGCACCCCCTTGAGCCTCGATGTTGAAGTTTTAAAAAGGGTTTCGCGCTGAGGTGATCGTTTTGAAGCGCACCATAAAAGTGCCCAGTGGGGTTCGAACCGGGGACCTAAAAAGTTGCATTGTCGTGTTTCACCGATAGGGTACAACAGAGTCGCCATGACCCATTCCGTCTGTTTGTATATAATAAATACAAATTCAGTAACTCGCTAGCCGACAAGGCATCCATAAATCTTACGATTGGAATCTACCTTATTTTAGATTCTAACGAGATCTTGGAAAAGAAATTTTCGGATACGCTGTCCGCTCGGGAGTTATGGGCTACATCAGTGCCAAATCAAGGCCAAATCGAAGCTCAGCAGCGGCAGCGGCAGTCCTACTAGGTAAATCGGTCAATGACTGGTAGATTTGACCATATAACCAGTTTTCAAACCGTTCCTTAAGCGAAAACCCCGCGTGCTAGGTTACCCCGCCTGTTGGACTGGCGCGCGCCAATGCGCGCCGAAATCTGACTGCGCGCCAGTCCTCCGAAACGGGATAAACCTGATACGGCGGAATTCGAACCGCCGCAATACTCCCTCGTGCATTCCACGCACCGGTCTTTACCCATCGGGCCATTACTCCGCCTGCCGATCGGCAACAAAAAACTGTTTATGGATTTGGTCCCTCCGACGAAATTTTTTTAAATGAACAAAGCCACCGGCCGAAGCCGGCGGCTGCCGGCTTTTCCCACCCATGCGTCGAGGTTGTCGACGGCCCATGGGCACCTCGGGCACCTCGGTCTAGCTACAAAGTTGACCACTTTTAGTCACATTGTGCACAATCATTGGCCCATTTCCACCATTGAGCCCAAAGGTGAAGGGAGGGGCCGAAGAGGTGCTTGGGCCAAAACTTTGCCCCAAAGGTGAGTTTTCCTTGGAACTTTTTTGAGTTAGAAAGACCTTCTTAATACAAAAAGAACACCCCGTATCCGTCACGGCCCTAGGGATGGTCAGACCTTAGCCTAAGGGTGAAGGGGTAGGAAAGTGACCCTCTTTTGAGTGGCTACTTCTTGGTGGCAACAAGTGTTTGGGAACACTATGAAAGGACAGTGTGCATCTTTGGAAAGCTTGTTTTCTATATTGATACCTCTTTCCATAACAAGGAAAGGTATCAAACAAAAATGCTGACCAAGTAAGGTTGGCACTCGTTTGTAGTCGTTGGTGTAGGTTGGAGTGGCCACTTTTTGAGGTGGTTTGTTGTTCCTAAATTGTGCCACTCCAAGACCTCCAAGGACTTTTGTGTGGGCCTTAGTGTGAGCCTTCGTTGGTCACCGGTGCCTTTTAGTGCTACAAAGACCTCTTGAAGACAAAAAGAACAACCCATATCACACTTTACCACAAGAGTACATCTCACTACAAGAGTGCGGGGGTAGAAAAGTGGCGCCCTAGAGTGCCCACTCCAGAGTGCTATATCCCACAATAAAAAGTGTTTGGGTGCATAAGGAAAGGATAGCTTTGAAAGCTTGTAGGTTGATCTTAGAGCCCCCTGAGATATTATGCAGAGATATTGAAGTGCAACAGTAAGCAATGTAGGTTGACACTAAGTTGTACACTATGAGGGGTCCTGGAGTGACATCCTTAGTGGTGGTTTGTAGCACCCCAACACCGCCGCATAGTTTGCCACCCAAATACTGAAGCACCACAAGTGCTGTGAGACCACTCCACAACGTATGTCAACAAATAATGTATATTCTCTCTGCTTCTAGTGGTTTTACAACAAAAGTTGGAGCAAAAGTTGGTCACTACAACATTGTACCACACCAATTTGCCACCCTTGATGATCGGCAACCAACAAATGCTACAATTACAACACAACCCCAAGCCAGCCTTGTGTTGTAAACGTCAAAGGCACTTAGAAACGTGTTGAATGACCATGACTTACCTTGTGCGAGCAAATGCAAGCCACATTTTGGTGGCAAAGGCAAACAATCTACACAATTGCACATCTCTCCCCCAACCAACATGTGCAAAATTGGTGCAAACACCCCAATGGCCGAACAACCAACTTGTGACCTATGGAAAGGGACCCTAACCGCGAGTTAAACCCATAAAATGTACGTCCCCCTGTGGCCAAACACCCAAAAACGAACTTCTAAACTCGAAGCATGGGACAGGTTGAGATCCAACCCATCATGTCTTAAAGACGGTCACTACCAGGACCGGCCCCCGCTGTGCCCCTTCCGCCTGTAACCCCTGCTGATTTGCTCCTGATCAGCGATTGCATTTCTCAAAGTCCAGGGTCCAAAATCCAAAAATATAGAAAATAAAATCCTCCTTCAACCCTGAACAGCAACCAGATCCCACAAATACAGCAATAACCCAATCCACACTGCGGGCTTCCGTTCAGCACACCGGTCGTCTCACAGTGGCGGGCATGTACAAGAATTGCACCAAGGAAGAAAGCCCTGAAATTGGCATATGAACACAAATAAAGCAAAGTTGCGGAAAGAGGTAAACATACACATTCACAGCTATAAAAACCTCATTCCCTGGACTCAAGACCTTCCCTTGACTCACCAACATATTGCCCTGAACCAGGTCAAATGAGATGGCTGAATGCCATGTGTCACAAGTCACTACACAAACCCCAAAAATGTGTTCACTCTCAAGCCTCTAAATCCTAGCCCAATAGGGGAGGTGGCGTGTCATGGCCTACAGTGGCACTCAGGACCATGCCCTACCCTGACATAACCTTGATTGGACTTGGAGTCGATTGGGCTTGGAGATATGCCCCATGAGTTTGAACTCATAACATGCCAAAAACTGCCAATTCACACCATATTGGCCATATATCAAATATATGCTCAAAATTGAAGTTACCACTTATCCGAAGGCTCAAAGCATGCATGGAATCGAAGTCTAGTATTCATGGAGGATAGAGACCAAGGGTCAATGCCCATGTACATCCCCACTTTACCCTCGAAACCCCTTGGGATATGGGCACCACGCACTGCCCAAGTCAGCCCATGATCTTGAGACCAATTCTTGTAATCCTTCGTGCCCGAAGCCAAATGCAGTACGCGATCCGGCATATGGTGGTGTTCAACTCCAAAGCATATGCCAACATATGAACAACATACCACGGTTCGACTCTCCATAGGCTTCTTGCTGTTTGCCGACCAGGTAAGTACACAAAATGCAAAAATGAGCAAAAAGTGAGGTCAAAAACATGAAAATATGTCCAAATACAAAGTTGTCATGATAGTATATCTCTATGCTCACCCATGATATCCGCTCATGGTTCAATACACAAATGATTGGAACCATTTGCGAACAATTCCCCCACTTGGATCCCCAATCAGGGGCATGGAGATACCTTCGCCACTCATATCTACATGCCCCATGAAAATGGGAGTGCACTCATGGATCTCTTTGCCAAACATACCATGAGCAATACATACGCGGTAGACTTAGTCTAGCGCTTTGAATTCCACAATTGGGACATGGGCAAAGCCCTTGTCACGTGTGGCTCCCCATCTCTTCGGCCACACTAAGATATATAACATGGGCGTGAGCATATCGAAGCACATACCATGCATATAACACATACCCTCCAAAAGTGGTTCCCACCATGATATGCCATGCCCCTCCATGGACATATCTTCACGTTAAAAATACGTAGGAACCCAAAGAAAGTTGCTATGCAACCCCAACACTCATGCGGCACACTCGAAAGTCGCATTAAAATATTCGGTTGCACGGTCCAAGAGTTATATATCACTTTCAACCCTCTTGACCCTTATCCCTTGCTACACTGGGCATGTGTACACACCAAAGGCGTTTGATGCTTTCTCAATTAAGTTGAGACCAAGGCGGTTCCAACCCATTTCTCGAAATTGTTATACCTCGCCGTGAGCCGGAGATATGACCTTTCAAAGTGGTCTCACGAATCACTTTTGTTTCGACTATATCTCCAAGACAAATGAAGGGCATAACAAAAAGAAGGCTGATTCGTGATCGGGGAAAAATGTCGGACCACTCGAGATTCGTCATATCAAGTGCGGCGATGTCGAAGTCGAAAATCCGATTCTGAAAGTCTGAAAAAATCGGATTAATTTTGCGAGTGTATAATATGAAAATTGCGGAAGCAACGAACCCTTTACTGATGAAATCTGACCCTTCATCGGGGTTTCCGCCAAAATATCTGTAAATAACAGTTAACCATTCGGTTACCACAAAATCGCGAGCCAACTGACAGTCGCCGATACATTGACCATCAGAACAGAGGGCTGAAAAATTACGGAAACATTATGATAAAAAAACCCTGTTGATTCCTGATATTCCGATATATAAATCTCCGCTGGCGGCGCCTCGGTACTGAATATGGCCGCTCATAGCCGGAATGGCCAAACCTATCACACTATCACATCGGGTTAGGTCAGGTGGATGGGAGAGTATGATATCAGCCAATGGCGGCTTGCCGGCACATAGATACACACCCCAAGTGACCCAAAGATGGCCACGGGGGTCCGAACCGGCTTCACCCCCCTTCTCAGAGCGTTGTTACCGCTCGGAAGTCATTGAAGAGAGGACGGGAGGACCCCAATGGGCTCTACCCCCCCCCCCCACGTCCCAAGGACACATGGAGGCCCCAAACACGCCGTAGGCGTCCCCCATGCCCCAAGGGAGGGGTGAGGACACTGATAATCGGTGCCCTACGCCATATCCGGTCTCCTCTTGATCCACAACATGGACCAAGGGGATCAAAGATAGAGAAACGTCGTCGGTCGACCTAAATAAGTATACCACAATGAAATATATATGTGGAGATCGAGTGAAGGGGGTATATGGCCAATCTAGGACGAAGAATCCCCGGATGAACGCCCTCACCCGTCTCCCAAGCACAGAAACAAACAAAGATGCCAAGGGGGATCCATTACGGTGCTACTGCAGCCACCAAATGGACCAACACGTCCTTGACATCCAAAGAAATGTTCTTTTTCTTCAGATAGTCCATCCAGACCGTGGTGTACCTCGGCACGAAACTGCTCGGAGGCTCCCAAGAATCTCTGGATGCGGCGAATCCCTTCCAACGGACTTTATAAAGCCTACCCCCAGGCGTCCCCGGGTCCGGCTTGTCCGCCAGGATCTCCTCTTTGCGGTGAAGTCGTCGTCCTCACCTTCGTCGTCCGAGTCCACATCGCCGGCCGTGAACTCGAAGGTGACGGGACGTCCGCTGGGGTCTGGTGCTCGGGGACAAAGCTGGGTATGGTCACGGTCCAGGATCTTGTTATCCCCCACACGAACCGCAGACACATCCTGCCAGACCTTCCGCACGATTACCCCCGGCACATACCAAGATGCCTGCCGATGCCTGGACAGGACATCCTTGTGGTGCCGCTCCACCCACACGGTGTCTTGGAGAGCATACTTCTGGCCCTTTCCCTGCTTGAAGTACCTGGCCCTCTTGTCATGCTCGTTCTGAAGTGCCTTGCACACCTTGGCCGCCGTATCGTCCGCCTCAGCCATCATAGCGTTCGCATCCCGGGCCACTTTGCCATGGTTCAACCACGGGAGAGTGCGTGACACTCGATCCGGTAGGAACAAGATACGATGGGGCGACAGTCCAGTGGGTCCTGGAAGGTCGTGATACGCCTGGAGTACTCTCCACAGCGAATTATACCAATTCCGGCCCGGTTCGTCGATGTGCAGCTGGCGGAACCTCTCGAACATCTGCCGCCAGGCCACCTCAGCCCGGCCATTCGACCGGCTGTGGTATGCCACGGTCTTGGTGTGCCGAATACCCATGTGCTTGCACATCGTCTTGAACCACGTCCCCACAAACTGACTGCCCCGATCGCTGCAGATGACAGCCGGGTCATCGAAAATCGTCAGCCAATGCCTGATCATGGCATTAGCGACGGTCTTGGCCTGCAGCCCCACTCCATGCTTGTCCTTCTTGTCCTTCTTCTTGGACTTCTTGCCAGGGACCGCCACGATATACCCACTGTCCCCATCCACCGCCAGGATAACACAGTCGTAGGTCTCTCCTTCCACGGTGACCTCAGGCATGGCGAATACATCCATGGCCACGGACCGCATAGGGGCCTCCGGTATAGCCGTGTACACCGGGTTGCCCGCTGTGGAGTGGCTGGGGCTCTTCGTGGCCCGACACACGGCGCAGCCGCTGCAGTACTTGTCCAGGATGGCGTAGTACCCCGGTGGGAATTTGAAGCGCCACTCCAGGTCCTGCTGCATCTTGTCCCGACCAGGATGCATGAGCTGGGCGTTGTGCCAGTGGTCAATGAGCTCCTCCACTCGGTTCTCAGGGACCAGTAGCTTGTCCTTGAGGAACAGTCTGTCCCCATCCTCGGTCAAGCCCTCAGGCCACTCGTCGTCCGACGGGGCGCTCACGGCATTCCAGTACTTGCTCCAGTGCTCGGATGCCGCGTAGTCATCCGACCAGTCCTCTGTGAGCACCGACCTGACTAGCTCTACAGGGGCCACCATCCATTGCTCGAGGGTTTCCTCTCGAATAGCTTGGACGCGGGCACCCCGGAACTTGGCCAGGTCCGTACGGTTTGCCATCACCACAAAGCACTTGACCCCCTCTTGCTCCATGGCCTTCTCCATCTCGATGATGCGCTTGGCCTCCTCGGTCTCCTCGGCGTCCCCATGGCTGGAAATGTCCATCCAAGCCTTGCCCGCGGGGTAGGCCCATCGACTGAGGCAATCTGCCACAGTGTTGTCCTTCCCCGGGACGTATACGACGCTGAGGTCAAACTTGGCGAACGTCTCATGCCATCGGGCCCTCCTTGCCGCTGGTCCCGAGGGGGTGTCGACGTGCTCCTTGTGCCAGCTCTGCAAGGACTGATGGTCCGTGCAAATCACCACCGGTTGCAATCCGATGTTGCCAGACCACTTCCTGAGCGCACAAACAATGGCGTACGTCTCCTTCTCCCTCGCGGTCCAGGTGCGGCGTTGGCCCTCGGCCAGGATCCGACTCCAAAACGCCACGGGTACGTGTGACCCGTCGTCCCGGATCTGCTCGAGGACTGCCCCTACAGCATAGTCTGAGGCGTCCGTCCGTAGCAGGACTCCCTTGTCCGGGTCCACCAAGAATAGTCCCAACTGCCCCAGGAGTCGCTCCTTCAGGCGGTTGAACGCATCCTCAGCCTCAAGGGTCGAGGCAAGCTTCTTCTTGCTCCCCTTCCGGCCATCGAACTTGCCCACCTGCAGCATCTTGTGCAGCGGCCCCGAGAGTTCTGCATACATCCGGACATAGCCCGAATAGTAATTGCAGAACCCCATGAAGGACCGGAGTTCGCTGATGGTCTGGGGCTTCTCCCAGTGGTGCAGGGACGCCAGCTTCCCAGGCATGGGACGGCGTTACCCGTGACCTACCACGTGACCCGCGAACTCCACTTCCTTCACGAAGAGTGAGGCTTTGGTGGGCTTGCACACCATGTTGTGCTTGTCCAGCTCGCTGAGCACTCGGCGCAGATCCTTCTCATGCGCTTCGATGAGCTCATCCTCAGTCATGTTCTCTGTGCTGGACCCGATGATGATGTCATCCACGAAGGGATCGGCACAGTCCCGGACAGGACCGAGTAGGTCCTCCATCATGCGCTGGAAAGCGGCGTTGCCATTCTTGGCGCCCATAGGCACCACTTTCCACTGCATGGGCCCCAGCGGCGTCGACATCGCTGCGCAGGGCCTGGAGTCCGGGTGTGGCGGCATCTGGTGATAGCCGTGTTTCAGGTCCAACACCGTGAAAATCCGCTTTTTCTGTTGTTTTTGGAGGATGGAGTCGATCAGGGGAAGCGAGTACGAGTCGTGCTCGGTCTGCTCGTTCAAACCTCTGTAATCAACCACCAACCTCCACTCGCCCTTCTCCTTCTTGGGCACGATGAAGGCTGGGCTGGCCCACTCACTGTCGGAGGGTTCGATCCATCCCCGCTCAACGAACTCGGCCAACAGCTTCTTCATGGCCTCGGCCCGATCGCCCTGAAGTTGGTACTCCCAATGACGATAGATCTTCGGGTTCGGCTTCAGCTTGATCTTCGCTGTACCAAACCTCCCACGATCTGGAGGGTTCTTGTTGGCGACGCCACTGAATAGCCGCGGATAGGCATTGATCAGCCTCTCCTTCAGCTCGGCGACCTTCGGGTTCTCCTGGACCTCTTCAGCCGCTTGCTTCGGTATAGATACAACCGACGGAACTGCGGTATAGGCATCTTCTGGGTCCGATTCCGACTTCTCCTCGTCCGATATGCCGTCTTCATCGTCGTGGGGCATGCTTCCCACCGATAATCTTCGGAAATTTGCGGCATCGGGCTGGTGACTGTCGCTATCGGCACCCATTCTTGGAAAATCCCATGTCGGTGGGTCCGACCCAACCGGACCATCGTATCGGTCCGCGATGTGATCCATGACCCTCGCCACGAACTCGTCCTTCTCGTACTTGCCGGTGACCAACATCTTGTCATCCCACCAATGCGGGGATGTGACCATGGCCCGCCTCTTCTTGGCCGCCACACGGTCGTGCATCCCCATCCGCATGTAGTTGACAACATCGTCGATCTCGGCGCGGGACAGGACGTCAATGCCATCAATAGGCTGATCCGTCCCCTCCTTGGGCTCAAACATGACCTTCATGGGCACCGCCTCCACCCTACGGATGAATGCTTCATCACCCGTGGGCTGGGCTTGCGACCCATCCACCAGGAAAGCCTTGGTACCCCACGCTTGACCCGGGGAGGGCATTGATACACCCTTGGCGTCGATGAACAACTCCTCCTCTGGCCTGAATGACATCTCGTTCAGGGTGATGGAGTCCAGCGTCGACTTGAGACCCTCCAGCGGACATGGTGTGGATTCTATGCCGGTTATGACCAGGATCCCCTTCGCCCTATCCGCGATGATCTTCTCCACCGTACGTCTGGTATTGTCCAGGGAGCCATGCCAATACATGGGCCCCCACTCCTTCAAACCCCAATGCCTGTCCCAGGCTGAGTCTCCTCGATGCCAATGCCTCCTACACTTCCGCAAAAGTGGGGCATCCCGGGAAGCGAAGACGTCCGTCTCGGGCGCTTCGGCTCCCAGCGTCTGGATCATCCTGGCATACACCTGCGGCGCCATTCCATACTCCGTGAGCTGAACTACACGGTCTCCTCTGGACTTGGCACCCACAGCTTGCACCGCTTGGACGATCCGATCCTCTTCCTCAGCATTCCATTGGGATGATCCGCATGCATAGTCCGTGGACAGCCATGTGAGGCATTCATCATCCTCCCGGACCAGCGTTGCACGATGGGGAAGGGCTCCAATGGCGTTTGCCACCATGAAATCATACCCCATGATCATATCCCAATCAGTAATGTCGGCCACATAGAAGTTCCCGGATAGAGTGCTTCTCTTCGCCAGATCAGGGCGGTTCAAGCGCTCATGTTCCCAGAATTCCATACTGATAGTGGCCTCATGGGTACCACCACCCATGATCTCTCCATTGGCCACCTTCAGGCGCACCGGTCTACGGCTGGGCTGCAGGGATTCCTCCTTGAACAACCCTCTCCGGACCAGGCTCACCTGGGCACCCGTATCCACCAAAACATCCACCACCAACTCCTCTTGTCCGCACCGTACACGCACCTTCAAGTGCAACTGCCGCTCGTCACCATGCGGTGTATGGACGACTCTCACGGCATGCAACTCTAGCACATCCGGGTGCATCAGAACTTCGAGGGTATGATCGCGGATGGTGTAGATCTTGGGTTGGTCTTGCCCGTCCACGGGGCTCTCCGTGGTCGCTCCTTCCTTCTTACCACGTCCCTTGCCCACATAAACTTCCCTTGGCAGGGCGCTCCAGGGGTTGGGAGTGGCGAAACTCAGTGGTTTTGGCTCTTCTGGAGCCTTCTTCGGCACTCGATGTGCCTTCGCTTTCTCTGGGATTCCACTGATTTTCGGAGGAGAGGCATCCGGGGTCCCACTCCCGTGGGGGCTCCTCTAGACTTGGCTTCCCGCAGCCCTTTCCGGCTGCGATCCGCCAGGACTTTGTCCACCACGTTGCTGGGCTTTGAGTTCCTCCAACGTCCTCAACATGTCCTCAGCAACCTCCTCGATCGACCTCACTCGTCGGTCTTGGCCAGGTCCACCACCATAGCTTCGTCCTCCGCCTTTTCCTTGGCCTTTGCCTTGGCCTTTTCCCCCGTCTCCGCCCTTCGCCTTCTAATCGGCAATCCGCTGCTCCTTGGGCTTCTTCTCGGGGTGGGCGGCGAAGTAGGCCTTCTTGTCCGCCTCATACACCTTGCACTGACGGTGGTCGTGTGCATGGTTGTTTCCCTTGCCATAACAGACCCAGCACCCGTCGTGCTGAGACCTGTACTCCCGGAACGAGAGCGGTGGGTTCCCAATCCTCCTTGGCTCATTGCCCTTCTTGGGTCCCACCCGGCTCCATCTGGACCGATCCTGCCCATGGTCCCTCACGTTGTGCGCCACAAACGCGAAGAAATGGGCCTCCTCGTGATCCTCCCGGGACCAGGTCCAGTGGTCTTGGCCACTTCCACTACCATTCTCCGCGGAGTTGGCCGTGTCCTCCTGGATCTCCCGATGATGGCGGTCTTCTCGGTGGCCTCGTTGTCCATGACCATGTCGATCCTGCACGTGGGCCTCGTTCTTCGCATTGAGCTTCAACTCCACCGTGATGTACTTCACGATCTCGTCCAGGCTCATGCGGGCGAAGATGACCTGCATCCTCAGCGGCTCCCCGCGCCTCCACTCCACGTTGTTGAGGCGCAGCAACCTTTGCCCCATGGTGTCCCCAAATACCTCCACGTACACAGCGTTCTTCGATCCCAACATCCGGTTGGGCTCGCCCAGGTTCCTCCTGAAGAACTCCATGATACCCGCATGGGTATCCTCCGCCGCCATGATCCTCACCGCCACCCGCTTCTTGGCACGCTTCTTTTCCTCGTCCTCCACTCGCCTCTTCCAGTGGCCGGGGAGGACGTCCTTCAGCAGGTGGCGGATCTCACTTGACTCGTTCCAGTCCTCCACCAGCTTGAGGCTCCGTCGGTACTTCCGCAGGTACCGGTTCCACTCCCGGACCCGCAACTCACCGCGGTCCAGCTGCAGCGGGATGGACCACAAGTCCTCCAGCTTCTGGTTCGGAGCGTCCACCCGCTCCTCATCCTCCAACCACTGGAGGCAGGCCTGCTCCGTACAGATCAGTCCTTCCCGGATCTGATCCCGCAGCTCCTCCTTCAGCTCCTGCGCCAGCCGGTGTGGGAATGTCCGGCATACCCACTTGTCCCGCGGCGCTCCCCGCATCTCGCCGACGACCTCCTCGGCGAAGTCCTCCCAGTCCAGGATGAAGTCATCCAGGTTGGACGGGTTCCCGTCGTAATAGGGGATTTTGATTGCCCTGAGGTCGTCAATCCTGATGGCGTCTCCGACGTCCCCAGCCACTACTCCACCGAGATGGATACCACCTGTGGCCGGGGGGTGTGAGTACACTCCCCGTACATCCCTCTCCTCCATGGAGTGCGATCCAGTTGGGCCTGAACCCATGGGGTTTGGAATGCGGGAAGGACTTGCTCCAGCGGCCGTGCATATCCCTGTATTGGGGTCCTTCGCCCACAGGTTTCCGCCTGGATGACCTCGACCATGTCCGTCGGCGCTTCCCATGGTTCGCCCCTGCATGGTCTGGCTCTGGATCTCCTCTTCCGCATAAACTGCATGGGCAGTCGTAGTGATCGGTAGATCCTGGGCGGCATGGGACATCTGTACCGTCAGGCTCCTCGGGTCCGTGGTTACGTGCCCTTCCCGCATGGACCCAGCCGGTGCCGTGTGTTCCCCGAGCATTGTGGATTCGCTGAACATGGGAACAAACGGCAGCGCACCCGGGTCAACACGCGGAGGCGTGTAGGGTGCCTCTGCCGGGCCGCCCATGGGTTTATCCATGACGCTCCGGAGGGCCTCAACCGGCTCCACCAGCTCTGCCGCTGCTGGCTTTGCCGGGAGCTCCGGACCCGTGGTGAGGGGCTGTTGCTCATCTAGCCTTTTCAGGCGTCCCGACATGTCGTCCACTAAGTGGAGGAGGCTGTCCACCACTTGCTG
Source organism: Eutreptiella sp. 'Long Island Sound 2002' (assembly GCA_964036045.1). NCBI lineage: Eukaryota > Euglenozoa > Euglenophyceae > Eutreptiales > Eutreptiaceae > Eutreptiella > Eutreptiella sp. 'Long Island Sound 2002'. The sequence goes on along the minus strand of OZ038378.1, from coordinate 25,591,807 downwards.
CTGCTTCTGCACGGCCAGCTGCAGATTCTCCCGGTACCGGTCCCGTTCCGCTCGCAGCTCCGCCATGTCTCTCTCCGCGGCCGACTGGTCATCCAGGATCCCGGCGACGTCCTCCTCTAGGCCGTCTTTCGCGTTGTCCAGGCTGTCGAGGCGATGCACGATGGCGTCCATTCCCATCTTTGGGTACTTGCCCATGAGGAAGGACACGTGCTCGCAGTGGCACTCAGCGTGCTTTCCACCTGATCCAGCGCATCCCGCGGTTCCCGGCGCCTCAGACTCATCGCGCATGGGCGTATCGCCTATGGCGTCCATCTCGGGTCCCGTGTGCCGGGGCACAGGTGCCGTCATGGCCCTGGCTGGCCTCTCCAAGCCCTCGGCGTTGTGCTTCAGGGCTGGCTCGGGGGCCGTATGCGCCTTGGCGGTCGGCGCGGACATCTCCTCCGACTCCGAGGGGAAGCAAGTCCGATAGCCATCGGAGTGCCCCTCGGATTCCCACGGCCTGACCAGGCTGGGGTCCGTATCTATAGCCCCGGCGTCCCCTGCCGCGGGCTTGGGTGACCCGCGTTTCCGGTAGCGCCGGGCCCGTCCTCCACTGCTGCCTGAATGGCAGGCCTCCTCAGAGTCCTCCGCGGCGGAGCGCAGGTTGCATGCCTTTCGGCAGCGACGCTCACACACGGAGACCAGGTCCTCCATGTCAAGTCCTCCTCTTCCCGAACGTCGTACTTCTCTTCGGGCTTCCACTTCCGGCGTGGTCTCCACGGAGCTCACAATACGTACCCGGGGCGTACTTGGGCAGGGCTCATAGGGGCCCAAGTCCCCGGGTCGGCGGTAGGTAGGAGCAGCAGGTACCCCTCTGCTACAATAAAGAAGGTCCCTACCAGGACCGGCCCCCGCTGTGCCCCTTCCGCCTGTAACCCCTGCTGATTTGCTCCTGATCATCGATTTCATTTCTCAAAGTCCAGGGTCCAAAATCCAAAAATATAGAAAATAAAATCCTCCTTCAACCCTGAACAGCAACCAGATCCCACAAATACAGCAATAACCCAATCCACACTGCGGGCTTGCGTTCAGCACACCGGTCGTCTCACGGTGGCGGGCATGTACAAGAATTGCACCAAGGAAGAAAGCCCTGAAATCGGCATATGAACACAAAGAAAGCAAAGTTGGGGAAAGAGGTAAACATACACATTCACAGCCATAAACCCCTCATTCCCTGGATTCAAGACCTTCCCTTGACTCACCAACATATTGCCCTGAACCAGGTCAAATGAGATGGCTGAATGCCATGTGTCACAAGTCAATACACAAACCCCAAAAAAGTGTTCACCTTCAAGCCTCTAAATCCTAGCCCAATAGGGGAGGTGGCGTGTCATGGCCTAGAGTGGCACTCAGGACCATGCCCTGCCCTGACATAACCTTGATTGGACTTGGAGTTCATCGGGCTTGGAGATATGCCCCATGAGTTTGAACTCATAACATGCCAAAAACTGCCAATTCACACCATATTGGCCATATATCAAATATATGCTCAAAATTGAAGTTACCACTTATCCGAAGGCTCAAAGCATGCATGGAATCGAAGTCTAGTATTCATGGAGGATAGAGACCAAAGGTCAATGCCCATGTACATACCCACTCTACCCTCGAAACCCCTTCGGATATGGGCGCCACGCACTGCCCAAGTCAGCCCATGATCTTGAGACCAATTCTTGTAATCTTTCGTGCGCCAAGCCAAATGGAGTACGCGATCCGGCATATGGTGGTGTTCAACTCCAAAGCATATGCCAACATATGAACAACATACCACGGTTCGACTCTCCATAGGCTTCTTGCTGTTTGCCGACCAGATAAGTACACAAAATGCAAAAATGAGCAAAAAGTGAGGTCAAAAACATGAAAATATGTCCAAATACAAAGTTGTCATGATAGTATATCTCTATGCTCACCCATGATATCCGCTCATGGTTCAATACACAAATGATTGGAACCATTTGCGAACAATTCCCCCACTTGGATCCCCAATCGGGCGCATGGAGATACCTTCGCCACTCATATCTACATGCCACATGAAAATGGGAGTGCACTCATGGATCTCTTTGCCAAACATACCATGAGCAATACATACGCGGTAGACCTTAGTCTAGCGCTTTGAATTCCACAATTGGGACATGGGCAAAGCCCTTGTCACGTGTGGCTCCCCATCTCTTCGGCCACACGAAGATATATAACATGGGCGTGAGCATATCGAAGCACATACCATGCATATAACACATACCCTCCAAAAGTGGTTCCCACCATGATATGCCATGCCCCTCCATGGCCATATCTTCACGTTAAAAATACGTAGGAACCCAAGGAAAGTTGCTATGCAACCCCAACACTCATGCGGCACACTCGAAAGTCGCATTAAAATATTCTGTTGCACGGTCCAAGAGTGAAATATCACTTTCTACCCTCTTGACCCTTATCCCTTGCTACACTCGGCATGTGTACACACCAAAGGCGTTTGATCCTTTCCCAATTAAGTTGAGACCAAGGCGATTCCAACCCTATTCTCGAAATTGTTATACCTCGCCGTGAGCCGGAGATATGACCTTTCAAAGTGGTCTCACGAATCACTTTTGTTTCGACTATATCTCCAAGACAAATGAAGGGCATAACAAAAGGAAGGCTGATTCGTGATCGGGGAAAAATGTCGGACCACTCGAGACTCGTCATATCAAGTGCGGCGATGTCGAAGTCCAAAATCCCATTCTGAAAGTCTGAAAAAATCGGATTAATTTTGCGAGTGTATAATATGAAAATTGCGGAAGCAACGAACCCTTTACTGATGAAATCTGACCCTTCATCGGGGTTTCTGCCAAAATATCTGTAAATAACAGTTAACCATTCGGTTACCACAAAATCGCGAGCCAGCTGACAGTCGCCGATACATTGACCATCAGAACAGAGGGCTGAAAAATTACGGAAACATTATGATCAAAAAACCCTGTTGATTCCTGATATTCCGATATATAAATCTCCGCTGGCGGCGCCTCGGTACTGAATATGGCCGCTCATAGCCGGAATGGCCAAACCTATCACACTATCACATCGGGTTAGGTCAGGTGGATTAGAGAGTATGATATCAGCCAATGGCGGCTTGCCGGCACATAGATACACACCCCAAGTGACCCAAAGATGGCCACGGGGGTCCGAACCGGCTTCAGTCTCAGGGACATGGCATGTACAGATCACATGACCAATGACCAAAGTTTCACTTTAAGGGAACAAACCCGCAACAAGTACAACGCAAGACCAACCAAAAGACAACTCAAACCTTGGTTTCGACATGACTAGACAGCTGCATGCTGTCCAATGCAAAAAACAGCACTTCGAACGCAAACAATGGCGCAAAGTTATTCAGATGTGTCTACATACAACTCAGTCCAAGTTAGTGGGGTTGGGGTATAAAGTGGTCCCCTAAGTGTCTGAAAGTTGAATCAAATTACACTGCGAGATCAACCAATTGACGACATTACAAATAGCTCACCTGGTAAACAGACACCTGAAGAAGACATTCTCAGCGTCTCAACCTTTCATCTGCCAAAAAATTGAAGAAAATCTCAAAACTCTGCGCATCGCGCTTCAGTCCAAGTAAGCGGGGTTTTCCCTTACCCTCAGAAAACCGTTTGGGGGGACCGGAAAATTGTGGTGACGGTATGCAGACTGCGGCCTTAGCAGACTGCGGAAGACTGCGTACCAACAGGCGACAGGCTTAACTGAAAAAACCACCGCAACTGACAGAAAGGTATGAATTTTATGTTCTTGTTCCAATTACTGCAAGAGTTTCAAATTTCCCCTTGTGGCTGGACATCTGATAGTAACATTCAGCTGCTCGTACAATTTCTTCGGTGAAATCGCCTGTTTGAATCCTTACCGACAGATGTGCGATTGGCGACCGTTGCCCTTTGCTTCACTGTTTTGAATGCGTTTAGCGCTGTGCGCAAATCCACTCCCTCCCCCTGAATTTCATCTCCCTCCAAGTGAATATCCACTCCCTCCTACTCAATTTCTACTCCCTCCAAGTGAAATATATACATATATATACAAATACATGTATGTACATCTATATATATATATATATATATATATGGCACAAGGTGTGAAGGCCCCCCCCCCCCTAGGGACCTATGGGCCGGGGTCGGGTGGGGACCCAGGACCCCCCCCCCCATTTTTGGGTCGAGGAATTCAAAAAAAGAGGAATTAGCTCGATCCGAGACAGTGGGAGGGCACAATTTCAGGATTTAGGGCTGGATTTGGGGCTGTTTCTGGGGCTGGTTTCTGCCTGCTTTCTATGTTCTGCAGCTCATGCCCTGTGGTGCAGAATACCCCTGCCGTTGCCACCTTTGTGTGTCTGATTATTTTTGTGGGCAGCACTGCCACAAGGTCACGGACGTGTACCTCTCATCTGGGGTCAAGGTCGTGTCTCCGTGCCCCTGGTGTCGGTACTGTGTGCCATTCACCTGTGGCCACAGCAACTGTCTGCCACGACAGCTCGAGTACCCGGGATTGACCTCGGTCCGGTGGCTGATTGCCACCAGCGCCGTCTACGATTCGGACACCGATTCGGAGTCGGAATAGATGCCGAAAAGCACGGTACATTTGTCCTCCTTTGCGCTCTTTGAGGCCACTGCGACCCCTGAGGAAACAGTCAAATTTTGTCAGGATCTGGGTCTCCTGCAGCGCTTTTCAGATTGCATTCGCTGTGGTTCGGACAACATCAAACTGCAGGAGACCGAAAGAGCAAAGGTCGCAGATGGGATTATGTGGCGTTGCCGGGTTTGCAGGACCTCGTGGTCCCACAGACGGGGGTCCCTTTTCCAGGGGAAGCACACTTCTCTCCGCCAGATCCTTCAGATTTTGCGTCTCTGGTGTCAGGGGTTGCTGCACACCCAGATTTCCAGTGATGCAGAAATCGTTGAACAAACTGTCCATGAGTACATCAAAATCTTTCAGAACGTGCTCATGGACTTCTACGAGCGGCTTCCACTGCACGGGGCCGTGGGATTGGGAGGCGGTGAGCTTCTGGGGGCTGATGGGGGCATCGTGGCTGCTGATGAGATGCGCATTGGCAGGCGGAAAAAGGGGTACTTTGGTCACAAGACGCGACCCCTGGCTGACGTGGTGGGGGCAGTGGAGCAAAAACCTGGTGGCCGCCTCATTTTGGAGATCATGCCCAAGTTGCACAATGGGAAAATGCGGCAAAAGGGGCCTCCAACGGCTGCAGAAATTCGCCCGTTTGCCGCTGCCTTTGTGCACCCTGGGGCACCTGTTTACACCGATGGAGCCCGCGCGTATGAGGTCCTGGCACGCGAATTCTCTTGGGACCATCGTTCTGTCAGCCACAAAAGGGGGGAGTGGGTCCGTGAAGAGGGGCCCAAAAAGGTCCACACCCACAAAATCGATGGTATGTGGGCCCATGTTCGGGGGTTTATCAACGCACGTGGGGGTATCCGGAAACACCGCCTGGAATGGTACCTGCGCGAATTTGAGTGGCGGCACAATACTGAGGGCTGCCTTTTCGCCTCAATGTGCTCCCTCATTGAAAAGCGTGGGTTTATGGCATCCCCAAACTTGTACCTGACCCTCAATCATGGCTCCCACCGGCGGACACCCACATCGGACTCCAAAACGGCCCCAAAAAGGGCACTTTCGGCCGCCCCAGCACCCAAAGCAAAGCGCCGCTTATGACTGCCAGGTTCGCCCCCTAATCCAGCCCTAAATCCTGGAATTGTGCCCTCCCACTGTCTCGGATCAAGCTAATTCCTCTTTTTTTGAGTTTCTCGACCCAAAAATGGGGGGGGGGGTCTTGGGTCCCCACCCAACCCCGGCCCATAGGTCCCTAGGGGGGGGGGGGGCTTCACACCTTATGCCATATATATATATGTATGTATGTATGTATGTATATATGTATATATATATACAAGCATACATACACACATATCCACACACATACATACATACATACATACATACATACATATACATATATATATATATATATATATATATATATATATTACTACACCCCTCTCCCCTTAAATTTAGCTAACAACAAGCAACAAGCAACAACAACAACAACAACACGTCTCCGTGCTGTTTTGGCCATTGCTCCGTCCCAACTCTTCAGATTTTTTTCCCATGTAGCCATCTTGGAGCCTGGGTGTTGGCCTTGCTGAATCCAAGTTTTGGGCCAAAAACTCACCGCTGTTAGCCCGGGGCGGTGGCGCCAAGTCGGGAGGTGCCCTCCCAAATCTGCGCAGTTTTTGGCCAAAAACAGCCATTTTTCGCCCAAAACAGCCCTACTAAGGGTTCAAAACAGCCAATTGAAGGCAAACGGCTGCTACACTTCACGTGCGGCTTGACTTTCTCGTGACCAAGGGACCTTTGGTGCCCTCTAAATCCAGAATATGTCCGAGAAACGGCCCAAAAAGGCGCCAAAAAGCCCCAAACATTTTCGCAATGTGCACCAGCACCCCGAAACCAAGAACGGGCTGTATCTTGGGCTACGTGGCTCAAATCCGAATTCCGAGGGCATCTAGTCCACCCGCAACCCCCCACCTTTTATGGTTTACAACCCTCAGAATCGCCCAACGAGACACGTAGGCCCCCGTACCAGTGGTCAATTGGTGGAGCCGGAGGGCCGGCCAGCCCACGCACAGTGGGGGCCAACGGTGGGTCCACCATGGTCTCCGGGGCGAAAAAAATTATTTTTTCCAAAGTTGTTCCTAGACCACTTGGATTGCTCAAACATATATATATATTGCGGTTGCGGTGGTGCGTGTGGTGGCGGCTCGCAGGTGGCATCGGCGTGGCAACAGCGGTACTGCGCGGCGTCGTAGCGAAGAGTATGCGGTCGCCTCACCATTTGTAACGACTTACCCCTGGGGGGCCCCAGTCTGGTCGGCTAGAGGCGGGGAGAGAGGAGGAGCAGCATGCTGAGTGGTCCGGGGGGTGACGCACAGGCCAATGCTATAAGTAGGCTCGCCACGTCGTCGGTGGGGGCCGAACCTGCGGCCTGGCCGCTGCTGTGGCGGAAGAGGCGCAACCACGGGAGCTGGCCAATCAGTGCAGGTAAGGGTCAAGGGTAGGCGCCAGGGCAAAGTATGTGGGCCAGATGAGGTGCACCTGGTTACCACAGCCCGGGGCGAGCCTCTGGTGGGTACCCCTACAGGGGGTCGATAATCAAGCTACGGCACCCATCAGCCCGAATCCCAGCCAGCGATATTCACGGGTTGCGCCACTCCCGTCGCGTAGCTGCCAGCGTCCCCCCCTGTAGACCCTCAGGTTATATTATACGTGGGCAAGAGAATGCGCCGGAGCTGATTGGGCCCCTGACAAGGAGTGCCGGCACATTATATATATCTGGGGTGTGGGTGCTGCTCAGGGCCACGGGGACGTGGAGTTGATACCGTGTTTCTGTACTATACTAGGGGACTGATGCGGTGGGTCGGCGGCGTACATTGTGGGGACACGGGGGCGATGAAGGCTGAGGGCCAGGCTAGGCTGGAGCCTCCCAGAAATCCTGGCTGTGCATAAAAGGGTTATTGCGTGCTGGCAGTGGGATATGAGGAGTCAGGGGTGGTCGGTATTTACGAGTACGCAACTGACAGTGGATTACGTGGGGTCACGGGTACTGGACGTCTCCACGGTGGCGGGGGTACACGAACAACGGAGAGCCGGCTCTTGCTTCGCCGCATGCGTGCTGCTTTGTGCCTTGGTTGCCGCTTTGCGTCGGACGAAGAAGCCTTTGCTTTCTGCTTGTTGCGATGCTGCTGCATTGCTGTGCCTTGCCCCCTTACCCCCGGCGAACAAACGGGCCAGCGTCCGTCGCCGTTGCTAATGCTAACGCTTTGCAGTCGCCACTGCCCCCAAAGGCTGGTTGACCGGTATCCCCAGTCCTCTGGGTCCTCCTTCATGCTGTGGGCCACCTCAGGCAGCCCTGGGACCCACGGGATCGAGCGAGGCAGGAACCACCTGTCGGCGCGAGATGCCCGGTAACTCCAGTAGACGGCATGATAAGTGGTTATGACTATGACTATGACTATATATATATTACTACACCCCTCTCCCCTTAAATCTAGCTAACAAGCAAGCAACATGCAAGCAAGCAAGCAAGCAGGCACTTCTCCTTCCAGTTTTGGCCATTGCTCAGCCTCATCGCTTCGGGCTTTAATCTACTCTAGTCATCCTAGAGCCTAGGTGATGGCATTGCGAAATCCAGGTTTTGAGCCACAAACTCACCAGTGGCGGCCCGGGGCGGTGGCGCCGAGTTAGGAGGTGCCCTCCCCAATCTGCGCACTTTTGGGCCAAAAACAGCCATTTTTCGCCCAAAGCAGCCCCAAAACCCGGGCGAATAACCCAAACGAAGGGAACCGCTGATTACATTCCACGTGAGGCTTGACCTCACCGTGTCAAAGAGCTCTCTAGTGCCCTTCAACTCCACGATATGTCCGAGAAACGGCCCAAAAGCGCCAAAAAGCCCCAAAAACCTGCGCAATGCGCACCAACACCCCGAAACCAAGCACGGGGCGTATTTTGGGCTACGTGGCTCAAATCGAAAATTCCGAAGGCACCTAGTCCACCCGCACCCCCCACGTTTTGTGGTTTCCAAGCCTCAGAATCGCCCAACGAGGCACCTAGACCCCCGTACCAGTGGTCACTTGGTGGAGCCGGAGGGCTGGCAAGCCCGCGCACGGTGGGGGCCAACGCTGGGTCCACCAGGGTCCCCGGGGCGAAAAAAAATCATTTTTTCCAACGTTGTTCCTAGACCACTTGGGATGCTGAAACAAGTGTTTCTAGGCCGTTTTGAGCCCGTGGTGGCGCGTTTTGAGCCACGGAAAATCAAAAAATGCCTTGAAAACGGGCCGTTTTGGAACCAAAAATGGGTCAAAAATGGGTGAAAAACGTGTTTTTTCAAAAGTGATCCAGGACCATTTGGAATGCTCAAACAAGTGGTTTTCACCCATTTTGAGCCCGTATATATATATATATATATATATATATATATATATATATATATATATATATATATATATATATATATATACATACAGATATATATATATATATATATATATATATATATATATATATATATATATATATATATATATATATATATATATATATATATATATATATATATATATATATATATATATATATATATATATATATATATATATATATATATATATATATATATATATATATATACATACAGATATATATATATATACAGATATATATATATATATGTATGTATATATATATATATATATATATGTATATATATATATATATATATATATATATATATATATATATATATATATATATATATATATATATATATCTGTATACATATATATATATATATATATATATATATATATATATATATATATATATATATATATATAACCACTTATCATGCCGTCTACTGGAGTTACCTGGCATCTCGCGCCGACAGGTGGTTCCTGCCTCGCTCGATCCCGTTGGTCCCAGGGCTGCCTGAGGTGGCCCACAGCATGAAGGAGGACCCAGAGGACCGGGGATACCGGTCAAACAGGCTTTGGCGGCAGTGGCGACTGCAAAGCGTTAGCATTAGCAACGGCGACGCACGCTGGCCCGTTTGTTCGCCGGGGGTAAGGGGGCAAGGCACAGCAATGCAGCAGCATCGCAACAAGCAGAAAGCAAAGGCTTCCTCGTCCGGCGCAAAGCGGCAACCAAGGCACAAAGCAGCACGCATGCGGCGAAGCAAGAGCCGACTCTCCGTTGTTCGTGTACCCCCGCCACCGTGGAGACGTCCAGTACCTGGACCCCACGTAATCCACTGTCAGCTGCGTACTCGTAAATACCCACCACCCCTGACTCCTCATATCCCACTGCCAGCACGCAATAACCCTTTTATGCACAGCCAGGATTTCTGGGAGGCTCCAGCCTAGCCTGTCCCTCAGCCTTCATCGCCCCCGTGTCCCCACAATGTACGCCGCCGACCCACCGCATCAGTCCCCTAGTATAGTACAGAAACACGGTATCAACTCCACGTCCCCGTGGCCCTGAGCAGCACCCACACCCCAGATATATAAAATGTGCCGGCACTCCTTGTCAGGGGCCAGAACCCAATCAGCTTCCAGGCATTCTCTTGCCCATGTATAATATAACCTGAGGGTCTACAGGGGGGGACGCTGGCCGCTACGCGACGGGAGTGGCGCAACCCATGAATATCGCTGGCTGGGATTCGGGCTGGTGGGTGCCGTAGCTTGATTATCGACCCCCTGTAGGGGTACCCACCAGAGGCTCGTCCCAGGCTGTGGTAACACGGTGCACCTCATCTGGCCCACATACTTTGCCCTGGCGCCTACCCTTGACCCTTACCTGCACTGATTGGCCAGCTCCCGTGGTTGCGCCTCTTCCGCCACAGCAGCGGCCACGCCGCAGGCTCGGCCCCCACCGACGACGTGGCGAGCCTACTTATAGCATTGGCCCGCGCGTCACCCCCCGGACCACTCAGCATGCTGCTCCTCCTCTCTCCCCGCCTCTAGTTGACCGGACTGGCGCCCCCCAGGGGTAAGTCGTTACAATGGTGAGGCGACCGCATACTCTTCGCTACGACGCCGCGCAGTACCGCTGTTGCCACGCCGATGCCACCTGCGAGCCGCCATCACACGCACCACCGCAACGGCAAGGCCATGGTCAGAGGTTAGACTATGTACATGCCCGCAGGCACGGTCCCTCTAGTTTGTTAACGGGGCCAGGGGATGCCCCGGAGTGCCCCCTGAGTTGTTAGAGGGGTCAGGGGGACACCCCAGTACCGCCATGCATCCCCGCAGCTCCCCCACTGTACGGTTCCCCAGTACCGCCGCATACCCCCACCGACCAGACCCCCGCACCGCCGCGTATACCCCCAAGACGCCAGTACACCGTCACCTTGAACTCCGCGTGCCCCCCGTGAGCGCTCCTCCCAGGCTGCCACGCCGTCTCAAGTACGCCCGCCATACTGTCCCCCTGACGACCTCACCGTCACATTCCTCTACGCACACATCACCACTTCGTCGCCGCTTCCGGGGCCTGCAGGCTGTCCCCGCAACCCCGTGTAACACTCCCAGGGGGCGCCGCAACGCGTGCACCGTAGCGCCGGCTACGATGTTGCCCGCCCCTAGACAACTCCGTGCACCCCCAGTGTATCCCGAGCAACCACTCCCAATACTGCCGTAGCCAGGCCGCCATTAGAGACCCCGGTGCCATGGGAATACCCTACAGGGGTTTGGGCCTTATTACCCTGGTCGGGACGACCCATGACACCTCACTGTTGTACGCGGCGACCCCAGGCAGGCGGGTGAAGCATCCCTGTCCGACACACATGCACGGGGGCAGTACGGCTCACCATCAGGCCGGCACGACCTGTCACATCGCGTTGGCCGTCATACGCCGCCTGCCAGTACCGTAGAATCAGGCCATGAGGGCACTGCTTCTCAGGCGCTACCCCCTCCGCTGCGTCCAGCGTAAGGACGGTAGCAGGTGCACCCACAATTCCTAACCCCATCAATCTGCATCACCCCCGGCCCCGACCACGCCGTCACCATTTCCTCCGTGATGCCACAACCAGAGTATCCGCGAGTCGCCCTCCAGAGCCGCCCACCATAGCGGCAGGGGCAGGGCTGCCGACGGCGCACCAGGGCACCGTACCCCTTCCACTCGGACGCTCTTCAGGCCACCCTGGATTGTCTTCCAGGGACTTGAGGACATCTGTCCAGAGTGCCGCAGTGCCCACCTCGCCTTAGGCCACCCCCTATCGGCACACTCCTTACATGTCCCGCATAGTGGGACGGAGGCACATTGATGAACGCAAACTGACCATGTCTCCCCACACCCGTGGCATCGCTGCTGAAGCACAGACCGCGACGGAACGCAGCTACTATCACAACACTGCGACCACAGGTCCTGCCATACATCGCAGCACGCGTCCTGGAGTCCGAGCAAAGCACCCGCCAGCGTGCGTGCTGTGGCACAACTGAGGAGGCTGCGCCTCGCTTCCTCCCACGTGGACACCGATGGGAGTATCAGTCGCCCGTCGGGCATCACCGGCAGGCCCGCAACCAGCCGGGGCGACCGCGCAACTTTGGGGCTGTGTGTGCCATGCGCCAGGAGCTCCCAACCGTAGTTCCGTAAGACCTCCCCGATGACATCAACCCCGTCTTGCCCTGGGCCCCTGGCGGATGCTAGAACCAAGCGTTGTCCTCCCGCCCGAGCCTCAATGACCGCTGCGAGGCCCAGGGTGTCAAGGGTGTGACGGGCATCGGCAGCCACGTGGTCCTCCCCCTCTGGCAGAGAGAACAACGCCTCCGTGACGTGGCCTTGCGCGTCGTCGCGCTGTACCCGTGCCAGCTGCTTGGAGCCCACTAACACTGCCATGGACCGCCGCTCCGTGACCGCTGGTATGGCTCGTCGCAGCTGCCGGTCATATAGCCACAACGTACCCACGTCATGTACGACAGCCACCGCCAGGATTGGGAGACTGCACAGAGGTTGCTGAAGGACCGGCAGCACCTCGCGAGGTCAGCCGGTGACGTTCTCCACAGCTGGATGGCCCACGTACACCTGGAGCCAGGGATCACTCTGGCCGTCAGGGCTTCTCACCATGGTACCCGGCACCAGGGCCCACGATTGCGCCGACACCACGCGGGACCACTCCCTGAATGCCGTGATGTCCCGTGGCAGCCAGGAACCGATCCACTGGCTGAAGGCCTGCGCCACCGCCGCCATCCAGTGAAGGAACAGGGACATGGACTCTTCGTGCGCGATGCACGACCGTGGCACCAGGAGTGCGTGCAGCGGTGCCCTCTGAAAGGTTGCCCGCAGGTCGCCGGAGAGGCCGGCAAACGGGTTCCACGGCGGACGCTGCTGGATCCTCCCTGCCGGCGGGCAGAGGGGTGTGTCACCTCGCAGGAACGCGTATACCGCCCTGGCAGCTGCATGATCTGGGTGAGCCGATGGTTCCTGCGGGCATAAACATCTTCCCCAATCTGGACCATGTCCTCCACAAAGAGCCTGGCCTTGGCAGGGCCCCGGGACGACGCCGCTCGCACCGCAGCGAACAGCCGCTTCAGGTCCCCGGGGACGACTCCCGCCATCAGGGATTCAGTCCACCTGCAGCCGTGCTCCCTCCACGCCACGAACTCCACCGCCCTGTCTGTCAGGGGTAGCTCCGCCGTGAACTCCTCCACACGCCTGCACAGGAGCCCAGCCACCTCCTCGTCCCGCGCACACAGCAGGCGCATGTGGCAAATGTCCTCCCCCGGCCCCCCACAGAAGATACAGGGGTGGGCCGGTATTGCCATACGCGTGAGCTTCTGTCTCCACCGTCGCATGACCTGCATTGTGGACAAGCGACCGTCACGTGCCCGCAGCATATTTCTGTGCGTTGGGCCGTGGTGTACAGCTCCCAGGGGCACCATCTTGCAGGCGCCAGCCAGTGGCGTGTGCGTGCCGCTAGCGAACGCCACTCCATCTCCCGGACTTGCTGAAGGGATTGCGTGGATGGCACACGCGGCTCCAGCTCTCCATTATCCCCCGGCACGAATAAGATGGCGTGCTCCTTAGGTAGGACGAGATGGACAGGCGGCGCCATTGCATGGGCCGCGGCAGAGTCCGGCGCCTCGAGCGGGACTGCCGCCAAGTGCGAGCTCTGCCACACCACCCAGTGGTGCGGACCCCCAACTCGGCGTGGCAGCCGCCGCAGCCCCTCCACTATCCAGCTCAGTGCGTGCTGGTTGACCAGATGTGATGTCCGCCCCTTGATGCCACGGTACAGGGCCTCCTGCGCCCTTTCGAGATGCGCCCCTATGATGGACGCATCCACCACGTGCACCGTGCACGCTGACGGGGGCGTGTGCAACAGGTATGCCGTCGCGCCGATGATCTCTGCCTCCGGGACCGTGCCGTAAATGGCACCCGTCCACGTGGGGATTCGGTTGCTGGCCACCGCCACGTTTGTTGCGTCGTCTCCCTGGGGCGACGCGTCAGATGATGTGACTTTAGTTGCCACCGGCACCCAGCAGTACCGGTGGGGTTCCCGCCACGCCACGTCGGAGTGGGGGCTCTGCACCACCCTTCCAAGGGACGCAGCACTGGTGGTCGTGAGCTCCGGGGACAGGACTACCTTCGGCCGATACACCGCATGTGGTCTCCAGGCCAGGTCACATCCACAGACTGACTTGATGGCGTCCAGGGCGGTGGTATACTCCGCCCCTCAAACCGTTGCGGAGCAGGAGGGCTGGTACACCACCACAGATCCCTGTTCCACCGCGCCGCCATCACGCAACGACGTGACGGCGACGTGCGGATCGTGCGGCACGTTGGACATCCGAACCACTTCCGGGACCGAGTACTCATTCGGATCCGGGACAGGGCCTGCTGGTAGCAGAAGGACAATTGCCCACTCGCTGCACCCGTGCACCGCCGCGCATGCCCTGGAAAACGCTGGCCGCCCGTGCACAACCCACAGTGGTGACGGGTTTATGCCGCCCCTGGCGTGTGGAGTGAGTAGGGGGACGGACGCCGGATCGTCTTGCTGCTGGTAACCCTCAAAGAGGTCCCCCAACAGAAAATGGAGGGCGGCGAGCGGGACGAACGGCATGGATAGCCCCGGGTTGGCCGGGTCCCATCCTTTCTCCCCTGTACCCGCCCACCACATACACGTCCCCCGCAGTGGACTGTCTATTTGCTGGCCTTCTTTCGGCGCACCGGATGTATTAGCCGGTGAGTCAACGGACTAGGCAGCTGCGGCCGGAAGACGTAGCGGAGCCCTGTGAACCACACGTGGTCCAGTTGATGGGGCCCTACTCCTGCGTGCGGAAGGTGCAGGTGGTTCTCATGACACTCCTGGAGCTGGACAGCCCAGTGCCCAGGCGCAGGACAGGGGAGCCGCGCATGCAGGAGGTCATTTGCGGGATCAGTCAGGGACTGTACCGCCGCATCTGTGCGGGGCCCCGAGAGAATGCATATGTCTCTACCCTTGAAGGAATAGGATTGGGACACCCACTTCCGCCACGCCCACTGCACTTGCGGCAGATGGGCGTGTACACAAGAGTACACTGACGATGGCATGAGAAGTCCTACGCGCAACGTCCCCATCGCCCGGAGTACCCTGTCCACCCACGTATTGCCAGCGTGCGTGGCGAATGACGCAGAGGGCACCATGAACTGCCCGCACACTCTGTACTGCACGTGCATGTCCCGGAGCATGGCCCGCAGCTCATCCCGGACTGTCGTCGACCTGTGGTGGGTGAGTTGAGCCATGGTCGCCACGACGGAGTCGCGGCAGATAACCTGGACATCCGCCAACCGCAACCCATGACTCGACCGCACCGCTACGTTGGACAGGTCCTTGGGCAGCTTCTCGAATTGCAGGGCCGCAGCCTTGATGGCAGTATTCAGCTTGATCACCGCCTCCGCCCTGTCGGACAGGTAGGGCGCCGCGTACCGCACGATGCCTCCAACCACAGCCGCCATCACCTCATGAGGCACCGGCGCCGGCCCCAACGTGTTCTTGCACCAGCCCAGCAGAGCTTCACACCGGAGCACATGTTTCTCCTTCATGATCGCCACCCCACTGTGATTGAGGCGCATACCCATGGGGCCCCCGTGTTCCCTGGGCTCAGGCACGCCATGATCGAATGGATGCGAGCAGTATTGGCATAGGCGCATTTGCCGACGTTGAGGGACATGCCCATGTCCGTGAAATACCGCGCTATCGCGGCTGCATACTCCAGGCATCGCGGCAGGGAGTGCACTATCAACAGGAGGTCATCACAGTACGCCTGCACCAGGGGTGGCACCGCATGGCGAGCATCTCCCGGCGCCTTGCAGGCAAGGCTCCGCAGGAGAGGTTCTAAGAGGAGGAGGTAGAGCACAGCGCTCTCCGCACTGCCCTGCCACAGGCCCCTGTGGAGCCGAATGCTCGGCGTCGGGCCGTGCGCGGTGACGATGCGCACCAGTGACCCGCAGCTGAGGGTGTGGAAGAGCCTGATGAGATTCTCCGGGACTCCCATGTGGCGCAGGAGGAGCGCCAGCGCCCCGTGCGGCGCTGTGTCAAAAGCTTTTGACACCTCGAAGGCGATGACGTGGTTTTCCTCCTGCCCACGCTGCAGTTTGCGCTGGGCCAGGAACACCAGGGCAGCCGCCGTGGAGCCCGGCATGGCCCCGAACTGCCAGTCGCAGCCAGTCCCTTGCGTGCCAGGACAACTGTGAACCTCCGCATGAGGGGAGTCATGAGCATTCGCATGTCTTGCTGCCCCAGCGCTATCGGCCTGTACTCTAACAGGGCCAGAGCCCTAGCCCCTTGGGTTCTCCTGGTCTTCGTGTTTGGCGGCCATTTCTTGGAAGCTGGAGTTGTCCGGCGGCTCCTTGAGGGTTGGGTCTCTCCACCGTTGGAGTTCAATACCTACCCGTTTACCTTCGGGACCTCTTTTGGTTGAACTTCTTTGTTCCTCTCCCACGTGGACTTGCTCACTCCATGTTTGTTCCGCTGATGTCCACCTGCTGTTTCGGAAGAGCCATGCTGCTTTTATCCAAAAACACCTGAACCCCGTCAGTGGCATGCAAGCTCAACACGTTTCATGTCGTCTTTTGCAACCTTCTGCATGAGGTTCATCCATACCCATTGTACGAAAGATTCATACACCCTTGCCGGGCCTCACCACTGGCGCATACCTGCAGACACGTAACATACAAAGAACAGGGCATGCACCTGGCCCTTTCGTCAACGATCTACTCTACAACATTCAAGAATCGTCTTTATAAATTTGGGCATTCGCAATGATTATAACTACAGCATTCAAAAGGCTTTTTATACTATACATCCGTGAGATTCATAAACTCTGTAGTCAATGCTGACGGTCACATCTTGAAGCGGTACCCAGAACCTATGGCCCATGGCCCGGAGGCCTGTGAGCCGTCACACCCGTTATGGCCCATGGCCCAGAGGCCTGCGAGCCGTCACAGCCGTGCGGAAGCCGTTGACACCGGCTGTCCCTGTTCTCTAACCTGTGAAATCTGGAATCCGATTTCTAACCAATAAATCGATGTAGAATTACCGTGATTTTATTGTCTTGATCGATTTTCGGGCAGAAATCGGTGAAATACCCGATTTCTACCGCGAATTCTAATTGTCGTGAAATCGCCGCCTGATGTCGCCTGTTCTCGCGCCTTCGTCGCTTCTCCGTGGCGAGTTTTGTGATTGACTTTTCTCGAGTACCTGTGAGGTTCTAAGAGAACTTAAGGGCTGAATCTAGAGGGTATTTAATGTACTTTCATCTGGTGTGTTCACCAGAATTTTTCGCCGTTGCGTTTTCGAGAAAATCAGCGCGCAAGGCTTTCCGTCGATCGTGCGAACTCATGCTTCTCAAGGACCAAGAGTTCGCACGGAACCCTACGTCTCCCCCCTATGTCTCTCATCCATGCCCCTTTCACGCGGGCATATCATCTTGCTTAGGGAAGCGGGCAATGGCGGTGTTTTAGGCAGCCTATGGGTTTCGCAAACCCAAGTCGTTTGCGTGCGCAAACGCTAACTTTGTGGCCTTGTGAGCATGAACTTTAATGACCGAACACAATGCTCACAAGACCAAAAGCCCGAGGCCATTTTCGTTCTACGAGCCAACTCAACGATGGCTCCACGCAATTCAATGCGTACCAAAACTCTATTTTCAAAAGAGGGCAAGTTTTGGTCGAAAATTAGGCCAAAATGGCCAAACCCCCGAGGCTCGTACTCGAAGCTTATGAGGAGTTGAGCCTCCAACCAAGGCAATATGTAAAGTAGAGACCACGGAGGACATCGTGGATGGCTTGGTTGATTTTTACAACCTTGTCTTCTATTTTATATAATTTCGCCTTGTGAGCACGCGTGCCACATTGCCTCTGTGCACACGCGCTCAAATGCAAGCACTAATGACACGAGTGGGCGGAGACAATCTAACCATAGGGTGCATATTTGAAAGCACCTACTATGGGCCTACTCCAAAAGTGTTTACTCATATTTTTGCTCCTCAAGGTCCCAAGGATATGTTCATGCCAATATCGCCGATATATGCACTTTTTCCCATAAATAGTGTGCTTCAAGGATTGAGGTGTTAAAAATGCTTTCATTGTGCTTTGAACCTCAACCCTTTTTGCAAAAGGGAAGCAAAGCTTCTGTTTACATCCATGCAATAGCCCGAGGCTCCTTTCTCTTGCGTTACGGAGATACGATATTTGGAGGGACCGCTTTTGGGTGAATTTTGGCCGTTTTGCCCAAAATGGCCACAAACTCCTTCTCCCCCTGATTTCACCCCCGAGATTGCGTGCGCCATTTGACCAAGGGTAAGGGCAATTCGGAGAGGGCACATAAGCCCACGTCGAATGGGGTGTTTCCCCATGCGGCCTCTCCTCTTGATGGGAGAGTTGTGTGTCACCCAATTTGTGGTATGTTGCCATTCTGCCCCATACGTGTGTCAGTTTCCCTCCAATGGGAAAAATAGCTAGAGGCGACCATGAGGGATGGCAAGTGGCATAGATTGGGACCTGAGTCCCATGTGTCTATCGCATCTTTGGTTGAAAGAATTCTCGCCGTGGCCATGGAGATATGGAATCATGAGTGCGGGCCGTTTTGGCCAAATTTCGCTGTTTTTGCCACGGTATGCCATATTGGAATTACCATATCTCCATGGGGCACGGGATCTGGCAGAGGGCGCATATTGTAGCATATGACCAAGGGTTGAACGCCCTTGGGTTTCGTATTTGCTCCTTCGGCTCATCCGGAGTTATTCAACTTTTGGTGCGATCCACGATCCCCACCTTTGCACCGCATGTTGCTTTCTGCCCCGTCCGTGTGGTCACCCCATCGGTGAACAGTAAGCAGCCGGCGTGACAGCAAGCGATAACCCAGGGCATGGGACCAAAGGGGATATCAAGGGTTGTGAATCAAGGCTTGGCGCGTCAATGTCGCCAAGATTTCCTACCCTGGACGGTCGCCCGAGACGGCCGATTTTGCCATTTTGGCAATCATGACCCCACGTGACGAACCCGTGGTGCCCTGATGCCGGGACCTGAGAGGGAACCAGGTTGGGTGAGGGCTCCAGGGAGTTCGTATGCGAAGCGCATAGGGTCAGTTGCCTCGTCGCTACCTCTGGCAGGTCCGGACGAGGGGTCAATTCTGGAGATTTTGAAGCTAATATCAGTTTCGGCTGAAACAGCCCATTTTCAGCTACCAACTCCTGAGGGATAATGGCGGGGCCATATCTCTTGTTCAGAGCAGAGTTGGGACCTGCTGTTGAGGGAGCATAGGGAGCGACTGTCGGTTGGCCTTGGACCAGCTTGGTTTCCAGGAACTCGCCTGTGGTTAGGCGCGACACCTCCCCCATTGGCAGGATTTCAGGGTCCGGACTGAGCAGGGCATGGGTTGTGTTTGAGCCCCCGCCCCCACCAGCCACTGAGAGGGTCGGACCTGGGATTGGGATATAAGTTAGGATAGAGTGTCTATTGTCCTGTGATGCCCTTATCCCAGTCCAGTCCTATCCCCATGTGTACATATCCTGATGTGTTGCTGTACATACTTTCGTTCCCTTGTTGCAGAGTGGCAAGGATCCTGAAACGCTTTGTCACATGACATGAGCGCATTGATGCCCCTGTGAGCGTAGTGCTTTGCCTGCCTGCTCACTTGCGCGTGTCCACCGCAGCGTCCCGTGGCTGGCCCCCGACGGGAACGCGTCAAAAGCGTTTCACCGCCGCAGGGTTACCCAGCCCTCGCGTGCCACTCGGGGCCACCAACCCCGAGCAGCGCGGCGCAGCAGCTCGCAGCTCGCAGCTCGCAGCTCGCAGCTCGCAGCGCAGCGCAGCACCTCGCAGCGCAGCGCAGCGGCTCGCAGCGCCGCCCAGCGACAGCGCCGAGTTCGTCACGGAGCCCGCAGCGCCGTCCAGAGCATCGCCCTGACCGCGCCGCGACCGTGAAGGAAGTGGACAGACCAGACCCATCGGCCGACCAGCAAGGCCGCGTCAACCACTTCCACAACCACCGGCTGACCAGCACCAGCGCACGCCCAGTCCAGTGCTGCAGCACCCGCCTCAACAACCACCACCAGTTCGTTGAGTTGAACGAGTGCATACCAAGGACCTCAAGACCAACTAAGCCCCCACTGCGATGGTGAATTGGCAGGAAGCGGGCAGGTTGTGGCCGCGGCCCCACCCCCATGCAGCGCGCCTGCTGCGTGCGTTGGCTTGGGACCAGCACTACCGCCACAGCCACCCCCAGTGCGAAGGCGGCATGCCCGGGAGCTTCGAGCTCCGCGAGGACATGGGGGAGGACCGCCTGCGGGCAGTGGAGGAGTGGCTGCGGGCGGAAGGGTACGAGTACCGCTTCCGCCGCAAGCGCTGGAGGACGTGGACCCGGCCGGACAGGCCCGGCGAAGGCCTGCGTCCCGACGGGATTGAGGAGGACGAGGAGCCCAACGTGTACCCGTCGGGCGCCTCGATCAATGTCTCCATGTGGGACATGATCGAGACGAACTTCCCGGAACAGGGGAGCGAGCGCAGGCTGCAGGGCAGCAGCAGCGCGTCTCCGGGGAAGGAGAAGCGGTCCGCCGGGGACAGGAAGAGGGACCGGAAGTGGCGGGAGTACCAGGAGTCCCTGGCCGCCGAAGCCGCCCAAGGCGCCAAGGGCGGAACCCCAGCCCCCAGTCCCCAACGGGCCAATGGTGGTCATCACCCCGGCCACGCCACCCTCGGCGACTTCATCCAAGTCGCCAGGCAGACCAAGGCCAAGCCCCGTCAGCTGCTCATGAGGCCCCAGCAGGCCCCAGCAGGCCCCAGCAGCGACGTGGAGTCGGCCCACCGCGGGAGGATGCCGGCCGACCAGGCCAGCTCCAGCAGCGGCGTCGCTCCCGACAGGGACGTGGCGCGCGCCTGTGAGCGCGTCTGTGGGGTGCCCTGCAACCTTCGGGTTGTCCGGCAACGGGCCAGGCAGCACAGCGCTGCCGTGGGGGGCGCCGTCGGCATCGCCGAGGAGGAGGCTGCGGAGTGGGCGCATGGCATGGCCATCCACGCCCGGACCGTGGCGGCCATTGCAGCCGGACTCACGGCCGTAGCCGCCCATGGGGCAGCGACTGCCCAGGTCAACGGTGAGTTGGCTGCAGCCGACGAGGAAGCCCGCCTGACGCAGGAGGCCATTGCCTGCAGGGAGGCCGAGGTGAGAGCGCTGGAAGAGGCGCCTGCCCAAGAGAGGGCAAAGAAGGAGGCGGAGGAAAGGGCTCACGCCGAAGCGACGGCTAAGGCCCAGGCGGACGCCGCCAAGAAGGACACCATCGAGGCCGCGCGACGGAAGGTCGCTGAGGAGAAGGCCAAGACGGAGGCGGAGCTGGCGGCGTTGGAGGCGCAGAAGGCGCGGCTGCAGCAGGCCCGGGAAGCCGAGGCGGCTCGTGCTCGGGAAGAAGCCGAAGTGCGGGCTGCCGCAGCCACCGCCGCCGCAATGGAGGAGGCAGAGGCCAAACTCCGCCGCGAGACTCCCCCGGGAGGATCACGAGTGGAGACCCTTCGAAAGCTCTTCGAAGGGGACGCCTCCTCCAGGATGACGCTGGATGAGGCGGACACGGGCAGCAGTGGAAGCAGTGGCCCCACCGCCCATCGACGGAGGAAGGGCAAGGGGAAGACCCCCGAGAGGCCGCGGAGGCCAGCGGGTGGACACCCCCACGACAGTGACCCCTTCTTCACCGCCAGTGACGGGGATGAACGAGGCCGCCGACATCGCCAAGTGGTGGCTTGGACGGGCGGAGGAGGCGGAGACGTCCCCATGGAGCCGGAAGGTGAGGATGAGGATCTCCCTCCTCCCTACCGGAGCTCGGAGTCTTCCGAGACCGAGACGCCCAGGTGGGGCGACATGGACGAGGATGACGACATGGACTTCGGCATCACGAAGAAGCGTCCATCCTCGGACCCACCGAGGCGACCCGGCGGAGACCCACCGGGACCCCCTGGCAGAGGACCATCAGGACCCCCTGGAGGACGCCCACCAAGTAGACCCCCTGGAGGCGGACCACCGGGCGGGGGAGGACCCCCTGGACCGGGCGGACCCGGCGGAGGCCCTCCTGGAGGACCCCCTGGGGACCCCGACGACCCACCAGGGAACGACGACCCGGATACCACCTGGCGGTGGATTGTCTACCTCCGCAGGAGAGTCCAGTTGCTCGAGCTGGAGGTAGACACGGGCAAGGGCGAGATGGCTCGCATCTCCAGAGTCGCCGCGCGCGCGCAGAAGGAGCTGGACATCGCCAGGGCCGAGACCAAGTCGCTGACCAACGTCGTCAGCGGCCTGCAGCAGAGGCTGGACGCGCTGGAAGCCCGTGGGAGCGTCGGCAGCGACCACCCACCCCTGGAGTCTGGCTCGTCGGACGACGGCTGGGGACCCGGACCAGGTCCAGGCAGACCCCACGCCCCCGGCGGAGCCCCCAGGATTCGCCCCAGCGCCAGTGCCCCCTCTCTCACCGCCCCCTCTCACCACAGCGCGGGCCGCCGCAACGAGCGCGTGCCGCCCGGCAGTGGCAGTGAGGATTGGCGCGATGAGTGGCTCAGCTCGGACTACCACAACCGCCGTGCTCCCCCGCAGACGCCTGTACGCCCCCGACGCCCGGCACCAGCCCCGGTGCCAATTCCAATGGCTGGAGGACGTTATGGTGGACTCAGGGATGAGGTCCCCAGAGGAGACGTGGAGTGGGATGTCGGCGAAGGTGAGGACCTGGACCTGGACCTGGAGGAGTTCGACATCAGCCCGCCGCGTGGTGTACGACGGGAGGCCGCTGAACGCAGCCGCCGGCGCCGTGCCGAGGATGCGTACATGGAAGGAATACGGCGTGAACTAGGTCTAGGTTCAGCGTACATGGAGGACCCGCGGCGTAGCCACAGGGATTCCATGGAGGAGATGGACGTGGCGGCCGTGAGAGTCCGTGGGCGAGGCCGATGGGAACCTCGGTCGACCTCGCGGCCGGCGTTCATGGTCTCTAAGGCCGCGGATGCCGCCGTGTGGGAAGACTTGAAGGACATCAAGCCCCCCATGTACGACGGCAACCCCCTCAACCTCTACCGCTTCTTGGAGAAGCTGGACGATTGGGGGCTGACCGTCACTGAAGACCTACCTCCCGCGGATGTGGAGAGATATGTCTTCAGACGCTTCCGGTACCGCCTGCCGGAAGTGCTCGGCGAGCTATACTTCATGGCGACCAAGGAGGGGAAAATCAAGACCCTCAAGGAAGCCAAGAAGTGGCTCAACGAGCAGGAGCGGGTGGACGGTCCGCAGGTGGCTGCCAAGCGGTGGAAGTCCATCAAGCTTGAGCATGATGGACGGGAGATCCGCCTGCGGGATTGGCGGGACTTCTGAGGGAAATACACCCTCCACCGCCGCAACGTGGAGGATTGGAACGAGGGTGACGAGCAGGCTCGCCTGCTCTCCATGCTGCCGGAAGCATGGATCGAGAGGGTAACCAAGGAGGAATCCAAGCGGGCCAAGTCCAACCACACGGTCAAGATGATGCTCCCCAAAGAGTATCATACCAACGTGGTGGCTTGGGCGAAGAAGAACGTGGCCCAGGATGTCAAACGGCACTCCCTGCGGAACGCTCTTCTCATCACCGTCTCTGGCGATCGCGAGAAGACCGCGATGTGGCGCCTTGACGAGTGTGAGTTGAGCGGCCAGACCATCCGTCTGCAGGCCATCCCGGCGCGGATGAGCTGCGACGAGATCCTGGAGTGGGTTGGCGAGGAAGTACTCAAGGAGTACCGAAACCTCCACCACACCCGCGGGTTGAGGCCCGGCGACCGCGACGTCAACTACGTTGGCGAGGGACCTGGCGGGGAAGCTGCCATGGACCCAGCGGGAGCCGGCGGCGATGAGACTCTCGTCGTTGATGACGACGACGATGAGCCCGCCGAAGTGGCCGTTTGTGCCTTCGTGGCCAAGAACCTGAGCGCGGGGAGCAAACCAGGAAACTGGAAGCCCCTGCAGCAGGGTTGGAGGAAGCAGGAGAAGAGGGACCCTCGCCGCATTGGCGACCCTCCGCTGTCCTTTGGGGAGTTCATACGAGCTCACCCTCAGGGCTGTTTCGTGTGTTATGGGAGGAAGCAAGGCTTCAACCATGACCACCGAACATGCCCTGTCCACAAGGCCGACACGGAGGCTTACAAGAAGGCGCACGGGTCGAAGAAGCGTGCGCCCGCGGGTATCCGGGAAGCCAAAATGGAGGTTGACAAGGACGAGCTGGCCAAGCTGATGTCGTCGGTGGGGACCGAGTTGGCCAAGGAGATCCAGGAGATCAAGAGGAACTGGGTCCCCAGGTCGGACAACAAGAACAAGGAGAACAACCAGAACAACCAGAACAAGGACAAGGACAAGATGCCTACTCGCAGCGAAAGAAGGAAGAAGGGCATCAACGAGGTTGATGCGGAGGAGAACACCCCTTCTTCCACAACCGACGCCCCCTAGCGGAGCCCCTGCAGCCAAGGGCCCCAGCTAGGGCGGTCGCAGGATGGTGACGTGGGAAGCGCCGAACCATCCCAGTCGGGAGTCGATAAGCACAAGGGGACTGCCGCGGGCGGAAGGCCCGGTCCGGCACCCAGTCGCGGAGGCGGGGCGAGGGCAAGTGAAGGCACGAACCCTTGCACCCGTCCGTCCTTCGCGACCAAGAATGTGTTTGATGTACTACAGGATCTATCCGAGAGTATCGGAGGATCACCCGGACCGCAGCTGGATGCTGCAGATGGGCAGCCTGAGCCCATTGTCCACGACCTGCACCAGTCGCTTGTTGAGCTTCTGGAACGGCCGGAGATCCTGAGTTTGCACGCCGTGCGCCGTGTCGGTCGCGAGCGGCAGTTGCATCTTAAGGTCCGTGCCTTATGCGGGGAAGTGGAAAAGGTTTTCGACGTGTTGGTCGACACGGGAGCTCAAGTCAGCTTGGTCAAGGCTGGCCTACTTCCACCAGAGTGTCTGACCGACAGTCGGAAACCTGTCAGGCTGAAGGTGGCGAACGGCCAGTACATGGTGGGTGGCACGAAGGAAGCGGCCATCGGGCTGCAGTTCGTGAACCATCGTGAGCTGAGCCGCCCAGACCTCGGCAAGGAAATCCTCCTGCACGGTCGCTTCTACGAGGCCGAGATGGACTGGGACATGATCGTCGGGTACGACTTCATGATTGAGACGGACTCCGGCGTCCTCCCGGCCCAGGCCTCCATGACCCTGTACCAGGACGACCAACTCTCGTGGCTTTCGTCACCTGAGCACCATGTGGAATGCCAATGGATCCACCCCGAACGCAATCAGCTCGAAGTGGCCGCGCTGGACACTGAGCCAACTGGTCCTACAAACCAGGAGTACGGCGTAAGGCCGGAAGTGGCGAGCCGAGTTGTCGCGGACTTGGGAGCTTCGGATCTGGCCCTGGATGTATTCTCTTCAGAAACCTCCGCCCATCTTCGGGTGTGTGAGAAGTACTGGAGCGCACAGGACTCCGCGTGGAAGAAGCACGGGGTCCGCATCAGGGATTGATGTGGATCCATTGCCCCCGTTTGGACATTCCAAGAGCGATAGCGAAGATTCGCAAGGACCGCTCCAAGGCAGTGCTGGTTGTTCCTATGGGATGCACCGAGGAGGAAAGTACTCGACATTTGGTAGCCTCATTGACCAACATGACCTTAAACAAGGTCGTCCTACCGGCTGGAGAGAGTGTCTATCAGGACGCTAAGGGACAGCCCATGCCACCCCAGAGATGGCAAACGGAATTCCACTATGTGGATGGGGGCCTTGATCAGGCCGACGCCACGGACTTCGTGTGTGTCAACCGCATCATAGCAGAGCCCTGGCGGCAATGCTTTGCGGTTCCCCCTGTTGACATCGAAGAATCGGATTCGGAAGACCCCCTCACTGAAGAGGAGTGGGATCTGGTTCAGGGGTATATGGATCAGCCCTTTCACGACTCGGGAAACCAGCGTGAGGGCAAAGGCCAGGACAGAGCCTGGTGGGAAGTGGACTCGATCGTCTCTGGTTCCTATGACGGGAACACCTTCGTGCAGAGGGTGCTGGATCACCTATCCAGCCAGGACGAGCCAATCGGGGGTAACCCACCCACCTACGGCGATTTATTCCGAGGCAAGACCAGAGATGGCCCTTTGGGCCACCTGGGAAGACCACCTGAGCCGAAAGCGAGCGGAGTAGCTACCCCTCAAGTAAGCTCCGTGGTCCAGGTGCCCGGAAAAGCCAAGGCGGAGTCCGATGATTGCCCCAAGATTCAGGCATTGAGGGCCAGGCTGAAGCAGAAGTATGGTGATACCTTCTTCAGCGGTAAGCCTGTGTTTCCCCCACCGGTGCGTGGACCGTATGGCGAGGCCAAGATACGACTGAAGCAGGACCCCCGTGTGTATCGGCACCAGGAGTTTGCCCTGAGGGGCGAGAGGAAAGAGGCCATGGAGAAGATCCTCCATGACTTCATCCAGAGAGGCTGGCTCGAGCCGTGCCACTCCGAGTGGGCCTCTCCGTGCTTCGTCGTCCCCAAGAAGGTTGCCGGTGAGTGGCGGCTCGTGGTCGACTACCGCGGCCTAAACGCCCAAACGCAGCACGACAGGTATACGCTGCCCCTCATTGAGGACATGCTGCAAAAGCAACACCGGCGGAGGATCTTCACGGTGATTGACCTGAAACATGGTTATCATCAGATGCCTCTCGCCGAGGAGTCCCGTGCCTGCACAGCCATGAGCACCCCACTTGGACCTCTCCAGTGGAAGGTGATGCCCATGGGCGTTACCAACGGCAATGCGGCTTTTCAGCGGATGCTGGAGAACCTGCTTGAGCCGGTGCGCGACTGTGCGGACCCCTTCGTGGACGACGTGATCATCGCGTCCGGGGACCCCAGTATGAGCTACGAGGAGCTCCTGGAGGCACACCAGAGGGACGTCACTCGAGTGCTGGACCTTCTGGTTCGGCACAAACTCACGGGCAGCAGTGACAAGGCCACCATTGCGGTAAGCGAGGTGGTCTTCGCTGGCCACGTAGTCGGGAACGGGCAGCGAAAGCCCATACCTGGCAAGGTGGCTGCGATTGAGCACTGGGAAAAGCCCAAGACGGTCTCTGAGCTAGGGGCGTATCTGGGGTTCTGCAATTACTACTCGGGGTATATCAAAATGTATGCCGAGTATGCAGCCCCCATGACGACCATGCTCAAGGGCAACCGAGATGAGACCAAGAAGGGGTCCAAGAAGGCTCTTGTCTGGACACCTGAGTCCGACCGTGCCTTTGAGGGGATGAAGCAGGCGCTGCTATCCGCAGTGGGTCTGCACCTCGTGGATCCCGACCGAGGGTTCGTCCTGCGCACCGACGCTTCCGACTACGCCATTGGCGCTGTGTTGGAGCAAGTGCTTGACAACGGGAGGCACGTGCCCGTGGCCTTCTGGAGCCGAGTCCTGGCGGAAGGCCAGAGACGGACGTGGACGCCCCGTGAAAAGGAGGCGTATGCCATCGTCATGGCTCTCAGGAAATGGGCTGGCTACATAGCCCTCCATCCTGTCACCGTCTGCACCGACCATCAGAGTCTGCAGTCGTGGCACAAGGAGCACGTGGACACCCCCTCAGGTCCCGCCTCCCGACGGGCAAGATGGCATGAGACCTTGGCCAAGTTCGACCTTACGGTTGTTTATATTCCTGGAAAGGATAACACCGTGGCGGACTGTCTCAGTAGGTGGGCCTATCCCGCCAGCAAGGGCATGCAGGATATCTCTGCCCATGGCGATGAGGCTGAGACCGCTGAAGCCAAGAGGATCATTGAAATGGAGCGCCTGATGGAGGAGGAGGGTGCTAAATGCTTCGTCGTCATGGCTGCAGATGCCCCCCCCGCGTCGAGGGTGAGCAGAGCGGTCAGAGTACTCGCCCCTGATGGAGCTGAGTCCGACAAGCACCTCTTCCCGGAGTCTTGCCTCCAGGACGACTGGACCGACGACTACGCCAAGTCTGAGGCCTTTGCGGCCGAGTATAGGGCTGTGACCGACCCTGATGACGGGCAGAAGTGGCCAAAGGGGCTGACTGAGGAAGATGGCAAGCTCTACCGGAATGGTAAGCTGCTAGTACCAGAGTCCCCGGTGCTCGAGCTGTGTGAAGCTTGGCACCACCACATGCTGCACCCAGGGGTCAAGAAGCAAGCTCTTGACATGCAGCGTCGGTTCGAGATCGACCATATCGTTCTCTACACCGCCATCAAGAAGGTCAGGAAGGGTTGCTCGGTCTGTGAGGCCTGCAATCCCGATAACCGGAACGGCAAGGGGGAAGCCCAATGGACCCCGGTTCCTGACCAGCCCATGGAGAGCGTGGCCATGGACGTCTTCTCCATGCCCGAAGTGCACATTGGCAAGGAGACCTTTGACTGTGTGGTTCTCTGTGTGGACCGCCACAGCGGCTACGTTGTAGCCGTTCCGGCACGCAAAAAGGGGTTGCTTGCCAAGGAAGTGGCAGTCATGATGATTCGTCATTGGCCAACCGTCTTTGACATCACCCGCACCATTTGCAGTGACCGAGGGCCCCAGTTTACTGGTGGCTGGTTCAAGGCTATGTGTTCCCTCATGGGGATACGTCATGCCAAGAGCGTCGCCTATCTCAGCCGGTCTAACGGCCGTGCTGAAGTGGCTGGACGGCAGCTGTTCGAGAAGCTGCGCAAGATCCACATCACCAATCCACGTCGGAACTGGTTTGAGGAGATGTGGCCTGCTCTGGAGGCCCATCATGACACCCCCACTCCAGGCGGTTTGTCCCCTCACCAGATTCTGTTCGGCAGGGACCCCCTGGGTAGGGGACTTCCCTTGTCTGGTGATGGCATGGCTATGGACGCCAAGGAGTTCTTCGCGCGGCAAGAGAGACATCCGCGAGCAGCTCGAGAAGGAGCATGCTGAGCGTCAGAAGTCCGCCCCGAGCTCGGCAGCGCAAAAGTTCAGGGTGGGAGACCCGGTGTGGGTGATCAGACCCCGCCCCATGGGCACCCACCGCACCAAGACCTGGTTCACACCCGGCGAGGTGGTTCGCAGGATTGGTGAGGACACCTACCGCATCAAGGTGGGTCACGGACAGTTCCGGGAGCGTCACGAGAGTCAACTCCGTGTGCGAGAACCCGACCTCCATGGCCAACATGTGTCCCTGAGCTATGCCGCACATGAGGCTGATTCGGATGATGACTATGCTGAGCAGGACGACTACACTGTCGAAAAGATCCTGGCTCAGCGTCCGAAAGCCTCGGCACCCGGAGGTCTGGAGTTCAAGGTTCGTTGGCGGGGCTATGGGCCGTCCCACGATACCTGGGAACCCGTCTCCTTGTTCGTGCCGCGGGTCAATACTCCCTTCATGGAGTACATCCGCAAGCACAAGACCAAGATCCACGTTTCGTACTTGGCAGCACTCACCCGGGCGATTGCAGCCAGGGGTGCCTGATCAATGCCCTGAGCTCTCCCCTGATGTGTTTTCAGCGCTTGTGAGGTCGACGGATCGTCCCTTACTTGCTTGCTCTCTTCCATCTTTCGGTGACCTGCCATCAGAGTGGCCATATACCCCCCCCTGCTGAATCCAGATGAGGATGGCCCCTCTCCTTCAATTCTATTCGTCACTCCCCACCTGCTGAATCCTTGGGAAACCAGGTAGGGCGACTGACCTTCATTTTTCTGAGCTCTTGGGGCCTTGAAGCCCATACGACGTTGCGCAACGGATGCCGCTGTCATCGGCATTGCGATTTTTGGTGTGTGGTCTGGTCCCATGGCATTTGCGGGATCCAGACCAGTCGACGTGTGTCTCGAGACTATATATGCCTGAACTCAGGCGTCATCCTGTCCACCCTCCTGTATTTGCCTTATCCTGACCGTGGCGTGGTTTGGCACTCTGTCCAGAGTGTGTTTACACGCCTGTTTACCTGATTATTGCTTGCTTTCTCTATTCCCCAGGATATGTGCACTTGTATGTTACGATTGTCAGCCCATCACCGACAGATGGACTGTTTCCCCCCCCCCAGGGGATGCGAATCGCAATACAGAGGCGCCCTGAGTCGCCGTTTACATGTTCATACACAGGGTCCAGCCTGGACCAGTACCGCATTACATATTCTTCTGTTTGAGTGCCTGTGATACCGTGTTGCCCTATTTGCTGTGATGTGGAGATCCTGATGGCGCCAGGCGGGAAGCCCAGTTGCCTGACTACACTCCCAGCGGTCCGCCACTGTCAGTCCCAGTGTGAGCCTACCGATTCGCAGACGCACTTGCATTCGGATGGCGGCCTCCGGTGCTCCTGACCTCGGTCAGTCTGCCTGGGAAACTGGTGGTTTGAGGAGTCGACGCCTCCGCCCACACTGCATGAGGACTCCCTCATGTATGGCCTTCGTGGTAATAGGGCGAGGGAAAGGACGGCCTTGATGCCCGATCCCTTCAGGAGGAGTTCCCTTAAGATCCCTTAAGGAGTTCGGCTGTGGCACTCTGGACTCGCGTCGTATGGATATGGACATGGTGCGCCCGAGGAAGGACCCGTGGGGACTCTCCCCAGTCGGCGGGCCTTGGGAAGCTTGGGGTAGCCTGATGGATCTTTGTGGTCGCTCTCGACCTGTGGGACCACCTCGGTCGTCGTGTGTCGCCTATGTTGGCCGTGTATGCCACTGCCACTGTGGTGGTGACCGTAGCAGCCGGCACCCCATGCGCCTGGTATTGGTTAACGGGTCCTTTGGATGCCGAACAATCGCCGCCAGGACCCTGGACTTGATACTTGATACTACACTTGCACTTACTTACAGTTAGCGCATCATACCTGTTTTACCTTGGGATCGCGATGGGCAACCTAACCCGGAAATCAGCCTGAAGTGAGGATGTGACACCCCCCCCCCCCTTCAGGGGATGGTCCTGGGTACCCGCTGCCATGCTTGCGTGTTATCGAGCCCCCCCCAGGGTTTGCTCTAAGGAGGGGGGTGAAGCGGTACCCAGAACCTATGGCCCATGGCCCGGAGGCCTGTGAGCCGTCACACCCGTTATGGCCCATGGCCCAGAGGCCTGCGAGCCGTCACACCCGTGCGGAAGCCGTTGACACCGGCTGTCCCTGTTCTCTAACCCGTGAAATCTGGAATCCGATTTCTAACCAATAAATCGATGTAGAATTACCGTGATTTTATTGTCTTGATCGATTTTTGGGCAGAAATCGGTGAAATACCCGATTTCTACCGCGAATTCTAATTGCTGTGAAATCGCCGCCTGATGTCGCCTGTTCTCGCGCCTTCGTCGCTTCTCCGTGGCGAGTTTTGTGATTGACTTTTCTCGAGTACCTGTGAGGTTCTAAGAGAACTTAAGGGCTGAATCTAGAGGGTATTTAATGTACTTTCATCTGGTGTGTTCACCAGAATTTTTCGCCGTTGCGTTTTCGAGAAAACCAGTGCGCAAGGCTTTCCGTCGATCGTGCGAACTCATGCTTCTCAAGGACCAAGAGTTCGCACGGAACCCTACGTCTCCCCCCTATGTCTCTCATCCATGCCCCTTTCACGCGGGCATATCATCTTGCTTAGGGAAGCGGGCAATGGCGGTGTTTTAGGCAGCCTATGGGTTTCGCAAACCCAAGTCGTTTGCGTGCGCAAACGCTAACTTTGTGCCCTTGTGAGCATGAACTTTAATGACCGAACACAATGCTCACAAGACCAAAAGCCCGAGGCCATTTTCGTTCTACGAGCCAACTCAACGATGGCTCCACGCAATTCAATGCGTACCAAAACTCTATTTTCAAAAGAGGGCAAGTTTTGGTCGAAAATTAGGCCAAAATGGCCAAACCCCTGAGGCTCGTACTCAAAGCCTATGAGGAGTTGAGCCTCGAATCAAGGCAATATGTAAAGTAGAGACCACGGAGGACATCGTGGATGGCTTGGTTGATTTTTACAACCTTGTCTTCTATTTTTTATAATTTCGCCTTGTGAGCACGCGTGCCACATTGCCTCTTTGCACACGCGCTCAAATGCAAGCACTAATGACACGAGTGGGCGGAGACAATCTAACCATAGGGTGCATATTTGAAAGCACCTACTATGGGCCTACTCCAAAAGTGTTTACTCATATTTTTGCTCCTCAAGGTCCCAAGGATATGTTCATGCCAATATCGCCGATATATGCACTTTTTCCCATAAACAGTGTGCTTCAAGGATTGAGGTGTTAAAAATGCTTTCATTGTGCTTTGAACCTCAACCCTTGTTGCAAAAGGGAAGCACAGCTTCGGTTTACATCCATGCAAAAGCCCGAGGCTCCTTTCTCTTGCGTTACGGAGATACGATATTTGGAGGGACCGCTTTTGGGTGAATTTTGGCCGTTTTGCCCAAACTGGCCACAAACTCCTTCTCCCCCTGATTTCACCCCCGAGATTGCGTGCGCCATTTGACCAAGGGTAAGGGCAATTCGGAGAGGGCACATAAGCCCACGTCGAATGGGGTGTTTCCCCATGCGGCCTCTCCTCTTGATGGGAGAGTTGTGTGTCACCCAATTTGGGGTATGTTGCCATTCTGCCCCATACGTGTGTCACTTTCCCTCCAATGGGAAAAATAGCTAGAGGCAACCATGAGGGATGGCAAGTGGCATATATGGGGACCTAAGTCCCATGTGTCTATCGCATCTTTGGTTGAAAGAATCCGCGCCGTGGCCATGGAGACATGGAATCATGAGTGCGGGCCGTTTTGGCCAAATTTCGCTGTTTTTGCCATGGTATGCCATATTGGAATTACCAGATCTCCATGGGGCACGGGATCTAGCCATGAGAAAAGTGCGCATTTTGTAGCATATGACCAAGGGTTGAACCCCCTTGAGTTTCGTATTTGCTCCTTCGGCTCATCTGGAGTTATTTAATTTTTGGTGCGATCCACGATCGCCACCTTTGCACCGCATGTTGCTTTCTGCCCCGTCCGTGTGGTCACCCCATCGGTGAACAGTAAGCAGCCGGCGTGACAGCAAGCGATAACCCAGGGTATGGGACCAACGGGGATATCAAGGGTTGTGAATCAAGGCTTGGCGCGTCAATGTCGCCAAGATTTCCTACCCTGGACGGTCGCCCGAGACGGCCGATTTTGCCATTTTGGCAATCATGACCCCACGTGACGAACCCGTGGTGCCCTGATGCCGGGACCTCAGAGGGAACTAGGTTGGGTGAGGGCTCCAGGGAGTTCGTATGCGAAGCACATAGGGTCAGTTGCCTCGTCCCTACCTCTGGCAGGTCCGGACGAGGGGTCAATTTTGGAGATTTTGAAGCTAATATCAGTTTGGGCTGAAACAGCCCATTTTCAGCTACCAACTCCTGAGGGATAACGGCGGGGCCATATCTCTTGTTCAGAGCAGAGTTGGGACCTGCTGTTAAGGGAGCATAGGGAGCGACTGTCGGTTGGCCTTGGACCGGCTTGGTTTCCAGGAACTCGCCTGTGGTGAGGCGCGACACCTCCCCCATTGGCAGGGTTTCAGGGTCCGGACTGAGCAGGGCATGGGTTGTGTTTGAGCCCCCGCCCCCACCAGCCACTGAGAGGGTCGGACCTGGGATTGGGATATAAGTTAGGATGGAGTGTCTATTGTCCTGTGATGCCCTTACCCCAGTCCAGTCCTATCCCCATGTGTACATATCCTGATGTGTTGCTGTACATACTTTCGTTCCCTTGTTGCAGAGTGGCAAGGATCCTGGAACGCTTTGTCACATGACATGAGCGCATTGATGCCCCTGTGAGCGTAGTGCTTTGCCTGCCTGCTCACTTGCGCGTGTCCACCGCAGCGTCCCGTGGCTGGCCCCCCACGGGAACGCGTCAATCTGTGATCTAGCGACCGCGTCTCGCGCTTTGCAGCGCGCTCTGTCTCCAAGCTCGCAAACAATAATAAAATATGCAAAAGAGTATATAAAAAGTAGACAGAAAAAAAAGAAATATTAAACACTGCGCTGACCATTACGAGGTCTGTGCCGAAGACGGTCGTGGGGCAGCCGGACCGGCTTCACCCCCCTTCTTAGAAGTGAACCGACGGCCTTGGAACCGGCCATTCACGCACATCCACTTCATCATATCTACTCCAGCGTCGCTCATACTTCGCTTTGGCAGCCGGCACGCGTGGACGCCCCTTCCTCACGCCGGAGTACTCGCTCCCGGGGTTTGACGAAGTCCCTGTGGCGTGGGACGTTGTGCTTGGTCTGTGTGGCTCACGAAGACTTTGCTGGCGACGGGTTTCTTCTACCAACGCTTCCTGAACAGACACTTCGATGGCAGGCTCATGTGCAGGCACATGTAGAACAGATCTGGACCGGATATTTTGCAGTGACCCGCTGCATCACGAGTATGCCGCTGGTCCTCCGGGATCTCAGGCATTTCAACAATAGGTGCCCACAGCGGCACCGTCATGGATAGTCGCTGCATGGCGTCTGCTGCATCGGACTCAACGGACTCTGAACTCGTTGATCCTGCTTCACTCGCCGCGCGAAACTCCCTTGGACTGGTTTCGAAGAGCTCCTGCAGCGTTGCGTCATCCAAATCCGTCCATCAGGGATCTCCTTCCCCTGCGCTGTCATCGGACTGGTGTTCGTAATCCACATGTCTGAAGCTGTCCTGACTTCGATTGCCGTTGCTCCGCGCATCCTCAGTAGTTGCAGCGCTGCGTGACTCCCACTCGCTACGAGATGATGGACTCGTTGCACGCGAATCTGAGCTGGGCAGTGGAGAATGAAAGTCACCGTTGTCGTCTGACATGCGGTGCGGCCTGGGCAAGGTGGGTGCAAGACATGCCAGACCAATTATGAGGTCGGTCAGTCGGTCGGTCGGTCGGTCGGTCGGTCGGTCGGTCGGTCGGTCGGTCTGTCGGTCCGTCCGTCGGTCTGTCGGTCCGTCGGTCCGTCGGTCCGTCCGTCCGTCCGTCTTGCAAGACCAAAAATGAATCTTTCTGTAACAGGGCCAGAGCCCTAGCCCCTCCGGTTCTCCTGGTCTTGGTGTTTGTTGGCCATTTCTTGGAAGCTGCAGTTGTCCAGAGGCTCCTTGAGGGTTGGGTCTCACCACCGTTGGAGTTCAATACCTACCCATTTCCCTTTGGGACCTGTTTGGGTTGAACTTCTTTGTTCCTCTCCCACGGCGACTTGTTCACTCCATGTTTGTTCCGCTGATGTCCACCTGCTGTTTCGGAAAAGCCATGCTGTATTTTATCCAAAAATCCTGCAAACAACACCTGAACCCCGTCAGTGGCATGCAACCTCAACACGTTTTATGTCGTCTTTTGCATCCTTCTGCATGAGGTTCATCCATACCCATTGTACGAAAGATTCATAGACCCTTGCCGGGCCTCACAACTGGCGCATACCTGCAGACACGTAACATACAAAGAACAGGGCATGCACCTGGCCCTTTCGTAAACGATCTACTCTACAACATTCGAGAATCGTCTTTATAAATTCGGGCGTTCGCAATAATTATAACTACAGCGTTCAAAAGGCTTTTTATACTATACATCCGTGAGTTTCATAAACTCTGTAGTCAATGCTGACGGTCACATCTGTGATCTGGCGACGGCGTCTCGCGCTTTGCAGTGCGCTCTGTCTCCAAGCTCGCAAACAATAATAAAAAATGCAAAAGCATATATAAAAAGTAGACAGAAAAAAAAGAAAGATTAAACACGGCGCTGACCATTACGAGGTCTGTGCTGAAGACGGTCGTGGGGCAGCCCGACCGGCTCCACTGTAGCAGGATTGGGTTCTCACGCTGCCTTGGGGTCCACGTGGTAGTTTTGGCCACTCACTCTTTTGTGCTTGCCCTACTCTACCTTCTGGTCTCCTTGGTTTTTGACTACGGATCCTGTATTCAGCTTTCATTCCTTGATTCTGGTTCCTCGGCTCCATGTTTCTCACAGGGATTTTCGCAAACAAAACCGTGATCTCAAAATCCAAAATTTGATACCCTCCTTGCAGCGTAGCATGATACCCAGACCATAGTGGACGCAATCAACATCCGAACATCGAACTCCATTGTTGCTCGCTGTTGTAACATGTTCTTGCTGCCGTCCACAGCGACGAAAAAGGTCATGGACCGTTGCCGGCTCTGCAGTCCTGCCGTCACATTCCTAAGGCAAAGCAGATGTGACCGCAATAAAAATTTATACTATACTCGATAACCAGAACTCTAAAAACATGCAAAATAAGAATCTAATCTACAGTTCTTAACACGTAATCAATGCCCAGGCGCCTTGCTTCTGCGGCGCGCGCTGATCTCCTGCGACTCGCGCTAAAATAATGAAATAATCCTGACATTGTTTTTATAACCGTGGGGCCTGGATGGCGAAGACGGTTCATCGTACACCGGACCGGCTTCACCTCCCCCTCAGAAGTGATCTCACAAAGTGAGATCGCTGCGACAGACCATATGCACCACACTCTGCCCCACTGCTCCACTCACATATCACACCCTCCTTTCGCTCCCGACACTTGGCAGTGCATGCCTGGCGTGGAAGGCTGTACAAACAGGAGCGTGGCGTGCTTACAGTGCCACGTTGTAACAACAATAATAAAATAATGCAAAGCTGGCAATCAAAATTAATCCGAATCGCTGGTCTCCATGAGGTACCAGCATCTCAGCTTCAATCGCTCCAAGCGCGATATCAACGGCTCTTCATCAATGAAAATGGGTCTCCTTGGTGTTCCAGCGCTCGACAAGCCTCGCTCTGCTCTCTCATAGCACCAACTGTTGTCGCTCGAACTTGTGCTCGCCTCAGAGAACTCCCGCATAAATTCAGCGTCCCAGTACTGCCTCGGCGGCGTTGCTGGCGCCCTCCTCGGTCCACCACATTCGCAAAGTCCCTGTCCATCAATACCCCGCGGCGTGTAGGCCCCGAATAGTTCGGCCGCTTCTTTGTCATCCAGGTCGGACGGGCAGAACGGGATGCTGGCTCTGGCCCTGTTGCCCTGCTCAGCCGACTCCACACTTCCTTCCTCATCGGTGACCTGCGGGGTGCACGCACCGAACAGCTCGGCTGCCTCCTCGTCGTCCGGGTCATATAGGTAGGATGGGATGCTGCCGTCGGGGTTGCTGGACACGCTTGCACTTGGCGTCCTTGCACTGGCGCTTGTTATTGTGCCAACGTCGCTGCCGCTGAGACTCATCGTGCCTGTGAGCACAAAGGAAGGACTGCATTCCCCACAAACAACCAGACAGCACGATTGCCGTTCCTCTTTCACGGCGCTTCCATTAACCATGGTGCTCACCGCTCGATTTCCAGCACCATGTCGTCACGCTCCTATGCGGCAAGGTGGGCTGCATGCTTGACACAGCCGGCATGAACTTTTCTGTAGCAGGATTGGGTTCTCACGCTGCCTTTGGGTCCACGTGGTAGTTTTGGCCACTCACTCTTTGGGGCTTGCCCTACTCTACCTTCCGGTCTCCTTGGTTTTTGACTACGGATCCTGGATTCCAGCTTTCATTCCTGCATTCTGGTTCCTTGGCTCCATGTTTCTCACGAGGATTTTTGCAAACAAAACCGTGATCTCAAAATCCAAAATTTGATACCCTCCTTGCAGCGTAGCATGATACCCAGACCATAGTGGACACAATCAACATCCGAACATCGAACTCGATTGTTGCTCGCTGTTGTAACATGTTCTTGCTGCCGTTCACAGCGACGAAAAAGTTCATGGACCGTTGCCGGCTCTGCAGTCCTGCCGTCACATTCCTAAGGCAAAGCAGATGTGACCGCAATAAAAATTTATACTATACTCGATAACCAGAACTCTAAAAACATGCAAAATAAGAATCTAATCTACAGTTCTTAACACGTAATCAATGCCCAGGCGCCTTGCTTCTGCGGCGCGCGCTGATCTCCTGCGACTCGCGCTAAAATTATAAAATAATTCTGACATTGCTTTTATAACTGTGGGGCCTGGATGGCGAGGACGATTCATCGTACACCGGACCGGCTTCACCTCCCCCTCAGAAGGGATCTCACAAAGTGAGATCGCTGCGACAGACCATATGCACCACACTCTGCCCCACTGCCCCACTCACATATCACACCCTCCTTTCCCTCCCGACACTTGGCAGTGCATGCCTGGCGTGGAAGGCTGTACAAACGAGAGCGTGGCATGCTTACAGTGCCACGTTGTCACAACAATAATAAAATAATGCAAAGCTGGCAATCAAAATTAATCCGAATCGCTGGTCTCCATGAGGTACCAGCATCTCAGCTTCAATCGCTCCAAGCGCGATATCAACGGCTCTTCACCCATGAAAATGGGTCTCCTCGGTGCTCCAGCGCTCGACAAGCCTCGCTCTGCTCTCTCATAGCACCAACTGTTGTCGCTCGAACTTGTGCTCGCCTCAGAGAACTCCCGCAAAAATTCAGCGTCCCAGTACTGCCTCGGCGGCGTTGCTGGCGCCCTCCTCGGTCCACCACATTCGCAAAGTCCCTCCCCATCAATACCCCGCGGCGTGTAGGCCCCGAATAGTTCGGCCGCTTCTTCGTCATCCAGGTCGGACGGGCAGAACGGGATGCTGGCTCTGGCCCTGTTGCCTTGCTCAGCCGACTCCACACTTCCTTCCTCATCCGTGACCTGCGGGGTGCACGCACCGAACAGCTTGGCTGCCTCCTCGTCGTCCAGGTCATATAGGTAGGATGGGATGCTGCCGTTGGCGGTGCTGGACACGCTTGCACTTGGCGTCCCTGCACTGGCGCTTGTTATTGTGCCAACGTCGCTGCCGCTGAGACTCATCGTGCCTGTGAGCACAAAGGAAGGACTGCATTCCCCACACACAAAGAGACGGCACGATTGCCGTTCCTCTTTCACGGCGCTTCCATTAACCATGGTGCTCACCGCTCGATTTCCAGCACCATGTCGTCACGCTCTTATGCGGCAAGGTGGGCTGCATGCTTGACACAGCCGGCATGAACTTTTCTGTAGCAGGATTGGGTTCTCACGCTGCCTTGGGGTCAACGTGGTAGTTTTGGCCACTCACTCTTTGGAGCTTGCCCTACTCTACCTTCCGGTTTCCTTGGTTTTTGACTACGGATCCTGGATTCAAGCTTTCATTCCTTGATTCTGGTTCCTTGGCTCCATGTTTCTCACGAGGATTTTTGCAAACAAAACCGTGATCTCAAAATCCAAAATTTGATACCCTCCTTGCAGCGTAGCATGATACCCAGACCATAGTGGACGCAATCAACATCCCAACATCGAACTCCATTGTTGCTCGCTGTTGTAACATGTTCTTGCTGCCGTCCACAGCGACGAAAAGTTCATGGACCCTTGCCGGGTCTGCAGTCCTGCCGTCACATTCCTAAGGCAAAGCAGATGAGACCGCAATAAAAATTTATACTATACTCGATAACCAGAACTCTAAAAACATGCAAAATCAGAATCTAATCTACAGTTGTTAACACGTAATCAATGCCCAGGCGCCTTGCTTCTGCGGCGCGCGCTGATCTCCTGCGACTCGCGCTAAAATAATAGAATAATCCTGACATTGCTTTTATAACTGTGGGGCCTGGATGGCGAAGACGATTCATCGTACACCGGACGGGCTTCAGTACGCGTCCAGGTTGCCCGTGGCTGTGCCCTTGGGCATCAGCCAGATAATGGCCTCGTGCCAGGACTCCGGGACGTCCGCAGCCCGCAGGATAGCACTGTATGCGTGCACCAGGAGCCCCTGCACCGGTTCAGGCAGCTCCGCTATGAGGGCAGCCGTGACCCGGTTGGACCCCGGAGCTTTGTCGTCCACCACGGCCTGCCTCACGGCGTCTTTAAGGTCCTGCAGGGTGTAGTCCTGTACCGACCTCCATTCCTCAGGCACCCCCCTGGGAATGTGGGCCCGGACCAGCCGCTCGAAGGCCGGCAGGTTCACTGGCCGCTTGACCTACAGTGCCTCCCAATACCTCTGGACCTCGCCAATGACGTCCGAGGCCTCAGAGAACACCTTCCCCGACTCGCAGACACGTACGGACCACAGGCCCGACGGGGCATAGTTCACCACGTTGATGGCCCCCCGTATCGCCGTCCATCAGAGCTGCAGATCCGGCACCCTGCCCCGCCAATAGTCCTTGATGGACCGGCACCTGTTGCCCCTGAGGACACCCCGCAGCTCCTCCACGCGTGTCTCTAGCTGGTGGAGCTGTTGGTCCAACGCGGCACGTAGGTCCTCCACCGAAGCGGGGGATAGGTCGGGTTCCACCCGCTGGAGGTGCTGTAGCAAGGCAGTCGCTTCCTGGGAGTGGAGTCCGGCCACCGCCGCGTCCTGTTGCCACAGCTCATGGGCGCGCAAGGCCAGGGCCTGCTGATCCGAGAGGACCTGGGCCAGAGACGCCTCCGTCTCTGCCTGCCCATACGGGTACTGCGGGTCCACGCCCGATGGCATGTTCACTCCGGTGACCCTGGACACGTCATCACGGAAGGCGTAGAGCAGGTCAAGGACCGCTTGCACCTCCAACGTGCCCATGGTGGCAGTGTCCTGGTCCGACGAGAGCCACGCCTGCAGCCGCCGATCCCCACAGGCCTTCTGCAGTACTGCCGCCGCCGCCTCACGAACCCCCGGGGAGTCCGGGCATATGGCATGCAGCCTGCCTTGGGCCTGCGAGTAGGCCTTCCTGGTGACCCTCTCTTTGCCGGCCACCGCCAGCGGGAGGTCCAGGACCACAGGGCCATGATCCGACCCCAGCGACGCTGGAGACCGCCCCGGCGCCAAGTGTGGGCGCTCACGCGCCGCCCAAGGGACCAGAGGCGAGTTCAGACGGAAGGAGTCCACTCGGTGCCCTGCCCTCGTGGGCCTCCCGTCCTCCTCCCGTTCTGGGCCTGCCCTGCGGAAACCACACTGTCCCCACAGGGCTTGGAACCTCCTCGTGGTGGGGTGCCACGGGGACTCCAGCCACACGTTGAAGTCCCCTCCGAGGAGCACGGCCCTGGTGCCACCCGCGCTCTTGGCCGCCGCGTACATGGCCACGTCAGCCCAGAAGGATGCCTTAGACGCCCAGGAGTCGCCGCCGCTGCCCGGGCCGTGGACGTTGATGACCGTGACGGTGCCACCTGCGGTCACCACATCGAGGGCCATGGCCTTGCCCGGGACGATGTTCACGACGTCTCGAACTTCCTCCGCGGCGAAGAGTCCGCCCGAAGGGCAATCAAGAGCCCGCCGCGCAGCCCCGCCACCGACGCTGCCTGGGCATCCACCCCTGGGTACGCATGATACCCGTGGTGACGCCACTGATTCTCCAAGTGCACCACACCCTGAGGGTCCTGCAGGCCGGTCTCCTGGAAGAGGCCCAGGATGGCAACCTCGGCCTTCATGACGCCCGCCGCCACCGCCTCACGGTCAAGCATACCTGGGGCCACTGGTACGCCGTCCCCCCGCATCGAGCCCTGGACGTTCCAGGACACCGCCGCTCGGGTGTCGGAGGCGGGGCCCCTTCATGGCTGCACGTGTGGACCGGGGCCCCCCGCCGGATCCGGATCACTGGACGGAGGGGGGCCATCAGCAGGTCCAGGGGGACCACCCGCACCCGGCGCGGGTGGCTGACGAGGTGGCCCCTGTCCTCGTGGGTTCCCACCCGAGAGGGCCCTTGTCTGCTGAGACCCGGCAGATGCGGGAGGCTTCCCCTCTGCCTGTCCGCCGGATGTACTTGCCGCCGTACTCCCCGTAGAAGTCACCGCTCCACGCCTTGCTGCAGACCCAATCGCTCCAGATCGCGCCGCCGACGGCGACGCTCCGCGCTCCGCCGCAGGGCGGGCACCCGTGGGCAGCATGAGCGCTCTGGACCTCGCCTGGGCCAACGCGAAAGGCCCCTCGTGGCCCCCCGGCATAACGCCAGCCAGCATGGCCAGCGCCTGGTCCCGTTGCGCCGGATCAGCCGCATGGTCGCGCTGGATGTGGTCCAGCAGGTCCTTGGGTTGGAGGTGGGTGGGCCGGCAGTGCTTGCCAGCTCTCCATGTGCAGTGACCAGCCCCATCCAGCCGAGACCAGGGGCAGACGTTCATTGTCTTGGACCCACGCTGCTCCGTGGCCAAGTCACCGCCGAAGTGCTGCAGCACGTACCGAATGTTGGCATAGGCGCCATACTGAGGCGGGGGTCTCCTCTTGGGCGGCGGCTTGGGCGCTGCTTTCGGGGCCGGCCTCGCCGCCGCGGCCGGGGATGCCGCAGGCCGTACCGGTGGCACGCTGGGTGGCTCCGGCAGGTGCAGCATTCCCCCCACGGGAAACTGCTCCTCCACCCAGCGGCGCCACGCGTCGGCGAATCTTCCCCGGTCGCCCTCGACCTTCCACCTGGACGTGGAGAACGCCTGGAGCCACTGCCCCATGTTCTCCGCCATGACCAGGCGGGGGGCATCTCCTCCGCTCTGCCGGCGGAAGCGTGTCGCGGCCGCGCCTGTCACGGTCCCTTGGAGGTACAGCGCCTCACCCCCGTCGCCACTCAGTGCACTAAGGTGCAGGGCCTCCAGGTCGGCGGGGCGGACCGTGAGCACCTTGCCCTCTCCGGGATCGTACAGGCGCAGTGCCGAGGAGTGGGGCTCCAATGCCGCCACAACCCAGCACCACGCCCGCGACACGCTATGCAGCAGTGCCAGCGAGGCTGCCGGCCTGTTGCTGGAGGACTGCGCTAGCGGGGCACTGGGGAGGGCCGCTGCGTGACCCTGCAGCGCCCTGCACATGACAGCTGCATGCTCAGCCTGCCAAATGTTGCTCGGGGCTATGGGTCAGACCTCCTGCCCCTGGATCGCCGGCGGTCGCGTGGCCTCCACGAAGACTGCCGGCGCCGGCGGGATGTCCTCGGCCGTGCACCTGTGTACCCTGCGCAACGGCCCCAGGTCCCTGAGGCACTCCCGGAACACCCTGTAGCAGGCTGGGCCCCTGGGCTGCAGCCTCCTGAGGCGGCACGCGGTGACGACAACCCACTCCAGTCCCCCTGTTTCCACCCGAACACAGGCCCAATACTCCGCCCCTTCCAACACCACCAGCCGCCCCATATCCGCCACGCCCACCGTATGGGTGCGAGGCACGCTCTCCACCCGCAGCCACCGCTTGGCGCTTTCTTCCAACGGCTGGGGGGCATGCATCCGCTGCTGCTGCATCGCGTCCTGCACGTGCTGCATGGACACCGTCACCAGCATGGACATCCCCCTGTCCGCTGCCGCCGCCATACACAGCAGGGCATGTTGCATGCGCGCCCCGGGCAACCCCACGCTGTGCTGGACGTCCGCCACGTCCAAAGGGTGTGCGGGGCGCCGACAGGGCATCCAACACCGCTGCAGGCAGCTCCCCCAGGGACGGCAGATGCGCGATTGGCCCCATGTCCCTGTTGAGGACCACCGCCGCCACCCACCACCTGTCCAGCGCGGACAGGAGGTTGCCCGGTCTTGGCACCCGAAGAAGGGTGCCGACGCTGGACATGAGGGCGCACACGCCACAGTCCTTGCTGTTGCCGGCTGGCTGCTGCACCTGTGCCGCCCTGGCTGTCGCCAGCAGATGCTCCGCGCCCGGCCACCCCGCCCTTTGACCCCTGGGCGCCATGCGCATCGTCTGGACTGCCATGTCCCATGTGTGTGGCCACTGGGGCTGGGCTCCAGACACCGCAGGCTGGCCTAGCGAGTCCACTGTCAACTGCGTGTCAGGGGCCAGGAGGTGGTGAGACGTCCAGTGCCGCATGCTCGGCGTCTCCGACGGGTCGAGGTACACCGCCTCTGAGCCCCCCAGCTCCACGTACCTCGCAATGAAGAGGGCAGCCGGGGTTTGGTCGTGCCGCTGGCCCTCCCACCCCTCTCACGGGAGCATCATGGCGTGGGGGGCCAGGCACTGCACCACGTCGGCTGCCAGCGCGACCACGTCGTCGCTGAGCTCCACCCCATGGTCCACGGCCACCAGGAAGTTGTGCCTGGGCTTGGAGTACA
Organism: Eutreptiella sp. 'Long Island Sound 2002'; assembly: GCA_964036045.1. NCBI lineage: Eukaryota > Euglenozoa > Euglenophyceae > Eutreptiales > Eutreptiaceae > Eutreptiella > Eutreptiella sp. 'Long Island Sound 2002'. The sequence goes on along the minus strand of OZ038378.1, from coordinate 25,547,850 downwards.
GGTGCTCCAGGGCGCCCCGCAACTCAGCTGGCGGGGGAGAGGCGTTTCTGCAGTCCCGCAGCAAGGGGAGTGCGCCCGGCAGATGCCGCCCTGCTCCTCCTGGCCAGACGGCAGCCCTAAGGACCGGCAGGTCGCGCCAGACAGCTCCAGCGACCGGATCGCGCCAGGGCTGTGGCCTGTCGGCTCCCCATTGGACGACAGCCACCACCACATGCGTTGTCAGGGGCTCTGCTGCGAGCTGCAACGCCGTCCCCCCGTCGGTCTCGATCACCGTGCCCCGTGGGGCAGTGAAGACCTGGCCACCAGTCCCACGAACCGCCACCCATCCCCACAAGACCGCCACTGTCTCCCAGCTGGGGTGGCTGGTTCTCCTGGGCAGGACCACTACCGGCGGGCACGGGCTGTTGGTGGCCCACACGCGCCATTCCACTCCCACCAAACGCTCGTGACCAGGGGGCCGGAACACCTGGGGCCATGCGTCTGGGAGCCGGCGATGGACGGCGGTACACCCATCTGCCCCGTCTCCCCGCGTGAACTGGAGTCCTTCCAGGATGTCCCTGTGTAAGTGCGGCTAGCGCCATCTGCTCAGATTTTCAGACATTCTGCCCAGATTGGCTACATTTTGGTCATTTTCTTTGCTTCGACGGAATTGCCGCCTCGCAGCTCAGTCACAGGATATTTCCTATATATTTCTGATATGCCGGATTTGATTCCGCGGTCCATTTCCCGTAAATCCGCCGCGTTCCGCTATTTTAGCTGGAATCGCCATTTGCCGCTGACGCGCGCTCGCGGGCCTGATCGGCCAGACAATTTTACATAAATGGATTATTTAAATTCTTTCAGACAGTTTTGGACACTCAGATGTATTTAGAATAATTCCCCTCAATTTTCTTCATAGACTGGGATTTTCTGCCGGACCACAATCAGCATGGACCTTGCTTCTGTTGTCGCTGCTCTCGCCTCCGTTGGTGTCCGTGTCTCTGGTTCTACCCCCAATAACAACATCCAGGAAGACTCCTCGCGTGCCTGCCCCACTGGTCTTGCCGGCCCCGAGCCCTCCGGCACCCACAACGACCCAGGGCAGCACTTTCATGGTAGCAGAGGCTACCTGAATGTTGTTCCTTTGGTGTCCCAACCACAGCTAGCCCCTCAGTACGGCCCCGTAGACTCCGCCACCTCCGGAGACGTAACGATTACGCTGCCGTGGTGCTGTGCGAACGAGGCCTTGAGAGGAATGCCTTGCGCAAGCCCAAATTGCCCAAGAAGGACACAAATCAGCAGCTGTGGAGGCCCAGATTACAATCAAGATCCCAGTCGAAATTGGCCATCAAGCAGCTGGAATCTCCCAACTTACGCTAATGGCAACGCTCCGGTGGAGCTTACGGACCTGGCAGGTACTAATACTCCGTACCAATGTTCACATTTTGTGACCATCGATGCCGACATTGACGACATTGAGATGGGTGGTCCAGGTGAGGTACCTACCTATAATCGACCAGCCTCATGGGCACAATGGGACAACCATTTGTCTTCGGAAGTGGCCCGTAACCTTGAGGCGCTTGAGGCCCTGTGTCTATTAGCCACGTCTAAGCTGATAGGTCAAGAAAGAATCGCCTCTGATTTTTTATTCGAATATTTTTTCCTCCTTCAAGAAGAAATTAATACCAGGATGTGGTGGTGTTCTCAAGAAGATGAATCTTTTGCCATTTTCTTGCAGATCTGGGAGGCAAGCCCCTTCCCGAAGGAGAAGACCAAGGCACCTGTTGCCGGGCCCTCCGCCCCTCATCCCTCTGTTCCCATCCGCGACGATCTAGCCGCCGCGGTTGAGGAAGGAATTTTAGAGGCAGCTAGGCAGGCAAGCCTGGAAATTAGGACTGAAGGAGCTCCACAAGTGGACTCCTGGCTGCGAACCACTGAGATTAGCGGTCCGACAGCCTGCTCAGGCCCTTCAGGACACGGTATGTACTGTCCTGCCGACTGCTCTTGCAGATTACAGCGAGATACTGAGCTCCAATTGCTCAAAGATCAAATGCAACTCATCATTCAGACGCTGGGAATTAAAGATCTTTTCAAGACCCACATGAGGTCTGAGGGCGCATCATCGGTGGATCAGACAACAGAACCGTCGGAGGAGGCGACAGAAATTTTTTCGATTGCTCCTTCGGTGGACTCTAAGACCACCGATGCACGGATCAGCAGGACTAAGCTAAAGGAAAGGGTTACAATCTCTCGATCACAGAGTAGATCGGCGAAGGCTAGGACTGAGGTTCAGAATGCCAAAAGAGCTGCCTCCCGTACTACCCTTCCTGCTGTTGATTCCAATGCAATTGCCCAGATGTTGCTCGCCCAGACCCTCGCCGGAGCTGGTGTGGCTAATGATGCCGCGAAGGTGTCTACCATTACGGCCGGTGTTGGGCTGGATTCACTCCTTAATCCTACATCATTGCGACTTCGTCAGGTTGCCAAGCAACCGAAGTATAATGGGAACCCCAGACGTTGGCCTCAGTTCCAACGGGAATTTAAACTGTGGGTTAAGACTCAAAAGCTCCAGGATGATCAGTTCCTGATGGCCCTCCTGGACTGCCTTGAGGGAGCGCCGGCCAACACTTGGCTCAGGACCTGGAGTGATCGTGAAGATTCAAGTTCCCCCCTTACCTTTGATGAGGTGTGGGAACAGTTGGAGGTACGTGGATCCCGGCTGCCTGAGGACCATTACCACCAGATGTTGAAGAATTTTCCCTCATTCTCTCGATTAATCTTGCACGAAGTGCAGGACAAGAGACAGCGCTTCTGGAATCTCGTAGAAGAATCTGAACATTCAGGCGAAAAATTTTCCAGTGCCGAGCTGAAAAATCTGATTTTTGACAAGATCCCCTCAGAAACCGCCGCCACCCTTCGGAATCGACAGTCCGAAGAAAAGGTCAAGACCTGGTGGGCGGAGATCGATGGCTTCGACGCCTCGGCCAACCGGTTTACCGTCAGGGAGGCACTTCAAAAGTGCTCCCCCACGTCGTTTACCAAGGTGAAATTCACTGAAAACACGTGGAAAATCAAGTTTAATGAACACGAGGATCGGGACTTGTTTGTCCAAGTCCTCAATAGGGGAGTAAGTTTCCACGGCAATCGTCTGAAGGCCAGGAACTGGGTGTTTTCGTTTACCCCGCAGGAACTGTGGGAAGAGGTTGAGAGGCTCGCTGACGCCGCCAATCAAAATTTCCATGAGGGTCTTGGGGGAAACAAGAATACCCAGCAAAACACCCAAAATGGGGCCCAAAAGGGCAACAAAAAGGTGAATGACACCCTGAATGTTCAGGATCATTGTAGCATCTGCCTTCTTTTAGGTTCAACGAACCGAGCTAAGACGCATTCTACTGCTAATCACCGATGGTCTGCTTACGATCACAAGGTGATTGGTGAAAATGTCAGTAATTCGCAGAATTCAGACAGGAATGACAGACAGGTGCATGGTGCCAAGGGGGGAAAGGGTAATTCGACCCCCTCCGGTGGAAACCAAAATACCGGAGGCCCTGGCGGGTTCCAAGGCAAAGGGAATCGGACTCCATCCGGCTCTGGTGGACAGCCAAACGGCCAGACAAGTCCCAATGTCAACGCCGGAGGCGGAAATCGAAATCCAGGCCAAACCCCTCAATCCGGTACAAGTAAAGGAAATGCTCCAGGATCACAGGGTAAAGGTAAGGGAAATCCTTCGGGAACCCCCTTCTCTGGTAAGGGCAGAGGGCGTGGCGACGGTGGTGGCCCATCATCCGGCGGCCGTGGCCGTGGACGTGGAAAAGGCAACCATCGTGTGGATCAGGTCTCAGGTGCAGACCAGGTGTCTGATGCGGATCGAGATTACGTCGAAAATGCTCTGAATCTAGCGGATGATCCGTTCCAAGATGAATGGATCGACGAAACAGGCTGTGTTCACAATGTTAACGCAGCCGCTGGAGGTCAGAACGCCTAGGGGAGCCACGAAAATCGCCCCTCCCCAGGCGATTTCAGGCATGATCCCCAAATTCCTGATCGACCATTACTTGATGTAGGGTCGCTTGTCTCCTCTCCCCTGGATCCGGCAGCGGATCCTTCTGTTGTAGTGGACGAGGTCGGTGTACAGTCCAAGCACAGGGCTCGTCAGTTTGTCACAAAGCTGTGGGTCTCTGATTGCAAGGGAAATTTCCACCTCGCCACTTGTTTGTGTGACAATGGATCAGAGGTAAATCTCCAATTTAATTCCTTCTTACCCGACGACTGCGTGTTTGAATCGCCTCATCCTGTTACCCTCGAGGGAGTTTCTGGACATTCTCTTGCAGGTGGGCAACGCGGTTGTTATATATCCACCCATTTGGTCGCTCAAGACCTTTGGGAAGAGCAAAATGTGGAAGAAGTTGTCCTTAAGGATGACTACTTCTACCGTGCTGACATAAAATATGACCTTTACTTGGGCCATCCTTGGCTTCGCAAGAACAGGGTAGCGCCCGTAGGTCATCGTCGTTGTTTTTTGCTGGAGTCAGGTCCTTTGGAGCGTCCTGAATTTCGTTTCTTGCACGCAGGGTTTAAAAGTGCAGAAGAATTTTTGAAGCAAAAGGTGACACCAAAATTTGGTGAAGATGTCACCATCGCAGAGGTGAATGGGAGTGCCGATTACTCCCAAGAGTTAGAATGTCCTCGTAGGGACTCCCAGCCACGACGCCCTTCGCGCTGGCACTCTTCATCCTACAGAGTTGTCGACAAATGGCGCGATGCAATTTGTGAATACTTCTATGAACATCATTCATTTTGGCCCCAGTATGATGCCTTTGCTAACCGTATGAACAAGCGCTTTGACAAGCACTTCAGCGACGCTTGGACCCACAAATGGGACAAGAAGTTGTGGATTAATCCTCCGTTTCACTTAATCCAGCAGGTCATCCATAAAATCAAGCAAGATAAAACCCAGGCAATTCTAGTTGTGCCCTTGTGGGACGACAAGCCTTGGTTTCAGGAATTACAAGACATTTGTGTTGATTACATCGAACTTCCCAGGAAGATTAAGCTGTATGCCAGGGACGACACAGGTCCCCTGCCACAGCGGTCCTGGAGTTCGCTTGCATTCCTGGTGGATGGAAAGCTTTCTGACTCTAATTCTGCTGATTCAAGTACAGATTCCTGTGTTGGGTCTGAATCTGAGGTTGAGCGTGGTACTGATGATGAATCTATTTTTTCTGATTTTTGTCCGTCAGATACCCAAGGTGATTCAACGTCCAATGGATCCGCCTCGTCTCCCTCTTCCCCAATACGGTCGACATCGAAAAGAATCTTCAGTGCACGGGCGAGGAAAAATCTCCAATCGCGCCGCAAATTCAGAGTTTTTTATGAAAAACCCCCTGTGGAAGCTTTCATGGATCCTTTCGAGGAGCTGGATCGCGAAGAGAATCTCTGGGATTTCGACACAAGACCCACCTATCTTCAAGAGGCAGTGGATACGGACCTGTTTAGGGACATCCGTCAGAAGATTCTTCCTGCAAAAGCCGAAGAAGTCGCCAAAGTTTTTTCCACAGTAATTCCTGGCGATCAGGTGGACACTGAATTGTGTTCCAAGTCAAGAGAAAAGATTTTTGAGGAACGGAAGGACACAACCCTTTCAGGAAAGTTGATCAAAGATCCCCCTGTCCGTGGACAGTTCGGTGAAGCCTTCATCGAGCTTCGTGAAGGGTACAAGGCAAAGAAACAGCGCCCTTATGAAAATCATGGACACAAACATGAGATTCTCAGAAAAATCATCGAGAGAAATCTCAGGGAGTTTGGTTGGCTTGAGGGTTGTATGACCAGCGAATGGTGCTGTTCACCCTTCACAGTCCCGAAGCCACCGCCTGCAGACCAGAACACCATTGATGGTTGGCGAATGGTTGTTGATTTTCGCAATCTCAACGCCGAAACAAAGGCGGATTCACACCCCCTGCCCCTCATCGAGGAGGAAATCGCCAAGAGGGCAAGAGGTCGTTTGTTCTCTGTGCTGGATCTCCGTCACGGCTTTCACCAAATGCCGTTGAGGAAAGACAGCAGACCTCTCACCTGTATGTGCACGCCATGTGGCCCAGTCCAATGGACTGTCATGCCCATGGGGCTGAAGAACGCCCCCTCATTTTTTCAAAGAATGATGGAGGATGTGCTGTTCACAACCCATCCTGAGCTTCGTGCCTTCGTGAGTGTGTACATAGATGACATAATCATCGCGACGGAGGGGGAGGGACTGACCGAAGCCGAGCTGGTGGCCCTACATGAGAAGCAGCTGAACCAAGTTTTGGATATTCTTGACGCCAATCAGCTGATTTGTGGGCCAAAGAAGGGAAAATTATTTTTAAAATCAGTCGAATTTTGTGGTTCTCTCCTAGAGAATGGCACTCGACGACCCAGTCCAGGGAAGCTCGTCGCTATTCAGAAGTGGAAGTGGAAGTGAGACGATCACGGAGTTGAGAGGATTCCTGGGTTGTTGCAATTTTTACCACACTTTTGTGCCGAATTATGCCAAATTTGCTGCCCCCCTCACTGAATTATTGAAGGTAGGGAGAGATGCGGGCAAGGCAGGTTCAAAGGTTCGTGTCAAGTGGACTGACGAGTGCGAGGAGGCCTTCCATCACTTGAAGGCAGCCCTCTGCGAAGTCGCCACGTTGCATGTGCCCCAATTTGACCGACCCTTCTACATTAGAACCGACGCATCTAGGTACGCGATCGGAGCTGTCCTTGAACAGGTTGATGAAGCCACCGGCGATCATTACCCTCTTGCATTTTGGTCACGGAAGCTAGCCCCACGCCAAATGCAATGGTCGCCGCGTGAGCAAGAGACTTACGCCATCATCTGTGCTTTAAAAAAGTACCAATCGTGGGTTGGCACCAATCGAGTCGAGGTCTTGACGGATCATCGATCTCTGGAGTATTGGGCCACTGAACACATTGATACTGTCGCGAGCCCAGCTGGTCGACGGGCCAGATGGCACGAATTTCTCTCTCTGTTTGACCTCCATGTGTCGTATTTGCCTGGAAAACACAACACGGTAGCGGATGCTCTGAGCCGATGGGCTTACCCCGCTTCAGAGGGGCTGCAAAGTACCAACATCCATGGTACGGAGCAGGACCGCCATGTCATCATCGAATGGGATCAGGAAGAAAAGAAACTCATTCGACGTGCATGCATGCAGTGCGCTGTTAAACAGCACGCATTGCCGTGTCACGACATCACGGCCATCACAGATCCGGCGCATGCTCACGAGATCTGCACCAAAACGCTGAAAGTCGTGGAAAAAGTCACCGATCCCTCCTCAGGGAGTGTGAAACGGTTTGACTATACCCGACAAGTAAGTCGATTTCGGTTGATCGAGGGCATTAAGCGTCGAGATCCGGCCAAAACTCCACCCCTGCCTAAAGATTCCCTGATAATCAGTGACTGGACGTCCGATTACCTGCAGGATCCCATGTTTAAAGAGGTCTTTGGAAATCTCCAATCCAAAGATGCTCACAAGGATGGGATTTTTGCTGAGTACTCGTTGGATGGGGGGAAGCTGTGGATGGAGGGTAAATTGTGTGTGCCAGACGCCCTAGCCCCCCGAGTGTTAAACTGGTGGCACAAATGGGAGTCCCCCCACGCACATGGCTGTCGACTGTGGTCGATGATTAAACATAGGTTGTTTGGCTCACGGCTATATACTCACTGCATGAAAGTAGCCGCCGGATGCGCCCAATGTGCTGTCTCGACGCCCCCCAGCGCGAAGAAGCACGGACATCTGAGGCCTCATCCTATTCCGGAGCGTCTCTTTAACAGAGTCACCAGTGATTTTTTCTATCTCGGTGAACTCGATGACGAAGAGTGCCATTGGACTAATAAAAAAGTCAATGGTGTGCTCCTTATTCAGTGCCGTCATTCCGGCTACATTCAAGTGTTGCCTTGCAACATTGAGTCGATGACTGGCAAGGCTGCCGCCAAATGGTGCGCGCAGACCTGGATGGGAGGCTGGGACGTCCCATCCGAGGTGGTGACAGATTCAGGCAAAGAGTACGGCTCCGAATGGTGGAGAGAATTGTGTGCTCGCCTTGGAATCCACCACCTCCGATGTGAAATCCACTCGCATCGAGCGCTGCCTGGCGAAAGAGCCGGCCGCTCGCTTATAAATATGCTTCGTAAGGAGCTTGCGAGTGAAAAGGATTTCCATTGGCTTGAGATTCTGTTCGCCATGCTTCGCCGTTACCACAACACGCCTTTGTATCATGGCCTTTCTCCAAATGAAATTGTCTTTGGACGAAAGAAGTGTTGGTGGAACATGCCGTTGAATAATCCTCGCCCCTGTAAGGATGCTTCGCTGTTTTTGGACGAAGTCCAACGAGCAGATAAATCTGTGTCGAAATTAATCGAGAAGCATCAAGCTGACTGGCTTTGGGTTCAAAATCAAGGTCGAAAAAACCCCCACAATTTTGAAGTCGATGATCGAGTTTGGCTTCGAGAATCCGAAACCACCCTGGACGGAGATGACAAGCTTCTTCCCTTGTGGGAGGGGCCATTCGCTGTTACAGCGCGTCTTGGTGAGAACAGGTGGAGGATTCGTGTGGATGTCAGCAGGGAAATTGACGTTTCGGGCGATCGCCTCAAGAGAGAGATCCCCTCCCCCAAGAATCGGGTTAAACCCCTTTTTTGGACTGCAAAACACTTGTCCGATCGGGTCATCGAAGGGGGAAAGTACGAACTCAAGAGGATTGTTGAAGCAAGACGTGACGCCAAGGGCGAATGGGAATTTCTGTGTGAGTGGAGGGGCTTTGATTCCAGTCACAACAACTGGGAACCAGCCCAATCTTTTGTCCATGGATACACCAAGGGGTTCATCGACTTCTTGAAGAAGCACCCCGAAATTGGTGTACTCCTGACAGATTGTTTGTCGAAACCAGACAGACAAGTGGAGAGCGACGGAAAACGACCTGTGGTGAATCGAGATCCAGCCTTTTACGGCCCTCAGCAGCCACATTCCAGGGCTGATCCGTCGATCCCCCCTCCTGTGGTCAGGCCAGCCCAGGAGTCAAATGAGGACCAAGCTTCAAGTTCGGCCGCTGATCTGCAGCGCCCAAGCCGTACGAGGGCCAGGCCAGACAGGTTGGTGGTCACATGCATTCGTGCTTGGCCGAATTAAGGAAGCCATCCTACCACATTCTGCTCAATCCACTGTTCATTCTTTCTGTTTATGTCATGATGTGGAGAACTGCGAATGTCTGATAATTTGACGTCAATCAACTTTTCTTTGGTCTCCGTTCGGCAGACAAGGCGTAGATACGCTGACGGAGTGTGCTGCCGTGTTCAGAAAAAACCAAACTCAGGCTTAATTCAGGCAGATTCGGGGTAATCTTGTCTCTGTTGGTCTGTGCATCTTTGGAATTAGGCTACTCGTGCAGATGGAAGCAAATGTACATAATCAAAACGCTGGCCAGCGACATTCACCTCTACAGGTATCCCCTGTAGTACTGGCTGCCCTAGAGGCGACGCCAGGAACTCAGATCATACCTTCATTTGCTGTGATGCTGACGCCAAAGTCCAGATTCAGATCCAGGATCCTCAAATTTACCTTGAATTTCTCAGGTTTGTCCATCATTCTGCCACTGTTGTACGAAACCCAGACGTCAATTGTTCAGACAATCTTCATCTAGGAGCTCTAGGGACTTCTAACAGCAACCTCTGAAGTCCGTAAGCTTCGTTGTATTTTTGGCACACGCCAATGTGAGCTCAATCCGACCAGAAACTGTCGAGAATGGTGAATCCAAGTGTCTTGTGGGACTCCATCGAAAGATTGGCCTTGTCCAAGTCGATTGACACCACCGCCACTGTAAATTCGGTGTCTCTCAGTTATATACTGTCAGTAAAGCGCCTTCAGCGAACCTTCGGCGCGTTACATGCCAAGGATCCAGGGCCAGCATGTCCCATCATGATGCATCATCACATGATCCACATTTTGATAGAATCTGTTAGATGCTCGCGAACCAACGTGCCGGAAAGCACAATTGAGCTGAATAAACGATGATATATATTAACCTTAGTCTAAACGAAGGTGTTGGTAGTTTCAGTTGTACACATTCCGCTTCATTTCACCTTCATCTCAGGAAATGTACTCATGTTAGGACAATTTAGATTGATTTCCTTGTCATCTCCCATCATTCCTCGAAGATCTGTTTAGATCTAAGTGAACAGAAGAACATCTCTACATTCGGTGGTTCACTTAGGGTCTGTAGACTACATGTGTATTTGTTTAACCGCTCTGTGATTGCTTAATCCCCTTCATCTCTGCCCAAATTCACTCTCATTTTGCTGAATCTTGTGATCATCCACCAGATGCGCCAAATCTGAGCCACATGCTGTACTTTTCAGAACGAGAAAAGCGGGATAACACGATGTAGAGTTCGGCGAGGACACCGTAGCGTGCCCGCGACAGCGAAACTGTGCCAGAGCGCTGAGATGTCACTCCAATTCTTGATCCCCCCACTCAATCCATCAATAATCTACCTCATTCTCAACCAATGCATGGTTTGGTATCGATCCTCGATACGTTTACATGCTTTTTAGCCCCTGACCTAATGTTTTACTGCACGGAGGACTGTTCGTCACTTCTCGTTCCGTCTCATTTCAGGTTCATCCAGCCTGATTCAGTGCCAATTCAGCCCAAATCAGGTCAGATCAAGCAGATTTCGCCCCATCGAGGTTACATTTCTATTTTTTTCTGGGACTTACCCGCACTACGTTCTTCGTTGACGTAGCGACACACCCCAGTGTGTTTTTGGAGGGGGAGTGTAAGTGCGGCTAGCCCCATCTGCTCAGATTTTCAGACATTCTGCCCAGATTGGCTACATTTTGGTCATTTTCTTTGCTTCGGCGGAATTGCCGCCTCGCAGCTCAGTCACAGGATATTTCCTATATATTTCTGATATGCCGGATTTGATTCCGCGGTCCATTTCCCGTAAATCCGCCGCGTTCCGCTATTTTAGCTGGAATCGCCATTTGCCGCTGACGCGCGCTCGCGGGCCTGATCGGCCAGACAATTTTACATAAATGGATTATTTAAATTCTTTCAGACAGTTTTGGACACTCAGATGTATTTAGAATAATTCCCCTCAATTTTCTTCATAGACTGGGATTTTCTGTCGGACCACAATCAGCATGGACCTTGCTTCTGTTGTCGCTGCTCTCGCCTCCGTTGGTGTCCGTGTCTCTGGTTCTACCCCCAATAACAACATCCAGGAAGACTCCTCGCGTGCCTGCCCCACTGGTCTTGCCGGCCCCGAGCCCTCCGGCACCCACAACGACCCAGGGCAGCACTTTCACCCTGTCCACAGGGCTGGGGAGGCGGGCAGTGCAAAGCTCCAGCCCCCGGCCCAGGCGAAACCCTGGCCCCTCTCGGTCTCCCAGCAGCAAGACCACCGGGTCCGTGGCCGCAAGGCGAGCCGCCACCGTGGGGAGATGCAGGGAGACAGTCGACGGCTGGACTGAGACGGGCTCGCGCCGGAGATAAGGGCAGGCCGCCACAGCACTGCCATCCCTCGCCCAGCTGAGCGCTCTGTCCCACCACTGCACCCACGCACCTGGCGCTGCCGGCACGGACCAGGACAGGTACGTCATGACCGCCTTAGCCTGCAACTCGCGAGGGTCCATGCCGGCAGGATGTGTGTGCCACGTGCACACCCACCCCAGGTTGGCCTCCTGGACGGAGACCATGTCCCTCCACGGGACCACCGGGAACGGAGTGAGCAGGGCCGCCATGCCACATGGCAACGCCACCGCCCACTCGGTCAGGCCCCCACTGTCCACCGCATATCCCACCGCTGGGAGTCCTCCTCCTTGCGCCTTTACCACGACTTCCTGCAGCAACCCTCCGTGGCCCCGGCCGTGGCCCTGGCTGCGGTCCAGGCTGAGGGCCTTCACACGGGCCATGGCCTGGAGGATCAGGAGCAATTCCTGGGGTATTCCCCGTGGCACAGGCAGCTGGGGGTGGGCGAACCAGCAGGCATCTGCCCGCATGCACCACCCCATTGGCCCAGTGCCTGCAGGTTTTCACCTCCCCCGTCTTCGGCCCAGCCTTGTCCGCCACTCCCAGCTCCCGTGGACCCACCTCACGCGCCTTCTTCGCCTTCACGATCTCCAGCTCCTCATTCTGCTCCATGGCGCTCTGTGCCTCTTCACTCCTCCTGCGTTGGTCCTCCTCCTCCAGTGCCTCCGTCGTCAGTGGCGGGCTCGCGGCAGCCGTGAACCTCGCCAGGGCCGCCGCCACAATGGCCTGCACGTCCACCTCCTCCCCGGCCACCTCCGGCTGATCCTGCTGCTGCTCCTCCCCCGTGGCTTGCTCCCGCCCCACCTGGTGACCGTCACGGCCTGTCTCCTCATCACTCCCCAGCAGGACCGCGTGTTGGGACCCCTCTGGGACGGCGCTCTCGTCGAGGCGCGTGCCCACCACCACCAGCAGCTTGAGGTCACCGCTGCGGCTCTCAAGGCGGTAGCTGCTGGAGGTGGGGATGAGGACCACCCCATCCCTGGTCAGCAGCAGGCGGTCAGCGCCGAACACGACCTCTGCACCCTCGGGGTACACCGCCATCAAGGGCGCATGGGATCCCAGCGCCTGGGGCGTGAGGGGCCGCACGGCCTGCTCGCGACGCCAAGCGTCAGCCCCACCTCGCCACAAGGCCATGCACAGGCCTTCGTCCCGCCGCACGTCCTTCAGCCCTGCCTCGTCCAGCAGGCGCCCCACGGACAGGCGCACCGACAAGGGGAGGCCTTCCTGGGGCTCGGCCGCCCGGACATCACCGGGGTGGTGACCCAGGACCGCCGCGTCCCCCAGCTGGACACAGCGGACCTGGCCGTCGTCCGGGGACTCGGCCACTAGGGCCACCTCCCGGGCGACCTGCCTCCCGCCGCCCCGTGCCCATGAGGCGGTGTCTGTGGGCACCCTCGGCCGCATGGTACCTGCAGTGCCGCTGCTGACAGCTTTCCAGGGGAAGGGGCGGCACCGCAGTGGGCATGGGCCGCAGCGGCGCGTGGGCCGGGTCCACGTCCATGCCGGCGTAGACGTCGGGCTTGGCGTCGTCCTCATACATGAGAGCCAGCGCCGACTCACCGGGCCCGTACGCCTCTTCGTCCTCCACTTCCTCCGCCTCCTGCTCTTCCTCCGCCCCTTCCCCAGCCGCAACCATCGCCGGCGGCGTGTCTGGCCGCGGCGGAAAGGGCGCCAGGGGCGGCTCCGCAGCGCCTCCGCCCCTTGCCGCCTCCGCCGCGTCCAGCCTTGCCCGCAGGTTGTCGGGCAGCCGGGCCCAGCTGGTGCCCGCATGGAGGTCCATGCTGTACGCCAGCCCCGCCAGACACGGCTAACCGGGTGCCACCTGGCGCCACTCCCGCCACTCCCACATCCAGTCCTCCAGTCCTTCCCCCTTGGCACGCCTTCCACTGGGCTCCACAACCCCGCCGCCCTCTGCTGGTGCCTGCGCCTCCGGCACACCCCGCCCCGCGTCCTGTCCCCCCGAAGCAACCACCTCCGACGGCTTCTACTTGGCCCCTTCCGCCATCGGGGCAACAGCCGCGAGCGCCTGCGCGATCAGCTCGCCGGTGTCAGCCCCCCTCCCCGGCCCTTCCGGCGCGACTCCATCGCCCCCCGCGGCTGTCCGCCGGTACGCCTCCAGGGCCTGCGCGAGCAGCTCGCTGATGTCTCGCAGGCCGGCCGCTGCCGACTCCCGCTCAGCATCCCCTGCCTGTTCCCCCGCCGTAGGCCTCCCCATGGGGGCTGCGTCCTGCATCCCACGCGTCGGGGGTGGACCACCACCCGGGACCACCGGCTGAGGCCCCGTTGGCACCACGGGCGGGGCCCCGCGCGGCACGGCTGGATCCGGCACCGGGACTGTCTGCGGTGGAGACCCCGCCGCGGTATGCCCCGGCTGGGGCACCGCCAGGGGTGGCGCAGCCGCAGGCGCCCCCGTTCTCCCCGCCTCGTCTGGGGGCACGCCACGTGCCTCCCCTTGCGACACCCCCAGCTGTTGGGCGCCCCGCCCCGGCGCAGGCACCGGTACCGGTACCGGCACCGGTACCGTGTGCTGAGGCGGCGGTGGGTGCTGCTGGGGCAGGGGATGCGGGTACACCACATGCTGGTGCGGATGGTGATGGTGATGGTGATGGTGAAGGTGGACGGGGTGCTGTGGCACAGCCGCCGGGTGATGGTGACGGTGAAGGTGGACAGGGAGCTGTGGCACAGCCGCCGGGTGTACGTGTCCGTGTACGAAGTGATGCTGCATCATGGAGAACCCGACGGGGTGATGAAGTAGGTGATGGAGATGGAGTTGGTGGTGGTGGTGAGCCCCAAAAGGTAGGAAGGGCAGGAACCCAAGGCCCGGGGGCGGCGGCATCAGAAACGCACCCGGCGCCGCATACTCCGGCCGCCCCGCCGGTCCGACTGGGGGCCGCCCGCTCTGCGCGTCCTCGAGCTGCCCGAGATCTTGTAGACATCGGAGTAGTCGGTTGAGCAGGTGCACCCCGAACGGCACCGTGCCCGCTGCAAACCGCGCCTGAACGTCAGGCGTGTTGTACGCATGGGGATCGGGCGCCAACATCTGCCGCAAGCAGACGTCGACAGAGTGGTCCCATCCATTGTCCCTGGCCGGACGGTCCGCGTCCACGCGCGCCTAGAACGCCGCATACGTGTGCGGCCTGTGTCTGACGAGATCAGACACCGTGTCTACCAGGCGCCGGGCACGTCGCCGGAAGGCTGGCAATACCGCGGGATTGGTGGGACAGATAGCGACATTTAGCTAACGAAGGCTGTGTGAGCTATGGACATGGCAGTACAGGTGGTCTCTGTGGCCCGTCCCACTCGCTGCTGGCCTTATGTTGCACGACACATTGCGCACGACACGGTGATCCTTTCCTCTTGCGCCCCCCCCCCCTTCCCTTTCGTGCTCCTTTGCCCCCGGTGTCGCCCCCTTGGTGTGCTCCTTGGTTCTACCCGGTTGTTGGTGGGTGTGTTGCCAGGCAGGGTTGGGAGGGGGGGGCGCCCGACGCTGGCTCTGGTCCCTCCCTCTGGGAGTTTCCCCACGGGGGGGCCGATGCATGCACTCCCCGTCAGGGTGTAACTGTGTTGTACGGGCCGCCCATTTGTACCCGCTCCGTACAAATGGACCTGCGCCGTAACCAGGTACGTCGGCCCCTCCCCACACCGGGGTCGGGTACACTGTGGGTCTCTGCGGAGTCCTTGCGGGATAGGCGCGTCTCTTGCCTACCCCGATGTACGGTGTGCCCTACCCGCAGCCCCTCACAGGACAGGAACCGCAGTACCTGCCGTGGGGAGTGCTTTTGGTCAGGCCCATTGGCCACCCCCCCAGGCCAGTGCGACCTCGGGCCGCTGGCCAACGGTCCCGGGCGTAACCCACCTTATTGCCTGCGCTCAGGTGGGGCCGATACAGACACGGGGGGGCCCCCAAACCCCTGAGGTCGGGTACCTCAGCAGCGTCTTTTGCCGGCTCTCATCACCCCGGCCCCCCCCCTGTTCGCTGCGGTGTTGGTCCCTGCCTCACAGCTTTCTTCCCCAGGGGTGTCCCCCTGTCCCGCGCCCCTTGCCGTGCTTCCTGGCTCCTGCCCTGTCCCGTCTGCCCCTGCTGTCTGCCCCTGTTCTGGCGCGTTGGTGTCCTTTGTTTTTTTTTTACCTCCACCGCTCGCCACTCGTCTCTCCCCCCGGCGTTTATGTCTGTCCTCTGCCCCCCCCAATGTCCCCTCACTGTCTCCTCGCTGTCCTCGCCCCTTTCTTGGGTGGGTGGAGGAGAAGGGGGTGGGGGGGGGGGGGCTTCCTCGCTGCCTGTCCCCTGGCGTAAGCACGTCGCGAGCACGGTGCAGGCACGAGGCGCGGCACTTGTCCCTCTGCAGGTGGGGGGAGGCTTGCCGTGTGGCTCCCGTCGTCGCCCTACCTACCCTGCGGTCGCACCCCCGGTGGTCCCCCCTTTGGGGCTTGCACGGCGCGTGCTCCCTTTGGGCATGGTCGTGTGGTCCGTCCCGCACCCTCTCTCCGCTGCCTCCCCACCCTGCTGCTTTGTCCTCGGGGGGGGTCCGCGTTCCGCTACCGTCATCCCCCACCCTCGGGGGGGCGGTGGTGTGTGGGGGGGGGGGGGCGCCCTTGTCGTCTTCCCTTTGTAGCACGCATGTCGCAGGCACGACGCAAGCACGACGCGAGTACGGGGTGAGTCACTTGGCTGCAGTGGGGGGGGGGGGTTTCTCCTTTGGGGCCCCCATACCCCCGAGGTCGGGTACCTCACCAGCGTTTCTTGCGGGCCCATATTGCCCCGGCCTCCCCCCGTACGTCGCGGTATTGGTCCCTGCCTCCTCGCTTTCTTCCCCTGGCGCGTTGGTTTGCTTTGTTCTTTGTTTTTTTTTTTTTGCGTCTCCACCGCCCGCCGCCCGTCTCTCCCCCTGGCTCGTCGGTCTGTCCTCTGCCTCCCCCCATGTTCCCTCGCCGTCTCCTCGCTGTCCTCGCCCCTTTCCTAGGTGGGTGGGGGTGAAGGGGGTGCGGGGGGGGGGGCGTCCACGCTGTCCGTCCTCTGGTGTAAGCACGTCGCAAGCACGGCGCAGGCACGAGGCGCGGCACTTGTCCCTCTGCAGGAAGGGGGGGGGGCGTGCCGTGTGGCTCCGGTCGTCGCCCTTCCTACCCTGCATTCGCACCCCCGGTGCCCCCCCGGCCGGGGCTTGCACAGCGCGTGCCTCTCACGGGCACGGTCGTGTGGTCCGTCCCGCACCCTCTCTCCGCTGCCTCCCCACCTAGCCGCTTTGTCCTCGGGGGGGGGGGGGGGGGCTGTCCGCCCCTCCCTACCTTCAACTGCCACCCTTGGGGGGGCGGAGGTGTGTGGGGGGGGGCCTTGTCGTCTTCCCTTCGTTGCAGGCATGTCGCAGGCACGACGCAAGCACGGCGCAGGCACGAGGCGCGGCACCTGTCCCTCTGCAAGGGGGGGGGGGGCATGTCTTGTGGCTCCCGTTGTCGCCCTTTCTACCCTGCGTTCGCACCCCCGGTGGTCCCCCCGCTGGGGCTTGCACGGCGCGTGCTCTCTACGGGCACGGTCGTGTGGTCCGTCCCGCACCCTCTCGTTGCTGCCTCCCCACCCTGCCGTTTTGTCGTCGGGGGGGGGGCGCTTTTTGCCCCCCCCCTACCTGCTTTCCCCACCCTTGGGGGATCGGCGGTGTGTGGGGGGGGGGGGCGCCCATGTCGTCTTCCCTTCGTAGCACGCACGTCGCAGGCACGACGAAAGCATGGCGCAGGCACGAGGCGCGGCACTTGTCCCTCTGCAGGGGGGGGGGGGGGGCGTGCCGTGTGTCATCCGTCATCACCGCTCCTACCCTGCGTGCGCACCCAGGCGGGGCGGAGGTGTGTGGGGAGGGGGGGGGGCGCCCTTGTCGTCGTGCCTTCGTTGCACGCATGTCGCAGGCACGACGCAAGCACAACGCAAGCACGGGTTGAGGCACTTGGCTGCAGCGGGGGGGGGGTTTCTCCACTGGGCCTTCCCGCCCTTCTCCATGGTATAAGGTAGGTAGGTAGGTAGGTGCACTCGGTCGTCGAGAGGCGCCCCATGGTTCCTCCTGGCGTCGCCCCTGTGACGAACAGGAAGAGGCTCCGCGCGTGAAGAGGGGAGGCGGCTTACATCCCGCTAGACTCGACTGTTGGCCCCCAACAAAGCGGCCCCGGGCTACACCGGGAGGGCTGATCGCCGCTAGCGTGACGTGCTTGTCTCGCCTGGAGGGTGTGCCCCCGTGCTTGCGCACGTCCCCTCCTTTGGGCGGAACCCTAGGGGTTCACCGGACTTCCTGGCGTATCCCGTTCCCAAGGCATGCATGCATGCTCTTGGTACTAGGGTTCCGAGGTGCTTGGGTGTCGCACGCTCCGCCTCGAGTCCCAAAGCAGCGCTGGCCTTAGGATGCAGCCTTACCCCCGGTCTCCGGATCTCGTTTGGCCGGGTCACCTGCATGGCGCGGGCTGCCTCAGTGCCCGGGCTGTGGGCACTGGGTTTCCTACTGTTGGCTTGCGTTGGTGGTTGGGTCCGGGTTGCGGTTGGTCGTGGGTTTTGTTAACCCCTGCCCGTCGTGGCTGGGGTCTTGGGTGGGTGTGTTTGGGCTCGGTTTGTGGTGTTGTCCCTCTTTTGCCGGCTGTTTGTGGTGTTCGTGGTTGGGCTTTGGTGTCGGCCCGCTTTCGGGACGTGTGTGGTTTCGTGCGCGTTTCCCTTGCCCCCCGCCGTTTCCGGTTCCGGTGTGCGGTGTGGGCGTGCGTGCTCGGCCCGGGTCTCGGCTGTGCCCCGCCCTTCTGGGCTGGGTTGTCGGGGTGTGTTTTTTGCGCTTTTTTTTTTTTTTTCATTTTTTTTTTCCGGTTTCGTGGTATCCCCGTCCCGTGCCTTGTGGTCTCTCCCCCCGTCTCCTTTCTTTTCGGCTGGGCTGCTGGTTTTTTTTTTTTTGCGGGTGTTTGCTTGTTTCGGTGCCCCTTTTCCCGGTGGGCCGCTGTTCCTGGCTTGGTGTTGCCGGTTTTTGCTGGGTGGTCCGCCTGTGCCTGTTTGGAGGTCCTGTCTTCGGTGCCTTCTGGGTGGGGGGTTTGGCCTCCTTCTGTGTTTTTGGCGGGCGGTTTGGTGGCTGTGTGTGGCTGGTGTGTTGGTGGGGTCCCTCGCCACTCCTGGCGGAGGTTCCTGTGTGCTACTCCCCGCCACTCCTGGCTGGGTTTCGCTGCCGGTGGTGGTGGGCGGTCCCCGCCACTCCTGGCTGGGGTCCGCTGGCGGTGGTGGTGTGTGGTGTGTGGTGTGTTGCGGTGGTGTGTTGGTGGGGTTGTGGCTGGTGCGTGGTGTGGTTGGTCCCTCGCCACTCCTGGCGGAGGTTCCTGTGTGCTACTCCCCGCCACTCCTGGCTGGGTTTCGCTGCCGCTGGTGGTGGGCGGACCCCGCCACTCCTGGCTGGGGTCCGTTGGCGGCGTTGCTGTGTGGTGTGTGGTGTGTGGCGGTAGTGTGTTGGTGGGGTTGTGGCTGGTGTGTGGTGTGGTTGGTCCCTCGCCACTCCTGGCGGAGGTTCCTGTGTGCTACTCCCCGCCACTCCTGGCTGGGTTTCGCTGCCGGTGGTGGTGGGCGGTCCCCGCCACTCCTGGCTGGGGTCCGCTGGCGGTGGTGCTGTGTGGTGTGTGGTGTGTGGCGGTGGTGTGTTGGTGGGGTTGTGGCTGGTGCGTGGTGTGGTGGGTCCCTCGCCACTCCTGGCGGAGGTCCCTGTGTGCTACTCCCCGCCACTCCTGGCTGGGTTTCGCTGCCGCTGGTGGTGGGCGGACCCCGCCACTCCTGGCTGGGGTCCGTTGGCGGCGTTGCTGTGTGGTGTGTGGTGTGTGGCGGTGGTGTGTTGGTGGGGTTGTGGCTGGTGTGTGGTGTGGTTGGTCCCTCGCCACTCCTGGCGGAGGTTCCTGTGTGCTACTCCCCGCCAGTCCTGGCTGGGCTTCGCTGCCGGTGGTGGTGGGCGGTCCCCATGGTATAAGGCTCCGCACCCCAGGATCTCCAGCCGCTGTTGCCCCTTGGCGGTAGTCGCCACGTCTCCGCATGGTGCTCAGTGTCCCGTGCCTGCTCCCTCCTGTGCCCATACGTACTGGAGGAGGTACGTACCCGGGTGGAAACGGATGATGAAGAAGTGCGGGCAGCGGGGAGGACTTACCGTACGCCTCGAAGGCTTCTTGCGCCATCCGCTGCCCTGGTTGAGGCGAGGGCCCCTGTTTCGGCACCCAACAGCCGGGGGGGGGCCGACTGCCCATCTTGTCCCTGCTGCCTGTGAATCCACTCCCGAGCGGCCTGATACCGGTGCCGTGGTATCAGTCTGCTGGAAGTGGCGGCTACAAAGCGGCCGGGCGCTCTCGTCCCCTGGGCCTCTGCCACCCCCGAGCGCGATGGAGGCCCCTGAGGTCCTATGGCAGAGACGCGGGGAGACGGGCGGGGGATTCATTTGTGGCATCCCCTGGCCACCTAGGTAATCAGATCAGCATAATCGCTGCCGCAGGGGGCCCACCGGATGGCGCCGCTGGTGCCCGTCCCCTCTGCGCCACAATACCTGCAACAGGCGCAGGGGCTCCAGTGGATGACGCCACTGGCGCGTGTCCCCTCTGCGCCACAGGTCGGGTCACCGCACGGGAGGCCCTACGGATGGCGCCGCAGGTGCCCGTCCCCCCGTGCCACTTCCTGCCTCCGGCGCCAGGCTTGGTTGACGTGACATGACACATGCATGAATGAGGTCAGAGTCGGTTTCAGGATGCGCACGGCGCACGGCACGACGCATGGCAACTATCCCCTACCCTGCCCCCTCTGCTCCCTTTCTCGCCCTCTGTGCTCGCTTGGTGCTGAGCAAGCCCCTGTCTCCCTCGTCGCTCCCTCTCTCTGCTCCGGCTGTCCTGCCTTCGCTCACCTCCTAAGTGTCCTACCTCTTTCGCCCTGCCCGTGCCCTCTTCCCCCGTCCTTGCCGGCCCTTGATGTATGACACTACGCAGGCACACAGCACACTGCACCTTTGGGGGCAGGCTGCCTTGTGGCAGCACGCCGCGGCATGCCGCCTTGCCCAGTGCCCCTGGACGCTGCGGGCGGCTGGCTCCGTTGTGGGGCACCATGTTACCCCCTTCTCTGCCCTGCCATCTCTGACCCTCTGCCCTCCGGCCAGCGCGAGCACAGTGCGGAGCAATTCGCGAGGCAGCGCTCCCTTTCTGCCCCCCTCTCTGCCCTGGCCCCCTGGCCCTGTTCTGCCCCCTGTCTGCTCGCCCTCTCTCACCTTGCCCTGCCCCTAGTCCCTGGTTGCAGGGTCTCCGGCCTCCTGTCCCTCTGTCCCCCTCCTCCCTCTATCCCCTCGTCGTGCACCGTGCAGAGCAATGCGCGCCGCAACCCTCCCACTCCCTCTCTCCCTTGCTGCCCCCCGGTGTCCTGACCTCCTGGTATGTGGCACACACTTTGTACCGCACACGATACCTCCGGGGGCAGGCTGCCTAGCGGCCGCGGCACGTCCAGGGCCCCCGCTCGCCGCAGGCGGTCAGCTCGGTCGCGGGGCACCCTCGTCGTTCTTGCCCCTGGTCCGCTCACACTAGCCGTGCATAAGGTCCCTGTTTAGCATGTTTCTGTTCTCTCGCCTCCTCTTCCTTACCTCTGCCCTCTGCCCAGCGCGAGCATGGTGCGGAGCAATTCGCGAGGCAACCCTCCCTCCGTGCTCCCCCCGCCTGCTCCCGCTCCCTGGCCCAGCCCTGCCCCTTGTGTGCCCGTTCTCCCTCTTCCTCCCTTGCCCCCCTTCCCAGGCCCCTGTGTCCCTGGCCCTCTGTCTCCCTGTCTCCGTCTTCTGTTTACCTCCCCGGCATACACTTGCGGGAGCTGGAGCGCACACACACGTAAAGGGCACGCGGGGACTACCAGAAGGGCAACCGGACCGAGCGCGCGGAACGCACAGACCGCGTGGAATGGGGTACCAGCGAGCGAGGGTAAGGGACATCCTGGACGGGACAGCCCGCCACATGCAGCGTGGAACACGCGGGGTGGGAAGGGGGAAACGAGAGAGACACAACACCAGGTACCGGCCCGAACCCCCCAAACCGGCCGCAAGCGCTGCGCACACACAGACGGGGCACTGCACCCGCCAAGGCAGTAGTGGCGCACAGCGCCACGCCCCAACCCCTAGGCTAGGCAGCATCCGCGCCAGCCCAAGAGGGTCCCACTGGCGACAAGCCAGTAGCACGGGCCCGGCGGCGCGGGCGCCCCGGGCGACCACGCATTAGGGGGGCCACGCAGTGGGTAACCGCCCGCAGCCACGGCTGCGAATTGATGCACTGACCGGGGAGTGGCAAAACGGGGAAGCCGGGGAAGGACGGGGCTCCGAGCCCTGTGAACCCGGGGGACTCCGCCACCAGGCAGGAGGTGCGTCTTGGAGGGCCCCCCACCAGGACCCGTTGGGAAGGATATCACCTGGCCCGACCAGGTGGCCCCCCGGGGCCGAAAGGCGTCTAGTACCCGCGAAATCAAACCTCAAACCTCAAACCTGCCCCTCGTCCCTGGTTGCAGGGTCTCCGGCCTCCTTTCTCTCTGTCCCCCTCCTCCCTCTTTCCCTTTGGCGTGCACCGTGCAGAGCAATGCGCACCGCAACCGTCCCACTCCCTCTCTCCCTTGCTGCCGCCTGGTGTCCTGAGCTCCTGGTACCTGGCACGCACTTTGTACCGCACACGATACCTCCGGGGGCAGGCTGCCTTGCAGCCGCGGCACATCCAGGGCCCCCGCTCGCCGCAGGCGGTCAGCTCGGTCGCGGGGCACTGCCTTCGTTCTTGCCCCTGGTCCGCTCACACTAGCCGTGCATAAGGTCCGTGTTTAGCATGTTTCTGTTCTCTCGCCTCCTCTTCCTTACCTCGGCCAGCGCGAGCAGGGTGCGGAGCAATTCGCGAGGCAACTCTCCCTCCCTGCTCCCCCCCTCTGCTCCTGCTCCCCCGCCCAGTTCTGCCCCTCGTGTGCCCGTTCTCCCTCTTCCTCCCTTGCCCCCCTTCCCAGGCCCCCGTGTCCCTGGCCCTCTGTCTCCTTGTCCCTATCCTCCCATTACCCCCCCGGCATACACTTCGCGGAGCAATACGCGAGGCATCCCTCCCACTCCCTCTTCACCTTGCTGCCCCTTGGTGCCCTGGTCCCTGGGCTTGTGGCACGCACGTCGCACTGCACCCGCTTGCGGCCTTTGTCCCTCTACGCCCGCCCTGCCTCCCCTTCCCTCCCCTGGCCTTTTCCCCCTCGGACACTACGCAGGACACTGTGCGGGCATGTCGCACGCATGTCGCAGGCACGCACCTGGCCTCTACAGTCGGTGTTGTCAGGCTGATTGGCACCACGCTACGGCCGCCTGCCGCTGCCACAGCCCCCGCAAGAGCCGCCGCCGCGGGCAGCAACTCCAAATGCCGCGGTGGGCGCGGCCCTGGTAGGCCCCGGCTGCCCCCCGGCCAGGGTTTCACTGTACCCCCCGCGGCGCCTGGTCGCCGGGGGAGACTCATCACAAAATCCTGCAAGACATCGATAACAAATAGACACTCAGAAAGTATATATATATATATATATATATATATATATATATACATATATAGTCATAGTCATAGTCATAACCACTAATCATGCCATCTACTAGAGTTACCGGGCATCTCGCGCCGACAGGTGGTTCCTGCCTCGCTCGATCCGCTGGGTCCCAGGGCTGCCTGAGGTGGCCCACAGCATGACGGAGGACCCAGAGGACCGGGGATACCGGTCAACCAGGCTTTGGTGGCAGTGGCGACTGCAAAGCGTTAGCATTAGCAACGGCGACGAGCGCTGGCCCGTTTGTTCGCCGGGGGTAAGGGGGCAAGGCACATCAATGCAGCAGCATTGCAACAAGCAGAAAGCAAAGGCTTCTTCGTCCGGCGCAAAGCGGCAACCAAGGCACAAAGCAGCACGCATGCGGCGAAGCAAGAGCGGACTCTCCGATGTTCGCGTACCCCCACCACCGTGGAGACGTCCAGTACCCGTGACCCCACGTAATCCACTGTCAGTTATCTACTCGTAAATACCCACCACCCCTGACTCCTCATATCCCACTGCCAGCACGCAATAACCCTTTTATGCACAGCGAGGATTTCTGGGAGGCTCCAGCCTAGCCTGGCCCTCAGCCTTCATCGCCCCCGTGTCCCCACAATGTACGCCGCCGACCCACCGCATCAGTCCCCTAGTATAGTACAGAAACACGGTATCAACTCCACGTCCCCGTGGCCCTGAGCAGCACCGGCACCCGGGATACATATACTGTGCCGGCACTCCTTGTCAGGGGCCAGAACCCAATCAGCTTCGAGGCATCCTCTTACCCACGTATAATATAACCTGAGGGTCTACAGGGGGGGACGCTGGCCGCTACGCGACGGGAGTCGCACAACCCGTGAATATCGCTGGCTGGGATTCGGGCTGGTGGGTGCCGTAGCTTGATTATCGACCCCCTGTAGGGGTACCCACCAGAGGCTCGCCCCGGGCTGTGGTTACCAGGTGCACCTCATCTGGCCCACATACCTTGCCCTGGCGCCTACCCTTGACCCTTACCTGCAGTGATTGGCCAGCTCCCGTGGTTGCCCCTCTTCCGCCACAGCAGCGGCCAGGCCGCAGGTTCGGCCCCCACCGACCACGTGGCGAGCCTAATTATAGCATTGGCCCGCGCGTCACCCCCCGGACCACTCAGCATGCTGCTACTCCCCACCTCTAGCCGACCGGACTGGCGCCCCCCAGGGGTAAGTCGTTACTAATGGTGAGGCGACCGCATACTCTTCGTTACGACGCCGGGCAGTACCGCTGCTGCCACGCCAATGCCAGGTGCGAGCCGCGACCACAGGCACCACCGCAACCGCAAGGCCATGGTCAGAGGTTAGACTATGTACATGCCTGCATGCACGGTCCCTCTAGTTTGTTAACCGGGCCAGGGGATGTCCCTACGCGCCCCCTGAGTTGTTAGAGGGGTCAGGGGGACACCCGAGTACCGCCATCCATCCCAGCAGCTCCCCCACTGTACGGTTCCCCAGTACCGCCGCGTACCCCCACCGTACGGACCCCAGTTCCACCGCGTATAGCCCCAAGACGCCAGTACACCGTCACCTTGAAGTCTGCGTACCCCTCGTGAGTGCTCCTCCCAGGCTGCCGCGCCATCTCAAGTACGCCCGCCATACTGTCCACCTGACGACCTCGCCGTCACATCCCTCTATGCACACATCACCACTTCGTCGCCGCTCCTGGGGCCTGCAGGCTGTCCCCGCAACCCCGTGTAACACTCCCAGGGGGCGCCACAACGCGTGCACCGTAGCGCCGGCAACGATGTCGCCCGCCCCAAGACACCTCCGTGCACCCCCATTCTATCCCGAGCAACCACTCTCAATACTGCCGTAGCCAGGCCGCCAGTAGAGACCCCGGTGCCATGGGAATACCCTACAGGAATTTGGGCCTTATTACCCTGGTCGGGACGACCCATGACACCTCACTGTTGTATGCGGCGACCCGGGGCAGGCGACCCTCATGCACGGGGGCAGTACGGCTCACCATCAGGCCGGCACGACCTGTCAAATCGCGTTGGCCGTCATACGCCGCCTGCCAGTACTGCACAATCAGGCCATGAGGGCACTGCTTCTCAGGCGCTACCCCCTCCGCTGCGTCCAGCGTAGGGACGGTAGCAGGTGCACCCACAATTCCTAACCCCATCAATCTGCATCACCCCCGGCCCCACCACGCCGTCACCATTTCGTCCCTGATGCCACAACCAGAGTATCCGCGAGTCGCCCTCCAGAGCCGCCCACCATAGCAGCAGGGGCAGGGCTGCCGACAGCGCACCAGGGCACCGTACCCCTTCCACTCAGACGCTCCTCAGGTCACCCTGGATTGTCTTCCAGGCACTTGAGGACATCTGTCCAGAGTGCCGCAGTGCCCACCTCGCCTTAGGCCACCCCCTATCGGCACGCTCCTTACATGTCCCGCATAGTGGGACGAAGGCACATTGATGAACCGAAACTGACGCTGTCTCTCCGCACCCGGGGCATCGCCGCGGAAGCACAGACTGCGACGGAACGCAGCTACTATCACAACACTGCAACCACAGGTCCTGCCATACATCGCAGCATGCGTCCTGGAGTCCGAGCAAAGCACTCGCCAGCGTGCGTGCTGTGGCACAACTGAGTAGGCTGCGCCTCGCTGCCTCCCACGTGGACACCGGGCGGAGTATTGGTCGCCCGTCAGGCATCACCGGCAGGCCCGCAATCAGCCGGGGCCACCGCGCAACTTTGGGGCTGTGTGTGCCATGTGCCAGGAGCTCCCAACCGTAGTCCCGTAAGACCTCCCCGATGAAATCAACCCTGTCTTGCCCCGGGCCCCTGCCGGATGCTAGAACCAAGCGTTGTCCTCCCGCCCGAGCCTCAATGACCGCCGCGAGGCCCAGAGTGTCAAGGGTGTGACGGGCATCGGCAGCCACGTGGTCGTCCCCCTCTGGCAGAGAGAACATGGCCTCCGTGACGTGGCCTTGGGCGTAGTCGCCCTGTACCCGTGCCAGCTGCTTGGAGCCCACTAACACTGCCATGGACCGCCGCTCTGTGACCGCTAGTATGGCTCGTCGCAGCTGCCGGTCATACAGCCACAACGTACCCACGTCAAGTACGACAGCCACCGCCAGGATACGGAGACTGCACAGAGGTTGCTGAAGGACCGGCAGCACCTCGCGAGGCCAGCCCATGACGTTCCCCACAGCTGGATGGTTGGCGTACACCTGGAGCCAGGGATCACTCTGGCCGTCAGGGCTTCTCACCATGGTACCACGCACCAGGGCCCACGATTGCGCCGACATCACGCGGGACCACTCTCCGAATGCCGTGATGTCCCGTGCCACCCAAGAATCGATCCACTGGCTGAAGGCCTGCGCCACTGCCGCCATCCAGTGAGGGAACAAGGACATGGCCTCTTCGTGCGCGATGCACGACCGTGGCACCAGCAGTGCGTGCAGCGGTGCCCTCTGAAAGGTTGCCCGCAGGTCGCCGGGGAGGCTGGCAAACGGGTTCCACAGCGGACGCTGCTGGATCCTCCCTGCCGACGGGCAGAAGGGTGTGTCACCTCGCAGGAACGCGTATACCGCCCTCCTTCGATCTTGCAGCGGCAGCTGCATGATCTGGGTGCGCCGATGGTTCCTGCGGGCATACACATCTTCCCCAATCTGGACCATGTCCTCCACAAAGAGCCTGGCCTTGGCAGGGCCCCGGGACGACGCCGCTCGCACCGCAGCGAACGGCCGCTTCAAGTCCCCGGGGACGACACCCGCCATCTGGGATTCAGTCCACCTGCAGCCGTGCTCCCTCCACGCCACGAACTTCACCGCCCTGTCTGTCAGGGGTAACTCCGCCATGAACTCCTCCACACGCCTGCACAGGAGCCCTGCCACCTCCTCGTCCCGCGCACACAGCAGGCGCATGTGGCCCATGTCCTCCTCTGGCCCCCCACAGAAGATACAGGGGTGGGCCGATATTGCCATACGCGTGAGCTTCTGTCTCCACCATCGCATGACCTGCATTGTGGACAAGCGACCGTCACGTGCCCGCAGCATATTTCTGTGCGTTGAGCCGTGGTGTACAGCTCCCAGGGGCACCACCTCGCAGGCGCCAGCCAGTGGCGTGCGCGCCCTGGTGCCTGCCGCTAGCGAACGCCACTCCATCTCCCGGCCTTGCTGAAGGGCTTGCATGGATGGCACACGCGGCTCGAGCTCTCCACTATCCCCCGGCACCAAAAGGATGGTGTGCTCCTTTGGTAGGACGAGATGGACAGGCGGGGCCATTGCACGGGCCGCGGCAGAGTCCGGTGCCTCGAGCGGGACCGCCGCCAAGTGCGAGCTCTGCCTCACCACCCAGTGGTGCGGCCCCCCAAACTCTGCGTGGCAGCCGACGCAGCCCCTCCACTATCCAGCTCAGTGCGTGCTGGTTGACCAGATGTGATGTCGGCCCCTTGATGCCACGGTACAGGGCCTCCTGCGCCCTGCGGAGATGCGCTCCTATGATGGACGCATCCACCACGTGCACCGTGCACGCTGACGGGGGCGTGTGCAACAGGTATGCCGCCGCGCCGATGATCTCTGCCTCCGGGACCGTGCCGTAAATGGCACCCGTCCACGTGGGGATTCCCCGGCTGGCCACCGCCACGTTTGTGGCGTCGTCTCCCTGGGGCGACCCGTCAGATGATGTGACTTTAGTCGCCACCGGCACCCAGCAGTACCGGTGGGGTTCCAGCCACGCCACGTCGGAGTGGGGGCTCTGCAGCACTCTTCCAACGGACGCCGCACTGGAGGCCGTGAGCTCCGGGGACAGGACTACCTTCGGCAGATACTCCGCATGTGGTCTCCAGGCCAGGTCACATCCACAGACTGACTTGATGGCGTCCAGGGCGTTGGTATACTCCGCCCCCCAAACCGTTGCGGAGCAGGAGGGCTGGTACACCACCACAGATCCCTGTTCCACCGCGCCGCCATCACGCAACGACGTGATGGCAACGTGCGGATCGTGCGACACGTTGGACATCCGAACCACTTCCGGGACCGAGTACTCATCTGGATCCGGGACAGGGCCTGCTTGTAGCAGAAGGACAATTGCCCACTCGCTGCACCCGTGCACCGCCGCGCATGCCCTGGAAAACGCTGGCCGCCCGTGCACAACCCACAGTGGTGACGGGTTTATGCCGCCCCCTGCGTGTGGAGTGAGAAGGGGGACGGACGCCGGATCGTCTTGCTGCTGGTAACCCTCAAAGACGTCCCCCAACAGAAACTGGAGGGCGGCAATTGGGACGAACGGCATGGATAGCCCCGGGTTGGCCGGGTCCCATCATTCCGCCCTGTACCCGCCC
Source organism: Eutreptiella sp. 'Long Island Sound 2002' (assembly GCA_964036045.1). Lineage (NCBI taxonomy): Eukaryota > Euglenozoa > Euglenophyceae > Eutreptiales > Eutreptiaceae > Eutreptiella > Eutreptiella sp. 'Long Island Sound 2002'. The sequence goes on along the minus strand of OZ038378.1, from coordinate 25,519,458 downwards.
ACCACATACACGTCCCCCACAGTGGACTGTCTATTGCGTTTGCTGGCCTTCTTTCGGCGCACCGGGTGAAGTAGCTTTTGACACATCGAAGGCCAGGAAGTGGTTTTCCTCCTGCCCACGCTGCAGCCTGCGCTGGGCCAGGAACACCGGGGCAGCCGCCGTGGAGCGCGGCATGGCCCCGAACTGCCAGTCGGCAGCCAGTCCCTAGCCTGCCAGGACAGCTGTGAACCTCCGCATGAGGGGAGTCATGAGCATTCGCATGTCTTGCTGCCCCAGTGCTATCAGCCTGTACTCGTCCAGGTTGCCCGTCGCTGTGCCCTTGGGCATCAGCCAGATAATGGCCTCGTGCCAGGACTCCGGGACGTCCGCACCCCGAAGGATAGCCCTGTACGCGTGCACCAGGTGCCCCTGAATTGGTTCAGGCAGCTCTGCTGTGAGGGTAGCCGTGACCCGGTTGGACCCCGGAGCTTTGTCGTCCGCCACGGCCTGCCTCACGGCGTCTTTAAGGTCCTGCAGGGTGTAGTGCTGCAGCCACCTCCATTCCTCAGGCACCCCCCTGGGAATGTGGGCCCAGACCAGCCGCTCGAAGGCCGGCAGCTTCACTGGCCGCTTGGCGTACAGAGCCGCCCAGTACTCCTGGACCTCGCCAACGACGTCCGAGGCCTCCAAGAGCACCTTCTCCGACTCGCAGACACGTACGGACCACAGGCCCGACGGGGCATAGTTCACCACGTTGATGGCCCCCCGTATCGCCGTCCATCGGAGCTGCAGATCCGGCACCCTGCCCCACCAATAGTCCTTGATGGACCAGCGCTTGTTGCTCCTGACGACACCCCGCAGCTCCTCCACGCGTGTCTCTAGCTGGTGGAGCTGTTGGTCCAACGCGGCACGTAGGTCCTCCACCGAAGCGGGGGATAGGTCGGGGTCCACCCGCCGGAGGTGCTATAGCAAGGCAGTCGCTTCCTGGGAGTGGAGTCCGGCCGCCTCCGCGTCCCGTTGCCACAGCTCATGGGCGCGCCAGGCCAGGGCCTTCTGATCTGAGAGGACCTGGGCCAGTGACACCTCCGTCTCCGCCTGCCCGTATGGGTACTGCGGGTCCACGCCCGATGGCATGCGCACTCCCGTGACCCTGGACACGTCATCACGGAAGGCGTACAGCAAATCAAAGAACGCCTGCACCGCCGATGTGCCCATGGTGGTAGTGTCCTGGTCCGACGAGAGCCACGCCTGCAGCCGCCGATCCCCGCAGGCCTTCTGCAGTACTGCCGCTGCCGCCTCACGAACACCCGGGGAGTCCGGGCGTATGGCATGCAGCCTGCCTTGGGCGTGCGAGTAGGCCATCCTGGTGACCCTCTCTTTGCCGGCCACCGCCAGCGAGAGGTCCAGGACCAGAGGGCCATGATCCGACCCCAGCGACGCTGGAGACCGCCCCGGCGCCAAGTGTGGGCGCTCACGCGCCGCCCAAGGGACCAGAGGCGAGTTCAGATAGAAGGAGTCCAGTCGGTGCCCTGCCCTCGTGGGCCTCCTGTCCTCCTCCCGTTCCGGCCCTGCCCTGCGGAAACCACACTGTTCCCACAGGGCTTGGAACCTCCTCGTGGTGGGGTGACATGGGGACTCCAGCCACACGTGGAAGTCCCCTCCGAGGAGCACAGCCCCGGTGCCACCCGCGCTCTTGGCCGCCGCGTACATGGCCACGTCAGCCCGGAAGGACGCCTCAGACGCCCAAGAGTCGCCGCCGCTGCCCGGGCCGTGGACGTTGATGACTGTGAGGGTGCCACCTGCGGTCACCACATCGAGGGCCGTGGCCTTGCCCAGCACGATGTCCACGACGTCTCGAACTTCCTCCGCGGCAAACATGTCCGCCCGAAGGGCAATCAAGAGCCCGCCGCGCACCGCTGCTGCCGACGCCGCCTGGGCATCCACCCCTGGGTACGCATGATACCCGTGGTGACGCCACTGATTCTCCGAGTGCACGACACCCTGAGGGTCCTGCAGGCCGGTCTCCTGGAACAGGCCCAGGATGGCACCCTCGGCCTTCATGACGCCCGCCGCCACCGCCTCACCATCGAGCATACCTCGGGCCACTGGTACGCCGTCCCCCCGCATCGAGCTCTGGACGTTCCAGGACACCTCTGCTCGGGTGTCTGAGGCGGGGCCCCTTCATGGCTGCACGCGCGGACCGGGGCCCCCCGCCGGATCCGGATCACTGGACGAAGGGGGGCCACCAGCAGGTCCAGGGGGACCACCCGCACCCGGCGCGGGTGGCTGGCCAGGTGGCCCCTGTCCCTGTGGGCCTCCGCCCGAGGCGGCCGTTGTCTGCTGAGACCCGGCAGATGCGGCGGGCTCCCCCTCTGCCTGTCCGCCGGATGTACTTGCCGCCGTACTCCCCGTAGAAGTCATGGCCCCACGGCGTGCTGCAGTCCCAATCGCTCCAGATCGCGCCGCCGACGGCGACGCCCCGCGCTCCGCCGTAGGGCGGGCACCCGTGGGCAGCATGAGCGCTCTGGACCTCGCCTGGGCCGACGCGAAAGGCCCCGCCCGGCCCCCCGGCATGACGCCAGCCAGCATGGCCAGCGCCTGGTCCCGTTGCATCGGATCAGCCGCATGGTCCCGCTGGATGTGGTCCAGCAGGTCCTTGGGGTGGAGGTGAGTGGGCCGGCAGTGCGTGCCAGCTGTCCATGTGCAGTGACCAGCTTCATCCAGCCGAGACCAGGGGCAGACGTTGATCGTCTTCGACCCACGCTGCTCCGTGGCCAAGTCACCGCCAAAGTGCTGCAGCACGTACCGGATGTTGGCATAGGCACCATACTGAGGCGGGGGGCTCCTCTTGGACGGCGGCTTGGGCGCTGCTTTCGGGGCCAGCCTCGTCGCCGCGGCCAGGGATGCCGCAGGCCATACCGGTGGCACGCTGGGTGGCTGCGGCAGGTTCAGCATCCCCTCCACGGGAAACTGCTCCTCCACCCGGCGGCACCACGCGTCGGCGAACTTCTCCCGGTCGCCCTCGACCTTCCACCTAGACGTGGAGAACGCCTGGAGCCACGGCCCCATGTTCTCTGCCATGACCGGGCGGAGGGCATCTCCTCCGCTCTGCCGGCGGAAGCGTGTCGCGGCCGCGCCTGTCACGGTCCCTTGGAGGTACAGCACCTCGCCCCCGTCGCCACTCAGTGCACTAAGGTGCAGGGCCTCCAGGTTGGCGGGACGGACCGTGAGCACCGTGCCCTCTCCGCGATTGTACAGGTGCAGTGCCGAGGAGTGGGGCTCCAATGCTGCCACAACCCAGCACCACGCCCGCGACACGCTTTGTAGCAGTGCCAGCAAGGCTGCCCGCCTGTTGCTGGAGGACTGCGCTGCCGGGGCCCTGGGGAGGGCCGCTGCGTGACCCTGCAGCGCCCTGCACACGACAGCTGCATGCTCAGCCTGCCATATTTTGCTCGGGGCTATGGGCCAGACGTCCTGCCCCTGGATCGCCGGCGGTCGCTTGACCTCCACGAAGACCGGCAGCGCCGGCGGGATGTCCTCAGCCCTTCGCCTGTGTGCCCTGCGCACCGGCCTCAGCTCCCTGAGGCACTCCCGGAACACCCTGTAGCAGGCTTGGCCCCTGGACTGCTGCCTTCTGAGCCGGCATGCGGTGACGACAACTCACTCCAGTCCCCCTGTTTCCACCCGAACACAGGCCCAATACTCCGCCCCTTCCAACAACACCAGCCGCCCCAAATCCGCCACGCCCAATGTATGGGTGGGAGGCACCCTCTCCACCCGCAGCCACCGCTTGGCGCTGTCTTCCCACGGCTGGGGGGCATGCATCCGCTGCTGCTGCATGGCGCCCTGCACGTGCTGCAGGGACACCGTCATCAGCATGGACATCCCCCCGTCCACTGCCGCCGCCATACACAGCAGGGCATGTTGCATGCGCGCCCCGGGCAACCCCACGCTGTGCTGGACGTCCGCCAGGGCCTCCAGCACCACTGCAGGCAGCTCCTCTAGGGACGGCAGACGCGCGATGGGCCCCATGTCCCTGTTGAGGACTACCGCCGCCACACACCGCCTATCCAGCTCGGACAGCAGGTTGCCCGGTCTTGGCACCCGAGTAAGGGTGCCGACGGTGGACATGAGGGCGCACACGCCATAGTCCTTGCTGTTGCCGGCTGGCTGCTGCACCTGTGCCGCCCCGGCCGTCGCCAGCAGATGATCCGCGCCCGGTCAGCCCGCTCTTTGACCCCTGGGCGCCATGCGCATCGTCCGGACTGCCATGTCCCATGTGTGTGGCCACTGGGGCTGGGCTCCAGACACCACAGGCTGGCCTAGCAAGTCCACCGTCAACTGCGGTCAGGGGCCAGGAGGTGGTGAGACGTCCAGTGCCGCATGCTCGGCGCCTCCGACCGGTCGAGGTACACCGCCTCTGAGCCACCCAGCTCGACGTACCTCGCAATTAAAAGGGCAGCCGGGGTTTGGTTGTGCCGCTGGCCCTCCCACCTCTCCCTTGGGAGCATCATGGCGTGGGGGGCCAGGCACTGCACCACGTCGGCTGCCAGCGCGACCACGTCGTCGCTGAGCTCCATCCCATGGTCCGCGGCCACCAGGAAGTGGTGCCTGGGCTTGGAGTACAGGTGCTCCAGGGCGCCCCGCAACTCAGCTGGCGAGGGAGAGGCGTTTCCGCAGTCCCGCAGCCAGGGGGGTGCGCCTGGGAGATGCTGCCCTGCTCCTCCTGCCCAGACGGCGGCCCTAAGGACCGGCAGGTCGCGCCAGACAGCCCCAGCAACCTGATCGCGCCAGGGCTGTGGCCTGTCAGCTCCCCATTGGAGGACAGCCACCACCACATGCGTGGTCAGGGGCTCTGCCGTGAGCTGCAACGCCGTCCGCCCATCGGTCTCGATCGCCGAGCCCCGTGGGGCAGTGAAGACGTGGCCACCGGTCCCACGGACCGCCACCCATTCCCACAAGACCGCCACCGTCTCCCAGCTGGGGTGGCTGGTTCTCCTGGGCAGGACCACTACCGGCGAGCACGGGCTGTTGCCGGCCCACACGCGCCATTCGAATCCCACCAGACGCTCTTGACCAGGGGGCCGGAACACCTGGGGCCATGCGTCTGGGAGCCGGCGATGGACGGCGGTCCACACATCTCCCCCGTCAGCCCGCGTGAACTGGAGTCCTTCCAGTATGTCCCTGTCCACAGGGCTGGGGAGGCAGGCAGTGCGAAGCTCCAGCCCCCGGCCCAGGCGAAACCCTGGACCCTCTCGGTCTCCCAGCAAGACCTCCGGGTCCATGGCCGCAAGGCGAGCCGCCACCGTGGGGGGATGCAGGGAGACACTCCACGGCTGGACTAAGACGGGCTCGCGCGGGAGGTCAGGGCAGGCCGCCACAGCACTGCCATCCCTCGCCCGGCTGAGCGCTCTGTCCCACCACTGCGCCCACGCACCAGGCGCTGCCGGCAACGACCAGGACAGGTACGTCATGACCGCCTTAGCCTGCCACTCGCAAGGGTCCATGCCGGCAGGATGTGTGTGCCACGTGCACACCCACCCCAGGTTGGCCTCCTGGACGGTGACCATGTCCCTCCACGGGACCCCCGGGAACGGAGTGAGCAGGGCCGCCATGCCACATGGCAACGCCACCGCCCACTCGGTCAGGCCCCCACTCTCGGCCGCTGGGAGTCCTCCTCCTTGCGCCTGTACCACGACTTCCTGCAGCAACGTTCCGTGGCCCCGGCCGTGGCCCTGGCTATGGTCCAGGCTGAGGGCCCCCACACGGGCCATGGCCTGGAGGATCAGGAGCAATTCCTGGGGTACTCCCCGCGGCACCGGCGGCTGTGGGTGCGCGAACCGGCAGGCATCTGCCCGCATGCACCACCCCTTGGCCCAGTGCCTGAAGTTTTCAGCTCCCCCGTCTTCGGCCCAGCCTTGTCTGCCACTCCCAGCTCCCGTGGGCCCACCTCACGTGCCTCCTTCTCCCTCATGAACTCTGGCTCCTCGTCCCGCTCCATGGCGACCTGCGCCTCTTCACTCCTCCTGCGTTGGTCCTCCTTCTCCAGTGCCTCCGTCGTCGGCGGCGAGCTCGCTGCAGCCGTGAACCTCGTCAGGGCCGCCGCCACAATGGCTTGCACATCCACCTCCTCCCCAGCCACCTCCGGCTGACCCTGCTGCTGCTCCTCCCCCGTCAGCTGCTCCTGCCCCCCCTCATCACCGTTGCGGCCTGCCTCTTCATCACTTCCCAGCGGGACCGCATGTTCGGACCCCTGGGGGGCGGCGCTCCCGTTGAGGCGCGTGCCCACCACCACCAGCACCTTGAGGTCACCGCCGCGGGAGCTGCTGGAGGTGGGGACGAGGACCACCCCATCCCTCATCAGCAGCAGGCGGTCCGCACCGAACACGACCTCTGCACCCTCGGGGTGCACCGCCACCAGGAGCGCATGGGATCCCAGCGCCTGGGGCGTGAGGGGCCGCACGGCCTGCTCGCGACGCCAAGCGTCAGCCCCACCTCGCCACAAGGCCACGTACAGGCCTTCGTCCCGCCGCACGTCCTCCAGCCCTGCCCCGTCCAGCAGCCGCTCCACGGACAGGCGCACCGACAGGGGGAGGCCTTCCTGGGGCTCGGCAGCCCGGACATCACCGGGGTGGTGACCCAGGACCGCCGCGTCCCCCAGCTGGACACAGCGGACCTGGCCGTTGTCCGGGGACGCGGCCACCAGGGCCCTCTCCCGGGCAACCTGCCCTGGGCGCTGGAGCTCGTAGGGCTCCAGGGCGCTCGCCAGCATCCCTGCCTCCCGCCGCCCCGTACCCATGAGGTGGTGTCTGTGGGCACCCTCGGCCGCATGGTACCTGCAGTTTCGCTGCTCACAGCTCCCCAGGGGAGGCGGCGGCACCGCAGTGGGCATGGGCGGCAGCGGGGCGTGGGCCGGGTCCACGTCCATGCCGGCGTAGACGTCGGGCCCGGCGTCGTCCTCATACATGAGAGCCAGCGCCGACTCACCGGGCCCAGACGCCTCTTCGTCCTCCACTTCCTCCGCCTCCTGCTCTTCCTCCGCCCCCTGCCCAGCCGCAACCATCGCCGGCGGCGTGTCCGGCCTCGGCGGGAAGGGCGCCAGAGGCCGCTTGTCAGCGCCTCCGCCCCTTGCCGCCTCCGCCGCATCCAGCCGTGCCCGCAGGTTGTCGGGCAGCCGGGCCCAGCTGGTGCCCGCATAGAGGTCCATGCTGTACGCCAGCCCCGCCAGACGCGGCTCACCGGGCGCCACCTGGCGCCACTTCCGCCACTCCCACATCCAGTCCTCCACTCCTTCCCCCTTGGCACACCTCCCACTGGGCTCCACGACCCCGCCGCCCTCCGCCGGTGCCTGCGCCTCCGGCACACCTCGCCCCGCGTCCTGTCCTCCCGAACCAACCACCTCCGACGGCTTCTCCTTGGCCTCTTCCGCCCTCGGGGCGACAGCCGCGAGCGCCTGCGTGATTAGCTCGCCGGCGTCAGCCCCCCTCCTTCGCGCTTCCGGCGCGGCTCCATCGCCCCCCGTGGCTGTCCGCCGGTACGCCTCCGGGGCCTGCGCGAGCAGCTCGCTGATGTCTTGCGGGCCAGCCGCTGCCGCCTCCTGCGCCGGATCCCCTGCCTGTTCGCCCGCCGTAGGCCTCCCCATGGGGGATGCGCCCTGCATCCCTTGCGTGGGGGGTGGACCACCACTCGGCACCACCGGCTCAGGCCCCGTCGGCACCACGGGCGGGGCCCCGCGCGGCACGGCCAGATCCGGCACCGGGACCGTCCGCGGTGGAGACCCTGCCGCGGTATGCCCCGGCTTGGGCACCGCTAGGGGTCGCGCAGCCGCAGGCGCCCCCATTCTCCCCGCCTCCCCCGGGGGCACGCCACGTGCCTCCCCTTGCGACACCCCCAGCTGCTGGGCGCACCCCGCCAGCGCAGGCACCAGTCCCGGTACCGGCACCGGTACCGTGTGCTGAGGCGGCCGTGGGTGCTGCTGGGGCAGGGGATGCGGGTACACCACATGCTGGTGCGGACGGTGATGGTGATGGTGATAATGAAGGTGGACGGGGTGCTGTGGCACAGCCGCCGGGTGATGGTGATGGTGAAGGTGGACGGGGAGCTGTGGCACAGCCGCCGGGTGTACGTGTTGGTGTGTGAAGTGATGCTGCATCATGGGGAACCCGACAGGGTGATGAAGTAGGTGATGGAGATGGGGTTGGTGGTGGTGGTGAGCCCCAAAAGGCAGGAAGGGCCTGGGCTCGAGGCCCGGGGGCGTCGGCATCAGAAACGCACCCGGCGCCGCATACCCCAGTCGCTCCGCCGGTCCGACTCGGGGCCGCCCGCGCTGCGCGTCCTCGAGCTGCCCGAGGTCTTGTAGACGTCGAAGTAGTCGGTTGAGCAGGTGCACCCCGAACAGCACCGTGCCCGCTGCGAACCGCGCCTGAACGTCAGGCGCGTTGTACGGGTGGGGATCACGGGCCAACATCTGCCGCAAGCAGACGTCGACGAAGTGGTCCCATCCGTTGTCCCTGGCCGGACGGTCCGCGTCCACGCGCGCCTGGAACGCCGCATACGTGTGCGGCCCCTGTCTGACAAGATCAGACATCGTGTCTAGCAGGCGCCGGGCACGTCGCTGGAAGGCTGGCAACTCCGCGGCATTGTTCGGGACAGATAGCAACATTCAGCTAACGAAGGCTGTGTGAGCTATGGAAATGGCAGTGCGGGTGGACTCTGTGGCCCGTCCCACTTGCTGCTGGCCTTATGTTGCACGACACATTGCACGACACAGTGATCCTCCCCTCTTGCGCCCCCCCCCCTTCCCTTTCGTGCTCCTTTGCCCCCGGTGTCGCCCCCTAGGTGTGCTCCTTTGTGCCCCTGCTGTACCCCTTCCACCATTTCCTGTCACTCCTATGGTCTTGCTTCTCACCAGGTTCTGCATGATCTTGCCCTATCCTGCACAATTTCCCCAAAAAATTGTAAAATATGGCTCCTTCACATCCTGATCCCTTGCAATAACCAACTCCCAAGTACAATAGATCAAATCCAAATAATCCACACTGAGGGCTTCCAAGGGTGTTTGAGGTCCCGCGTTGACACTCAACAACTCCTTTCAACACACCGGTCGTCTCACGGTGCACACGGAGACACGGGCGTTGGGCATGTACATAGAATTGCACCAAAATCAATAAAGAAGCCCTGAAATTGGCATATGAACACAAATCAAGCAAAATTGGGGAAAGATGGAAACACACACAATCACAGCCATAGACCCCTCATTCCCTGGACTCAAGACCTTCCCTTGACTCGCCAGCATGATGCCCTGAACCAAGTCAAATAAGATGGCTAAATGCCATGTGTCAAAAGTCACTACACAAACCCCAAAAATGTGTTCACTCCCCAGTCTCTAAATCCTAGCCGAAAAAGGAAGGTGACTCGTCATGGCCTACAGTGGCACTCAAGACCATGCCCTACCCTGACATAATTTTGGTTGGACTTGGAGTCGATTGGGCTTGGAGAATTGCCCCATGAAGATGACCTCACAACATAGCAAAATTAGGTAAACCACACCGTAGTGCCCAAAATTCAATTATATACTCAAAAATGCATACGGCAAATATTCAAATGCTATATGCATGTGTCAAACCGGAGAGTAGTATAAAAGGGTGATATAGACCAGAGGTCCATGGCCAAGAATATCCCAACATTGGCCCCCAAACCCCATCCAGGTATATACATGCCATGCTTCACAAGTCAACTCACGAATTTGAGACCTAATTTTGTGAGGCCTCGTCTGCCACGCCAAAGTGACCCCGTGATCTGGCATATGGTGAGGTGCAACACCGAAGCATATGCCAACATAAAAGCAACATACCATAGTTCACAGATCTCTAGGCACGGTACTGTTAGCCGACCAGTTGAGCACATAAAATACGAAAATGAGCAGAAAATGAGGTCAAAAACATGCAAATGTTGCAAATTTCAAGATAATCACTATAGTATATAACTTCGCTCACCCATGGTCTCAACATATGGTTCAAAACAAAATAGCTTGGGACCATTTGCGAACAATCCCACCAATTGGATCCCCACATGGACGCATAGGGACACCTTCAAACCTCCTCACGACACGCACCATAAAAATGGGAAAATTGATAGTGGCGCTTGTGAGTCGCTCCGTAAGCCTTCCCACATGCACTATATGTGCGGTAGACTCCGTCTAGCGCTATGGAGCACACCATTAGGACATGGGCAAAGCTTTTGCCACGTGCGACTGCATGTATCTTCCTACAACCGGAGATATATAAAATGGGCCTGGGCATAGCGAAGCACATACCATGCATATAACAAATACCCTCAAAAATAGCTCCCACCATGGTATGTCATGACCCTCCATGGCCATAACTTGACGTTAAAAACACGTAGGAACCCAATGAAAGTTTCTATGCAACACCAACACTCATGCGGTACACTCGAAAGTCGCATTACAATATTCGGTTGCATGGTCCAAGAGTTATAAATCACATTCTACGCCTATGACAATTATCCCTTGCCACAGCGGGCATGTGTACACACCAAAGGCGTTTGACGCATCATAAATTAAGTTGAGACCAAGGCGATTCTAGCCCATGTCTCAAAATTGAAATTCCTCGCAGTGAGCTGGAGATATGACCATTCAAAGTGGCCTCACGAATCAATTTTGTTTCGCCTATATCTCCAAGAAAAATGAAGGAGACAACAAAAAGAAGGTTGGTTTGTGATCAGGGAAAAATGTAGGACCACTCGAAATTCACCATATACAGTGCGGCGACCTTGAAATTGAAAATCTGATTCTGAATGTCTGAAAAAATCGGATTAATTTTGCGAGTGTATAACATGAAAATTGCGGAAGCAACGAACCCTTTTCTGATTAAATTTAACCCTTCATCGGGGTTTCCGCTAAAATATCTGGAAATAACAGTTAACCAATAGGTTACCGCAAAATTGCGAGCCAACTGCCAGTCGCCGATACATTGACAATCGAAACGGATAGCTGAAAAATTACGGAAACGTTATGATAATAAAACCCTGTTGATTCCTGATATTTTGATATATAAATCTCACCTGGCGGCGCCTCGGTATTGAATATGGCCGCTCATAGCTGAAATGGCCAAGCCTATCAAACTATCACATCAGGTTAGGTCAGGTGGATGGGACAGTATGATATCAGCCAATGGCGGCTTGCCGGCCCATAGATACACACCCCAAGTGACCCAAAGATGGCCACGGGGGTCGGAACCGGCTTCACCCCCCTTCTCAGAGCGTTGTATCCGCTCGGAAGTCATTGAAGAGAGGACAGGAGGACCCCATTCGGCCCCAATTCCCCCCCCCCCATATCTCAAGGACACACGGAGGCCCCACATACGGCGTAGGCGTCCCCCATGCCCCAAGGAAGGGGTGAGGACACACACGATTGGTGCCCTCCGCCATATCCGGTCTCCTCTTGATCTACAACATGGACCAAGGGGATCAAAGATAGAGAAAACGTTGTCGACCAGTCTAAATACGTATACCACAATGAAATATATATGTGGAGACCGGGTGAAGGGGGTATATGGCCAATCAAGGCCCAATATCCCCGGATGAACGCCCTCGGCCCGTCTCCCAAGCACAAGAACAAACATAAATGCCAAGGGGGATCCATTACGGTGCTTTAGCAGCCACAAAATGGACCAACACGTCCTTGACATCCAAAGAAATGTTCTTTTTCTTTAGATAATCCATCCAGACCGTGGTATACCTCGGAACGAAACTGCTCGGGGGCTCCCACGAATCTCTGGATGCGGCAAATCCCTTCCAACGGACCTTATATAGCCTCCCCCCGGGTGTCCCCGGGTCTGGCTTGTCCATCAGGATCTTCTCAGCGGTGAAGTCGTCGTCCTCACCCTCGTCATCCGAGTCCACATCGCCGGCTGTGAAGTCGAAGGTGACGGGACGTCCGCTGGGTTCTGGTGCTCGGGGACGAAGCTGGGTGTGGTCGCGGTCAAGGATCTTGTTATCCCCCACTCGAACCGCATACACATCCTGCCCAACCTTCCGGCACATACCAAGACGCCTGCCGATGCGTGGACAGGACATCCTTGTGGTGCCGCTCCACCCATACGGTGTCTCTGAGAGCATATTTCTGGACTTTTCCCTGCTTGAAGTACTTGGCCCTCTTCTCATGCTCGTCCTGAAGTGCTTTGCACACCTTGGCCGCCGTGTCGTCCGCCTCAGCCATCATAGCGTTCGCATCCCGGGCCACTTTGCTATGGTTCAACCACGGGAGAGTGCGTGACATTCGATCCCGTAGGAACAGGATACAATGGGGCAACAGTCCGGTGGGCCCTGGAAGGTCGTGGTACGCCTGGAGTACTCTCCACAGCAAAGTGTAGCAATTCCGGCCCGGTTCGTCAATGTGCAGCTGGCGGATCCTTTCGAACATTTGCCGCCAGGCCACCTCAGCCCGGCCATTCGACCGGCTGTGGTACGCCACGGTCTTGGCGTGCCGAATCCCCATGTGCTTGCACATCGTCTTGAACCACGTCCCCACAAATTGACTGCCCCGATCGCTGCAGATGACAGCTGGGACATCAAAAATTGTCAGCCAATGCCTGATCATGGCATTAGCGACGGTCTTGGCCTGCAGACCCACTCCATGCTTATCCCTCTTGTCCTTCTTCTTGGACCTCTTGCCAGGGACTGCAACGATATACCCACTGTGCCTATCCACCGCCAGGATGACACAGTCGTAGGTCTCTCCTTCCACGGTGACCTCAGGCATGGTAAATACATCCATGGCCACGGACCGCATAGCTGCCTCGGGTATAGCCGTATACACTGGGTTGCCCGCTGTGGAATGGTTGGGGCTTTTCGTGCCCCGACACATGGCGCAGTTGCTGCAGTACTTGTCCAGGATGGCGCAGTACCCCGGTGGGAACTTGAAGCGCCACTCCAGGTCCTGCTGCATCTTGTACCGACTAGGATGCATGAGCTGGGCGTTATGCCAGTGGTCAATGAGCTCCTCCATTCGGTTCTCAGGAACCAATAGCTTGTCCTTGAGGAATAAATTATCCCCATCCTCGGTCAAGCCCTCAGGCCATTCGTCGTCCGACGGGGCGCTCACGGCATTCCAGTACCTGCTCCAGTGTTCGGATGCCGCATAGTCGTCCGACCAGTCTTCTGTCAGCACCGACCTGACTAGCTCTACGGGGGCCACCATCCATTGCCCGAGGGTTTCCTCTCAAATTGCTTGGACTCGGGCGCCCCGGAACTTGGCCAGGTCTGTACGGTTTGCCATCACCACAAAGCACTTGACCCCCTCTTGCTCCATGGCCTTCTCCATCTCAATGATGCGCTTGGCCTCCTCGGTCTCCTGGGCGTCCCCATGGCTGGACATGTCCATCCATGCTTTGCCAGCGGGGTAGGCCCATCGACTGAGGCAACCCGCCACAGTGTTGTCCTTCCCCGCGACATATACGACGCTGAGGTCGAACTTGGCGAACGTCTCGTGCCACCGGGCCCTCCTTGCCGCCGGTCCCGAGGGGGTGTCGACGTGCTCCTTGTGCCAGCTCTGTAAGGACTGATGGTCCGTGCAAACCACCACCAGTTGTAATCCGATGTGGCCAGACCACTTCCTGAGCGCACAAACAATGGCGTACGTCTCCTTCTCCCTTGCCGTCCAGGTTTGACGTTGGCCCTCGGCCAGGATAGGGCGCCAAAACGCCATGCGTACGTGCGACCCGTCGTCCCGGACCTGCTCGAGGACTGCCCCTACAGCATAGTCTGTCCGTAGCACGAATCCCTTGTTCAGGTCCACCAGGAAGAGCCCCAGCTGCCCCAGGAGTCGCTCCTTCAGGCGGCTGAACGCATCTTCGGCCTCAGGGGTCCATGCAAGCTTCTTCTTGCTCCCCTTCCGACCATCGAACTTGCCCACCTGCAGCATCTTGTGCAGCGGGCCCGATAGTTCCGCATACATCCGGACATAGCCCGAAAAATAATTGCAGAACCGCATGAAGGATCGGAGTTCGCTGATGGTCTGGGGCTTCTCCCAGTGGTGCAGAGACGCCAGCTTCCCAGGCATGGGACGGCGTTGCCCGTGACCAACCACGTGACCCGCAAACTCCACTTCCCTCACGAAGAGTGAGACTTTGGTGGGCTTGCACACCATGTTGTGCTTGTCCAGCTCGCTGAGCACTCGGCGCAGATCCTTCTCATGCGCTTCGATGAGCTCCTCCTCAGTCATGTCTTCCGTGCCGGACCCAATAATGATGTCATCCACAAAGGGGTCGGCACAGTCCCGGACAGGACCAAGTAGGTCCTCCATCATGCGCTGGAAAGCGGTGTTGCCATTCTTGGCGCCCATAGGCACCACTTTCCACTGCATGGGCCCCAGCGGCGTCGACAACGCTGTGCGGGGCCTGGAGTCCGGGTGTAGCGGCATCTGGTGATAGCCGTGTTTCAGGTCTAACACCGTGAAGGACCGCTTTTTTTGTTGTTTTTGAAGGATGGTGTCGATCAGAGGAAGCGAGTACGAGTCGTGCTCAGTTTGCTCGTTCAAACCCCTGTAGTCAACCACCAACCTCCACACCCCCTTCTTCTCCTTGGGCACGATAAAGGCTGGGCTGGCCCACTCACTGTCGGAGGGTTCGATCCAGCCCCGCTCAATAAACTCGGCCAACAACTTCTTCATGGCCTCCGCCCGATCGCCCTGAAGTAGGTACTCCCGATGACGATAGATCTTGGGGTTCGGCTTCAGCTTGATCCTCCCTGTGCCAAACCTCCCACGATCTGGAGGGTTCTTGTTGGCGACGCCACTGAATAGCCGCGGATAGGCATTTATCAGCCTCTCCTTCAGCTCGGCGACCTTCAGGTTCTCCTGGGCCTCTTCAGCCGCCTGCTTCGGTATCGATGCAACCGACCGCACTGCGGTATAGGCGTCTTCCGGGTCCGAGTCCGACTTCTCCTTGTCCGATATGCCGTCTCCATCGTCGTGGGGCGCGCCTCCCACCGATAATCTTCGAAAATTTGCGGCATTGGCCTGGTTCTTCTCGCTACCGGCCGCCATTCTTGGAAAATCCCACGTCGGCGGGTCCGACCCAACCGGACCATCATATTGGTCCGCTATGTGATCCGTGACCCTCGCCACGAACTCATCCTTCTTGTACTTGCCGGTGACCAACATCTTGTCATCCGACCAGTGCGCAGATGTGGCCATTGCTCGCCCCTTCCTGGCTGCCACACGGTCGTGCATCCCAATCCGCATGTAGTTGACGACGTGGTCGATCTCGGCGTGGGACAGGACGTCAATGCTGAAGCGGTACCCAGAACCCCATGGCTAGGTTACGGCATACAACCGGTCTCCGGTCCACTAACCTCATGTACGGAAGGGAAGACGCCCGTTGACGCCCGGTGCGAGCCCAGCGGGAGCGTGTTCCGTGCCGTAAAGCCCCGCATCGGCAACCGATGCACCGCCAGCGGAGATTTGTATATCAGAATATCAGGAATCAACAGGGTTTTTTTTTCATATTGTTTCCGTCAATTTTTACGCTTCCGTTCTGATATTCACTGCTTTGACAGCTGGCGGTTAGTTCGGGACTTTAGCGTAACCGCCAGTTTAACTGTTATATACAGATATTTTAGCGCAAATCGTGACGAAGACTCTAAAGTCTTCAGGAATTGCATTGATGCATCCGCAATTTTCACATCTTACACTCGCAACCTTAATCCGAATTTTTCAGGATGTCGAAATCGGATTTTCGACTTCGACATCCCCGCACTTGATTTGACCTCTTTCGGGTGGACCTACGTGTTTCCCTATGCACGAATCAACTTTCCTTTTGTCTTGCCCTCCATTTGTCTTAGAGATATGGGCACAACAAAGTTGATTCGTGAGGCGACTTGTGAGGGTCATATCTCGTGCCGCTTGCGAGGAATGACAATAAGGAAACGTGGGATGTATTCACAATACTCCCAACGTAATTTAGGAAGCATTATACGCCTTGCGTTTCCACAAGTGCGCGCTAGCGTAATGGATCATGGTCAAGAGGGTAGAGTTTGCGTTATAATTCTTTGGCCATGATATTGTGTGCGTTAAGATAACTTTGGAGTGTAGCGCGCGAGTGTTGGTGTTGCATAGGAACTCCCCTTGAGTTCCTATGAGCGATTGACACAAAGTTATGCCCTTGGAGGGGCATGACATATCGTTGGGGGGAGCTACCTTTTTGGGCAATATGGAGTATGTGCCTTGTGTTGTGTTGCGTGCCCATTTGGCGGGTCCATCGCTCCAAGCCAAACCCGCCAATGAACCTCATATTGTGCAAGCTCCTTCTCCATACTCCCTACCATCAATTGCAAGCCTAGCCTCCGTGAAGGGAAGCTTGTGGGGCGATCCCGAAGCGATGCGTTGGGAGCAAGGTGTGTGTTTTGCGATTTTCCATAATTTCATGTGCCCACTTGGGAAGTAGCGCTCGTGACCTTTCAAAGCGCCCCAAGTGGAGCACATATGTGGAGTCGAAGGTCATTGGTGTCATATCATTTTGTTTAGAAGGATTAGTTGATTGCACGATCCAAGCCGAAGATATTATAATATAATTGTGCACCTTTCAAGGCACTTTTGTGTATCTTTGTGCAAATTTTGCCGTTTTTTGCCCGTCATGATGTCAAGTGGCGACCCTGTATCTCAGCGTTGCGCTCAATTGACATCATGACACAAGTATGTTCTGAGGGTACATACTTCGGTGCCCAACATATCTTGGACCCGGCGAATAACTCCTCTTGGGCTTGGCATACCGTGGCCGCCATGTTGGCGATTTGGGACTATCCCAAATCATGGGCTCACTTGGCAACCCTGCCATTCCCAAAACCGGAGGAGTTGGGCGACGCCCCAATTACATGTTGGATACATATAACTTGATACCAATCCTATGGCACACTCCGGTCCAAGTCGGGCATGTGCCTCATTTGCCCCAACCATGAGTGTGCGCATTTTTGTCCATTTTGAGCAATTTTCCACTTTTGTTGCCCGCCGTGCACTATGTTTAGCCCACCCGTGCACGCCAGACGCATGGACCAATGGACCATATATGACATTGGTGTTATGCATATTGGTCCCCATGGTTCACACACCACGTGGGCGAAGCGGAGCAACCTTCGTTAAGGCGCTAGCCCAAAGTGAGTGTGGGCAATTTTGCCATTTTGGCATTTGTGGACCCAATTGGGATCGTCACCACGCCAAGTGGCATTGAGATCTTTGGGGACCAAGGGCATGGCAGCCTCCGTCAGACCCCTGGTGGATCGCGTATGGAATGGCGGATCCGATCTCCAAGCCGGCGTGAAGATATACTATTGGGAGCACCCCGGATTTTGGCTCCTTTCAGGCAGCCAAAATGACCCCCTTTTGGGACCCCAATTTCAACCCCCCTTGTGGTCAATTGGTGGCCCCATATCTCTTTGCCCACGGGGATCCCGGACCTAACTTCAAGTTGTACACTCAGATAAGAGTCCTAGGTCCTGCCTCCTAACCTGTGAGCCATTGGCCTTGCCCTGGCCGGGCGAGCTGCGCATCAGAATGGTGCCAATTTTGGTGATTTTGGCATCATGACCCCACTTGACGAACCCGTGGTGCCCTGATGCCGGGACCTCAGAGGGAACCAGGTTGGGTGAGGGCTCCAGGGAGTTCGTACTCGAAAGGGCACAGGGTCAGTTGCCTCGTTCCTACCTCTGGCGGGTCCTGACGAAGGGTCAATTTTGGAGATTTTTGAGCTAATTTCAGTTTGGGCTGAAACAGCCCATTTTCAGCTACCAACTCCTAGGGGATAATGGCGGGGCCATATCTCTAGCTCAGAGGGGAGTTGGGACCTGCCGTTGTGGGAGCATAAGGGACCACTGTCAATTGGCCTTGGAGCCCATTAATTATTCTCGGAACTCGCCTGTGGCTGGGCGGGACACCCCCCCCATTGGCAGGGTTTCAGGGTCCGGACTGAGCAGGGCATGGGTTGTGTTTGAGCCCCCGCCCCCACCAGCCACTGAGAGGGTCGGACCTGGGATCGGGATACGAGTTGGGACTGAGTGTCTATTGTCCTGTGATGCCCTTACCCCAGTCCAGTCTTAACCCCATGTGTACATATCCTGATGTGTTGTTGTACATACTTTTGTTCCCTCTTTGCAGAGTGGCAAGGATTCTGAAACGCTTTGTCACATGACACGAGCGTATTGATGCCCTTGTGAGCGTAGTGCTTTGCCTGCCTGCTCACCTGTGCGTGTCACCGCAGCGTCTTGTGGCCGGCCCCCCACGGGAACGCGTCAAAAGCGTTTCACCGCCGCGGGGTTACCCAGCCCTCGCGTGCCACTCGGGGCCACCAACCCCGAGCAGCGCGGCGCAGCAGCTCGCAGCTCGCAGCTCGCAGCGCAGCGCAGCGGCTCGCAGCGCTGCCCAGCGACAGCGCCGAGCCCGTCACAGAGCCCGCAGCGCCGTCCAGAGCATCGCCCTGACCGCGCCGCGACCGTGAAGGAGGTGGACAGACCAGGACTCCCTCAACAGCGAGTCCAATCGGCCGACCAGCAAGGCCGCACACCCAGTCGCGTCAACCACCTCCACAGCCACCGGCCGACCAGCATCGGCCGCACTCCCAGTCCAGTGCTGCAGCCCCCGCCTCAACAACCACCACCAGTTCGTTGAGTGGAACGAGTGCACACCAAGGACCTCAGGACCAAGTACGCCCCCCGCTGCCATGGTAAACTGGCAAGAAGCGGGTAAGACGTGGCCACGGCCCCACCCCCATGCAGCGCACCTACTGCGTGGGTTGGTTTGGGACCAGCACTACCGCCACACCCACCCCCAGTGCGAAGGCGGCATGCCCGGGAGCTTCGAGCTCCGCACGGACATGGCCCCCGACTGCCTGCAGGCCGTGGAGGACTGGCTGCGGGCGGAAGGGTTTGCCTTCCGCTTCCAGCAGAGGCGCTGGAGGACCTGGACCCGGCCGGACAGGCCCGGCGAAGGGCTGCGCCCCGACGGGATTGAGGAGGACGAGAACTCAAACGAGTACCCGTCAGGCGCCCCGATCAATGTCTCCATATGGGACATGATCGAAAAGAACTTCCCGGAACCGGGGAGCGAGCGCAGGCTGCAGGGCAGCAGCAGCGCGTCTCCGGGGAAGGAGAAGCGGTCCGCCGGGGACAGGAAGCGGGACCGGAAGTGGCGGGAGTACCAGGAGTCCCTGGCCGCCGAAGCCGCCCAAGGAGCCAAGGGCGGAACCCGAGCCCCTAGTCCCCAACGGGCCAATGGCGGTCACCACCCCGGCCACGCCACCCTTGGCGACTTCATCCAAGTCGCCAAGCAGACCCAGGCCAAGCCCTGTCCGCTGCTCCTGAGGAAGTCAGGCCCCAGCAGCGACGTGGAGTCGGCCCACCGCGGGAGGATGCCGGCCGACCAGGCCAGCTCCAGCAGCAGCGTCGCTCCCGACAGGGACGTGGCGCGCGCCTGTGAGCGCGCCTGTGGGGTGCCCTGCAACCTTCGGGTTGCCCGGCAACGGGCCAAGCAGCACAGCGCTGCCGTGGAGGGCGCCGTCGGCATCGCCCAGGAGGAGGCTGCCGAGTGGGCGCATGGCATGGCCATCCACGCCCAGACCGTGGCGGCCATGGCGGCCGACTCACGGCCGTAGCCGCCCATGGGGCAGCGACTGCCCAGGTCAACGGTGAGTTGGCGGCAGCCGACGAGGAAGCCCGCCTGACGCAGGAGGCCATTGCCTGCAAGGAGGCCGAGGTGAGGGCGCTGGAAGAGGCGCTTGCCCAAGAGAGGGCAAAGAAGGAGGCGGAGGAAAGGGCGCAGGTGGACGCCGCCAAGAAGGACGCCATCGAGGCCGCGCGACGGAAGATCGCTGAGGAGAGGGCAAAGACAGAGGCGGAGCTGGCGGCGTTGGAAGCGGACAAGGCTCGGCTGCAGCAGGCCCGGAAAGCCGAAGCGGCTCGTGCCCGGGAGGAAGCCGAAGCGCGAGCTGCCGCAGCCACAGCCGCCGCAATGGAGGAGGCAGAGGCCAAACTCCGCCGCGAGACTCCCCCGGGAGGATCACGAGTGGAGACCCTTCGAAAGCTTTTCGAAGGGGACGCCTCCTCCAAGATGACGCTGAACGAGACGGACACGGGCAGCAGTGGGAGCAGTGGCCCCACTGCCCATCGACGGAGGAAGGGCAAGGGGAAGACCCCCGAGAGGCCGCGGAGGCCAGCGGGTGGACACCCCCACGACAGTGTCCCCTTCTTCACCGCCAGCGACGGGGATGAACGAGGCCGCCGACATCGCCAAGTGGTGGCTTGGACGGGCGGAGGAGGCGGAGACGTCCCCATGGAACCGGAAGGTGAGGATGAGGATCTCCCTCCTCCCTATCGGAGCTCGGAGTCTTCCGAGACCGAGACGCCCAGGTGGGGCGACATGGACGAGGATGACGACATGGACTTCGGCATCACGAAGAAGCGCCCATCCTCGGACCCACCGAGGCGACCCGGCGGAGACCCACCGGGACCCCCTGGCGGAGGATCATCAGGACCCCCTGGAGGACGCCCACCAGGTGGACCCCCTGGAGGCGGACCACCGGGCGGGGGAGGACCCCCTGGACCGGGCAGACCCCGCGGAGGCCCTCCTGGAGGACCCCCTGGGGACCCCGACGACCCACCAGGGAACGGCGACCCGGATACCACCTGGCGGTGGATTGTCTACCTCCGCAGGAGGGTCCAGTTCCTCGAGCACGAGGTAGACACGGGCAAGGGCGAGATGACTCGCATCGCCAGGGTCGCCGCGCGCGCGCAGAGAGAGCTGGACATCGCCAGAGCCGAGACCAAGTCGCTGAACAAGGTCATCAGCGGCCTGCAGCAGAGGCTGGACGCGCTGGAAGCCCGTGGGAGCGTCGGCAGCGACCACCCACCCCTGAAGTCTGGCTCGTCAGACGACGGCTGGGGACCCGGACCAGGTCCAGGCAGACCCCACGCCCCCGGCAGAGCCCCCAGGAGTCGCACCAGCGCCAGTGCCCCCTCTCTCACCGCCCCCTCTCACCACAGCGCAGGCCGCCGCAACGAGCGCGTGCCGCCCGGCAGTGGCAGTGAGGGTTGGCGTGATGAGTGGCTCAGCGCGGAGTACCGCAACCGCCGTGCTCCACCGCGGACACCGGTACGCCCCTGGCGCCCCGCACCAGCCCCGGAGCCAATCCCAATGGCTGGTGGACGTTATGGTGGACTCAGGGATGAGGTCCCAAGATGAGACGTGGACTGGGATGTCAGCGAAGGTGAGGACCTGGACCTGGACCTGGAGGAGTTCGACATCAGCCCGCCGCGTGGTGTACGACGGGAAGCCGCTGAACGCAGTTGCCGGCGCCGTGATGAGGATGCGTACATGGAAGGAGTACGGCGTGAACATCTAGGTTCAGCGTACATGGAGGAACCGCGGCCACAGGGATTCCATGGAGGAGATGGACGTGGCGGCCGTGGGAGTCCGTGGGCGAGGCCGATGGGAACCTCCGTCGACCTCGCGGCCGGCGTTCATGGTCTCTAAGGCCGCGGATGCCGCCTTGTGGGAAGACTTGAAGGACATCAAGCCCCCCATGTACGATGGCAACCCCCTCAACCTCGACCGCTTCTTGGAG
The DNA here is from genome assembly GCA_964036045.1 of Eutreptiella sp. 'Long Island Sound 2002'. NCBI lineage: Eukaryota > Euglenozoa > Euglenophyceae > Eutreptiales > Eutreptiaceae > Eutreptiella > Eutreptiella sp. 'Long Island Sound 2002'. Next base: position 25,497,853 of record OZ038378.1, on the reverse strand, counting down.
AAGCTGGACGATTAGGGGCTGACCGTCACTGAAGACATGCCTCCCGCGGATGCGGAGAAATATGTCTTCAGACGGTTCAGGTACCGCCTGCCGGAAGTGCTCGGAGAGCTATACTTCGTGGCGACCAAGGAGGGGAGAATCAAGACCCTCAAGGAATCCAAGAAGTGGCTCAACGAGCAGGAGCGGGTGGACGCTCCGCAGGTGGCTGCCAAGCGGTGGAAGTCCATCAAGCTTCAGCATGATGGACGGGAGATTCGCCTACGGGACTGGCGAGACTTCCGAGGGCATTACACCCTCCTCCGCCGCAACGTGGAGGATTGGAACGAGGGTGACGAGCAGGCTCGCCTGCTCTCCATGCTGCAGGAGGCATGGATCAAGAGGGTCACCAAGGAGGAATCCAAGCGGGCCAAGTCCAACCACACGGTCAAGATGATGCTCCCCAAAGAGTATCATACGAACGTGGTGGCTTGGACGAGGAAGAACGTGGCCCGGGATGTCAAACGGCACTCCCTGCGGAACGCTCTCCTCATCACCGTCTCGGGCGATCGCGAGAAGACCGCGATGTGGCGCCTTGACGAGTGTGAGTTGAGCGGCCAGACCATCCGTCTGCAGCCCATCCGAGCGCGGATGAGCTGCGACGAGATCCTGGAGTGCGTTGGCGAGGAAGTACTCAAGGAGTACCGAAACCTCCACCACACCCGCGGGTTGAGGCCCGGCGACCGCGACGTCAACTACGTTGGCGAGGGATCTGGCGGGGAAGCTGCCATGGACCCAGCGGGAGCCGGCGGCGATGAGACTCTCGTCGACGATGACGACGACGATGAGCCCGCCGAGGTGGCCGTCTCTGCCTTCGTGGCCAACAACCTGAGCGCGGGGAACAAACCGGGAAACTGGAAGCCCCTGCAGCAGGGTTGGAGGAAGAAGGAGAAGAGGGACCCTCGCCGCATTGGCGACCCTCCGCTGTCCTATGGGGAGTTCATACGAGCTGTGCCCCAGGGCTGTTTCGTGTGTTATGGGAGGAAGAAAGGCTTCAACCATGACCACCGAACATGCCCCACCCACAAGGCCGACACGGAGGCTTACAAGAAGGCGCACGGGTCGAAGAAGCGTGCGCCCGCGGGTATCCGGGAAGCCAAGGTGGAGGTGGACAGGGACGAGCTCTCCAAGCTGGTGTCGCAGGGGACCGAGTTGGCCAAGGAGATCCAGGAGATCAAGAGGAACTGGGTCCCCAGGTCGGACAACAAGAACAAGGAGAACAACCAGAATGACCAGAACAAGGACAAGGACAAGAAGGGTAAGAAAGGGGGAAGGAAGAAGGGCGTCAACAAGGTTGATGCAGAGGAGAACACCCCTACTTCCACAACCGACGCCCCCTAGCGGAGCCCCTGCAGCCAAGGGCCCCAGCTAGGGCGGTCGCAGGATGGTGACGTGGGAAGCGCCCAACCATCCCAGTCGGGAGTCGATAAGCACAAGGGGACTGCCGCGGGCAGAAGGCCCGGTCCGGCACCCAGTCGCGGAGGCGGGGCGAGGGCAAGTGAAGGCAAGAACCCTTGCAACCGTCCGTCCTTCGCGACCAAGAATGTGTTTGATGTACTTCAAGATCTATCCGAGAGTATCGGAGGATCACCCGGACCGCAGCTGGATGCTGCAGATGGGCAGCCTGAGCCCATTGTCCACGACCTGCACCAGTCGCTTGTTGAGCTTCTGGAACGGCTGGAGATCCTGAGCTTGCGCGCTGTGCGCCGAGTTGGGCGTGAGCGGCAGTTGCACCTTAAGGTCCGTGCCTTATGCGGGGAAGTGGAAAAGCTCTTCGACGTGTTGGTCGACACGGGAGCACAGGTCAGCTTGGTCAAGGCTGGCCTACTTCCGCCAGAGTGTCTGACCGACAGTCGGAAACCTGTCAGGCTGAAGGTGGCGAACGGCCAGTACATGGTGGGAGGCACGAAGGAAGCGGCCATTGGGCTGCAGTTCGTGAACCATCGTGAGCTGAGCCGCCCAGACCTCGGCAAGGACATCCTCCTGCAAGGTCGCTTCTACGAGGCCGAGATGGACTGGGACATGATCGTTGGGTACGACTTCATGATGGAGACGGACTCCGGCGTCCTCCCCGCCCAGGCCTCCATGACCCTGTACCAGGACGACCAGCTCTCGTGGCTTTCGTCACCTGAGCACCATGTGGAATGCCAATGGATCCACCCCGAACGCAATCAGCTCGAAGTGGCCAGCTGGACACTGAGCCAACTGGTCCTGCAAACCAGGAGTACGGCGTAATGCCGGAAGTGGCGAGCCGAGTTGTCGCGGACTTGGGAGCGTCGGATCTGGCCCTGGATGCGTTCTCTTCAGGAACCTCTGCCCATCTTCGGGTATGTGAGAAGTACTGGGGCGCACAGGACTCCGCGTGGAAGAAGCACTGGGGTCCGCATCAGGGCTTGATGTGGATCCATTGCCCTCGATGGGACATTCCAAGAGCGATAGCGAAGATTCGCAAGGACCGCTCCAAGGCAGTGCTGGTTGTTCCTATGGGATGCACCGAGGAGGAAAGTACCCGGCATTGGGTAGCCTCACTGACCAACATGACCTTAAACAAGGTCGTCCTACCGGCTGGAGAGAGTGTCTATCAGGACGCTAAGGGACAGCCCATGCCACCCCAGAGATGGCCAACAGAATTCCACTATGTGGATGGGGGCCTTGATTCGTGTGTGTCAACCGCATCGTAGCGGAGCCTTGGAGGCAATGCTTTGCGGTTCCCCCGGTTGACATCGGAGAATCGGAAGACCCCCTCACAGAAGAGGAGCTGGATCTGGTTCAGGGGTATATGGATCAGCCCTTTCACGACTGGGGAAACCAGCGTGAGGGCAAAGGCCAGGACAAAGCCTGGTGGGAAGTGGACTCAATCGTCTCCCGTTCCTATGATGGGAATACCTTCGTTCAGAGGGTGCTGGATCACATGTCCAGCCAGGACGAGCCGCCTGTCGGTAACCCACCCACCTACGGCGATCTGTTCCGAGGCAAGACCAGAGATGGCCCTTTGGGCCACCTGGGAAGACCACCTGAGCCAAAACCGAGCGGGGTCGCTGCCCCTCAAGTAAGCTCCAAGGTTCAAGTGCCCGGAGAAGCCAAGGCGGAGTCCGATGACTGCCCCAAGATCCAGGCATTGAGGGCCAGGCTGAAGCAGAAGTATGGTGATACCTTCTTCAGCGGTAAGCCTGTGTTTCCCCCACCGGTGCGTGGACCGTATGGCGAGGCCAAGATACGACTGAAGCAGGACCCCCGTGTGTATCGTCACCGGGAGTTTGCCCTGAGGGGCGAGAGGAAGGAGGCCATGGTGAAGATCCTCCGTGACTTCATCCAGAGAGGCTGGCTTGAGCCGTGCCACTCCGAGTGGGCCTCTCCGTGCTTCGTCGTCCCCAAGAAGGTGGCCGGTGAGTGGCGGCTCGTGGTCGACTACCGCGGCCTAAACGCCCAAACGCAGCATGACAGCTATACGCTGCCCCTCATTGAGGACATGCTGCAAAAACAACACCGGCGGAGGATCTTCACGGTGATTGACCTGAAACATGGTTATCATCAGATGCCTCTCGCCGAGGAGTCCCGTGCCTGCACAGCCATGAGCACCCCAATTGGACCTCTCCAGTGGAAGGTGATGCCCATGGGCGTTACCAACGGCAATGCGGCTTTTCAGCGGATGCTGGAGAACCTGCTTGAGCCGGTGCGTGACTGTGCGGACCCCTTCGTGGACGACGTGATCATCGCGTCCGGGGACCCCAGTATGAGCTACGAGGAGCTCCTGGAGGCACATGACAGGGACGTCACTCGAGTGCTGGACCTCCCGGTTCGGCACAAACTTACGGGCAGCAGTGACAAGGCCACCATTGCGGTAAGCGAGGTGGTCTTCGCTGGCCACGTAGTTGGGAACGGGCAGCGAAAGCCCATACCTGGCAAGGTGGCTGCGATTGAGCACTGGGAAAAGCCCAAAACAGTCTCTGAGCTACGGGCGTATCTGGGGTTCTGCAATTACTACTCGGGGTATATCAAAATGTATGCCGAGTATGCAGCCCCCATGACGACCATGGTCAAGGGCAACCGAGAGGAGACCAAGAAGGGGTCCAAGAAGGCTCTGGTCTGGGATGCTGATTCCGACCGTGCCTTTGAGGGGATGAAGCAGGCGCTGCTATCCGCAGTGGGTCTGCACCTCGTGGATCCCGACCGAGGGTTCGTCCTGCGCACCGACGCTTCCGACTACGCCGTGGGCGCTGTGTTGGAGGAAGTGCTTGACGACGGGAGGCACGTGCCCGTGGCCTTCTGGAGCCGAGTCCTGACGGAAGGCCAGAGACGGACGTGGACGCCCCGTGAAAAGGAGGCGTATGCCATCGTCATGGCTCTCAGGAAATGGGCTGGGTACATAGCCCTCCATCCCGTCACCGGCTGCACCGACCATCAGAGTCTGCAGTCGTGGCACAAGGAGCACGTGGACATCCCCTCTGGTCCCGCCTCCCAACGGGCAAGATGGCATGAGACCTTGGCCAAGTTCGACCTCACGGTTGTGTATATTCCTGGGAAGGATAACACCGTGGCGGACTGTCTCAGTAGGTGGGCCTATCCCGCCAGCAAGGGCATGACGGATATCTCTGCCCCTGGCGATGAGGCTGAGACCGCTGAAGCCAAGAAGATCATTGAGATGGAGCGCCTGATGGAGGAGGAGGGTATTAAATGCTTCGTCGTCATGGCTGCGGATGCCCCCCTCGGAAAGAGGGTGAGCAGAGCGGTCAGAGTGCTCGCCCCTGAGGGAGCTGAGTCCGACAAGCACCTCTTCCCGGAGTCTTGCCTCCAGGACGACTTAACCGACGATTACGCCAAGTCCGAGGCCTTTGCAGCCGAGTATAGGGCTGTGACCGACCCTGACGACGGGCAGAAGTGGCCAAAGGGGCTGACTGAGGAAGATGGCAAGCTCTACCGTAATGGTAAGCTGCTAGTACCGGAGTCCCGGGTGCTCGAGCTTTGCGAAGCTTGGCACCTCCACATGCTGCACCCAGGGGTCAAGGAGCAAGCCCTTGACATGCAGCGTCGGTTCGAGATCGACCATATCGTTCTCTACATCGCCATCAAGAAGGTCAGGAAGGGTTGCTCGGTCTGTCAGGCCTGCAATCCCGATTACCGGAACGTCAAGGGGGAAGCCCAATGGACCCCGGTTCCTGACCAACCCATGGAGAGCGTGGCCATGGATGTCTTCTCCATGCCCGAAGTGCACATTGGCAAGGAGACCTTTGACTGTGTGGTTCTTTGTGTGGATCGCCACAGTGGCTACGTAGTAGCCGTTCCGGCACGCAAAAAGGGGTTGCTTGCCAAGGAAGTGGCAGTCATGATGATTCGTCATTGGCTGACCGTCTTTGACATCCCCCGCACCATTTGCAGTGACCGAGGGCCCCAGTTTACTGGTGGCTGGTTCAAGGCTATGTGTTCCCTCATGGGAATACGTCATGCCAAGAGCGTCGCCTATCTCAGCCGGTCTAACGGCCGTGCTGAAGTGGCTGGACGGCAGCTGTTCGAGAAGCTGCGCAAGATTCACATCACCAATCCGCGTCGGAACTGGTTTGAGGAGATGTGGCCTGCTCTGAAGGCCCATCATGACACCCCCACCCCGGGTGGTTTGTCAGCTCACCAGATTCTGTTCGGCAGGGACCCCCTGGGTCGGGGACTTCCCTTGTCTGGTGATGGCATGGCCATGGTTGCCAAGGAATTCTTCGCGCGGCAAGAGCAAACGGCGCGGGACATCCGCCAGCAGCTCGAGAAGGAGCATGCTGAGCGTCAGAAGTCCGCCCCGAGCTCGACAGCGCAAAAGTTCAGGCTGGGGGACCCGGTGTGGGTGATCAGACCCCGCCCTATGGGCACCCACCGCACCAAAACCTGGTTCACAGCCGGAGAGGTGGTCCGCAGGATTGGTGAGGACACCTACCGCATCAAGGTGGGTCACGGACAGCTCCGGGAGCGCCACGAGAGTGAACTCCGTGTGCGGGAATCGGACCTCCGTGGCCAACATGTGTCCCTGAGCTATGCCGCGCATGAGGCCGATTCGGACGACGACTATGCTGAGCAGGACGACTATACTGTCGAGAAGATCCTGGCTCAGCGTCCGAAAGCCTCGGCACCCGGAGGTCTGGAGTTCAAGGTTCGTTGGCGAGGCTATGGGCCGTCCCACGACACCTGGGAACCCGTCTCCTCGTTCGTGCCGTGGGTCAATACTCCCTTCATGGAGTACATCCGCAAGCATAAGACCAAGATCCATGTCTCGGACTTGGCAGCACTCACCCGGGCGATTGCAGCCAGGAGTGCCTGATCAGCGCCCTGAGCTCTCCCCTGATGCATTTTGGGCGCTTGTGAGGTCGACGGATTGTCCCTTACTTGCTTGCTCTCTTACATCTTTCGGTGACCTGCCATCAGAGTGGCCATATACCCCCCCCTGCTGAATCCAGAGGAGGATGGCCCCTCTCTTCAACCTCTATTCGTCACTCCCCCCCCCTGCTGAATCCTTGGGAAACCAGGTAGGGCGACTGACCTTCATATTTTCTGAGCTCTTGGGGCCTTGAAGCCCATATGACGTTGCGCAACGGATGCCGCTGTCATCGGCATTGCGATTTTTTGGCCTGTGGTCTGGTCCCATGGCACTTGCGGGATCCAGACCAGTCGACGTGTGTCTGCAGACTATATATGGCCTGAACTCAGGCGCTTTCCTGTCCAGCCTCCTGGATATGCCTTATCCTAACCGGGGCGTGGTTTGGCACTCTGTCCAGAGTGTGTTTACACGCCTGCTTACCTGATTATTGCTTACTTTTTCTGTTCCCCAGGATATGTGCATCTGTATGTTCAGTGTTGTCAGTCAGTTGACTGTTTTTTCCCCCCGACGGGATGCGAATCGACTACGAAGGCGCCCTGAGTCGCCGTTTACATGTTTTTACATAGGGTCCAGCTTGAACCAGTACCTAAGTACAGATTCTTCTGTTTGAGTGCCGTGATACTGTGTGCCCTATTCGCTGTGATGTGGAGATCCTGATGGCGCCAGGCGGGAAGCCCAGTTGCCTGACTACACTCCCAGCGGTCCGCCACTGTCAGTCCCAGTGTGAGCCTACCGACTCGCAGACGCACTTGCAGTCGGATGGCGGCCTCCGGTGCTCCTGACCTCGGTCAGTCTGCCTGGGAAACTGGTGGTTTGAGGAGTCGACGCCTCCGCCCACACTGCATGAGGACTCCCTCATGTATGGCCTTCGTGGTAATAGGGCGAGGGAAAAGACAGCCTTGATGCCCGATCCCTTAAGGAGGAGCTCGTTCGGCTGTACCACTCTGGACTCGCGTCGTATGGATATGGACATGGTGCGCCCGAGGAAGGACCCGTGGGGACTCTCCCCCAGCCGGCGGGCCTTGGGAAGCTTGGGGTAGCCTGATGGATCTTTGTGGTCGCTCTCGACCTGTGGGACCACCTCGGTCGTTGTGTGACGCCTATGTTGGCCGTGTATGCCACTGCCACTGTGGTGGTGACCGTAGCAGCCGGCACCCGGTGCGCCTGGTATGGGTTAACGGGTCCTTTGGATGCCGAACAATCGCCGCCAGCTCCCGGGACTTGATACTTGATACCATACTTGCAGTTACTAAGAACTACAGTACCGTACCTGTCTCACTGTGGGATTTGGGCAGCCTAACCTGCGAATCAGCCTGAAAAAGGATGTGACACCCCCCCCCCCTTCAGGAAATGGTCCTGGGTACCCGCTGCCATGCGTGGGTGTTATCGAGCACCCCCCAGGGGTTTGCTCTAAGGAGGGGGGTGAAGCGGTACCCAGAACCCCATGGCTAGGTTACGGCATACAACCGGTCTCCGGTCCACTAACCTCATGTACGGAAGGGAAGACGCCCGTTGACGCCCCGTGCGAGCCGTAAAGCCCTGCATCGGCAACCGATGCACCGCCAGCGGAGATTTGTATATCAGAATATCAGGAATCAACAGGGTTTTACTTTCATATTGTTTCCGTCAATTTTTACGCTTCCGTTCTGATATTCGCTGCTTTGACAGCTGGCGGTTAGTTCGCGACTTTAGCGTAACCGCCAGTTTAACTGTCATATACAGATATTTTAGCGCAAATCGTGACGAAGACTCTAAAGTGTTCAGGAATTGCATTGATGCATCCGCAATTTTTACATCTTACACTCGCAACCTTAATCCGAATTTTTCAGGATGTCGAAATCGGATTTTCGACTTCGACATCCCCGCACTTGATTTGACCTCTTTCGAGTGGACCTACATGTTTCCCTATGCACGAATCAACTTTCCTTTTGTCTTGCCCTCCATTTGTCTTAGAGATATGGGCAAAACAAAGTTGATTCGTGAGGCCACTTGTGAGGGTCATATCTCGTGCCGCTTGCGAGGAATGACACTAAGAAAACGTGGGATGTATTCACAATACTCCCAACGTAATTTAGGAAGCATTATACACGTTGCGTTTCCACACGTGCGCGCTAGCGTAATGGATCATGGTCAGGAGGGTAGAGTTTGCGTTATAACTCTTTGGCCATGATATTGCGTGCGTTAAGATAGCTTTTGAGTGTAGCGCGCGAGTGTTGGTTTTGCATAGGAACTCTCCTTGAGTTCCTATGAGCGATTGACACAAAGTTATGCCCTTGGAGGGGCATGACATATCGTGGGGGGAGCTACCTTTTTGGGCAATATGGAGTATGTGCCTTGTGTTGTGTTGCGTGCCCATTTGGCGGGTCCATCGCTCCAAGCCAAACCCGCCAATGGACCTGATATTGTGCAAGCCCCTTCTCCATACTCCCTACAATCAATTGCAAGCCTAACCTTCGTGAAGGGAAGCTTGTGTGGCGATCCCGAAGCGATGCGTTGGGAGCAAGGTGTGTGTTTTGCGATTTTCCATAATTTCATGTGCCCACTTGGGAAGTAGCGCTCGTGACCTTTCAAAGCGCCCCAAGTGGAGCACATATGTGGAATCGGAGGTCATTGGTGTCAAGTCATTATGTTTAGAAGGATTAGTTGATTGCACGATCCAAGCCGAAGATATTATAATATAATTGTGCACCTTTCAAGGCACTTTTGTGTATCTTTGTGCCAATTTTGCCGTTTTTTGCCCGTCATGATGGCAAGTGGCGACCGTGTATCTCAGCGTTGCGCTCAATTGACATCATGACACAAGTATGTTATTGGGGTAAATACTTCGGTGCCCAACATATATTGGACCCGGCGAATAACTCCTCTTGGGCTTGGCATACCGTGGCCGCCATGTTGGCGATTTGGGACTATCCCAAATCATGGGCTCACTTGGCGACCCTGCCATTCCCAAAACCGGAGGAGTTGGGCGACGCCCAAAAGATATGTTGGACACATATAACTTGATACCAATCCTCTGGCACACTCCGGTCCAAGTCGGGCATGTGCCTCATTTGCCCCAACCATGAGTGTGCGCATTTTTGTCCATTTTGAGCAATTTTCCACTTTTGTTGCCCGCCGTGCACTATGTTTAGCCCACCCGTGCACGCCGGACGCATGGACCAATGGACCATATATGACATGGGTGTTTTGCATATTGGTCCCCACGGTTCACACACCACGTGGGCGAAGCGGAGCAACCTTCGTTAAGGCGCTAGCCCAAGGTGGGTGTGGGCAATTTTGCCATTTTGGCATTTGTGGACCCAATTAAGATCGTCACCACGCCAAGTGGCATTGAGATCTTTGAATACCAAGGGCATGGCAGTCTTTGTTCGACCCCTGGTGGATCGCGTATGGAATGGCGGATCCGATCTCCAAGCCAGCGTGGAGATATACTATTGGGAGCACCCCGAATTTTGGCTCATTTCAGGCAGCCAAAATGACCCCCTTTGGGGACTCAAATTTCAATTCCCCGTGTGGTCAATTGGCGGCCCCATATCTCTATGCCCACGGGGATCCCGGACCTAACTTTAAGTTGTACACTCAGAGAAAAAATCCTAGGTCCTGCCTCCTAACCTGTGGGCCATTGGCCTTGCCCTGGCCGGGCGAGCCGCGCATGAGAATGGTGCCAATTTTGGTGATTTTGGCATCATGACTCCACTTGACGAACCCGTGGTGCCCTGATGCTGCATTCTCAGAGGGAACCAGGTTGGGTGAGGGCTTCAGAGAGTTCGTACTCAGAGGGCACAGGGTCAGTTGCCTCGTCCCTACCTCTGGCGGGTCTGGACGAAGGGTCAATTTCGGAGATTTTTCAGCTAATTTCAGTTTGGGCTGGAACAGCCCATTTTCAGCTACCAACTCCTAGGGGATAATGGCGGGGCCATATCTCTAGCTCAGAATGGAGTTGGGACCTGCAGTTGTGGGAGCATGGGGGACCACTGTCAATTGGCCTTCAAGCCCCTTGGTTCCCAGGAACTCGCCAGTGGCTAGGCGCGACACCCCCCCTATTGGCAGGGTTTCAGGGTCCGGACTGAGCAGGGCATGGGTTGTGTTTGAGCCCCCGCCCCCACCAGCCACTGAGAGGGTTGGACCTGGGATTGGGATACGAGTTGGGACTGAGTGTCTATTGTCCTGTGATGCCCTTACCCCAGTCCAGTCTTCACCCCATGTGTACATATTGTGATGTGTTGTTGTACATACTTTTGTTCCCTCTTTGCAGAGTTGCAAGGATTCTGAAACGCTTTGTCACATAACACGAGCGTATTGATGCCCTTGTGAGCGTAGTGCTTTGCCTGCCTGCTCACCTGTGCGTGTCACCGCAGCGTGCCGTGGCCGGCCCCCCACAGGAACGCGTCAATGCCCTCCATCGGCTGATCTGTCCCCTCCTTGGGCTCAAACATGGCCCGCATGGGCACCGCCTCAACCCTACGGATGAATGCTTCATCACCTGTCGGCTGGGCTTGCGCCCCATCCACCAGGGAAGCCTTGGTACCCCACGCTTGACCCGGGGAGGGCATTGATAAACCCTTGACGTCGATGAACAACTGCTTCTCTGGCCCGAATGACATCTCGTTCAGGGTGATTGAGTCCAGCGTCGACACCAGACTTTCCAGCGGACCTGGGGTGGATCCTATGCCGGTTATGACCAGGATCCCCTTCGCCCTATCCGCGACGATCTTCTCCACCGTACGTCTGGTATTTTCCAGGGAGCCATGCCAATACATGGGCACCCACTCCTTCAAACCCCAATGCCTGTGCCAGGCTGAGTCTCCTTGATGCCAATGCCTCCTACACTTCCTCAACAGTGGGGCATCCCGGGAAGCGAAGACGTCCGTCTCGGGTGCTTCGGCTCCCAGCGTCTGAATCATCCTGGCATACACCGGCGGCGCCATTCCATATTCCGTGAGCTGAGCTCTGCGGTCTCCTCTGGACTTGGCACCCACAGCTTGCACCGCTTGGGCGATCCGATCCTCTTCCTCAGCATTCCATTGGAATGATCCGCATGCATAGTCCGTGGACAGCCATGTAAGGCATTCATCATCCTCCCAGACCAGCGTTGCACGATGGGGAAGGGCTCCAATGGCGTTTCCCACCATGAAGTCATACCCCATGATCATATCCCAATCAGTAATGTCGGCCACATAGAAGTTCCCGGATAGAGTGCTTCTCTTCGCCAAATCAGGGCGGTTCAAGCGCTCATGCTCCGGGAAATCCATACTGATAGTGGCCTCATGGGTGCCACCACCCATAATCTCTCCATTGGCCACCTTCAGGCCTACCGGTCTACGGCTGGGCTGCAGGGATTCCTCCTTGAACAGCCCCCTCCGGACCAGGCTCACCTGGGCACCCGTATCCACCAAAACATCCAGCACAAACTCCTGTTGTCCGCACTGTACACGCACCTTCAAGTGCAACGGCCGCTCGTTACCCTGCGGTGTATGGACGACTCTCACGGCATGCAACTCTAGCACATCCGGGTGCATCAGGACTTCGAGGGTATGGTCACGGATGGTGTAGATCCTCGGCTTCTCCTGCCCGTCCGGGGGGCTCTCCGTGGTCGCTCCTTCTTTCTTGCCACGTCCCTTGCCCACATACACTTCCCTTGGCAGGGCGCTCCAGGGGTTGGGAGTGACGAAACTCAGTGGTTTTGGCTCTTCTGGAGCCTTCTTCGGCACCCGATGTGCCTTCGCTTTCTCTAGAATTCCACCGATTTTCGGAGGAGAGGCATCCGGGGTCCCACTCCCGTGGGGGCTCCTCTAGACTTGGCCTGCCGAAGCTCCCTCCTGCTGCGATCCGCCCAGACTTTGTCCACCACGTTGCTGGGCTTTGAGTTCCTTCAACGTCCTCAACATGTCCTCAGCAACCTCCTCGATCGACCTCACGCGTCGGTCTGGGCCGGGTCCTTCACCATAGCCTTTTCTTCTGCCTTTCCCTTGGCCCTTTCCTTGGCCTTTTCCCCTGTCTCCGCCCTTTGCCTTCCAATCAGCAATTCGTTGCTCCTTAGGCTTCTTGTCGGGACGGGCGGCAAAGTAGGCCTTCTTGTCAGCCTCATATACCTTGCAATGCCGGTGGTCATGTGCCTGGTTGTTCCCCTTGCCGTAGCAGACCCAGCAACTGTCGTGCTGTGATCTGTACTCGCGGAACGAGAGCGGCGGGTTCCCGATCCTCCGCGGTACCTTGCGGATCTTGGCCGCTTCCATTCCCTTCCTCCGCGGTGCCGACCGTGTCCTCCTTGACCTCTCGGTGTTGGTGATCTTCCCGATGACCTCGATGTCCATTGCCCTGTCGATCCTGCACGTGGGCCTCGTTCTTAGCGTTGAGCTTCAGCTCCACCGTGATGTACTTCACGATCTCGTCCAGGCTCATGCGGGCGAAGATGACCTGCATCCTCAGTGCTCTCCGCGCCTCCACTCCGCGTTGTTGAGGCGCATCAGCCTTTGCCCCATGGTGTCACCGAATACCTCCCCGTAGACGCTGTTCTTCAACCCCAACGTTCGGCTGGGCTCGCCGAGGTTTCGCCGAAAAAACTCCATTATTCCGGCGTGGGTGTCCTCCGATGCCATGATCCGTACGGCCACGGGCTTCTTTGCTCTCTTCTTCTCCTCGTCCTCCACCTTCTTCTTCCAGTTGCCAGGGAGGACGCCCTTGAGCAGGTGTCGGATCTCGCTGGACTCATTCCAGTCCTCCACCAGCTTGAGGCTTCTTCGGGTACTTGCGGATGTACCGATTCCATTCCCGGACCCTCAACTCCCTGCGCTCCAGCGGCAGCAGAATGGACCACAAATCCTCCAACCTCTGGTTGGGGGCGTCCACTCGCTCCTCGTCTTCCAGCCACTGGAGGCAGGCCTGCTCCGTCTGGATCAATCCCTCGCGGATCTGATCCCTGAGCTCCTCCTTCAGGTTCTGCGCCAGCCTGTGTGGGAATGTCCGACATACCCACTTGTTCCTTGGCGCTCCCTTCATCTCGCCGACGACCTCCTCGGCGAAGTCCTCCCAATCCAGGATGAAGTCATCCAGGTTGGAGGGGTTGCCATCGTAGTAGGGGATTTTGATTCCCCTGAGGTGGTCAATCCTGATGGCGTCTCCGACGTCCGCAGCCACCACTCCACCGAGATGGATACCACCTGTGGCCCGGGGGTGTGAGTACACTCCCCGTACATCCCTCTCCTCCATGAAGTGCGGTCCAGTTGGGCCTGAACCCATGGGGTTTGGGATGCGGGAAGGACTTGCTCAACCGGCTGTCCATATGCCCGTAGTGGGGTCCTTCACCCACAGGTTTCCGCCTGGATGGCCTCGACCATGTGCGTCGGCCCTTCCCATGGTTCGCCCCTGCATGGTCTGGATCCTCTCCTCCGCATAAACTGCATGGGCAGTCATAGCGGTGGGTGGATCCTGGGCGGCATGGGACATCTGTACCGTCAGGCTCCTCAGGTCCGTGGTTGCGTGCTCTTCCTGCATGGACCCAGCCGGTGCCGTATGCTCCCCGAGCATTATGGATTCGCTGAACATGGGAACAAACGGCAGCGCACCCGGGTCAACACGCAGAGGCGCGTAAGGTGCCTCTGCAGGGCCGCCCATGGGTTTCTCCATGGCGCTCCTGAGGGTCTTAACCCGCTCCACCAGCTCTGCCGTTGCCGGCCCTGCTGGGAGCTCCGGACCCGAGGCGAGGGGTTGCAACTCCTCCAGCCTTTTCAGGCGTCCCGACATGTCCTCCACCAGGTGGAGGAGGCTGTCCACCACTCGCTGCTGCTTCTGCAGGGCCATCTCCGGCTTCTCCCGGTACCGGTCCTGCTCCGCTCGCAGCTCCGCCATGACTCTCTCCGCTTCCGACTGGTCATCCAGGATCCCCGCAATGTCCTCCTCTAGGCCGACCTTCTGGTTGTCCAGGCGGTTGAGGTGCTGCACGATGGCGTCCATCCCAGTCTTTGGGTACTTGCCGATGAGTAAGGATACGTGCTCGCAGTGGCACGCAACGTGCTTTCCACCTGATCCGGCGCATCCCGGGGTTCCTGGCGCCTTGGACTCCTCCGCCATGGGTGTGTTGCCCATGTTATCCCGCTTTGGCTCCGTGTGCCGGGTCACAGGCGCCGTTCTGGCTCTGGTAGGCCTCTCCAACGCCTCAGCGTCATGCTCCAGGCTGGGTTTGGGGGCCCTGTGCGCCCTTGTGGGCGGTCTGGCCATCTCCTCCGACTCCAAAGGGAAAGCGGTCCGATAGCCATCGGAATGCCCCTCGGAATCTGCAGCTGACCACAGCCTGACCGGGCAGGGATCCGTCTCCATCGCCCTGGCTTCCGCCGCGGGTTTTGGGGACCCGCGCTTCCGGTAACGCCGGGCCCTGCCGTTGCTGCCAGTCTCCTCCAACTCTTCCGCAGCGGAGAGGAGATTGCAAGCCTTGCGGCATTGCCTTTCACTCATGGAGGCCAGGTCCTCCATGTCTAGCCCATGTCCTACAAGGGCTCTCCGTCCTGAGCATCCTTGCTCTTCTCGGGCTTCCAAGTCCGGCATTGACTCCACGGACTCGACGATCTTCACCCGGGGCGTCCCTGGGCAGGGCTCATGAGGGCCCAAGTCCCCGGTGCGGCGGTAGGGGGCAGGTAATCCTCTGCTACCATAAAGAAGGTCCCTACCAGGACTGGCCCCTGCTGTACCCCTTCCACCAATTCCTGTCACCCCTATGGTCTTGCTTCTCACCAGGTTCTGCATGATCTTGCCCTATCCTGCACAATTTCACACAAAAAATAGTAAAATATGGCTCCTTCACACAAATCTTGATCCCTTGCAATCACCAACTCCCAAGTACAATAGATCAAAATCAATAAAGAAGCCCTGAAATTGGCATATGAACACAAATCAAGCAAAATTGGGGCAAGATGGAAACATACACAATCACAGCCATAGACCCCTCATTCCCTGGACTCAAGACCCTCCCTTGACTCGCCAACATGATGCCCTGAACCAAGTCAAATAAGATGGCTAAATGCCATGTGTCAAAAGTCACTACACAAACCCCAAAAATGTGTTCACTCCCCAGTCTCTAAATCCTAGCCCAATAGGGGAGGTGGCTCGTCATGGTCTACAGTGGCACTCAAGACCATGCCCTACCCTGTCATAATTTTGGTTGGACTGGGAGTCGATTGGGCTGGGAGAATTGCCCCATGAAGATGACCGGACAACATAGCAAAATTAGGCAAACCACACCATAGTGCCCAAAATTCAATTATATACTCAAAAATGCAGACGGCAAATATTCCAATGCGCCATGCATGTGTCAAACCGGAGAGTAATATACAAGGGTGATATAGACCAGAGGTCTATGCCCAAGAATATCCCAACATTTGCCCCCAAACCCCATCCGGGTATATACATGCCATGCTTCACAAGTCAACTCACGAATTTGAGACCTAATTTTGTGAGGCCTCTTGTGCCACGTCAAAGTGACCCCGTGACCCGGCATATGGTGAGGTGCAACACCGAAGCATATGCCAACATATAAGCAACATACCATAGTTCACAGATCTCTAGGCACGTTACTGTTAGCCGACCAGTTGAGCACATAAAATACAAAATTGAGCATAAAATGAGGTCAAAAACATGCAAATTTTGCCAACTTCAAGATAATGACAATAGTATATAACTTCGCTCACTCATGGTATCAACATATGGTTCAAAACACAATAGCTTGAGACCATTTGCGAACAATCCCCCCACTTGGATCCCCACATGGACGCATAGGGACACCTTCAAACCTCCTCACGACACGCACCATGAAACTGGGAAAATTGATAGTCGCGCTTGTGGGTCGCTCCGTAAGCCTTCCCACATGCACTATATGTGCGGTAGACTTCGTCTAGCGCTATGGAGCACACCATTAGGACATGGGCAAAGCCTTTGCCACGTGCGACTCCATGTATCTTCCTACAACCGGAGATATATAGAATGGGCGTGAGCATAGCGAAGCACATACCATGCATATAACACATACCCTCAAAAATGGCTCCCACCATGGTATGTCATGACCCTCCATGGCCATAACTTCACGTTAAAAACACGTAGGAACCCAAGGAAAGTTTCTATGCAACACCAACACTCATGCGGTACACTCGAAAGTCGCATTACAATATTCGGTTTCATGGTCCAAGAGTTCTAAATCACATTCTACGCTCTTGACCATTATCCCTTGCTACATCAGGTATGTGTACACACCAAAGGCGTTTGACGCATCATAAATTAGGTTGAGACCAAGGCGATTCCAGCCCATATCTCAAAATCAAAATTCCTCGCAGTGAGCTGGAGATATGACTTTTCAAAGTGGCCTCACGAATCAATTTTGTTTCGCCTATATCTCCAAGAAAAATGAAGGAGACAACAAAAGGAAGGTTGATTCCTGATCGGGGAAAAATGTAGGACCTCTCGGAATTCATCATATCCAGTGCAGTGACCTCGAAATCGAAGATCCGATTCTGAATGTCTGAAAAAATCGGATTAATTTTGCGAGTGTATAACATGAAAATTGCGGAAGCAACGAACCCTGTTCTGATGAAATTTAACCCTTCATCGGGGTTTCTGCTAAAATATCTGGAAAAAACAGTTAACCAATCGGTTACCGCAAACTCGCGAGCCAATTGCCAGTCGCCGATACATTGACAATCGAAACAGATAGCTGAAAAATTACGGAAACGTTTTGATAAAAAAACCCTGCTGATTCCTGATATTTTGATATATAAATCTCAGCCGGTGGCGCCTCGGTGTTGAATATGGCCGCTCATAGCTGGAATGGCCAACCCTATCACACTATCACATCAGGTTAGGTCAGGTGAATGGAGGAGTATGATATCAGCCAATGGCGGCTTGCAGGCCCATAGATACACACCCCAGGTGACCCCCAGATGGCCACGGGGGTCCGAATCGGCTTCACTTTGCCCCCAGTGTCGCCCCCTTGGTGTGCTCCTTGGTTCTACCCGGTTGTTGGTGGGTGTGTTGCCAGGCAGGGCTTTGGGGGGGGGGGGGCGCCCGACGCTGGCTCTGGTTCCTCCCTCCGGGAGTTTCCCCACGGGGGGGCCCATGCATGCACTCCCCGTCAGGGTGTAACTCTGTTGTACGGGGCGTCCATTTGTACCCGCTCCGTACAAATGGACCTGCGCCGTAACCAGGTACGTCGGCCCTTCCCCACACCGGGGTCGGGTACACTGTGGGTCTCTGGGGAGTCCTTGCGGGATAGGCGCGTCTCTTGCCTACCCTGATGGACGGTGTGCCCTACCCGCAGCCCCTCACAGGACACGAACGGCAGTACGTGCCGTGAAGAGTGCTCTTGGTCAGGCCCATTGGCCACCCGCCCAGGCCGGTGCCACCTCTGGCCGCTGGCCAACAGTCCCGGGCATAACCCACCTTATTGCCTGCGCTCAGGTGGGGCCGATACGGACACGGGGGGGGGGGGGGCAAACCCTTGAGGTCGGGTACCTCACAAGCGTCTTTTGCGGGCTCTTGTCACCCCGGCCCCCCCCCGTTTGCTGCAGTGTTGGTCCCTGCCTCCGGGCTTTCTTCCCCAGGGGTGTCCCCCTTTCCCGCGCCCCTTGCCGTGCTTCCTGGCTCCTGCCGTGTCCCGTCTGCCCCTGCTGTCTGTTCCTGCTCTGGCGCGTTGGTGTCCTTTGTTTTTTTTTCCCTCTACCGCTCACCACTCGTCCCTCCCCCCGGCGTTTCGGTCTGTCCTCTGCCCTCGCCGATGTGCCCTCGCTGTCTCCTCGCTGTCCTCGCCCCTTTCTAGGGTGGGTGGAGGAGAAGGGGGTGGGGGGGGGGGCGTCCTCGCTGTCCGTCCTCCGGCGTAAGCACGTCGCAAGCACGGCGCAGGCACGAGGCGCGGCACTTGTCCCTCTGCAGGGGGGGGGGGCTTGCCGTCTGGCTCCCGTCGTCACCCTTCCTACCCTGCGTTCGCACCCCCGGTGCCCCCCCCGCTGGGGCTTGCACGGCGCTTGCTTCCTACGGGCACGGTCGTCTGACCCGTCCCGCACCCTCTCTCCGCTGCCTCCCCGCCTTGCCGCTTTGTACTCGGGGGGGGGGGGGGGCGCTGTCCGCCCCTCCCTACCTTCATCCCCCACCCTCCGGGGGGCGGAGGTGTGTGTGTGGGGGGGGAGCCTTGTGGTCATCCCTTCGTTGCACGCATGTGGCAGGCACGACACAAGCACGGCGCAGGCACGAGGCGCGGCACCTGTCCCTCTGGAGGGGGGGGGGGGGGCATGCCTTGTGGCTCCCGTCGTCGCCCTTCCTACCCTGCGTTCGCACCCCCGTTGGTCCTCCCGCTGGGGCTTGCACGGCGCGTGCTCTCTACGGGCACGGTCGTGGGGTCCGTCCCGCACTCTCCCGCCGCTGCCTCCCCACCCTGCCGCTTTGTCCTCGGGGGGGGGGGGCGCTTTTCGCCCCCCCTACCTGCATCCCCCAACCTTGGGGGGGCGGCGGTGTGTGGGGGGGGGGGGGGCGCCCTTGTCGTCTTGCCTCCGCAGCACGCACGTCGCAGGCAGGACGCAAGCATGGCGCAGGCACGAGGCGCGGCACTTGTCCCTCTGCAGGGGGGGGGGCTTGCCGTGTGTCACCCGTCATCGCCTCTCCTACCCTGCGTGCGCACCCCCGGTGTGGCGGAGGTGTGTGTGTGGGGGGGGGGGGTCGCCCTTGTCGTCGTCCCTTCGCTACACGCATGTCGCAGGCACGACGCAAGCACGACGCAAGCACGGGGTGAGGCACTTGGCTGCAGCAGGGGGGGGGTTTCTCCTCTGGGCCTTCCCGCCCTTCTCCATGGTATAGGCTCCGCACCCCAGGATCTCCAGCCGCTGTTGCCCCTTGGCGGTAGTCGCGACGTCTCCGCATGGTGCTCAGTGTCCCGTGCCTGCTCCCTCCTGTGCCCATACTTACTGGAGGAGGTACGTATCCGGGTTGAAACGGATGATGAGGAAGTGCGGGCAGCGGGGAGGACCTACTGTACGCCTCGAAGGCTTCTTGCGCCATCCGCCGCCCTGGTCGTGGGGAGGGCCCCTGTTTCGGCACCCAACAGCCCGGGGGGGGCCGACTGCCCATCCTGTCCCTGGTGCCTGTGTATCCACTTCCGAACGGCCTGATACCGGTGCCGTGGTATCAGTCCGCTGGAAGTGGCGGCTACAAAGCGGCCGGGCGCTCTCGTCCCCCGGGCCTCTGCCACCCCCGAGCGCCATGGAGGCCCCTGAGGTCCTATGGCAGAGACGCGGGGGGACGGGCGGGGGATTCATTTGTGGCATCCCCTGGCCACCTAGTTAATCAGCATAATCGCTGCCGCAGGGGGCCCACCGGATGGCGCCGCTGGTGCCCGTCCCCTCTGCGCCACAATAACTGCAACAGGCGCATGGGGTCCAGTGGATGGCGCCACTGGCGCGTGTCTCCTCTGCGCCACAGGTGGGGTCACCGCACGGGAGTCCCTACAGATGGCGCCGCCGGTGCCCGTCCCCCCGTGCCACTTCCTGCCTCCGGCGCCAGGCTTGGTTGACGTGACATGACACATGCATGAATGAGGTCAGAGTCGGTTTCAGGACGTGCACGGCGCACGGCACGACGCATGGCAACTATCCCCTACCCTGCCCCCTCTGCGCCCTCCCTCGCCCTCTGTGCTCGCTTGGTGCTGAGCAAAGCCCCTGTTTCCCTCGTCGCTCCCTCTCTCTGCTCCCGCTGTCCGGCCTTCGCTCACCTCCTAAGTGTCCTCCCTCTTTCGCCCTGCCCGTGCCCTCTTCCCTTGTCCTTGCCGGCCCTCGATGCATGACACTACGCAGGCACACAGCACACTGCACCTTTGGGGACGGGCTGCCTTGTGGCAGCACGCCGCGGCACCCCGCCTTGCCCAGTGCCCCCGCGCGCTGCAGGCGGCTCGCTCGGTTGTGGGGCACCTTGTTGCTCCCTTCTCTGCCCTGCCATCTCTGACCCTCTGCCCTCCGGCTAGCGCGAGCACAGTGCGGAGCAATTCGCGAGGCAGCGCTCCCTCTCTGCCCCCCTCTCTGCCCCGGCACCCTGGCCCTGTCCTGCCCCCTGTCTGCTCGCCGTCTCTCACCTTGCCCTGCCCCTCGTCCCTGGTTGCAGGGTCTCCGGCCTCCTCTCTCTCTTTCCCCCTCCTCCCTCTATCCCCTCGTCTTGCACCGTGCAGAGCAATGCGCACCGCAACCCTCCCACTACCTCTCTCCCTTGCTGCCCCCTGGTGTCCTGAGCTCCTGGTATGTGGCACACACTTTGTACCGCACACGATACCTCCGGGGGCAGGCTGCCTAGCAGTCGCGGCACATCCAGGCCCCCGCTCGCCGCAGGCGGTCACCTCGGTCGCGGGGCACCCTCGTCGTTCTTGCCCCTGGTCCGCTCACACTAGCCGTGCATAAGGTCCGTGTTTAGCATGCTTCTGTTCTCTCGCCTCCTCTTCCTTACCTCCGCCCTCTGGCAAGCACAAGCATGGTGCGGAGCAACACAGGAGACAACCCTCCCTCCCTGCTCCCCCCCTCTGCTCCCGCTCCCTGGCCCAGCCCTGCCCCTTGTGTGCCCGTTCTCCCTCTTCCTCCCTTGCCCCCCTTCCCAGGCCCCTGTGTCCCTGGCCCTCTGTCTCCCTGTCTCCGTCTTCCCTTTACCTCCCCGGCATACACTTTGCGGAGCAATACGCGTGGCATCCCTCCCTCTCTCCCTTCACCTTTCTGCCCTCTGGCGCCCTGGTCCCTGGGCATGTGGCACGCACGTCGCACTGCACCCGCCTGTGGCCTTTTTCCCTCTATGCCCGCCCTGCCCCGCCCTCCCCTCCCTGCTCTTTGCCCCCTCTGTCACTATGCTGGACACTGTGTAGGCAAGTCGCACGCATGTCGCAGGCACGCACCTGGCCTCTATCGTCGGCGCCGTCTGGCTGGTTGGCACGACGCTGCGGCCGCCGGCCGCTGCCACAGCCCCCGCAGGGGGCGCCGCCGCGGGCAGCCACTCCAAATACCGCGGGGGGCGCGGCCCTGGTTGGCCCGGGCTGCCCCCTGGCCAGGGTTCCCTGCCCGGGCTGTCCGGCCTGCGCTCGCCTCCTAAGTGTCCTACCTCTTTCGCCCTGTTCATGCCCTCTTTCCTCGTCCTTGCCGGCCCTCGTTGCATGACACTACGCAGGACACTGCACCTTTCGGGGTGGACTGCCTTGTGGCAGCACGACGCAGCACCCCGCCTTGTCCAGTGCCCCCGCGCAGTGCGGGCGGCTCGCTCGGTTGTGGGGCACCTTTTTGCTCCTGCCCCACGTTCGCTCCTTCATGCCGCCGTGGTACGACCCCCTTTCCTGCCCGTGCCATCTCTGTCCCTCTGCCCTCCGGCCAGCGCGAGCACGATGGGGAGCAATTCGCGAGGCATCCCTCCCTCTCTGCCCCCTCTCTCTGCCCCGGCCCCCTGGCCCTGTCCTGCCCCCTGTCTGCTCGCCCTCCCTTGTCCTCCCTTGCCCCCCTTCCCAGGCCCCTTGGTCCCTGGCCCTCTGTCTCCCTGTCCCCGTCCTCCCTTTACCCCCCCGGCATACACTTCGCGGAGCAATACACGAGGCATCCCTCGCACTCCCTCTTCACCTTGCGGCCCCCTGGTGCCCTGGTCCCTGGGCTTGTGGCACACACGTCGCACTGCACCCGCCTGCGACCTTTGTCCCTCTACGCCCGCCCTGCCTCCCCCTCCCTCCCCTGCCCTTTTCCCTCTCGGACACTACGCAGGACACTG
Source organism: Eutreptiella sp. 'Long Island Sound 2002' (assembly GCA_964036045.1). Lineage (NCBI taxonomy): Eukaryota > Euglenozoa > Euglenophyceae > Eutreptiales > Eutreptiaceae > Eutreptiella > Eutreptiella sp. 'Long Island Sound 2002'. Next base: position 25,475,712 of record OZ038378.1, on the reverse strand, counting down.
TGTAGGCAAGTTGCACGCATGTCGCAGGCACGCACCTGGCCGCTATCGGCGGCGTCGTCGGGCTGGTTGGCACCACGCTGTGGCCGCCCGCCGCTGCCACAGCCCCCGCAGGGGGCGCCGCCGCGGGCAGCCACTCCAAATGCCGCGGGGGGCGCGGCCCTGGCAGGCCCCGGCTGCCCCCCGGCCAGGGTTTCACTGTACCCCCCGCCGGGGGGGATCCATCACAAAATCCTGCAAGACATCGAAAAAAAATAGATATATATATATATGTATATATATATATATATATATATATATATATATATAGTCATAGTCGTAGTCATAACCACTTATCATGCCGTCTACTGGAGTTACCGGGCATCTCGCGCCGACAGGTGGTTCCTGCCTCGCTCGATCCCGTGGGTCCCAGGGCTGCCCGAGGTGGCCCACAGCATGACGGAGGACCCAGAGGACCAGGGATACCGGTCAACCAGGCTTTGAGGGCAGTGGCAACTGCATAGCGTTAGCATTAGCAACGGCGACGGGCGCTCGCCCGTTTGTTCGCCGGGGGTAAGGGGTGCTGGCAGTGGGATACGTGGAGTCAGGGGTGGTGGGCAATTACGAGTACGCAGATGGCAATGGATTCCGTGGGGTCACGGGTACTGGACGTCTCCACGGTGGCGGGGGTACGCGAACGACGGAGAGTCCGCTCTTGCTTTGCCGCATGCGTGCTGCTTTGTTCCTTGGTTGCCGCTTTGCGCCGGACAGGGAAGCCCTTGCTTTCTGGTTGTTGCGATGCTGCTGCATTGCTGTGCCTTGCCGCAATAATCTGTATATGCATAGCCAGGACTTCTGGAGGGTCCAGCCTAGCCTGGCCCTCAGCTTTCATCGCCCCCATGTCCCCACAATGTACACTGCCGACCCACCGCACCAGTCCCCTAGTACAGTACAGAAACACGGTATCAACTCCACGTCCCCGTGGCCCTGAGCTGCACCCACACCCCAGATATATACCTTGCCGGCACTCCATGACAGGGGCGAGTACCCAATCAGCTTCGAGGTATCCTCTTTCCCACGTATAATATAACTTGAGGGTCCAGAGCGGGGACGCCGGCTGCTACGCGACGGGAGTGGCGCAACCCGTGAACATCGCTGGCTGGGATTCGGGCTGGTGGGTGCCGTAGCTTGGTTATCGACCCCCTGTAGGGGTACCCACCAGAGGCTCGCCCCGCGCTGTGGTAACCAGGTGCACCTCATCTGGCCCACATACATTGCCCTGGCGCCTACCCTTGACCCTTACCTGCACTGATTGGCCAGCTCCCGTGGTTGCGCCTCTTCCGCCACAGCAGCGGCCAGGCCGCAGGTTTGGCCCCGACTGACGACGTGGCGAGGCTACTTATCGCATTGGCCCGCGCGTCACCCCCCGGACCACTCTGCATGCCGCTCCTCCTCTCCCCTCGCCTCTAGCTGACCGGACTGGCACCCCCCCCGGGTAAGTCATTACAATGGTGAGGCGACCGCATACTCTTCGCTACAACGCCGCGTAGTAGCGCCGTTGCCACGCCGATGCCACCTGCGAGCCGCCACCATACGCACCACCGCAACCGCAAGGCCATGGTCAGAGGTTAGACTATGTACATGCCCGCAGGCAAGGTCCCTCTAGTTTTTTAACGGGGCCAGGGGATGCCCCCACGCGCCCCCTGAGTTGTTAGAGGGGTCAGTGGGACACCCCCGTACCGCCATGCATCCCCGCAGCTCCCCCACTGTACGGTTCCCCAGTACCGCCGCGTACCCCCACCGTACGGACCCCAGTACCGCCGCGTATACCCCCAAGACGCCAGTACACCGTCAGCTTGAACTCCGCGTGCCCCCCGTGAGTGCTCCTCCCACGCTGCCACGCCGTCTCCAGGACGCCCGCCATACTGTCCACCTGACGACCTCGCCGTCATATCCATCTACGCACACATCATCGCTTCGTCGCCGCCCCCAGGGCCTGCAGGCCGTCCCCGCAACCCCGTGTAACACTCCCAGGGGGCGCCGTAACGCCGTAACCCGCAGACAACTCCGTGCACCCCCAGTTCATCCCGAGCAACCACTCCCAATACTGCCGTAGCCAGGCCGCCAGTAGAGACCCCGGTGCCATGGGAATACCCTACAGGGGTTTGGGCCTTATTACCCTGGTCGGGACGACCCATGACACCTCACTGTTGTATGCGGCGACCCGGTGCAGGCGGGTGAAGCATCCCTGTCCGACCCTCATGCACGGGGGCAGTACGGCTCACCATCAGGCCAGCACGACCTGTCACATCGCGTTGGCCGTCACACGCCGCCTGCCAGTACCGCACATTCAGGCCATGAGGGCACTGCTTCCCAGGCGCCACCCCCTCCGCTGCGTCCAGCGTAGGGACGGTAGCAGGTGCACCCACATTTCCTAACCCCATCAATCTGCATCACCCCCGGCCCCCACCACGCCGTCACCATTTCCTCCGTGATGCCACAACCAGAGTATCCGCGAGTCGTCCTCCAGAGCCGCCCAGCACAGCAGCAGGGGCAGGGCTGCCGGCGGCGCTCCAGGGCACCGTACCCCTTCCACTCGGACGCTCTTCAGGCCACCCTGGATTGTTATCCAGGCACTTGAAGACATCTGTCCAGAGTGCCGCAGTGCCCACCTCGCCTTAGGCCACCCCCTATCGGCACGCTCCTTACATGTCCCGCATAGTGGGACGGAGGCACATTGATGAACCCAAACTAACGCTTTTTTCCCCGCACCTGTGGCATTGCTGCGGAAGCACAGACCGCGACAGAACGCAGCTACCATCACAACACTGCGACCACAGGTCCTGCCATACATCGCAGCACGCGTCCTGGAGTCCGAGCAAAGCACCCGCCAGCGTGCGTGCCGTGGCACAACTGAGGAGGCTGCGCCTCGCTTCCTCCCATGTGGACACCGGGCGGAGTATCGGTTGCCCGTCAGGCATCACCGGCAGGCTCTCAAGCAGCCAGGGCCACCGCGCAACTTTGGGGCGGTGTGTGCCATGCGCCAGGAGCTCCCAACCGTTGTCCCGTAGGACCTCCCGAGTGACGTCAACCCCGTCCTGCCCCGGGCCCCTGGCGGATGCTAGAACCAAGCGTTGTCCTCCTGCCCGAGTCTCAATGACCGCCGCGAGGCCCAGGGTGTCAAGGGTGTGACGGGCATCGGCAGCCACGTGGTCATCCCCCTCTGGCAGAGAGAACATGGCCTCCGTGACGTGTCCTTGCGCGTCGTCGCCCTGTACCTGTGCCAGCTGCTTGGAGCCCACTAACACTGCCATGGACCGCTGCTCCGTGACCGCTGGTATGGCTCGTCGCAGCTGCCGGTCATACAGCCACAACGTACCCACGTCAAGTACGAGAGCCACCGCCAGGATTGGGAGACTGCACAGAGGTTGCTGAAGGACCGGCAGCACCTTGGGGGGCCAACCCATGACGTTCCTGACAGCTGGATGGTTGGCGTACACCTGGAGCCAGGGATCACTCTGGCCGGCAGGGCTTCTCACCTTGGTACCACGCACCAGGGCCCACGATTGCGCCGACACCACGCGGGACCACTCCCTGAATGTCGTGATGTCCCGCGCCACCCAGGAACCGATCCACAGGTTGAAGGCCTGCTCCACCGCCGCCATCCAGTGAGGGAACAAGGACATGGCCTCTTCGTGCGCGATGCACGACCGTGGCACCAGCAGTGCGTGCAGCGGTGCCCTCTGAAAGTAAGTAAGTAAGTAAGTAAGGGCGGCCGCGTCCGCAGCCTCATCTGACTCCTCCTTGTTTGTTTTACATGGTGGCCGCCTCTGGCGGGAAGGAGTGCTCTCCACCATCAGTTCCCCTGGCAACCCTTGTCTCACCTCGTGGGCGAGGGTGACGAGCGGCAGAGGACGTAACACTGTTGTTGCCAAAAGATAGCGAAGGCGCTGCCATGGCCCCCAGCACCCGAGCTTCCATCCGTATAAATCCACGCCGTGTCATCAAAGGGGAGCTCGGCGACGAGGTTAGCCGCCTGAATGCACCCCCACCCCATTAGATCCTCATGGTTTAGAACGTGGCGGAGGTTAGGCAGGTGGAACCAGTGTCCTTCGCAGGTGCTGTCCATGAGGTCCGCTTGAAGAGGAACCGGGATGTCGGGGTTGCGGGTTTGCGGGGAAGAGAAGGGTGGGAAAAGGTGGTAGTGGGTTATGTCACCCGGGGGAAGAGGAGGGGTGTTTGGGGGGGTGAAGGTGAAATTACTCCGTTCCGTGATGGTAGCGGATTCCCCGGCGTTGAAGCTAATGGTGGCTGTTTTTTTGTAGACTTTGGTAACCGTGGCCAGGCAGGGGGGGGCATTTCGGGGTGCAGCATACAGTCGTTCTCGCTCGCGTAGTTCACAGGGGAGGCAGGGGTTCCATGGTCCAGGGGCGTGGAATCGAAGACTCAGGCGGTTGGCCGCATCCAGGAAGCTATCTCGAAGGGCATTTTGCCGTGTCGAAAGGAGGGCGTCTCTAACTGCCACACAACTGGCCGGGGGTCCGTCCTGGTTCAGGTACCTTAGTCCTGCCTCAACAAAAGACTTGTGAACCGCTATACCCAGGTGGCGGAGGCCTAGCCCCAGTTTAGCACGTGGCTGGTATATGTCCTTAGTGGAGACTTTGGGCGAGATTCTGCCATGCGTAGCAAGCTCTTTCCAGACCGCGCCGTGAGTTCATCTATTTCGCTGGGGAGAAAAGGGTGGGCAATGAGGCGGTAGGTGAGGATTGGTATTAGTTGGACATTCACCAGTTTAACCAGGTCAGGGAGGGTGAGGCGAAGCGGGGAAAGGTGTACGAAGTAGCTGTTCAGTTCCGAGTGTATTTGGTGTCGGAGTTGTGGGGGGTGCTTATCGTTGTAGATGTAAACACCCGGGTATTTGTAGCCCTTCCGTGGCTGTTTGGTATCCGGGTCGACCGTGGAAAGTGTGAGGCCGCTTGGGCTCTGGAAGTCATGCTGTGGGCCGCCACCCAGGGCGTGCACCTCTGACTTGTCACAGTTCATTTGGAGCCCCCATGTCCTGGCGTCCGTGTCATAGAAGTCAATTAACTTTTGGATGTAGGTCTGGGAGGGTGATCGGTACAACTTGTCATCGATGAAAGCGTGTGCTGAGGTCTCGGCAGGTCTCTCCAAAGGGGAGGGTTGAGGGGCTGCATGGAGCAGCACGTTAGAATAAAGGATGAACAGGACAGGGGACATGGGGCATCCTTGGCTGAGGCCCCTGGTTTGGAGGTAGTGGTAGGGTGTGACATTGTTGACAAGAGGGGCATCCTGGGGGTGGGCGTAGAGTCCACTGATTAGGTCTACCAGTCCTGCCGGCATTCGATGGTGCCGGAGGACTCGACGGAGGGTGGGGTGGGGAACGCTGTTAAAGGCGTTGTTAAAATCAATGTAAAAATGGTAGGCCTGAGGGCTTCGGGCGATTTCTGCTGTGACGTGAAAAAGGTGGTCCATGGTTCGGAAATTTGGCATGCCCCCGTGTTGGCTGTGGTGCATGAGGGAATGGTCTCTGATGAAGGTTTGGAGGGCGGAGGCGGCATGTCGGGCCACTAGCTTGTAGACAGTGTTTGAAAGGGCTATTGGGCGGTAGTTTGCGGGGTCGTGGGGGCATTTTTTCTTGTAGATCAAACATACTTGGGCGCCCGTCCAGTGGGGAGGCAGGGGCTCATGCAGGAAGCGATTTACCACCAGAAAGAAGAGCGTCTGCAGGTGGGGGGGGAGGACGGAGAGCAGGTAGGTGTTGGTGTGGTCGTCTCCTCCTGCCTTGCGCGGGTTAGCCGAGTGGAGGATGTCGGTAAACTCTGACCATGTCATGTCCGGGATGTCCTGAGTTTCTGTGCCCGAAGGGCACTGGGGGGTGTGGCTCAGGAGGCGCTCTGTGATATTGTCGGGGGGGGTGTAGTCAGGCGAACCCCCCAAGTGGAGGAGCGTATCCGAAAATATCTTTGCAACCTCTTTGGTGTCCGTAGCAAGCGTTCCGTCAGAGCGCCTGAGGGAAATTGGAGCCTGATCCGGGGGTTGGAGGTGTTTCTGGATGGCACTCTTGAGTTGGCGGCTTTGGACGATCGCTCTGTGTACCGCGGTCCGGGCCGATTTCTGTTTCGCTTTCTGCCATTCATCGAGATAGTCATTGAGCTGCCTCATTTTTTCTCCAAAACGGGGGTGGGAGGCTGGGGGGAGGGCATTGGCCAATTGGGTGAATTCTTTTTGAATTTTGGACGGGGCTGTCCCTCCTGCCGGGGTGGTAATCGAGTGGTACGCCTCCGAGCACTCTCGGAGAATGGCGTCCACTATCGGGACCAGGTCAGAGGTCGGGACGTCAGGGAGGTGTTTGTTAAAGTCCTCACACCATTTCTCGAGGGGTTGCAGTCCCCCTTGAAGACGGAGCAATTCTTGTTTCTTTAGCCTTCGGAAGCGTTTACGGGGAGGTGGGGGGGATTGTGTGGGGATGAGGGGTGAGTGCAGTTGTGCTGTGACAGGGTGGTGGTCGGTAGAGCAATCACCATAGAGAATTGAAGCGTCAGCAATTTTTTGGTCCAGGAAGAGGCTCCTCGAAGCAAAGATGTAGTCCAACCTGTTCTTAGACGCCGGTCGGGTCCACCCCAGGGCAGTGCTGTGCATGTGTCGGTAAGTATCGATCCATGACGGGTTACTGCCCGATGTTTTGGAAGTGACCCAGGCCCACGGGTTGGAGTCGGCGTGCACGGAGTCTAGATGGGGACTGCGGGTGCAGTTGAAATCACCTCCCACCACATGGTAAGGGTATCGGGAAAGAAGACGCGACAGGTTCATTTCAAGCAGGGGGCGCCTAGTAATTGCGGGTGAGGGAGAGTAGAGAGAAGTGAGGAGTCTGGGGGGGCCGCCTGGGAGGGTTATTTCAACCGAGCACATGAGTCCACCGTTTTCTGAGTTCGGAACAAACTTTGTGTAGGGCCGCAGAGCCGAAGAGACCACGATGGCAGTGCCATTCTTTTTCTCTCTCTTGTTGATGTTGGTGAAAATTTTGCATTTTTCTCCCCCGTGGCTAAAGATGTGTGGGAGGCTGGGCTCTTCGTTCAGTTCCTGGAGGAGCAAGACATAGTATCCTTATTGTAGGTGGTGGAAAATGAAGGGGTTGGGGGGTTTCTTTTCCAGGTTGTGTGAAAGGATTTTGATCGTGGGGGGCGGGGGGTTGTTGAGCTTTGCAGCTGGGCGCACATACCCCTTGCTTTGCCTCCATTTGGTCACGGGAGGGGGCTCAAGACCAAAGCAAGCCAGGTCGGGCAAGCGTGATGGTCGCGGGTTCTTAGGAGTGGGGCGGGGGCGGAGGGGTTCAGAGGATGGAGAGGGGGTGCTCAAACGATGCGCGCTTGGTTGAGGGACGCCGAGGCGTTGAAGCAGTTCGCTAAGCTTGCCCGCTGCCGTTTTGAGTCTCGGCGTCGGGCTCGGCGTCCAGAGCACACTGCACGTTGCGAAGGATGACCGCCACTCGCCGGTCCCGAGGGATTTCGGCCCCATCCACCAAATCGCTCATGCGGTAGGGCACCTGATGCTGCCATTGCTCTCGAAGTTCTCCCGTGACTTGGAGGGCTGAGTATCTTGGTACCCGCACACTCACCACCGGGCCATTTCCTTTACGGAACTCCATGGTGGTAGCTCCCATGAGTGAAATAGAGGTGATAGTGTCGCCTAGGTCATCGATGTCCTTATGCCATCCTATGCCCACCCCAGGCTCATAGTCGTTCACGCTGACTTGGTTCGCCTGTACCGCTAGCAGGGGGATGTCCTCCGAGTCTTTAGCGTCCATTAGGTTGTCGATGAGATTAATGAGCTCCGTGGGGAGCTCCTCCGCTCGTTCGAGGGTGTGGGAGGCATCCACATACTTCCATCCGTAGTGCAGCTTGCCTCTCCGGGTCTCTCTCTCCCATTCCTGTTTCTCGAGGTAGGCCATTAGGGTGGTCTCCATAGTCATGTCGATGACGTCCTCGATAATGCGTAAGCCCGGGAGGTCTTCCTCCGTGAGGTCCTCCGGTTGTCGATCTTCTTGTCGCGGCGGGCGGCGTGGCGGGCGTAGGAGTGTTTGATGCTCCTTGTAGTTGGCGATGTAGTCCTTGAGGAAGGCCCCCGCGCCGACGTTCAGGCCCGCTCGCACTCGTGCTTCCGCCGGGCGATCCTTCTCAGCCACCGAGGGGTCGAGTTGTAGGAGTGTGTCAACCTGTAGATAAGGTTGGGACGGGTGAAAGGAAATGGGGCCCATAGCAAAACCCGTGGCAATTTGAGCGGATTGGAGCTTCTCATAGGTGACGGAGTAGAGGCTTATGGGAGGATTTTCGGATCTCGAGTGGAGTTCAAACCGCGTGAATGGGCCTAGGAGACCCTCCGCACATTGAATGTCAAAAAGTGAGGTCGTGTTGGGCGCTTGGACATCCACTTCGTTTGGCTCTCTCTGGCTAGGCATCGGCGGCGGAATAGAGACCATGGTCGGCGTAGATTTAGAGTGGGCGTCCTGCTTGCCTCCTTGTCCAAATGCATTGAGGGTAATCAACGCTCTGTCCTTTGAGGTGCACATTACCATCGCTCCATTAGTGTGGAGGAAAGAGGCAAAGGTAGAGAGAGGCGAGCGCCCTTCGTCGCTTGGGGTATTGCTAAGGTCCAATCGGACTATCACGCTATCCCGGCTCTTGATTGACGTGCCCATGACACGGGTGCGCCCTCGTCCCCCAATCATGTGGCCCATGAGGGTGTTCATGACCTCGGTGGGTGTAAATTCTCCCTTGTGGCGGTTCCTCTCGTTGCGTGACGGGTTCACAAAAAAAGAGCGTTGGTCAACCATTTTTGCCACTTCAATCACGTAGAATCGCCCTCGTAAGAAATCTCCATGCTCCAAAGCCACGGACATAAGTTCGTTTGCAAGAGCCGGAGCCATGGTATAGTCGTACCGATAATAATTTGGGTGTGGTGCACGAAGGGCTTCTCCGTTCTCAAAATAATATTTGCAATTGCCGGTAGTCGCCGCGCCCTCAAAGTCCGGCGCAAGCGTATTGTTCAACCATTTGTAGAAGTCCCGCACGTTGCCTAGCTCCGCTTTCTTTCGGGTGTTGGTGTTTTCTTGGTCACTCGGGAGCTCTCGTTGATCAATAATCTCTCGTAGCACGTCAAATCGAAGTAGGACATGCGCTTGCTCTATATCCAAGTTGGTACTTTGATGTACGAAGCGACGTAGGTTCGAGGAGTGGTCAACCGTGACGCCCGGGTGCTTAGACGGAGCATACCATGATTGGGAATGAAGTCGGTAAGCGATGTATGGCACGGCGAGAGCATTCCCCAAAAAATGTATTGGGCGTTCTCAACGTTTTGGTTGCCGGGGTTCCACCATTGCTTTGCATCATGGAAGCTAAAGCGTTGCGTAATAAAGGGGCGTAAGGGAGTGAGAAGCAAACGGGGGTCAACCAACAAGCATTTTTCCGCATTGCAATTTTTAATGGGCGCCGGTAACATGAACCATCCCTCGAACTCTTCGTTGCGCGAGCGGGCTAGTTGAAGGGTGTGTCCTATGGAGGCCGCCCAATCCGTCACGGTCTCTACGGTGGTTCCCAAGTCGTGGTCTACGTAGTTGTACGGCACCGGGCACACTAGGAAGGTCTTGTGGATGTGCAAAATATCATAGACGTGCGCCAAGTCTTCGTGTGCACAATTGGAGTAGAAGCCCGAGCCTTTCGGGATAGTGGTGTTGAGTTCCGTGAAGGAGTTCTTTTTGTCGGAGACGTTGAACTCATGGTTCCATTGGCAAGTGTCCCATAATTTTTGCAACGTGGCACACGCGTGGATTCGCTTCTTGGCATCATACGCCATGTTGCCTTGCACTTTAATGCTTCGTGTTCGAGATATGAGGAGTTCGGCGTTGCTTTCAACGGAAGCCCATTGGTGTAGGGCCGTAGGCGCCGCTTGGTCAATATGTGAGTATTGTCCAAAGATGAGCGGAGAACCGCTAGGCGAGCGTGGATGAAGTTTTTTATTTTTTGGCAACGTGGGATGTTTGAAGTCGTCAATATCCATAGAGTTTTGCGTTTGAGAAGCATTGGACCAACCAAGGAGCGTATATGGGCTTGGGAACATGGTGGTGTGAAAATAGGCGCGTTCACGTCGGAATTGCGAAATGGGACTAGAGGTTGGCAAAGACGAGAAATGTCGGCGACGGCGGTAAAATAATGTAGGTGGCACGATCGATGCCAACCAAGGTAGATGCTCAAATTTCCGTGAAATGCGCCCAAGTGCCACTAGTCCTGGACGGCTTATTTTTTGACTAGTGGTGCGACATTGTCCATCTGAAGGGGCAATCCAAAAAAAATAGACACTCAGAAAGTGATCCCCTGCCCCTTGCCTTGTCGCCCCATCGCCCCGCATCCCTTGCCGCCTACTCCGTGGAGTCCCGCCCTCCCCTGTCCCTTCCCCTGTAGCCCTTGTTGCCCCGCCCCTTTCCCCTGCTTGCCCCTGCCAGCCTCTACCTGTTCCGCACCACTGCCCTGCACCGCTGCGCTGCTCTGCTCCGCCTGCCCCCCCCTCATCCCCGTCCTCCCCGGCTCCATCTCAAACTGGTAGATGGTGTCCGGCCCTTGCTCTGGGGGCTGGCGGTGACGGCGCTGGTGCTCCACGTGCGCCAGCCCCTCGTACCGCGCCGCCTGCTAGCGGCGCGCCTCCCTCTCCTCCTCCGCCCTTACCGCCGCACTGACCCCTGGGGGCGACCTCGGCGGCGGCTGCCTGAACGAGCGTTGGGGCTGCGGCCACTGTCGCCCCCGTCCACTCCCTTTTCCCCGCTTTCCTGCCAGGTGTCCCTTCGCGTGTACTGCCCCCGACGTCCCTGCCTGCCCTTTCCCTCCCTTGCCCGTCCGCCCTCTCCCTCCGGTGCTCACGCTGCCCTCGTCCGCCCTTGCCTTCCTCCTGCCTCCGCACCTCCGGGAGGATGGACTTCATGGCAGCCGCCGGCACATTGGGCGCCGACGGCTGTCCTGGGCCTCCCTCCACTGCCATCCTCCCCGCCCCCTCCCCCTCATCCTCCGACACCTCGAGGATGTCGGCGATTACCGACTCCCTCCGACTCCTCAACACCCTCCTCCTCATATCCATCCCCGCCCTCATATCCACGACATTGAACGAGTCCGCCCCTGGCCCTTTCCGCTGCACTTTGCTCCTGCCCCTCCCCTTGCCCTTCAGCCCCTACCGCCACCCCCTCTGCCCCGCCCCTCCCCGCCTCCGCCTGTTCTCCCTTTTCCCTCCCCTCTCCCTTCCCCACCACGGCTCCTTCCCCCCTCTGTCGCCCTGTTGCCCCCGGCCCTTCCTTCCTGACCATTTCCGGGCTCTCCGGAGACGAGGGCGACGACACGTCTGCAGACGTCGCCGAGGACGCCAACGAGGGGGGCCGCGGGGCTGCGCCCGCCTGCATGCGGGCCACTTCTGCCCGCACTGTCGGTGGCTGGCTGGGCTGTGGGTCAGGTATGTGTGACATTGCGCTGCACATGGGATCACGCCTGAGCCCTGCGCCCTGTCGCCGTTTTCCCCCACCTCCCCCGCCCTTTACCCCCGCTGTTCGCGCGCCCCACGTGTGGGGTGCTCTGTCATATTCTCCCCGCTGCCTCCGACGCTCCAGTCCGTGGCACCGGGTTCAGCCCCGGACGGTCCAGTCCTGGGGCTAGTGCCGTCCTTCTTTCCGCCCCGGATGCTCCAATCCGGGGCGCCTTTTTTTTTCTTTCTTTCGTATTTTCTCAGTTGCCTCGGACGCTCCAGTCCGTGGCACCGGGCTCACCCCCAGACGATCCAGTCCGGGGGCTAGCGCCGTGCTTCATTCCTCCCCGGATGCTCCAATCAGGGGGGTCTTTTTGTCCTACTCTCTCTGCCGCAGTCTGCGCTGTTGCCGTCCTTGTCCCCGCTTCGCTTTCCCCGCTTCTTGCTCCGCCCTACGACTCTGCGTGCCCAGTCCCGGGCGCTCCAGTCCATGCGACGGGCGCTTCCGCTGTCCCTTTCCCTCCGGTCCCCTTCCTGACGTCCCCCTGCGCGGTGAGACCGTAAACCCGTCCTGCCCTCATATCTGCCGGATTCTCTTTCGTCTGCGTGCCATCAGGTGGTTGCTCTGCTCGTCTCCCTCTCTGTCCTCCATTCCCGTCTCTCCCCCTTACCGCCTTGGCCGCCCATCTGGCCGCCTCCGTACTTTCATCTCTGTGATTTTTGGGTTGTACCTGATCAACGCCATCTCCACCCGCTTGGTGACTGGATCACACATGTCGTCCGCCCGCGCCTCCAACTGCGTCTCTCTTCACACAATGCGTTCCTGGAGATGTTCCACCATAGGCCGCAACAGCCTGTGCGCCATGGCCTCCGGTGCCACTGTATGCTCCTGGAGTGCCCGCCACAGCGGTTTCACTCTCACCATATGCCATAGTCCCTTGCGGCGCCCTTCTTTCCCCAGCTCTCTCTCCACTGCGCTTCTGCCTCCTGCAACCTTCTTGAGTAATGGGACGTCCTGATCCCAAACCAGTGGTTCCTCGATCCCCTTATACTGTGCACATCGCATGAAGTGCTCGTATGTTTCTTGCCCTTGGCCACAGTGGCATCTCATGTACTCCTCCGGGAGGTCCATACCCTTATGTCTGTACCACCTCATGATTGTTTCACGCACCGGCACCTGCCCCGTGATTGCCTGCAGCCTTCTGGTTTGCAGCCTTTTGGGCAGCGATTCTGGCCTCAGCACATTGGGGTAGTGGACCCGCTGTCCCACCTTGCCCTCCAAGTACTCGCTCAGCTCTACCACCTTCGGCCCCCCTCGTACTTGGGCTAGCATGTGCACCGGCTGTGGATACACCCTGAGTTCCTGCTTGCCTTTGTCCTCCTCCACCACCCACCTGGCCTTCTCCTCTTCCCCAACCCTTGGAGGTATATGCACCAAGTGGAGGTGCTCCTTGCTCTCTGGCACCCTCCACTCTGGTTCCCGCTCCTTATCCACTGCTTGCGCCGCCCCATCCGCCTCATGATTCCCCACTCCCGCCCTGTGTGACTCCTGTTTCACCAGGTGTATGACCAGGGGCACTTTCTTCATCTCCAGCCCGTGCCATATCGGGTACACCTGTGACGACAGTCCCGTGCCCAGGGCCTCATGCAGTGGCCTGCTGGCCAGTCTCCTGAGGAACGCCATGTCCGCCTCCGCGTCCACCACCATCCACACTTTCCGTACGTCCTCCCCTATCTCCCCAATCACGTCCGCCACCGCCTGCACCTCTCCATGGGACGCTGCTCCGTACACCATCTTTTCCACCACACTCTCCGTCACCTGTCCCACCCCCTTGACCCTTACCGCCGCTGCCCCCGCCATGGGCGGCTGTCCTTCCACCCCGGACCCGTCCAGAAATAGCACCACCCTCTCCTTCGTGGGCTCCGGTATGCACACCACCTCCCTCGGGTAGTGGCAGTACACTTTGTGCTTCCCAATGCCATACTCTCGTACCCCATCCCCAATGCTTAGCTCTCTTACCCCTCTGTACACCGCCCACTTATTGTCCGTCCTGGCCTTCCATCCCTTCGTCACCACCACTCCGTGGCACCATGCCCTGTCCCCTTTTGCCCTGCCCTGCTCTAGGTATGACTGTACCAGAACCGGGTACCATACCCTGTCTGCTGGCAACCCGTGGACCGTCAGCCTGATCCTCCTCGCACTCTCTCCACACTTGTGGCCCACGGGTACTATGGGCGCCTCCTCGTCTGGCCTCCCCGTGTCTGTCATCCGGAAACTCACCGCCACCCCATCATCCTCTTCTTGTAGTCCCTGCACCGTGTCCCATCCAAACTGGACCCCTGTTCTTTTCCCCTCCTTTTCCTCTCCCCACCAGACCTCCACGTCCCCCTTGGCCTCCTCATCCTCCCGCACCTCCTTGGGCAGCCGCAGCACCGGCCCCCACCAGTGCCCCCTGGTGTCCGTAGTGCGCATGGTCGCGTTCGGGAACGCCCACGCCGTCATTCGTAGGACTGGCCACGGGATTTGCCCCGCCTCCTTGGTGCACCTCCAGCACTGGTCCCCCTGTCCTGCCCCTTTGGGGATGTTGTCTTTCCGGAACATATCTGCATGGACATCATACCACTGCCCGGCCGCACTCTGTACCTTCCCCCTCGGTCCTTTGAGTCCCTGCGGCGCACACAACAGTATGCCCGGTCTGGCCTTGTCCCTCTCCCCCCTGTCCAGCACCACTCTCTCTTGCTGCGCCCCCTCTCCTCTCCCGCACCTTGGCTTCCTCTGCTGGATCCCCCACAGCGCTACCCACTCGTTCCACATCGCGCGCATCCTCCTGCTCCACCTTGCGCGGTCCTCTTGTCCTCGTGCTCTCCTCATCATCCACCTGTATACGGCCCATTCCACCACCGTGGTGTCCCGATAGAACTCCGCATGGTGCAGCCCCGCCTTCTTGTATTCCTTCATATCCTTCCTGCGCACGTGCAGCACCTCCATGCTCACTCCTTCCTTCCTGATCCACCGTACTGTCCCATGTGCCGCCCCCCCGAAGTCTGTGTCCAGGACCAGGATTGGTCCCCGCCTACCGCACGTCCTGTTGGTTGCCAGCATGTGTTCTTCCCCCGGCAACACTGCCTGTAGGGCGCGCCACATGCGCTCCTTCTTCCCCGCTGCCAACCGTCTGCGCCGGTGCCACACATAGCGCGGGCACATGTTCTCCTCCTTCTGAACCTCTGCGACCGCGTGATAGCACACCCGTCTCACCACCTCTTACTGATTGTGGCACATCCTGCTCAGCGTCCTCGCCGTGTGTGCCCTGTACGCCTCCCCCGCCGTGGGCATCCCTTCTCCATAGTAGGCCGTCGGCGACCGCAACACGCACCACGGCTCCTCTGTGGGTATCCCCTCATACCCTCTGATGAGCCTCCGCAATTCTCCCTCCACCTCCTCCAGCTGCTCCCTCCAGTACGGGAGGTGCATCCCCTGGTACCCTACCGCCGCATGGAGCACCGCCCGCAGGTAGTACAGGGTCGTCTGCACTGACGGGGGGTGATGCCGCAGGACCACCAGCATCGCCCTGAACCCCCGGACTAATTTGTCAGGTAGCCTGACCCCCCTCGCCTCCATGGCCTGCACATGTCCCAGCACCACCGCTTCCTCTGCCCTCTCCAGCCATGCCACTCTGTCCCCTACATCCAGCGCCATGCCTTCCTCTCCACCCCTCCTCAGAACCGCCGACTTCTCCGCGCTCCAGACAAGGTGGTTATCCCTCCCGTACCTCTGCATCAGGTCCTGTACCACCTGTTGGGCCTTTTCATCCCGCGCCATGGGTACAGCATCATCCACATACGCCTGCGCCGGCGACGTGTGTGGCGCCCGCGCCAGTTGTGGATATTCCCGCGCTATCCAACTCATCAGGGGGAGCATGGCCAGCAAGTACAGGAACGGGCCCTCCACCCCGCCTCGTGGCACCCCGCTGCCTGGGGTTACCCACTCGGTACACCCCTTCCCCGTGGCGACCGTGTACCTCCTTGAGCGCAGGTACTTTTCCACGAAGTCACCATATGGGAGTCCTAGCTGTCGCCACACCTCCTGTATGAGCCTATGCGGCGTGTTGGGGAACGCCCCCTTCACGTCCACAGACGCCATGAACGCCTCTAGGTCCTCATCATCGAGGTACATATCGTACAGGAAGCTTGCTTCCTGTGTGGACGTACCCGGCACTGACCCCCACATATTGTCCGGTATGACCCCCGCTGCATACAGCCGCCGCTGTATCCTCCCAAAGATCACCATCCAGACCAGCTTGGCCTCTGTGATGGCACAGCATATTGGTCCCCAGTTCCCTGGCCTGAGGTGATCCCCCTTCTTGTACAGGGGCCGGACCTTGCCACACCATTCCTTTGGGGGCTCGCCTGTGCGCAACACCTCCGTGACCCTCCCCGCTAGACCATCCAGCTCCGGCGCCTCCAGGTGCTGGTACGCCTCCGCCACCAGCTGGTCCGCTCCCGGGCTCTTTTTCCCCTTGAGAGCCTTCACTGCCTCTTTAATTTCCCCTAGCGTCACCTTGCTGCGGTGTATGTCCTCGCTCTGCTCCGCTGTGAACACCCGCGGTAACGCCCTTACCATTCGCCTTGTGATCCCGCTTAGCTCCCGCTGCCCCTGGTTGTGCTGCCTCCTGAAACTCTGCGCCACCTCCTCCAGCACTTCCCCTTTGTTGCCAGTGACCCTGCCACACTGCAGTCTCACCGCCCTGATTTCCTTTGGTTTTCCAGCCTCAGCAAGCTCTCTGATGTACCGTAGTGAAGCGGTATGGGGTGCCTCACCCATACCCGCTGCACAGCCTGTGGCGCTCTTCGCCAGGCTGGCTCAGGAATTTTCCTGTTGATGTTACGGCATCCTGATTTCTGTGGGATTTCTGTAAAATACCCCAGAAATCGTCTTTTTTCGTCTTTTTTGGGCTGGCGACGAGAGTCGTCGCCTGCGCGACGCAGCCCCAGATCGAGGATTTATTTCTCGATTTCTAAAGATTTTGGGCAATTTTATTATTGTTTTATCGTTTTTAGAAATAAAAGATTATAGCGTGACCTTTTTGGCGGCGTTCCGCGAAGGTCAATTTTTGCGAAAAAAGTCACGTTCACGCATTTTTCAAAAAATCCTGAGGCGATCCCAGGAATCGCCCAGGTGCCCATGGTGTGGCCCAACAGTGGGCCTTTTCATATGTAGTTTGAATTGGCACAGAAACGCGTCGTGTCGGCTACGCGACGCGTTGGGGGGAGACACGCGAAAATAGTGTTTTTGACTCAAAAATCACTATATTTCATTGTTTTTCGCCCAAAAACCACTGTTTGGCCCAGTTTGGGCAGGATCTCAGTGGAGATCCTGATGGCGACGCCTCGTAGCCGTCAGATTTTCTGATGGCGGCGACGCCGTCGCCTTCATTTCGTCTTCTTTTTTATGCTAGTTTATAGTATAGAATTGTTACATATACATATTACTTGTCTACATGTTTATATTGTCTACATATACCTTCATCTCTTGCCCAGGACGCCAGATTGTGTCATGGCCGAGGCAAGGATCACAGAATTCTTTGGAGAAACCCAAATTCGAGTTCAACTCTTGGATTTCATGGGTTTGGGGTCGTGCATGCCAAGGGAAGCTTGGAGGTTGCCCTCCCCCCAATCGCTTCAAAAGAATTCTGCCGACGCAAAGGCCACCAAGGCGGTGTGACGGCCTGCGGACGGCGACGACGCCCAGACTGCAGGAGTACGCTGATCGCTGATCGCTGATCCCTGGGAAACTGCAGGAGCTAAGGTCCAGGGCATCAACATGATGAAGGAGGAATTCCTTGACTCCTACGATGGGTATGACCTTGGCTTCCCCATGGACCCTATGGTGCCCCCAAGTCTATCATCATCACTGGGCGACGACCACAGCGACGACGACGCCAGGTACCGAACCGCACAAGCAGGCGCGTTAATTCGTCGCCTTGGGTTGGTTGACCCTCCGGGAGGTCCCACCCTAAATAGGCGTGGGGCGCCTTGGGTAGGAAATGACCCTAAATCCCCCAAATTAGGCGCTTTATTTCGTCGCCCTGGGTTGGGAATCGACCCTAAACAGGCGCGGGTCGCCTTGGGCAGGAAATGGCCCTAAATTCAGGCGCGAGGAAGTTGTTGCCTTGGGTTTGACCCTAAATAATTTTTTTTGAATTTATCGAATTATTATGTTTCCATGCCCATGGAGAAAAACGGGCCAATATGTGCGCCGCAGCGCCATCAGTCAGGTCGGAAGGACCTGCAACGCCTCTGTTCATGTAACTACAGGCCACAGGGAGTGCCAGGGACCAGTGTGGCCGCCTGGGGGGCAATTGCCCTATGAATATATCAAGAAAAAAAAAAGAAAAAAAAAAGGACCTACATGGACCAAGCACGTAGATCCCTTACGAAGCCCCCCCCCCCCCACTGTCCTGCTGAATCAGGTTGAAACCAGGGCAGTGCAGGGGTCAGAGCGCCTCCTTGGCCTTGCCTTCCTTTGGATATAGGCAAGGCTTCTAAGGAGGGGGGTGAAGCGGTATGGGGTGCCTCACCCATACCCGCTGCACAGCCTGTGGCGCTCTTCGCCAGGCTGGCTCAGGAATTTTCCTGTTGATGTTACGGCATCCTGATTACTGTGGGATTTCTGTAAAATACCCCAGAAATCGTCTTTTTTCGTCTTTTTCGGGCTGGCGACGACAGTCGTCGCCTGCGGGACGCAGCCCCAG
This sequence comes from Eutreptiella sp. 'Long Island Sound 2002', assembly GCA_964036045.1. Classification (NCBI taxonomy): domain Eukaryota; phylum Euglenozoa; class Euglenophyceae; order Eutreptiales; family Eutreptiaceae; genus Eutreptiella; species Eutreptiella sp. 'Long Island Sound 2002'. Next base: position 25,457,467 of record OZ038378.1, on the reverse strand, counting down.
ATCGAGGATTTATTTCTCGATTTCTAAAGATTTTAGGCAATTTTATTATTGTTTTATGGTTTTTAGAAATAAAAGATTATAGCGTGACCTTTTTCGCGGCGTTCCGCGAAGGTAATTTTTTGCGAAAAAAGTCACGTTCACGCATTTTTCAAAAAATCCTGAGGCGATCGCAGGAATCGTCCAGGCGCCCATGGTGTGGCCCAACAGTGGGCCTTTTCATATGTAGTTTGAATTGGCAAAGAAACGCGTCGTGTCGGCTACGCGACGCGTTGGGGGGAGACACGCGAAATGAGTGTTTCTGACTCAAAAATCACTATATTTCATTGTTTTTCGCCCAAAAACCACTGTTTGGCCCAGTTTGGGCAGGATCTCAGTGGAGATCCTGATGGCGACACCTCGTAGCCGTCAGATTTTCTGATGGCGGCGACGCCGTCGCCTTCATTTTGTCTTCTTTTTTATGCTAGTTTATAGTATAGAATTGTTACATATACATATTACTTGTCTACATGTTTATATTGTCTACATATACCTTCATCTCTTGCCCAGGACGCCAGATTGTGTCATGGCCGAGGCAAGGATCACAGAATTCTTTGGAGAAACCCAAATTCGAGTTCAAGTCTTGGATTTCATGGGTTTGGGGTCGTGCATGCCAAGGGAAGCTTGGAGGTTGCCCTCCCCCCAAACGCTTCAGTAGCGACTTGTACGGCACCGCCCTTTCCATGTATCTCTCATGCTCCGCCACCACTTTCTGGTATATCCTCTCTTGTTCCTCCTCCACAGCCCTCCTCGCTGTTCGCACCCTCTTCTTCGCCTGTGTCACCTCCGTTTGCCACTCCGTCCCCTCTTCCCGCGCCCGTGCCTCGACCTCCTCTTGCTGCGGTTTCCTCAGTGTGGCCACCAGCCTTTGCAGCTGGGGCTGTGCGTGCGACTCCCCCCCTTGCTTGGTAAACCCGCATATCCGCGCTGCCCTCCTCATGGCTTGATGTACTTGTTTCCCCTGCCTCATTTTGGCGTGTACCCGCTGCCCCCACTGTTGCCACCTCTCGTCCCCCTCCTCCGGCCACTTCACCATTGGCGGCAGGCTGACGCCTTCCTCCTCCGACCCCTGCTCATCCTCCTGTTCGTCCCCGGGTTCCCCCACCTTGACTTCCACAGTCACCATCATGGGGCGATGCCCCTTCCTGTCCTGCATTTCTTCCGGCACCACCATGTATCCCGCCGTCACCCCCTTGACCCAGCTGGGGTCCGCGGACACCGCGTCTATCCGCGACGGCGCGCTGCCTTCCGGTGCCGGGTAGTGTGAGGGGCCTGGCGCTCCACTGTACGCCACGTCCTGCAGCCTCATTTCCTCCACAAACTTCCGCACCTCGCGGTCCACCTCCGTCTCCGCGCCTCTCCTCCGGGGATCGTAGTTGAAGTCTCCAACCACGATGACTGGCCCCCTCTCCAGCGCCCTGACGTACTCCATCCTCAGCTGCGCCACATACTCCTTGACCCTCCTCCCATGTGGGACATGGCAGTTGATGATGACTACCTGTCCATGCTCCGTCGCCACATCATACACCGCCCTTCGTCCCCTCGCTCCCACCTTCTTGTCCTGCACACCGCTGAGCCCTCTGCGCACCAACAGCGGCAGCCCCTGCGCCCACTCCTGCTGGTACTCTCTCCCCTCCTTGTCGTACATCTGCGCGCACACGACGTTGTCCTTCCCCTGCAACCTTATCCCCTGGTACGCCACCACGTCGGGGTCCGCCTCATGCAGCTTCATCTGCTGCCACGCTGCCTTGTCCGCCCGATACAGTGCCGCGGGGTCATTATGGGTGTGGAACTTCATGCGTTGCCACCTGCCCTCCCCACCCACTCGTAGATCCCTGTTGTCTGTCGTGTCTTTTTCCCGCCCTTTGTTCCTTCCCCCCTGTCTTCGTCTGGCTTCTTTCTTCTTCTTCCCGGCCGCCCCCCGCTTCATTAATTGTCACTTCCTCTTCTTGTTCTTCCGCCCCGCCGACACCTCTTCTCCTTCCAATTCTCTCGCCCCCTGCTCCGGAGCCAGCTGCCCGTGTATTTCCATCTCCCCACCCTGCGGGCATACCTGCAACCTTTCCACTGGGTACGGCAGTCTCTCCTCATCCCCGTCCCCCTGATCCTCCCACTGCACGATGGCTGCCCTCGTCACATGTCCCTTGCAATCTTGTTGTTCGATCATCTCCTCCACTGTTCCCACATACCTCCTCCACTTCCCACTCACTTTGTGCGGACAATACACTGTCATCCCTTCATGCACCGCCCCCTGCTCTTCACGGCCCCGCTGCTCCTCCCCGTACCTGACTCCCCTCGCCCGTTTCCTTCTTGGCCTCCCTTCCCCTTCCCCCTCCTGCTGCTGCTCTGCTTGCAGATCCTGCTCGTCCGCCCCTCTCCCCCGCTTGCCGCCCTCCCTCTCACTTCCCTCTCTTGTCCCCTCCCCTTTGCTCCCCTCCTCCACCCTGTCTCCAACAGCACCCTCCTGCCCTCCTCCCTCCGCTTCTCCCTCTTTCACCCCTTCTTCTCCCTCCTCTCTGTCTTCCCGCCCGCCTGCTGCCAGTCCCGGCTCCCGGCCTTCCACTCCCCGCGCTTGGTCCTGCCCCCTTTTGTCTCGTTCCTCCTCACCATCCCCATCCCCCGCTATGAACCGCATTTGTCCCCCTCTCCCCCTCCGCATCCCCCTCCACCTACTTGGCCTCTCCCCCCCATGATCGTCGTCCACCTCCAGGCCTGGCTTCCTGGCCCCCTCCGTGAGCCTTCTCGCTCTCTCCAATGCCTCCTTCCTGTGCCCGTCCTCCGTTCCGGGTGCCACGATCCACCCCGGCTGCTCCCCTCCCCTGCTGCTGGCCAGCCACTCCAATGCCCACCGGATCTGTTCCCTGATATCTTCCGCTTCTTCTGCCTCCGCACACCTATCCATTTGCGAATCCAACGCCCGTAGGACGGCCATCTCGCGTACCTCCTCCGTTCTTTCAACCCTCACCTCCTCCACCTCCCCGACCCACCGCATGAGCGGGTGCTCCACCCTTTTCAACGGCGCCGCCGTATACACCACCGCTTGGCGCCTATCCCCCCTGCGTTCCACGACCCACCACGTGTGTCCGTCCTGCACCAGGTCCGCGACCCCTTGGTCTGCAGCCCCCGTGGCACTCGCCTGTGGGGACACTACTTGTATTTTGTGCCCTTTGGCCCTCCTCCCCACCGCCTCGTCATAGTCAACCATGGTCATAACCTTGCATAACCGGTGCATTTCTGTGTCTGGGTCCCACTCTCCGGACATGCCTCTGCTGCGCTGCACTGTCTCCCCAACGTACAGCGCCATGGCAAAGACCTGCCTCGTGGGCCCCCAAACCTCTACTGTTCTGCTCGTGCTGTCCACACATGCCGCTACCTGCGCATCCCGCTGCATCAGCATCCACAGCACCGCCTGTTTCGGCTCCACCTTCTTTGCCGTGAGGATCTGCGCCTTTGCTTGCCTCTCGCCCGCTTCCTCCTCCTCCCCCACTGTTCCGCTCCGACCATCCGCATATCCCACCCACATGTGCTTGACTTGGTGGAAGTAGACCAGGGCGCCCCTTCCTCTTCCCCCATCTGCAGCCACATAGGCCCTTGTCTCCTGGGCTGCCTTACTCTGATCCCATGGTATCCTCCCTTGGGCTCCTGTGGTCCGTCCAGCCTGCAAAGGCACCTGGCCAGCGTGCACTCTGGCCTGCACTTGTCCTCCACCGCCTCCGCTCTGGCCTTCAGGTGGTACCTAGCCTTGCTCACCATCTGCCTCACCTCTTCACCCCTACATCCTTTGATGCGGTCTTCAAGCCCTGGCTGCGCCTCTCCATTTTCTATCAAGACATTCTGACCTGCCGTCGCCTTGCCCCTCAGCCTCGGCCCCCACTTCTGCAGCATGTCCTTCCTGTCCCTGCCATCCCCCAGCATGTCCAACCCTTCCGCCGCCGCCTCCTTCTGGCGCTTCTCCTTTTCTTCCTCTGCTCTGTCCAGCTCAGCAGTGTCCGCCCCATCCGCCTTTCCCCTCCCCACCTGGCCCTCGGGATGCAGCGGCTCCCTCCACGCGGGCTCCGCCATCCATTGGATTGCCGGCTGTCCCTCCCAGTGTCCCATGGTGTACACCCGTACCGCCTGTCCCTCCCGGCCGAGTCCAATCCGGACCTCCATACCCCCCGCCGCTGCTGTGGTGACCACCACGTTTGGGATCAGCACATCGTACTGGTACCTGGCCCCTTGTTCGTGGCGTACCTTGACTTCCACCATCCCCCTGCTTCCCACCCTGTCATCCGGGAGGATGATGTGGACTGCCTGTCCCCTCCACTGTGCCGCCACCGGCCCCTTCGTCGCCACGGGGAATATTGCCTTTGTGTCCTCCCGCGTCATCCATTCTCCCCTGCGGTACCTGGCACGCCGAATGGCCCCCACTGCCCACATCTCTTGCTCCACTCCTCCCGTCTCCCGCACCCATTCTTCTGCCACCCTGGCAAGGGCTGATACCTCTGCACCCTGCCTCTCACACTCCGGCGGTGGCACTATACTCTCCATGCCGTCGTCCCCCGGGAATGCGTGTTGCCACTTGTCTGCCGTGTGTGGGTGCACATGGTACGTGCGATTGGCCATGCACGCCGTCCCCTCATCCAGCACCATTTTGATGGCCTCCGCCGCCTTCAGCGTCATCTCCTCTCCGAACGTATACACCAACCCCTGCCCCCTGTGTCCCTGTGTCGTGGGTGCCGGAGTCAATGCCGCCCTAGTGAACTGTGCGCGCACGCTACTCGCCTCCTGTCCTCCTCCTGGCAGGTCTCCTCCCCACTCATTCCTGACTGGGACCCCCTCCCCCTGGTCCGCTCGCCACGTCATATGCCAACCCCACCACCGGCGTCCCCCCGCCGCCACCCTGTACCTCTCCTTCCATCCTGGCTCCAGCCACACCGCTCTGTCCGGCCGTATCTGGACTGCTCTCTCTGCCCCCCACCCGGTCCCCCCATCCTCCCTGTGCTGCAGCTGGAACACCGCCTCCCCCCCCCCTGTGACCCACACGTCCACCCCCCCTGCCTGCCTCCTGTGCCACTCGCCTTTCCCCGTACCCTCTGGCACTTCCATATACTCCATCTCCTGTACTTGCACTCCTAGCACCCCTTCCCATCCCGCCCGTAGTTTTCTGTCTCGCGCTGTACCCCCCCCCACTCCCCTACCCTCCCTCCTGGGGCCCTCCTGTCCCTGGTACCTCCACCTCTCCCCCCCCTCCTGGATCGGTATTTGATGCACATCCCGCCACATGTGCTCTTCTGTCCGCCCCCTTCCCCCCCCCCCCTTCTCCGGTCTTTCTTCTGCCAACTCCTCCTCCATTGTCACTTCTGCGTCGCCTTTTGACTCTGTCCCTTCTTCTGCGTCCGCCCCCGCCACCGCCTCCGCGTCTTCTTCCCCCGGGGGCCACAGCAGCTCGTAGTGTCCCCCTCCTCGTCTGCTCCACAGCAGCGCTGCTGCCGTTCGCTTTCCTTCTCCCACTTCTGCCATCTTCCGATACACCCCCTGCGGTCCCCACTCCTGGTACACTGCCACTCTGCATCCCTTGCTGTGCGCCCACCTCCCAACTTCACATGCCCCTCCCCATATCTCTCCCCTGCGCACTTTGTCCTAGTACTGATCCCACGTGCGCACTCCCGCGTCCCTCATAACTCTCCGCGCCCAGCCCGACTCTGGGGGCCGCGCCATCTCCCCCTCCGTGAGCGCTTTGCGCACCTCTTCTGCTGCTGCCCGCCCCCCCCGCTCCGTACACCGCGCTGAGTGCCGAATACAGGCACTTGCCATCCCCTGGTATGACCTGTCGCCTCACCCCCTCTGGCATTTCTTCCGGCCATTCCTGCACTCTTGTGCGCTGTCCAGCACTCTTTGCACCGCCGCCGCCACGTCTGCCGCGTCACTCCTTCGACCTCTGACACCCCACAGAACCGCATAGGTTCTTCGCTCGGTCCACAGGATTCCTGCATCCAGCGGGGTTCCTTCTGCATACTCCACCAACTTTCTGTATCCGTTTCCGCTTTTTGTCTCCCTGTAAACCGCCACCTTGTACTCCCCCTCCGCTGCCCATGCCTCCACCTCCGGTGGCCCCCCCATCCTGCTCCCCTGCCTAGTCCGCTGTATGTACCTCTGCCACGATACTTCCTCCTGTGGCAGGCACTCCTCCATTTCTCCCGTATTGTGTCTACTCTCCACCCTGGTAGCCACTCCTTGCCTTATCCGCTGTACCTCTTCCTTACTGTTCGGTCTGCCCTCCAGTGCACAGAACACCTCCCACAATGTGTTGACATCCTTCCCGTACATGTGCTCTACGAGCACCCCTTCCTCTGCTCTCTCCCTCGCCCCCTCCAATGCACCCTCCTGCCTCTTCCACGCCCATGCCGCCTTGCGTTGCTGTTCCTCTTTGTTCCCCGCTGCACTCCCCACACTCCCTCTTCCACACGTCGACGGCCAACTCTCGCCGAACGCAACACTGTGTCCTCGTTCGCCTCCCGCGCCCACCCTAACCTGTGCCCCCCTGCCCGTGCCTGCTCTTCCCGCCTCTCCTGTTGTACTGCCTTCCCCCGTCTCTTCGTGCTTCCACACCACGTCGTACACTCTCGTCTTCCACAACAGGATTCCTACCGTCATCCCCTTCTCCCCTCCGGACTCCTGTATCTTCCTGTAGCCCTCTCCATCCTTCGTCTCCCGGTACACTTTCACTCTGTATCCATTCTTCACCGCCCACGCCTCAACCTCCGGCGGTCCTCTCATCCTTCTCTCTTGTACCAGCTTCCGTACGTACTCCTTCCATCCCGTCTCCCCCTGCGGCAGGGGCTCCTGCATCACCCCTGTCTGTAACCTCTCCTCGACCGCAGCGTCTACCCTTGCTCGCACTTCCTTCGCTTCCTCATTCGTGCCTTGGCCTCCTTCGACAACAGTCATAGCTCTCCACAAGGAGTCCACTCCGTCACCCTCCATACCCTGTGTCACCACTCCCGCATGGATTCGGTCTTGTTCCCCTGCGAACGTTCTTTCACTCCCGGTCCATGCGCATGCCGCTCTTCTCTTTCGTGTCTCACTCCTCGCGCTCTACATTGACTCCCTGCTCCTTTCGCTGGCCTCCTCTTCGGTCGCGTACATTGTGTGTCTCCTGTGTACACAGTGTATGCCTCTCCTCCACTGCCCCTCTTGGCTACCTTCCTCGTCCCTTCGACCCTCCCCTCTTGCACACCTTGCTTCAGGCGTAAAGGCATACCCGGTGTCCGGGGGTGTTTGTGTTCTTCAATGGCCCCTCCAGGGCCTCAAGCACGTTCTACCGCCCCAACCCAAGCACGATGCTTGTCGTCAAGTGTGCCCTTCGAGCGCTGTTTGTTTACTGGGCGTCTAGCCGCTGGTACTCCCCGGCTGAATCCTTTCCCCACTGCTTTGCCTTCCTTCCTTTTGCCCCCTCTTTGTTGTCCCCTGGGTCTTCCCCTCTGCGTCTTGGCGCTGCCCCTCCCCCTCCCCCCCTCCCTCCTTCCATTCCTCCTGCCGAAGCCCCGTCCCGGCCCCTGCGTTCGCCTTTCCCTCCTGCCGTCGCCGTCTCCTCCCCTTGATGCTGCCCCGCACACTCCATACCTTCTCCTGGCGTACCCGCCTCATGCTTTCCTCCTGAATTTTCCACCTTGGGTGTGTGTTTTCCCTGTTGTCCCGGCCCTGCTCCTCCTGGGCGGTGTTCTGGGCCGCCGGTGTGCGCGCTCTGTGTGTGGTGTTGCGTGTACGGTGTCCTGGGCCTCCTGGCTCCTGTTTACCGGTGTGCTCGCTCCGTGTGTGGTGTTGCGTGTCAGGCGTCCTGGGCCTCCTGGCTCCTGTTCACCGCCGTGCACGCCCTGTGTGCGGTGTTGCGTGCACGGTTTCCTGGGCTTCCTCGCTCCTGCTCACCGGCGTGCACGCTCTGTGTGTGTGGTTGCGAGTGCGGTGTCCTGTGCCGCTTGGTTCCTGTTCACCGGCGTGCACGCTCTCTGTGTGTTGTTGCGTGCGCGGTGTCCTGGGCCGCTTGGCTCCTGTTCACCGGTGTGCCTGACTGTGTTCTGTGTTCAGTGTATGGGTGTAAGAGCAGTTGTCACAGTTGCCCCGCATTGCTTCGCAGGACGGGAGCGTTAGCCCCCCGTGACAACCACTCCCTGGCCGAAGGCCATTGGTTTTTCACAGTCTACTGCCTTGCCCATTGTTTTCTTCTGCCTCGGTGCGCTGTGTCGTGTGTACAGTGTCCTGGGCCCCTTGGCTCCGGTTAACCGGTGTGCACGCGTTGTGCGCGGTGTTGTATGTGCGGCGTCCTGGGCCTCCTGGCTCCTGTTCACCGGTGCGCGTGCTCGCTATGTGCTCCTCGCACGCTTCCTATCCCCCTCCCTCATCCTCGCTTGTTCTTGTGCATGCTCTCTGTGACTGCCCTCCTGCTTTTTCTCGCCGCCGCCTTCTCGTCCTCGTGGCGCCCCTGGCGTTTGCATTCGAGTCTCGGTCTGTGTTAGTCCGCTCTTTGGGCCTCTCCTTCTCCTCTTTCCCCTGGCTCGTGTCCTCCTTGTCCTCCCTCCCCACCTCTCCTTGCTCTTGCCTCTCCTTTCCGCCATCGTGTCCCCTCCGCTCTGGTCCTTCCGGTCCGGGCTCCATGCGCCCATGTGCCCATGTGCCCATCCGCCTCCCCTTCTTCTCCTTCTCCCCTCTTGCTCTTTCTCCTCCCGCTTCGCGTCTTCTCTCCTTCTTGTTCTCCCCCTTCTGTTCCTTGCTCTTGTTCTTGTTCTCCTGTCCGTGTCGCTCCGCCGCCGTCTCCTTCTCCTTGTTTGCTGCCCCGGACCTTCCATTCCCAGGCCGCTTCGTCCCCTGTCGTTCCAGTCCGGGCGCACTGCGTCCCCGGATGTTCCAGTTCGCTGCACCGGGTTCACCCCCGGCCGATCCAGTCCGGGGGCTCGGGTCGTGCTTCATTCCGCCCCTGAAGCTCCAATCCGGGGCGTCTTTTTGTCTTATTCTTTCCGTTGCCTCGGACGCTCCATCCGGTGGCACCGGGTTCACCCCGTGGACGATCCAGTCCGGGGGCTAGTGTCGTGCTTCGTTCAGTCTCGGATGCTCCATTCCGGAGCGCCTTTTAATCATATTCTCTCCTTTGCCTTGGACGCTCCAGTCCGTAGTACCGGGTTCTCCCCTGGACGATCCAGTCCGGGGGCCCGGGCTGTGCTCCACTCTGCCCCGGATGCTCCACTCCTGGGCGTCTTTTTGTCGTATTCTCTCCGTTGCCTCAGAGGCTCCAGTCCGTGGCGCCGGGTTCACCCCCGGACGATCCAGTCCGGGGGCTTGTGCCGTGCCTCTTTCCGCCCCGGATGCTCCATTCCGGGCCGTCTTTTTATCGTATTCTCTCCGTCGCCTCAGATGCTCCGGTCCGTGGCACCGGGTTCACCCCCGGACGATCCAGTCCGGGGGCTATTGCCGTGCTTCATGCCGCCCCGGATGCTTGAATCCGGGGCGTCTTTTTCTCGTATTCTCTCCGTTGCCCCGGACGCTCCAGTCCGTGGCACCGGTTTCACCCCCGGACGATCCAGTCCGGGGGCTAGTGCCGTGCCTCTTTCCGCCCCGGGTGCTCCAATCCTGGCCGTGCAGCGGTGCCCTCTGAAAGGTTGCCCGCAGGTCACCGGGGAGGCTGGCAAACGGGTTCCACGGCGGACGCTGCTGGATCCTCCCTGCCGGCGGGCAGAAGGGTGTGTCACCTCGCAGGAACGCGTATACCGCCCTCCTTCGATCTTGCATCGGCAGCTGCATGATCTGGGTGAGCCGATGGTTCCTGCGGGCATACACATCTTCCCCAATCTGGACCATGTCCTCCACAAAGAACCTGGCCTGGGCAGGGCCCCGGGATGACGCCGCTCACACCGCAGCGAACAGCCGCTTCAGGTCTCCGGGGACGACACCCGCCATCAGGGATTCAGTCCACCTGCAGCCGTGCTTCCTCCACGCCACGAAATCCACCGCCCTGTCTGTCAGGGGTAGCTCCGCCGTGAACTCCTCCACACGCCTGCACAGGAGCCCAGCCACCTCCTCGTCCCACGCACACAGTAGGCGCATGTGGCCAATGTCCTCCTCCGGCCCCCCACAGAAGATACAGGGGTGGGCCGGTATTGCCATATGCGTGATCTTCTGTCTCCACGGTCGCATGACCTGCATTGTGGACAAGTGACCGTCACGTGCCCGCAGCATGTTTCTGTGTGTTGGGCCGTGGTGTACAGCTCCCAGGGGCACCACCTCGCAGTCGCCAGCCAGTGGCGTGTGCGCCCTGGTGCGTGCCGCTAGCGAACGCCACTCCATCTCCCGGACTTGCTGAAGGGCTTGCATAGATGGCACACGCGGCTCGAGCTCTCCATTATCCCACGGCACAACGAGGCTGGCGTGCTCCTTTGGCAGGACGAGATGGACAGGCGGGGCCATTGCACGGGCCGCGGCAGAGTCCGGCGCTTCGAGCGGGACCGCCGCCAAGTGCGAGCTCTGCCTCACCACCAAGTGGTGCGGCCCCCCAACTCGGCGTGGCAGCCGCCGCGGCCCCTCCACTATCCAGCTCAGTGCGTGCTGGTTGTCCAGATGTGATGTCAGCCCCTTGATGCCACGGTACAGGGCCTCCTGCGCCCTGCGGAGATGCGCTCCTATGATGGAGGCATCCACCACGTGCACCGTGCATGCTGACGGGGGCGTGTGCAACAGGTATGCCGCCGCGCCGATGATCTCTGCCTCCGGGACCGTGCCGTAGATGGCACCCGTCCATGTGGGGATTCCGTGGCTGGCCACTGCCACGTTTGTGGCGTCGTCTCCCTGGGGCGACGCGTCAGACAATGTGACTTTAGTCGCCACCGGCACCCAGCACTACCGGTGGGGTTCCAGCCACGCCACGTTGGAGTGGGGGCTCTGCACCACCCTTCCAAGGGACGCCGCACTGGAGTCCGTGAGCTCCGGAGAAGGACTACCTTCGGCCGATACACCGCATGTGGTCTCCAGGCCAGGTCACATCCACAGACTGACTTGATGGCGTCCAGGGCGGTGGTATACTCCACCCCCCAGACCGTTGCGGAGCAGGAGGGCTGGTACACCACCACAGATCCCTGTTCCACCGCGCCGCCATCACGCAACGACGTGACGGCGACCTGCGGATCGTCTGGCACGTTGGACATCCAAACCACTTCCAGGACCGAGTACTCATCCGGATCCGGGATAGGGCCTGCTGGTAGCAGAAGGACAATTGCCCACTTGCTGCACCCGTGCACCGCCGCGCATGCCCTGGAAACCGCTGGCCGCCCGTGCACAACCCACAGTGGTGACGGGTTTATGCCGCCCCCGGCGTGTGGAATGAGAAGGGGGACGGACGCCGGATCGTCTTGCTGCCAGTAACCCTCAAAGACGTCCCCCAACAGAAACAGGAGGGCGGCTAGCGGGACGAACGGCATGGATAGCCCCGGGTTGGCTGGGTCCCATCCTTCCTCCTTGTACCCGCCCACCACATACACGTCCCCCGCAGTGGACTGTCTATTGCGTTTGCTGGCCTTCTTTCGGCGCACCGGATGTATTAGCCGGTGAGTCAACGGGCTAGGCAGCTGCGGCCGGAAGACGTTGCGGAGCCCCGTGAACCACACGTGGTCCAGCTGATGGGGCCCTACTCCTGCGTGCGGAAGGTGCAGGTGGTCCTCATGACACTCCTGGAGCTGGACAGCCCAGTGCCCAGGCGCAGGACAGGGGAGCCGCGCATGCAGGAGGTCATTTGCGGGATCAGTCAGGGACTGTACCGTCGCATCTGTGCGGGGCCCCGAGAGAACGCATATGTCTCTACCCTTGAAGGAATAGGATTGGGACGCCCACTTCCGCCCCGCCCACTGCACTTGCGGCAGATGGGCTTGTACACACGAGTACACTGACGATGGCATGAGAAGTCCTACGCGCAACAGCCCCCTCATCCGGAGTACTCTGTCCACCCACGTATTGCCAGCGTGCGTGGCGAATGACGCAGAGGGCACCATGAACTGCCCGCACACTTCGTACCGCACGTGCATGTCCCGGAGCATGGCCCGCAGCTCATCCCGGACTTTCTTCGATCTGTGGTGGGTGAGTTGAGCCATGGTCGCCACGACGGAGTCGCGGCAGATAACCTGGACATCTGCCAACCGTATCCCATGACCCGACCGCACCGCTACGTTGGATAGGTCCTTGGGCAGCTTCTCGAATTGCAGGGCTGCAGCCTTGATGGCAGTATTCAGCTTGATCACCGCCTCCGCCCTGTCGGACAGGTAGGGCGCCGCGTACCGCACGATGCCTCCAACCACAGCCGCCATCACCTCATGAGGCACCGGCGCTGGCCCCAACTTGTTCTTGCACCAGCCCAGCGGAGCTTCACACCGGAGTACATGTTTCTCCTTTATGGTCGCCACCCCCCTGGGATCGAGGCGCAGGCCCAAGTATGGTACCGTGCCCTTGGCACGTAAGCATACCCATGGGGCCGCCGTGTTCCCTGGGCTCAGGCACACCATAATCGAATGGATGCGAGCAGTATTGGCATAGGTGCATTTGCCAACGTTGAGGGACATGCCCATGTCCGTGAGACATCGTGCTATCGCCCCTGCATACTCCACGAATTGCGGCAGGGAGTGCGCTATCAACAGGAGGTCATCACAGTACGCCTGCATCAGGGGTGGCACCGCATGGTTAGCATCTCCCAGCGCCTTGCAGGCAAGGCTCCGCAGGAGAGGTTCTAAGAGGAGGAGATAGAGCACAGCGCTCTCCGCACTGCCCTGCCGCAGGCCCCCGTGGAGCCGAATGCTCGGCGTCGGGCCGTGCGCAGTGACGATGCGCACAAGAGACCCGCAGCTGAGGGTGTGGAAGATGCTGATGAGCTCCTCCGGGACTCCCATGTGGCGCAGGAGGAGCGCCAGCGCCCCGTGCGGCGCTGTGTCAAAAGGTTTTGACACATCGAAGGCTAGGATGTGGTTTTCCTCCAGCCCACGCTGCAGCCTGCGCTGGGCCAGGAAAACCGGGGCAGCCGCCGTGGAGCCCGGCATGGCTCCGAACTGCCAGTCCGCAGCCGGTCCCTTGCGTGCCAGGACAGCTGTGAACCTCCGCATGAGAGGAGTCATGAGCATTCGCCTGTCTTGCTGCCCCAGCGCTATCGGCCTGTACTCGTCCAGGTTGCCCGTGGCTGTGCCCTTGGGCATCAGCCAGATAATGGCCTCGTGCCAGGACTCCAGGACATCCGCACCCCGTAGGATAGCCCTGGATGCGTGCACCAGGAGCCCCTGCACCGGTTCAGGCAGCTCTGCTATGAGGGCAGCCGTGACCCGGTTGGACCCCGGAGCTTTGTCGTCCGCCACGGCCTGCCTCACGGCGTCTTTAAGGTCCTGCAGGGTGTAGTCCTGTACCGACCTCCATTCCTCTGGCACCCCTTTGGGAATGTGGGCCCGGACCAGCCGCTCGAAGGCCGGCAGGTTCACTGGCCGCTTGGCGTACAGCGCCTCCCAATACCTCTGGACCTCGCCAATGACGTCCGAGGCCTCCGAGAGCACCTTCTCCGACTCGCGGACGCGTACGGACCGTAGGCCTGACGGGGCATACTTCACCACGTTGATGGCCCCCCGTATCGCCGTCCATCGGAGCTGCAGATCCGGTACTCTGCCCCGCCAATAGTCCTTGATAGACCGGCGCCTGTTGCTCCTGAGGACACCGCGCAGCTCCTCCAGGGGTGTCTCTAGCTGGTGGAGCTGTTGGTCCAACACGGCACGTAGGTCCTCCACCGAGGCGAGGATAGGTCGGGGTCCACCCGCCGGAGGTGCTGTAGCAGGGCAGTCGCTTCCTGGGAGTGGAGTCCGGCTGCCGCCGCGTCCCGTTGCCAAAGCTGATGGGCGCGCCAGGCCAGGGCCTGCTGATCCGAGAGGACCTGGGACAGAGACTCCTCCGTCTTCGCCTGCCCGTACCGGTACTGCGGGTCCACGCCCGATGGCATGCGCACTCCCGTGACCCTGGACTAGTCATCACGGAAGGCGTAGAGCAGGTCAAAGACCGCTTGCACCTCCGACGTGCCCATGCTGACAGTGCCCTGGTCCAACGAGAGCCACGCCTGCAGCCGCCGATCCCCGCAGGCCTTCTGCAGTACTGCCACCGCCGCCTCACGAACCCCCGGAGAGTCCGGGCGTATGGCATGCAGTCTGCCTTGGGCGTGCGAGTAGGCCATCCTGGTGACCCTCTCTTTGCCGGCCACTGCCAGCGGGAGGTCCAGGACCACAGGGCCATGATCCGACCCCAGCAACGCTGGAGACCGCCCCGGCGCCAGGTGTGGGCGCTCACGCGCCGCCCATGGGACCACAGGCGAGTTCAGAAGGAAGGAGTCCAGTCGGTGCCCTGCCCTCGGGGGCCTCCTGCCCTCCTCCCGTTCCAGGCCTGCCCTGCGGAAACCGCACTGTTCCCACAGGGCTTGGAACCTCCTCGTGGTGGGGTGCCACGGGGACTCCAGCCACACGTTGAAGTCCCCTCCGAGGAGCACAGCCCTGGTGCCACCCGCGCTCTTGGACGCCGCGTACATGGCCACGTCAGCCCAGAAGGACGCCTTAGTCGCCAAGGAGTCGCCGCCGCTGCCCGGGCCGTGGACGTTGATGACCGTAAGGGTGCCACCTGCGTTCACCACGTCGAGGGCCATGGCCTTGCCCGGCACGATGTCCACAATGTCTGGAACTTCCTCCGCGACGAACACGTCCGCCCGAAGGGCAATCAAGAGCCCGCCGCGCACCGCTGCCGCCGACGCTGCCTGGGCATCCACCCCTGGGTACGCATGATACCCGTGGTGACGCCACTGATTCTCCGAGTGCACCACACCCTGAGGGTCCTGCAGGCCGGTCTCCTGGAAGAGGCCGGGGATGACACCCTCAGCCTTCATGATGCCCGCCGCCACCGCCTCGCCGTCAAGCATACCCGGGGCCACTGGTACACCGTCCCCCCAAATTGAGCCCTGGACGTTCCAGGACACCGCCGCTCGGGTGTCGGAGGCGGGGCCCCTTCATGGCTGCGCGTGTGGACCGGGGCCCCCCACCGGATCCGGATCACCGGACGGAGGGGGGCCACCAGCAGGTTCAGGGGGACCACCCGCACCCGGCGCGGGCGGCCGGCGAGGTGGCCCCTGTCCCTGTGGGCCTCCGCCCGAGACGGCCATCGTCTGCTGAGACCCAGCAGATGCGGCGGGCTCCCCCTCTGCCTGTCCGCCGGATGTACTTGCCGCCGTACTCCCCGTAGAAGTCACTGCTCCACGCCGTTCTGCAGACCCAATCGCTCCAGATCACGCCGCCGACGGCGATGCCCCGCGCTCCGCCACAAGGCGGGCACCGGTGGGCAGCATGAGCGCTCTGGACCTTGCCTGGGCCGACGCGAAAGGCCCCGCCTGGCCCCCCGGCATAACGCCAGCCATCATGGCCAGCGCCTGGTCCCGTTTCGCCGGATCAGTCGCATGGTCCCGCTGGATGTGGTCCAGCAGGTCCTTGGGGTGGAGGTGAGTGGGCCGGCAGTGCGTGCCAGCTGTCCATGTGCAGTGACCGGCCCCATCCAGCCGAGACCAGGGGCAGACGTTGATCGTCTTTGTCCCACGCTGCTCTGTGGCCCAGTCACCGCCGAAGTGCTGCAGCACGTACCGAATATTGGCATAGGCACCATACTGAGGCGGGGGGCTTCTCTTGGGCGGCGGCTTGGGCGCCGCTGTCGGGGCCTGCCTCGCCGCCGCGGCCAGGGATGCCGCAGGCCGTACCGGTGGCACGCTTGGTGGCTGCGGCAGGTGCAGCATTCCCCCCACGGGAAACTGCTCCTCCACCCAGCGGCGCCACGCGTCGGCGAACTTCTCCCGGTCGCCCTCGACCTTCCACCTGGACGTGGAGAACGCCCAGAGCCACGGCCCCATGTTCTCCGCCATGACCAGGCGGAGGGCATCTCCTCCGCTCTGCCGGCGGAAGCGTGTCGCGGCCGCGCCTGGCACGGTCCCTTGGAGGTACAGCGCTTCGCCCCCGTTGCCACTCAGTGCACTAAGGTGCAGGGCCTCCAGGTCGGCGGGGCGGACCGTGAGCACCGTGCCCTCTCCGCGATCGTACAGGCGCAGTGCCGAGGAGTGGGGCTCCAATGCCGCCACAATCCAGCACCACGTCCGCGACACGCTATGCAGCAGTGCCAGCGAGGCCGCCGGCCTGTTGCTGGAGGACTGCGCTGCCGGGGCCCTGGGGAGGGCCGCTGCGTGACCCTGCAGCGCCCTGCACATGACAGCTGCATGCTCAGCCTGCCAAATGTTGCTCGGGGCTATGGGTCAGACCTCCTGCCCCTGGATCGCCGGCGGTCGCGTGGCCTCCACGAAGACCGCCAGCGCCGGCGGGATGTCCTCGGCCGTGCACCTGTGTGCCCTGCGCACCGGCCCCAGCTCCCTGAGGCACTCCCGGAATACCCTGTAGCAGGCCTGGCCCCTGGACTGCTGCCTCCTGAGCCGGCACGCGGTGACTAAGACCCACTCCAGTCCCCCTGTTTCCATCCGAACACAGGCCCAATACTCCGCCCCTTCCAACACCACCAGCTGCCCCATATCCGCCACGCCCACCGTATTGGTGGGAGGCACGCTCTCCACCCGCAGCCACCGCTTGGCGCTTTCTTCCCATGGCTGGGGGGCATGCATCCGCTGCTGCTTCATCGCGTCCTGCACGTGCTGCAGGGACACCGTCACCAGCATGGACATCCCCCCGTCCGCTGCCGCCGCCATACACAGCAGGGCATGTTGCATGCGCGCCCCGGGCAGCCCCACGCTGTGCGGGATGTCCGCCATGTCCAAGGATGTGCGGGGCGCCGGCAGGGCATCCAACACCGCTGCAGGCAGCTCCCCCAGGGACGGCAGACGCGCGATGGGCCCCATGTCCCTGTTGAGGACCACCGCCGCCACCCACCGCCTGTCCAGCGCGGACAGGAGGTAGCCCGGCCTCGGCACCCTGAGGAGGGTCCCGACGGCGGACATGAGGGCGCATACGCCTCAGTCCTTGGTGTTGCCGGCTGGCTGCTGCACCTGTGCCACCCGGGCCTCCGCCAGCAGATGCTCTCCACCCGGCCATCCCGCCCTCTGGCCCCTGGGTGCAATGCGCATCGTCCGGACCGCCATGTCCCATGTGTGCGGCCACTGGGGCGGGGCCCCCGACACCACAGGCCGGCCCAGCGGGTCCACGGTCAACCGCATGTCAGGGGCCACAAGGTGGTGGGCCGTCCAGTGCCGCATGTTCGGCGTCTCCGACCGGTCGAGGTACACCGCCTCCGAGCCCCCCAGCTCGACGTACCTCGCAATGAGGAGGGCAGCTGGGGTTTGGTCATGCCGCTGGCCCTCCCACACCTCTCTCGGGAGCATCATGGCATGGGGGGCCAGGTACTGCACCACGTCGGCTGCCAGCGCGACCACGTCGTCGCTGAGCTCCACCCCATGGTCTGCGGCCACCAGGAATTGGTGCCTGGGCTTGGAGTACAGGTGCTCCAGGGCGCCCCGCATCTCTGCTGGTGGGGGAGAGGCGTCTCTGCAGTCCCGCAGCCAGGGGAGTGAGCCCGGGAGATGCCGCCTTGCTCCTCCTGACCAGACGGCGGCCTTAAGGGCTGGCAGGTCTCGCCAGACAGCCCTAGTGACCGGATCGCGCCAGGGCTGTGGCTTGTCTGCTCCCCACTGGAGGACGGCCACCACAACATGCGTGGTCAGGGGCTCTGCCGTGAGCTGCAACGCCGTCCCCCCGTCAGTCTCAATCACCTTGCCCCGTGGGGCAGTGAAGACGTGGCCATCGGTCCCACGGACCGCCACCCATCCCCTCAAGACCGCCACGGTCTCCCAGCTGGGGTGGCTGGTTCTCCTGGGCAGGACCACTACCGCCGGGCATTGGCTGTTGGCGGCCAAAACGCGCCATTCCACTCCCACCGGACGCTCGTGACCAGGGGGCCGGAATACCTGGGGCCACGCGTCTGGGAGCTGGCGATGGACGGCGGTCCACACATCAGCCCCGCCAGCCCGCGTGAATTGGAGTCCCTCCAGGATGTCCCGTCCACAGGGCTGGGGAGGCGGGCAGTGCGAACCTCCAGCCCCTGGCCCAGGCGAAGCCCTGGCCCCTCTCGGTCTCCCAGCAGCAAGACCTCCGGGTCTGTGGCCGCAAGACGAGCCGCCACCGTGGGGAGATGCAGGGAGACAGTCCACGGCTGGACTGAGACGGGCTCGCGCGGGAGGTTAGGGCAGGCCGCCACAGCACTGCCATCCCTCGCCCAGCTGAGCGCCCTGTCCCACCACTGCGCCCACGCACCCGGCGCTACCGGCAACGACCAGGACAGGTACGTCACGACCGCCTTAGCCTGCCACTTGCGAGGGTCCATGCCGGCAGGATGTGTATGCCACGTGCACCCCCACCCCAGGTTGGCCTCCTGGACGGTGACCACGTCCCTCCACGGGACCACCGGGAACGGAGTGAGCAGGGCCGCCATGCCACATGGCAACGCCACTGCCCACTCGGTCAGGCCCCCACTCTCCACCGCATACCCCACCGCCGGAAGACCTCCTCCTTGCGCCTTTACCACCACTTCCTGCAGCAACGTTCCGTGGCCCCGGCCGTGGCTCTGGCTGCGGTCCAGGCTGAGGGCCCCCACACGGGCCATGGCCTGGAGCATCAGGAGTAATTCCTGGGGTACTCCCCGCGGCACCGGCGGCTAGGGGTGGGCGAACCGGCAAGCATCTGCCCGCATGCACCACCCCTTGGCCCAGTGCCTGCAGGTTTGCACCTCCCCCGTCTTCAGCCCAGCCTTATCCGCCACTCCCAGCTCCCGTGGAGCCACTTCACGCGCCTCCTTCGCCCCCACGATCTCCAGCTCCTCCTCCTGCTCCACAGCGCTCTGTGCCTCTTCACCCCTCCTGCGTCAGTCCTCCTCCTCCAGTGCCTCCGTCGTCGGCGGCGGGCTCGCGGCATCCGTGAACTTCGCCAGGGCCGCCGCCACAAGGGCCTGCGCGTCCACCTCCTCCTCGGCCACCTCCGGCTGATCCTGCTGCTGCTTTTCCCCCGTGGGTTGCTCCTGCCCCACCTCATCACTGTCACGGCCTGCCTCCTCATCACTCCCCACTGGGACCGCGTGTTCGGACCCCCGGGGGGCGGCGCTCTCGTTGAGGCGCGTGCCCACCACCACCAGCAGCTTGAGGCCACGGCCGCGGCTCTCCAGGCGGTAGCTGCTGGAGGTGGGGATGAGAACTGCCCCATCCCCGGTCGGCAGCAGGCAGTCCGCGCCGAACACGACTTTTGCACCCTCGGGGTGCACCGCCACCAGGAGCGCATGGGATCCCAGCGCCTGGGGCGTGAGGGGCCGCATGGCCTGCTCGCGACGCGAAGCGTCAGCCCCACCTCGCCACAAGGCCACGTACAGGCCTTCGTCCCGCCGCACGTCCTCCAGCTCTGCCTTGTCAAGCAGGTGCCCCACAGACAGGCGCACCGACAGGGGGAGGCCTTCCTGGGGCTCGGCCGCCCGGACATCACCGGGGTGGTGACAGAGGACCGCGGCATCCTGCAGCTGGACGCAGCGGACCTGGCCGTCGTTTGGGGGCGTGGCTACCAGGGCCACCTCCCGGGCGACCTGCCCTGGGCGCTGGAGCTTGTAGCGCTCCAGGGCGCTCGCCAGCATCCCTGCCTCCCGCTGCCCCGCGCCCATGAGGCGGTGCCTGTGGGCACCCTCGGCTGCATGGTACCCGCAGTGCCGCCGCTCACAGCTCCCCAGGGGAGGGGGCGGCACTGCAGTTGGCATGGGCCGCAGCGGCGCGTTGGCCGGGTCGTCGTCCATGCCGGCTTAGACGTCGGGCCCGGCGTCGTCCTCATAAATGAGGGCAAGCGCCGACTCGCCGGGCCCGTACGCCTCCTCGTCCCCCTCGCCTTCCGCCTCCTGCTCTTCCTCCGCCCCTTCTCCAGCCGCAACCATCGCCGGCGGCGTGTCCGGCCGCGGCGGGAAGGGCGCCAGAGGCCGCTCGTCAGCGCCTCCGCCCCTTGCCGCCTCCGCCGCGTCCAGCCGTGCCCGCAGGATGTCGGGCAGCCGGGCCCAGCTGGTGCCCGCATGGAGGTCCATGCTGTACGCCAGCCCCGCCAGACACGGCTCACCGGGTGCCACCTGGCGCCACTCCCGCCACTCCCACATCCAGTCCTCCACTCCTTCCTCCTTGGCACGCCTCCCACTGGGCTCCAAAAACCCGCTGCCCTCCGCCGGTGTCCGCGCCTCCGGCACACCCCGCCGCGCGTCCTGTTCCCCTGAAGCAACCGCCTCTGACGGCTACTCCTTGGCCCCTTCCGCCCTCGTATATATATATATATATATATATATATATATATACATATATATATATATATATATTTTTGGTGCATGGGGGTTGCCCCCCGGCGAGCATAACACAAAAGCGGCCTAACAACGGGCAAGTGAGCGTTCATGGCGAGCCGAAGTTCATCGAAGGACAGCAGCCATATGTACAGTAACTCAGGGGGTGAGACCCTGCTCCAAACTGCACCAAAGGCCTATATATATATATATATATATATATATATATATATATATATATATATATATATATATATATATATATATATATATATATATATATATATATATATATATATATATATATATATATATATATATATATATATATATATATATATATATATATATATATATATATATATATATATATATATATATATATATATATATATATATATATATATATATATATATATATATATATATATATATATATATATATATATATATATATATATATATATATATATATATATATATATATATATATATATATATATATATATATATATATATATATATATATATATATATATATATATATATATATATATATATATATATATATATATATATATATATATATATATATATATATATATATATATATATATATATATATATATATATATATATATATATATATATATATATATATATATATATATATAGATATATATATATATATATATATATATATATATATATATATATATATATATGTATGTATGTATGTATACTCCCTCCAAGTGAAACTCCACTACCTTCCCCTCAATCTCAACTCCCTCCAAGTGAATATCCACTCCTTCCTACTCAATTTCACCTCCCTCCTGCTCAGTTTCCGCTCCCTCCGAGTGAAAATCCACTCCCTCCAAGCAAAAATCCACTCCCTCCTACTCAATTTCTACTCCCTCCAAGTGAAATATATACATATATATACAAATACATGTATGTACATCTATATATATATATGTATATATATATCTGTATGTATGTATGTATGTATGTATGTATGTATGTATGTATGTATGTATGTATGTATATATATATATATACGCATACATACACACATATCCACACACATACATACATACATACATATATATATATATATATATATATATATATATATATATATATATATATATATGTCTGTATACATATATATCCTCCAATCTACACCCCTCTCCCCAACTCTAGGTCGCTTCACCATACGGCTCTAAGGTACGTGCGAAAGGCACAAAGTGGTGCATACATGTGCTGGAAGGGGCTAAACTCGGTCCAAAAGGGCTGAAAACACTCTAAAAACACTTGTTTGAGCATCCCAAATGGTCCGGGATTACTTTTGGAAAAACTCGTTTTTGACCCATTTTTGACCCAATTTGGGTCCCAAAATGGCCCATGTTCAAGGTATTTTGGGATTTTCCATGAGCCAAAACCCGTCGCCACGGGCTCAAAATGGGCTAAAACCACTTGTTTGAACATCATAAATGGTCCAGGATCATTTTTGGAAAAACGCGTTTTTGACCCATTTTTTGACGCATTGTTGGTCCCAAAACGGCCCATTTTCAAGGCATTTTGGGATTTTCCATGGCCCAAAACGCGCCACCACGGGCTTCAAACGGCCTAAAAACACCTGTTTGAGCACCTCAAGTGGTCTAGGAACAACTTTGGAAAAAATGATTTTTCTCGCCCTGGGGACCCTGGTGGACCCACCGTTGGCACCCACTGTGCGTGGGCTGGCCGGCCCTCCGGCTACACCAAGTGACCACTGGTACGGGGGTCTACGTGTCTCATTGGGCGATTCTGAGGCTTGGAAACCATAAAAAGTAGGGGGTTGCGGGTGGACTAGGTGCCCTCAGAATTCGTTTTTGAGCCACGTAGCGCAAGATACGGCCCGTTCTTGGTTTCGGGGTGCTGGTGCACATTGCGGAGTTTTTTGGGGCTTTTTGGCGCCTTTTTGGGCCATGTCTCGGACATATCGTGGAGTTAAAGGGCCCAAAACGTACCTTGGTCACGAGAACATCAAGCCGCACGTGGGATGTAGCAGCTGTTTGCCTTCGTCTGATTGTTTTGAACCCTTACTAGGGCTGTTTTCGGCGAAAAATGGCTGTTTTTGGCCCAAAACTGCGCAGATTTGGGAGGGCACCTCCCGACTTGGCGCCCCCGCCCCGGGCCGCCACCGGTGAGTTTCTGGCTCAAAACGTGGATTTGGCAAGGCCACAGATTGGGCTCCAGGATGGCGAAGATAGAGTAAAGCCCGAGGCGTTGGGAAGGTGCAGTGGCCAAAACAAAATGGTGACGTGCTTGCGTGGTGTTGTTGTTGTTGTTGCTTGTTGCTTGTTAGCTAAATTTAAGGGGAGAGGGGAGTAGTAATACATATATGTATACATGTGGGTGCACCTGCTACCGTTCCTATGCTGGACGAAGCAGAGGGGGTAGCGCCTGAGAAGCAGTGCCCTCATGGCCTGATTGTGCGGTAGTGGCAGGCGGCGTATGACGGCCAACGCGATGTGACAGGTCGTGCCAGCCTGATGGTGAGCCGTACTGCCCCCGTGCATGAGGGTCGGACAGGTATGCTTCACCCGCCTGCCCCGGGTTGCCGCATACAACAGTGAGGTGTCTTGGGTCGTCCTGACCAGGGTAATAAGGCCCAAACCCCTGTAGGGAATCCCCATGGCACCGGGGTCTCTACTGGCAGCCTGGCAACGGCAGTATTGGGAGTGGTTGCTCGGGATACACCGGGGGTGCACGGAGTTGTCTGGGGGCGGGCGACATCGTTGCCGGCGCTACGGTGCACGCGTTGCGGCGCTCCCTGGGAGTGTTACACGGGGTTGCGGGGACAGCCTGCAGGCCCCCGGAGCGGCGACAAAGTGGTGATGTGTGCATAGAGGGATGTGACGGCGAGGCCGTCAGGAGGACTGTATGGCGGGCGTACTTGAGACAGCGTGGCAGCCTGGGAGGAGCACTCACGAGGGGCATGCGGAGTTCAAGGTGACGGTGTACTGGCGTCTTGGGGGTATACGCGGCGGTACTGGGGTCAGTACGGTGGGGGTACGTGGCGGTACTGGGGAACCGTACAGTGGGGGAGCTGCGGGGATGCATGGCGGTACTGGGGTGTCCCCCTGACCCCTCTAACAACTCAGGGGGCGCGTAGGGGCATCCTTTGGCCCCGTTAACAAACTAGAGGGACCGTGCCTTCGGGCATGTACATAGTCTAACCTCTGACCATGGCCTTGAGGATGTCGTGGTGCGTGTGGTGGCGGCTCGCAGGTGGCATCGGCGTGGCAACAGCGGTACTGCGCGGCGTGGTAGCGAAGAGTATGCGGTCGCCTCACCATTTGTAACGACTTACCCCTGGGGGGCGCCAGTCCGGTCGGCTAGAGGCGGGGAGTGAGGAGGAGCAGCATGCTGAGTGGTCCGGGGGGTGACGCGCGGGCCAATGCTATAAGTAGGCTCGCCACGTCGTCGGTGGGGGCCGAACCTGCGGCCTGGCCGCTGCTGTGGCGGAAGAGGCGCAACCACGGGAGCTGGCCAATCAGTGCAGGTAAGGGTCAAGGGTAGGCGCCGGGGCAAAGTATGTGGGCCAGATGAGGTGCACCTGGTTACCACAGCCCAGGGCGAGCCTCTGGTGGGTACCCCTAGGGGGGGTCGATAATCAAGGTACGGCACCCACCAGCCCGAATCCCAGCCAGCGATATTCACGGGTTGCGCCACTTCCGTCGCGTAGCGGCCAGCGTCCCCCCCTGTAGACCCTCAGGTTATATTATACGTGGGAAAGAGGACGCCTCGAAGCTGATTGGGTTCTGGCCCCTGACAAGGAGTGCCGGCACAGTATATATATCTGGGGTGTGGGTGCAGCTCAGGGCCACGGCGACGTGGAGTTGATACCGTGTTTCTACACTATACTAGGGGACTGATGCGGTGGGTTGGCGGCGTACATTGTGGGGACACGGGGGCGATGAAGGCTGAGGGCCAGGCTAGGCTGGAGCCTCCCAGCAATCCTGGCTGTGCATAAAAGGGTTATTGCGTGCTGGCAGTGGGATATGAGGAGTCAGGGGTGGTGGGTATTTACGGGTACGCAACTGACAGTGGATTACGTGGGGTCACGGGTACTGGACGTCTCCACGGTGGCGGGGGTACGCGAACAACGGAGAGTACGCTCTTGCTTCGCCGCATGCGTGCTGCTTTGTGCCTTGGTTGCCGCTTTGCGCCGGACGGAGAAGCCTTTGCTTTCTGCTTGTTGCGATGCTGCTGCTGGGGCATGCTGTGTCTTGCCCCCTTACCCCCGGCGAACAAACGGGCCAGCGTCCGTCGCCGTTGCTAATTCTAACGCTTTGCAGTCGCCACTGCCCCACAAGCCTGGTTGACCGGTATCCCCGGTCCTCTGGGTCCTCCGTCATGCTGTGGGCCACCTCAAGCAGCCCTGGGACCCACGGGATCGAGCGAGGCAGGAACCACCTGTCGGCGCGAGATGCCTGGTAACTCCAGTAGACGGCATGATAAGTGGTTATGACTATGACTATGACTATATGCATACATATATATATATATATATATATGTATGTATGTATACTCACTCCAAGTGAAAATCCACTCCCTTCCCCTCAATTTCAACTCCCTCCAAGTGAATATCCACTCCTTCCTACCCAATTTCACCTCCCTGCTGCTCAGTTTCCACTCCCTCGGAGTGAAAGTCCACTCCAAGAGAATATCCACTCCCTCCTACTCAACTTCTACTCCCTCCAAGTGAAATATATACATATATATACAAATACATGTATATACATCTATATATATATGTATATATGTATATGTATATATATATATATATATATATATATATATCCTCCAATCTACACCCCTCTCCCCAACTCTAGGTCGCTCCACCATACGGCTCTAAGGTACTTGCAAAAGGCACAAAGTGGTGCAAAGATGTGCTGGAAGGGGCTAAACTTGGTCCAAAACGGGCTGAAAACGGGCTGAAAACACTTGTTTGAGCATCCCAAATGGTCCGGGATCACTTTTGGAAAAACGCTTTTTTGACCCATTTTTGACCCAATTTGGGTCCCAAAATGGCCCAGTTTCAAGGTATTTTGGGATTTTCCAGGAGCTAAAACCAGTCGCCACGGGCTCAAAATGGGCTAAAACCACTTGTTTGAGCATCATAAATGGTCCAGGATCATTTTTGGAAAAACGCGTTTTTGACCCATTTTTGACGCATTGTTGGTCCCAAAACGGCCCATTTTCAAGGCATTTTGGCATTCTCCATGGCCCAAAACGCGCCACCACGGGCTCCAAACGGCCTAAAAACACCTGTTTGAGCATCTTAAGTGGTCTAGGAACAACTTTGGAAAAAATGATTTTTCTCGCCCCGGGGACCCTGGTGGACCCACCGTTGGCCCCCACTGTGTGTGGGCTGGCCGGCCCTCCGGCTACACCAAGTGACCACTGGTACGGGGGTCTACGTATCTCATTGGGCGATTCCAAGGCTTGAAAATGATAAAAAGTGGGGGGTTGCGGGTGGACTAGGTGCCCTCGGAATTCGTTTTTGAGCCACATAGCCCAAGATACGGCCCGTTCTTGGTTTCGGGGTGCTGGTGCACATTGCGGAGTTTTTTGGGGCTTTTTGGCGCCTTTTTGGCCCATTTCTCGGACATATTGTGGAGTTAGAGGGGCCTAAAGGTCCCTTGGTCACCAGGAGGGTCATGCCGCACGTTGAGTGTAGCAGCTGTTTGCCTTCGTCTGATTGTTTTGAACCCTTACTAGGGCTGTTTTCGGCGAAAAATGGCTGTTTTTGGCCCAAAACTGCGCAGATTTGAGAGGGCACCTCCCGACTTGGCGCCCCCGCCCCGGGCCGCCAGCGGTGAGTTTCTGGCTCAAAACTTGGATTTGGCAAGGCCACCACCCAGGCTCTACACTGGCTAAGATGGAGTTAAGCGCGAAGCGTTGGGAAGGTGTGGTGGCCAAAACAGAATGGTGACGTGCTTGCTTGTTGTTGTTGTTGTTGTTGCTGGTTGCTTGTTAGCTAAATTTAAGGGGAGAGGGCTGTAGTAATATGTATGGATATATATATGTATATATATATATATATATATATATATATATATATACATATATATGTATATAGACATATACAGACACACACGCACACACACATACACACACACACGCACACACACACATATATATACATATATATCCTCCAATCTACACCCCTCTCCCAACTCTAGGTGGCTCCACCACACGGCTCTAAGGTATGTGCGAAGGGCACAAAGTGGTCCATAGATGTGTGGAAGGGGCTAAACTCGGTCAAAAACGGGGTCAAAACGGGCTAAAAACGTGTGTTTGAGCATCCAAAATGGTCCGGGATCACTTTTGGAAAAACGCATTTTTGACCTATTTTTGACCCATTTTTGGTCCCAAAATGGCCCATTTTCAAGGCATTTTGGGATTTTCCATGAGCCAAAACCAGTCACCATGGGCTCAAAATGGGCTCAAACCACTTGTTTGAGCATCCCAAATGGTCCAGGATCATTTTTGGAAAAACACGTTTTTGACCCATTTTTGACCCGTTGTTGGTCCCAAAACGGCCCATTTTCAAGGCATTTTGGGATTTTCCATGGCCCAAAACGGGCCACCACGGGCTGAAAACGGCCTAAAAACACCTGTTTGAGCATCCCAAGTGCTCTAGGAACAACTTTGGAAAAAACGATTTTTCTCGCCCTGGGGACACTGGTGGACCCACCGTTGGCCGCCACTGTGCGTGGGCTGGCCGGCCTTCCGGCTGCACCAAGTGACCACTAGTGAGGGGGTCTACGTGTCTTGTTGGGCGATTCTGAGGCTTGGAAACCACGAAAAGTTGGGGTCTGCGGGTGGACTAGGTGCCCTCGGAATTCGTTTTTGAGCCACGTAGCCCAAGATACGGCCCGTTCTTGGTTTCGGGGTGCTGGTGCACATTGCGCTATTTTTGGGGCTTTTTGGCGCCCTTTTGGGCCGTTTGTGGTGTCGCTTGGGCGATTCTGAGGCTTGGAAACCACAAAGAAAGGGAGGTTGCGGGGCGACTAGGTGCCCTCGGAATTCGTTTTTGAGCCACGTAGCCCAAGATACGGCCCGTTCTTGGTTTCGGGGTGCTGGTGCACATTGCGCAGTTTTTGGGGCTTTTTGGCGCCTTTTTGGGCCGTTTCTCGGACATGTCGTGGAGTTGAAGGGCACTGGAGGGCTCTCTGACACGGTGAATTCAAGCCGCAGGTTGAGTGTGGCCAACGTTGTCCTTCGTTGGGGCGTTTCGCCCGGGTTTGGGGGCTATTTTGGGCGAAAATGGCTGTTTTTGGCCCAAAACAGCGCAGATTTGGGAGGGCACCTCCCGACTTGGCGCCACCGCCCCGGGCCACCACTGGTGATTTTTTGGCTCAAAACTTGGATTTGACAAAGCCACCACCGAGGCTCCAAAATGGCTATATTCGCAAATGATCCCAAGCGTTGGGACGGAGCAATGGCCAAAACGGCAAGGAGATGTGTTGTTGTTGCTTGTTGTTGCTTGTTGCTTGTTGTTAGCTAAATTTAAGGGGAGAGGGGTGTAGTATTATATATATATATATATATATATATATATATATATATATATATATATATATATACATATATATATATATACATATATATATATATATATATATATATATATATATATATATATATATATATATATATATATATATATATATATATATACCGGACCCCGCGCGCGACAACGATGACCACCCCCCCCAACCCACACCACCCCCCCCATCACACCCCGCACCACCAGTCGCCGCACCGGCCGAGCCCTACGCCCTGCACAACCCCGCAGCGGTACGGCAGCACCTCCGGGGGGTCGGGGAACAGGACGTCGTGCTGTACCTCCGCACCTCCGGCACCAGCACCCCCATCCGGGCGGCCACCCTGGTCCAGGCGGCCACCCTGGGGGAAGGCGTCAGAGACTTCCTCTTCGACGCCTTCCTCCACGTCGCCCGACACGAGCGCCCCCCACGCGCCACCCCGGACGGCGAGAGCCCACCCCCCACGGGGAGCCGGATCTGGGTACCCCCCATCGACTGGGGGCGACACCTGGTCGGACACCCCGTGCCAGAGCGGGACAGCACCCAGGGCCGCACCCGCTACCGCGAGCCCAACATGGCCCACCCCCCACCCGACGCCACCCCCAACCGCACCAAGGAGTGGGAGCGGGAAACATGGGTGGCCCGGATGGCCTCCCTAAGCAACTTCCGGCACCACGTCCCGGGGGACATCCCCACCCCCGACGAGCAGCAGCCAGCCCCCTCCACGTACATGACCCTCATGTACAATCTGCACTACACCCTCTCCACCACCACCTACCACGCACCCACAGACCACTGGGTGGTACACGGCACCGACTCCCTCCTCCCCGCCGACTACACCCCCCCCACACACAACCCGGGCCCCGACACGTACGCCAGGGGGGAAGACCCGGACGACCCCCACATCTGGGGCACGTGGGAACCCGAATCCCTGGACGCGCTGCTCTCCATCCGCAGCAGCTACCAGGGCCTTGGTAGGGCGATGTATTGCCTCGCCAAGTGGACCCAACGGACCTGGGGGATCCCCGCGGACCGATGGGTGTGGGTGGTCACGCTGCGCCCCCAGCAGATGGAAGCCCCCCCAAACCGCGGGGGACCCACCCCCCCACGCCCCACCACCCCACAACTATGCCCGTACATGGTGGCAGCCCGCCTCATGGCGCTGCTATGGCCGGGCCCCCACACCCCCACCCAAAACTACCCCCACCTCACAGAGGGGGACATGCCCGGCATCCAGCGATGCTTCTTCGAGACCCTCGACTACCTCCAGCAGACACACCCCCGCGTCCTGGAGCAGATATGGCCACCCCCCGGGTAACCCACGTGCCCGCACAGCCGAGACAACACCGCCACGCCAGCACCAGCACGCACGGATCACCAGGGAAAACGCGCGCACACGCCCGATGCCCGAACCTGCACCCGCGTTCTCGCTACTTACAGGACCCAGCATCATACGCCCGCCCCCGAGGCCCGGGACCCTCCGCCGTCTCCCGCGGCCCTCTCCTCCGCCTCCGACTCCACAACCTCCACCACCACGACCACCTCATCCACCACCACCACCACCACGTCCTCATCCAGCACTCCACCCCCCAGGCCGCGGAAGACACCTCCCAAACGGGCCTCCAAACCCGCCCCCACCGCGAGCAGCCCCACCGCCGCCAAAGCCCACGCCCCGGCGAAGCCCATACCCACGACCCAGCCGAAGCCCAAGGCCGCCGCCAAAGGGCAGCCCGCAGCCAAGCCCAAGCCCAGGCCCAAACCCGGCGCCACGACGGCAGCTCGGGCCCGGCCCCCCCAGGACGTCCTCTACGACATCCGGCCCCAGCCGTCCCAGGCCCGAAGGCAGCAGCGCCCAGCGCGGCGCCCCCCCACCGTCACCGACACCACCGCCGCCACCTTCATGGCGGAGCGCGCCGCGGCCGAAGCGCGGCGCGCCTCGTCCCACCACCTCCCAAAGCCCGCACCCCGGGCCCACGGACCGCTCCAGGGTCCACCAGCAGCGCCCACGCCCCCCTACCGGCCCCCGATGACAGCCCACATGCAACGCATGCCCCACTACCGCCGCCGCCACGAATCCCCGCCCAACCCCGAGGCGGAGACCGTACGCGCACACCCGCGGGTCCACATCCGCGTGCAGCCCCACTCCCCACGCACCCCCACGGAACAGGACTACGAGGAATCCCCCAGGCCCGCCACCGCCGCCGGCCCCCACGACCCCATCACACCCACCCACGCACACTCCTCCGCCCAAGACCGCAGGCCCGCCCAGGAACAGTGGTGGCAGCGCTGGACCCACACGCAGCTCTGGGAGCTGCGGAAGTGGGCCCGGGGAGAGCCCTCCCTCGAGGGCCTGGTCCATCGGCCCCGCAAGGGGTCGGTGGAAAACTGCCGCCTCCGGCCGGCGGGGGGGTGGATGCCGCAGGCCGGATGGGAAGCCATGCTGGCCGATGCGCTCCACCCCCTGGGAGTCCACCCCCGCAACCTCCCCGCGCCCCAGGACCACCCGTACGTCCTCAGGCGCCTGCGGGAGACCCTCCAGGAAGCACGGCGAGACGACATCCGCCTGTGGGACATCACCCAAAGCCCAGCCCCGCACGCACACACCCCCTCACCACCCCACAAGCGTCGGCGCACCGACACCGGCGACACCCACAACACCCCAGAAGCCCTGCGCGCCACACAACACGACGCGCCTGACCCCCCGGCCAGCGGCGCCGCCATCTAACCCCGTTATCCAGCACAGCACCACCACGGGGCGCCACGCCAGGCCCCGCCCAGAAGTCACCAAACAAACCGGACGCCGAAGGAAGCCAACGCACACGACAACGAGCACCACTACGCCCAAAGGCGCCGAACCCGGGCCCGATACCGTGGGCTCCTCTCCACCCTCAGCACGACACACACGTCACTGACGTCACTCCTCCGCCATGCCCCCTCCCACACCACCGCCCCCCCCCCCCCCCCCCCCTCCCGCCGCACGTCCCCACGCCGCCCAGCACCCAGCCCCACACACTGCGCCACAGCATCGCCCTAGTCCGGCTCCTCCACCATCGCGGCGCTTGGCACCTCACAGTAGACCGCCGTCCTATGGTCCCGCTCCCCCCAGCACCACTCCCAGGGCCGCACCCGACCCACGCCGTGTTCGCCCCCACGTCGCGGGCCGCGGACATCCTCCCGCTCCCCACCACCACCCCTCCCGGGCATCGCATACTACTTACCGCCAACCCCTCGGTCCTCAGTAAGGTCCCCATCGGGCACGCCGACGCCCCGCACGTGCGCCCGCAGCTGCCCAACCTGCACGCTGCGTACGCCCCCGGCGCGCCCGCCGACCCCTCCGTGTGGGACTCCCAGTGAGGCCACCGGCCAACGGCCGGCCCACACGCACCACCCCGCACCCGCCTCGGGCGCACGACTCCGTGGACGCCGCTACCCACACGCCCGGCCCCGCGCAACCGCCTAACCGAGCCAGAACACAAGCACAAATCAGACCCGAGCCACACCCAGAAACCGCTAACCCTTGACTCCTAACCAAACCCGCCGAGGGAACAACGCAACCACAGCCCACACCCACAGCCCACACAGCCGCCTAACCAGCCAGCACCAGAAGCAAAGAAACACCACACCAAATCCACCCTGACCCAAGCCTAACCGGGCCAAAGCCCCAACACAAATCAAACCCGAGCCACAACCCGAAACCGTCAACCCTTGACTCCAAACCAGGCCCGCTGAGGGAAATGCGTAGACACAGCCCACAGCCACAGCCCACACAGCCGCCTAACCAGCCAGCGCCAGAAGCAAAGAGACACCTAACCAAACCCAACCTGACCCATACCCGTGTACATCAGGACACGCGAGCCGCACCCCTGGGGCGCGACTGCCGCCACAGCACCGGCGACACACGCCAGAGGACACAACGCTATAGCACCGCCGCACCAGCTGCCCATGCCTGTGCCTGCAGTGTACGCGCGCCTCTGTTTTCCTCTTTTTTGTTTTTTCTTTTTCTTTTTTCAAAAAAAAAAAAAAAACAAAAAAAAAAAAAAACGAACATTAGGGGGGGAGGTAGAGGGACACATCCACCCAGGGCACACGTGCACCGCACACGGCACGCACACCGGTAAACAGGAGCCCAGGGGCCCAGGACACCGCACATGCAACACAACACACCGAGCGGGCACACCGGTGAACAGGAGCCAGCTGGCCCAGGACACCGCAGACGCACCACAGCAAACCGCGCGGGCACACCGGTGAACAGGAGCCCAACGGCCCAGGACGCTACACACACGTAGGGCAGCCGAGGGACAGGAAAGAACCAATACCCCATGGGTCGGACGCACTGGGGCGACCCAGCCGACCCACCGGGCCAGTGGCAGGAGCGGTACTCCAAAGCCACTGGCCCGAGCCCGGCCAGGCTGCATCGAGGACCATGGCAAACGTCACCCGGAGCCATGGAAGCAACCGGTGACAGGCGAGCCGGTACACAGTCCAGGAGGGGGTCACCTGCCAAGCAGAGTGGCCCCGCAACTCAAGCCACAAGGGTGAGGCGGTCGTACCGTAGACAAGCGGGAGCAATACCCCTCGTGGTGAGAGATACTCCACACGGCTGGGCAGCCCCCCAGAGCTGCCGCCCAAAGGAGGGGGCATGTGGCCCTACCCATGGACACATGTGGGGACACCCTCCCACCTGGGACACATGGACCGGGTGGCCGCGACAATGCCTTCCCAAGCACATGCGGGAGCGGCTCAAGAGGCACCTGACATAGGGCAGTGGGAGGGACAGGACGTCCCCTTGGTAAGACCTTCTTCCTGCAATGTCAAAGGAGGCATCCCGAGCTCCCGAAGATACCTACCTACCTACCTATATATATATATATATATATATATATATATATATATATATATATATATATATATATATATATATATATATATATATATATATATATATATATATATATATATATATATATATATATATATATATATGTATATATATATATATATATATATATATATATATATATATATATATATATATATATATATATATACATATATATTACACACACACACACACACACACACACACACACATATATATATATATCGTCCAATCTACACCCCTCTCCCAACTCTAGGTGGCTCCACCATACGGCTCTAAGGTACGTGAGAAGGGCACAAAGTGGTGCATACACGTGCTGGAAGGGGCTAAACTAGTGACGCGTTCCCGTGGGGGGCCGGCCACGGGATGCTGCGGTGACACGCACAGATGAGCAGGCAGGCAAAGCACTACGCTCACAAGGGCATCAATACGCTCGTGTCATGTGACAAAGCGTTTCAGGATCCTTGCCACTCTGCAACAAGGGAACGAAAGTATGTACAGCAACACATCAGGATATGTACACATGGGGTTAAGACTGGACTGGGGTAAGGGCATTACAGGACAATAGACACTCAGTCCCAACTCATATCCCAATCCCAGGTCCGACCCTCTCAGTGGCTGGTGGGGGCGGGGGCTCAAACTCAACCCATGCCCTGCTCAGTCCGGACCCTGAAACCCTGCCCATAAGGGAGGTGTCCCGCCCAGCCACAAGCGAGTTCCTGGGAACCAAGGGGCTCCAAGGCCAACCGACAGTGTTTCCCCTGCTCCCTCAACGGCAGGTCCCAACTCCTCTCTGAGCCAGAGATATGGCCCCGCCATTATCCCTCAGGAGTTGGTAGCTGAAAATGGGCTGTTTCAGCCCAAACTGATATTAGCTCCAAAATCTCCGAAATTGACCCCTCGTCCGGACCCGCCAGAGGTAGGGACGAGGCAACTGAACCTATGCCCTTCGAGTACGAACCCCCTGGAGCCCTCACCCAACCTGATTCCCTCTGAGGTCCCGGCATCAGGGCACCACGTGTTCGTCAAGTGGGGTCATGATGCCAAAATCACCCAAATTGGCGTCATTCCCACGCGCGGCTCGCCCGGCCAGGGTAAGGCCAACAGCTCACCGGTTAGGAGGCAGGACCTGGGACTTATATCTGGGTGTACAACTTGGAATTAGGTCCGGGCTCCCTGTGGGCAGAGAGAAATGGGCCCGCCAATTGACCACACGGAAGGGGGAAATTGGGGTCCCAAAATAGGGTCATTTTGGCTGCTCGAAATGAGCCAAAATTCGAGGTGCTCCCAATAGTTTATCTCCACGCCGGCTCGGAGATCGGATCCGCTGTTCCATACGCGATTCACCAAGAGTCTAACAGAGACTCCCGCGCCCTTGGCTCTCAAAGATCTCCATGCCACCTGGCCTGGTGACGATCCCAATTGGGTCCACAAATGCCAAAATGGCAAAATTGCCCACACTCACTTTGGGCTAGCGCCTTAACGAAGGATGCTCCGCTTCGCCCACGTGGTGTGTGAACCATGGGGACCAATATACATAACACCCATGTCATATATGGTCCATTGGTCCATGCGTCCGGCGTGCACGGGTAGGCTGAACATCGTGCACGACGGGCAGCAAAAGTGGAAAATTGCTCAAAATGGCCAAAAATGCGCACACTCATGGTTGGGGCAAATGAGGCACATGCTCGACTTGGACCGGAGTGTGCCATAGGATTGGTATCAAGTCATGTGTGTCCAACATATCTTTTGGGCGTCGCCCAACTCCTCCGGTTTTGGGAATGGCAGGGTCGCCAAGTGAGCCCATGATTTGGGATAGTCCCAAATCGCCAACATGGCGGCCACGGTGTGCCAAGCCCAAGAGGAGTTATTCGCCGGGTCCAAGATATGTTGGGCACCGAAGTATGTACCCCCATATCATACTTAGGTCATGATGTCAATTGAGCGCAACGTTGAGATACACGGTCGCCACTTGACATCATGACGGGCCAAAAACGGCAAAATTGGCACAAAGACACAAAAAAGTGCCTTGAAAGGCGCACAATTATATTATAATATCTTCGGCTTGGATCGTGCAATCAACTAATCCTTCTAAACACAATGACTTGACACCAATGACCTTCGATTCCACGTATGTGCTCCACTTGGGGCGCTTTGAAAGGTTACGAGCGCTACTTCCCAAGTGGGCACATGAAAATATGGAAAATTGCAGAACACACACCTTGCTCCCAACGCATCGCTTCGGGATCACCACACAAGCTTCCCTTCACAAAGGTTAGGCTTGTAATTGACCGTAGGGAGTATGGAGAAGGGGCTTGCACAATATGAGGTCCATTGGCGGGTGCATCGCTCTTAGCCAAACCCGCCAAATGGGCACGCAATACAACACATGGCACATACCACTTATAGCCCAAAAAGGTAGCTCCCCCCACGATATGTCATGCCCCTCCAAGGGCATAACTTTGTGTCAATCGCTCATAGGAACTCAAGGAGAGTTCCTATGCAACACCAACACTCGCGCGCTACACTCGAAAGTTATCTTAACGCACGCAATATCATGGCCAAAGAGTTGTAACGCAAACTCTACCCTATTGACCATGATCCATTACACTAGCGCGCACGTGTGGAGACGCAAGGCATATAATGCTTCCTAAATTACGTCGGAAGTATTGTGAATACATCCCACGTTTCCTTATCGTCATTCCTCGCAAGCGGCACGAGAGATGACCCTCAAAAGTGGCCTCACGAATCAACTTTGTTTTGCCCATATCTTTAAGACAAATGGAGGGCAAGATAAAAGGAAAGTTGATTCGTGCATGGGGAAGCACGTAGGTCCACTCGAAAGAGGTCAAATCAAGTGCGGGGATGTCGAAGTCGAAAATCCGATTTCGACATCCTGAAAAATTCGGATTAAGGTTGCGAGTGTAAGATGTGAAAATTGCGGAAGCATCCATGCAGTTCCTGAAGACTTTGCAGCCTTCGTCACGGATAGCGTTAAAATTTCCATTATAAACAGTTAAACTGGCGGTTACGGTAAAGTCGCGATCCAACCGCCAGCAGTCAAGACAGTGAATATCAGAACAGAAGCGTAAAAATTGACGGAAACAATATGAAAATAAAACCCTGTTGATTCCTGATATTCTGACATATAAATCTCCGCTGGCGGTGCATCGATTGCCGATGCGGGGCTTTACGGCACGGATCACGCTCCCGCCGGGCTCGCACCGGGCGTCAACGGGCGCCTTCCGTATATAGGGTTAGTGGACCGGAGACCGGTCTTCCCCTCCGTACATGGGGTTAGTGGACCGGAGACCGGTTGTATGCCGTAACCGGGCCATGGGGTTCTGGGTACCGCTTCACCCCCCTCCTTAGAGCAAACCCTGGGGGGGGCTCGATAATACCCAAGCATGGCAGCGGGTACCGAGGACCATATCCTGAAGGGGGGGGTGTCACATCCTCACTTCAGGCTGATTCGCAGGTTAGGCTCCAAACTTTACAGTAAGACAGGTATAGTGCTGTAGGGTCTTGTAATTTCAAGTATAGTATCAAGTATCAAGTCCCGGGTCCTGGCGGCGATTGTTCGGCATCCAAAGGACCCGTTAACCCATACCAGGCGCACCGGGTGCGGGCTGCTACGGTCACCACCACAGTGGTAGTGGCATACACGGCCAACATAGGCTACACACGACGACCGAGGTGGTCCCACAGGTCGAGAGCGGCCACAAAGATCAATCAGGCTACCCCAAGCTTCCCAAGGCCCGCCGACTCGGGAAAGTCCCCACGGGTTCTTCCTCGGGCGCACCATGTCCATATCCATACGACGCGAGTCCAGAGTGATACAGCCGAACTCCTTAAGGGATCTTAAGGGAGCTCCTCCTGCAGGGATCGGGCATCAAGGCCGTCTTTTCCCTCGCCCTATTACCACGAAGGCCATACATGAGGGAGTCCTCATGCAGTGTGGGCGGAGGCGTCGACTCCTCAAACCACCAGTTTCCCAGGCAGACTGACCGAGGTCAGGAGCACCGGAGGCCGCCATCCGACTGCAAGTGCGTCTGCGAATCGGTAGGCTCACACTGGGACTGACAGTGGCGGACCGCTGGGAGTGTAGTCAGGCAACTGGGCTTCCCGCCTGGCGCCATCAGGATCTCCACATCACAGCGAATAGGGCAACACGGTATCACAGGCACTCAAACAGAAGAATATGTAATGCGGTACTGGTCCAGGCTGGACCCTGTGTATGAACATGTAAACGGCGACTCAGGGCGCCTCTGTATTGCGACTCGCATCCCCTCGGGGGGAAAGAACAGTTCACATCTCGGCGATGGGCTGACATAACTGGACATACAGAAGGACATATCCTGGAGGGGCGGAAAAGCAAAACAATCGGGGTAAAGAGGCGTGTAAACACACTCCGAACAGAGCGCCAAACCACGCCCCGGTTAGGATAGGGCAAATGCAGGAGGGTAGGCAAGAAAACGCCTGAGTCCAGGCCATATATAGTCTCGAGACACACGTCGACTGGTCTGGATTCCGCAAGTGCCATGGAACCAGACCACACACTCAAAAATCGCAATGCCGATGACAGCGGCATCCGTTGCGCAACGTCATATGGGCTTCAAGGCCCCAAGAGCTCAGAAATATGAAGGTCAGTCGCCCTACCTGGTTTCCCAAGGATTCAGCAGGTGGGGAGTGACGAATAGAATTGAAGAGAGGGGCCATCCTCCTCTGGATTCAGCAGGGGGGGGTATATGGCCACTCTGATGGCAGGTCACCGGAAGATGTAAGAGAGCAAGCAAGTAAGGGACGATCCGTCGACCTCACAAGCGCTGAAAACACATCAGGGGAGAGCTCAGGGCGCTGATCACGCACCCCTGGCTGCAATCGCCCGGGTGAGTGCTGCCAAGTCCGAAACGTGGATCTTTGTCTTGTGCTTGCGGATGTACTCCATGAAGGGAGTATTGACCCGCGGCACAAACGAGGAGACGGGTTCCCAGGTATCGTGGGACGGCCCATAGCCTCGCCAACGAACCTTGAACTCCAGACCTCCGGGTGCCGAGGCTTTTGGACGCTGAGCCAGGATCTTCTCGACAGTATAGTCGTCCTGCTCAGCATAGTCATCATCCGAATCAGCCTCATGTGCGGCATAGCTCAGGGACACATGTTGGCCACGGAGGTCGGGTTCACGCACACGGAGTTGACTCTCGTGGCGTTCCCGGAACTGTCCGTGACCCACCTTGATGCGGTAGGTGTCCTCACCAGTCCTGCGGACCACCTCGCCGGGTGTGAACCAGGTCTTGGTGCGCTGGGTGCCCATAGGGCGGGGTCTGATCACCCACACCGGGTCTCCCACCCCGAACTTCTGCGCTGTCGAGCTCTGGGCGGACTTCTGACGCTCAGCATGCTCCTTCTCGAGCTGCTGGCGGATGTCCCGCGCCGTTTGCTCTTGCCGCGCGAAGAATTCCTTGGCATCCATAGCCATGCCATCACCAGACAAGGGAAGTCCCCTACCCAGGGGGTCCCTGCCGAACAGAATCTGGTGAGGGGACAAACCACCCGGGGTGGGGGTGTCATGATGGGCCTTCAGAGCAGGCCACATCTCCTCAAACTAGTTCCGCCGTTGATTGGTGATGTGGATCTTGCGCAGCTTCCCGAACAGCTGCCGTCCAGCCACTTCAGCACGGCCGTTAGACCGGCTGAGATAGGCGACGCTCTTGGCATGACGTATCCCCATGAGGGAACACATAGCCTTGAACCAGCCACCAGTAAACTGGGGCCCTCGGTCACTGCAAATGGTGCGGGGGATGTCAAAGACGGTCAGCCAATGACGAATCATCATGACTGCCACTTCCTTGGCAAGCAACCCCTTTTTGCGTGCCGGAACGGCTACAACGTGGCCGCTGTGGCGGTCCACACAGAGAACCACACAGTCAAAGGTCTCCTTGCCAATGTGCACTTCGGGCATGGAGAAGACGTCCATGGCCACGCTCTCCATGGGCTGGTCAGGAACCGGGGACCATTGGGGTTCCCCCTTAACGTTCCGGTTGTCGGGATTGCAGGCCTGACAGACCGAGCAACCCTTCCTGACCTTCTTGATGGCGGTGTAGAGAACGATATGGTCGATCTCGAACCGACGCTGCATGTCAAGAGCTTGCTTCTTGACCCCTGGGTGCAGCATGTGGTGGTGCCAAGCTTCACAAAGCTCGAGCACCCGGGACTCCGGTACTAGCAGCTTACCATTCCGGTAGAGCTTGCCATCTTCCTCGGTCAGCCCCTCTGGCCACTTCCGCCCGTCGTCAGGGTCGGTCACAGCCCTATACTCGGCCGCAAAGGCCTCAGACTTGGCGTAATCGTCGGTCCAGTCGTCCTGGAGGCAAGACTCCGGGAAGAGGTGCTTGTCGGACTCAGCTCCCTCAGGGGCGAGTACACTGACCGCTCTGCTCACCCTCGACGCGCGCTGGACACTGAGCCCACTGGGCCAGCAAACCAGGAGTACGGCGTAATGCCGGAAGTGGCGAACCGAGTGGTTGCGGACTTGGGAGCTTCGGATCTGGCCCTGGATGCGTTCTCTTCAGGAACCTCCGCCCATCTTCGGGTATGTGAGAAGTACTGGAGCGCACAGGACTCCGCGTGGAAGAAGCACTGGGGTCCGCATCAGGGATTGATGTGGATCCATTGCCCCCGATGGGACATTCCAAGAGCGATAGCGAAGATTCGCAAGGACCGCTCCAAGGCAGTGCTGGTTGTTCCTATGGGATGCACCGAGGAGGAGAGTACCCGACATTGGGTAGCCTCATTGACCAACATGACCTTAAACAAGGTCGTCCTACCGGCTGGAGAGAGTGTCTATCAGGACGCTAAGGGACAGCCCATGCCACCCCAGAGATGGCAAACAGAATTCCACTATGTGGATGGGGGCCTTGATCAGGCCGACACCACGGACTTCGTCTGTGTCAACCGCATCATAGCAGAGCCATGGAGGCAATGCTTTGCGGTTCCCCCTGTTGACATCGAAGAATCGGAATCGGAAGACCCCCTCACTGAAGAGGAGTGGGATCTGGTTCAGGGGTATATGGATCAGCCCTTTCGGGACCGGGGAAACCAGCGTGAGGGCAAAGGCCAGGACAAAGCCTGGTGGGAAGTGGACTCGATCGTCTCTGGTTCCTATGACAGGAACACCTTCGTGCAGAGGGTGCTGGACCACCTATCCAGCCAGGACGAGCCAATCGGGGGTAACCCACCCACCTACGGCGATCTATTCCGAGGCAAGACCAGAGATGGCCCTTGGGGCCACCTGGGAAGACCACCTGAGCCGAAACCGAGCGGGGTCGCTACCCCTCAAGTAAGCTCCGTGGTTCAAGTGCCCGGAAAAGCCAAGGCGGAGTCCGACGATTGCCCCAAGATTCAGGCATTGAGGGCCAGGCTGAAGCAGAAGTATGGGGATACCTTCTTCAGCGGAAAGCCTGTGTTTCCCCCACCGGTGCGTGGACCGTATGGCGAGGCCAAGATACGACTGGAGCAGGACCCCCGTGTGTATCGTCACCAGGAGTTTGCCCTGAGGGGCGAGAGGAAAGAGGCCATAGAGAAGATCCTCCGTGACTTCATCCAGAGAGGCTGGCTTGAGCCGTGCCACTCCGAGTGGGCCTCTCCGTGCTTCGTCGTCCCCAAGAAGGTTGCCGGTGAGTGGCGGCTCGTGGTCGACTACCGCGGCCTAAACGCCCAAACGCAGCACGACAGCTATACGCTGCCCCTCATTGAGGACATGCTGCAAAAGCAACACCGGCGGAGAATCTTCACGGTGATTGACCTGAAACATGGTTATCATCAGATGCCTCTCGCCGAGGAGTCCCGTGCCTGCACAGCCATGAGCACCCCACTTGGACCTCTCCAGTGGAAGGTGATGCCCATGGGCGTTACCAACGGCAATGCGGCTTTTCAGCGGATGCTGGAGAACCTGCTTGAGCCGGTGCGCGACTGTGCGAACCCCTGCGTGGACGACGTGATCATCGCGTCCGGGGACCCCAGCATGAGCTACGAGGAGCTCCTGGAGGCACACGAGAGGGACGTCACTCGAGTACTGGACCTTCTGGTTCCGCACAAACTCACGGGCAGCAGTGACAAGGCCACCATTGCGGTAAGCGAGGTGGTCTTCGCTGGCCACGTAGTCGGGAACGGGCAGCAAAAGCCCGTACCTGGCAAGGTGGCTGCGATTGAGCACTGGGAAAAGCCCAAGACGGTCTCTGAGCTACGGGCGTATCTGGGGTTCTGCAACTACTACTCGGGGTATATCAAAATGTATGCCGAGTACGCAGCCCCCATGACGACCATGCTCAAGGGCAACCGAGAGGAGACCAAGAAGGGGTCTAAGAAGGCTCTGGTCTGGACAGCTGAGTCCGACCGTGCCTTTGAGGGGATGAAGCAGGCGCTGCTATCCGCAGTGGGTCTGCACCTCGTGGATCCCGACCGAGGGTTCGTCCTGCGCACCGACGCTTCCGACTACGCCATTGGCGCTGTGTTGGAGCAAGTGCTTGACGACGGGAGGCACGTGCCCGTGGCCTGCTGGAGCCGAGTCCTGGCGGAAGGCCAGAGACGGACGTGGACGCCCCGTGAAAAGGAGGCGTATGCCATCGTCATGGCTCTCAGGAAATGGGCTGGGTACATAGCCCTCCATCCCGTCACCGTCTGCACCGACCATCAGAGTCTGCAGTCGTGGCACAAGGAGCACGTGGACACCCCCTCAGGTCCCGCCTCCCGACGGGCAAGATGGCATGAGACCTTGGCCAAGTTCGACCTCACGGTGGTGTATATTCCTGGAAAGGATAACACCGTGGCGGACTGTCTCAGTAGGTGGGCCTATCCCGCCAGCAAGGGCATGACGGATATCTCTGCCCATGGCGATGAGGCGGAGACCGCTGAAGCCAAGAGGATCATCGAAATGGAGCGCCTGATGGAGGAGGAGGGTGCTAAATGCTTCGTCGTCCCGGCTGCGGATGCCCCCCTCGCGTAGCGCGGCCACTTCGAGCTGATTGCGTTCGGGGTGGATCCATTGGCATTCCACATGGTGCTCAGGGGACGAAAGCCACGAGACCTGGTCATCCTGGTACAGGGTCATGGAGGCCTGGGCTGGGAGAACGCCGGAGTCCGTCTCCATCATGATTTCGTACCCAACGATCATGTCCCAGTCCATCTCGGCCTCTTAGAAGCGACCGTGCAGGAGGATTTCCTTGCCGAGGTCTGGGCGGCTCAGCTCACGATGGTTCACGAACTGCAGCCCGATGGCCGCTTTCTTCGTGCCTCCCACCATGTACTGGCCGTTCGCCACCTTCAGCCTGACAGGTTTCCGACTGTCGGTCAGACACTCTGGTGGAAGTAGGCCAGCTTTGACCAAGCTAACTTGAGCTCCCGTGTCGACCAACACGTCGAAAACCTTTTCCACTTCCCCGCATAAGGCACGGACCTTAAGATGCAACTGCCGCTCGCGACCGACACAGCGCACGGCGTGCAAACTCAGGATCTCCGGCCGTTCCAGAAGCTCAACAAGCGACTGGTGCAGGTCGTGGACAATGGGCTCAGGCTGCCCATCTGCA
Organism: Eutreptiella sp. 'Long Island Sound 2002'; assembly: GCA_964036045.1. Taxonomy (NCBI): domain Eukaryota; phylum Euglenozoa; class Euglenophyceae; order Eutreptiales; family Eutreptiaceae; genus Eutreptiella; species Eutreptiella sp. 'Long Island Sound 2002'. Next base: position 25,415,009 of record OZ038378.1, on the reverse strand, counting down.
GCATCCAGCTGCGGTCCGGGTGATCCTCCGATACTCTCGGATAGATCCTGTAGTACATCAAACACATTCTTGGTCGCGAAGGACGGACGGGTGCAAGGGTTCGTGCCTTCACTTGCCCTCACCCCGCCTCCGCGACTGGGCGCCGGACCGGGCCTTCCGCTCGCGGCAGTCCCCTTGTGCTTATTGACTCCCGACTGGGATGGTTCGGCGCTTCTCATGTCACCATCCTGCGACCGCCCTAGCTGGGGCCCTTGGCTGCAGGGGCTCCGCTAGGGGGCGTCGGTTGTGGCGGAAGGGGTGTTTTCCTCCGCATCAACCTCGTTGACGCCCTTCTTCCTTCCCCCTTTCTTACCCTTGTTCTTGTCCTTGTCCTTGTTCTGGTCATTCTGGTTGTTCTCCTTGTTCTTGTTGTCCGACCTGGGGACCCAGTTCCTCTTGATCTCCTGGATCTCCTTGGCCAACTCGGTCCCCACCGACGACATCAGCTTGGCCAGCTTGTCCTTGTCGACCTGCACTTTGGCTTCCCGGATACCCGCGGGCGCACGCTTCTTCGACCCGTGCGCCTTCTTGTAAGCCTCCGTGTCGGCCTTGTGGACGGGGCATGTTCGGTGGTCATGGTTGAAGCCTCGCTTCCTTCCATAACACACGAAACAGCCCTGAGGGTGAGCTCGTATGAACTCCCCAAAAGACAGCGGAGGGTCGCCAATGCGGCGAGGGTCCCTCTTCTCCTGCTTCCTCCAACCCTGCTGCAGAGGCTTCCAGTGTCCCGGTTTGCTCCCCGCGCTCAGGTTCTTGGCCACGAAGGCGCAAACGGCCACTTCGGCGGGCTCATCGTCGTCGTCATCGTCGACGGGAGTCTCATCGCCGCCGGCTCCCGCTGAGTCCATGGCAGCTTCCCCGCCAGGTCCCTCGCTAACGTAGTTGACGTCGCGGTCGCCGGGCCTCAACCCGCGGGTGTGGTGGAGGTTTCGGTACTCCTTGAGTACTTCCTCGCCAACCCGCTCCAGGATCTCGTCGCAGCTCATCCGCGCCGGGATGGGCTGCAGACGGATGGTCTGGCCGCTCAACTCACACTCGTCAAGGCGCCACATCGCGGTCTTCTCGCGATCGCCCGAGACGGTGATGAGGAGAGCGTTCCGCAGGGAGTGCCGTTTGACATCCCGGGCCACGTTCTTCTTCGTCCAAGCCACCACGTTCGTATGAAACTCTTTGGGGAGCATCATCTTGACCGTGTGGTTGGACTTGGCCCTCTTGGATTCCTCCTTGGTAACCCTCTTGATCCATGCTTCCGGCAGCATGGAGAGCAGGCGAGCCTGCTCGTCACCCTCGTTCCAATCCTCCACGTTGCGGCGGAAGAGGGTGTATTTACCTCGGAAGTCTCGCCAATTTCGTAGGCGGATCTCCCGTCCATCATGCTCAAGCTTGATGGACTTCCAGCGCTTGGCAGCCACCTGCGGAGCGTCCACCCGCTCCTGCTCGTTGAGCCACTTCTTGGCTTCCTTGAGGGTCTTGATTCTCCCCTCCTTGGTCGCCACGAAGTGTAGCTCGCCGAGCACTTCCGGCAGGCGGTACCTGAACCGTCTGAAGACATATCTCTCCGCATCCGCGGGAGGCAGGTCTTCAGTGACCGTCAGCCCCCAATCGTCCAGCTTCTCCAAGAAGCGGTCGAGGTTGAGGGGGTTGCCATCGTACATGGGGGGCTTGATGTCCTTCAAGTCTTCCCACACGGCGGCATCCGCGGCCTTAGAGACCATGAACGCCGGCCGCGAAGTCGACCGAGGTTCCCATCGGCCTCGCCCACGGACTCCCACGGCCGCCACGTCCATCTCCTCCATGGAATCCCTGTGGCTACGCCGCGGTTCCTCCATGTACGCTGAACCTAGATGTTCACGCCGTACTCCTTCCATGTACGCATCCTCATCACGGCGCCGGCGGCTGCGTTCAGCGGCCTCCCGTCCTACACCACGCGGCGGGCTGATGTTGAACTCCTGCAGGTCCAGGTCCAGATCCTCACCTTCACCGACATCCCACTCCACGTCTCCTCTGGGGACCTCATCCCTGAGTCCACTATAACGTCCACCAGCCATTGGGATTGGCTCTGGGGCTGGTGCGGGGCGCCAGGGGCGTACCGGTGTCCGCGGTGGAGCACGGCGGTTGCGGTACTCCGCGCTGAGCCACTCATCACGCCAATCCTCACTGCCACTGCCGGGCGGCACGCGCTCGTTGCGGCGGCCCGCGCTGTGGTGAGAGGGGGCGGTGAGAGAGGGGGCACTGGCGCTGGGGCGACTCCTGGGGGCTCCGCCGGGGGCGTGGGGTCTGCCTGGACCTGGTCCGGGTCCCCAGCCGTCGTCCGACGAGCCAGACTCCAGGGGTGGGCGGTCGCTGCCGACGCTCCCACGGGCTTCCAGCGCGTCCAGCCTCTGCTGCAGGCCGCTGATGACCGTGTTCAGCTGTCTGATCTCGGCCCTGGCGATGTCCAGCTCTGTTTGCGCGCGCGCGGCGACTTTGGAGATGCGAGTCATCTCGCCCTTCCCCGTGTCTACCTTGCACTCGAGGGAAAAGACCCTCCTGCGGAGGTAGATAATCCACCGCCAGGTGGTATCCGGGTCGCCGTTCCCTGGTGGGTCGTCGGGGTCCCCAGGGGGTCCTCCAGGAGGGCCTCCGCCGGGTCCGCCCGGTCCAGAGAAAATTCCCCGGCCGGTGGTCCGCCTCCAGGGGGTCCACTTGGTGGGCGTCCTCCAGGGGGTCCTGATGGTCCTCCGCCAGGGGGTCCCGGTGGGTCTCCGCTGGGTCGCCTTGGTGGGTCCGAGGATGGGCGCTTCTTCGTGATGCCGAAGTCCATGTCGTCATCCTCGTCCATGTCGCCCCACCTGGGCTTCTCGGTCTCGGAAGACTCCGAGCTCCGGTAGGGAGGAGGGAGATCCTCATCCTCACCTTCAGATTCCATGGGGACGTCTCCACCTCCTCCGCCCGTCCAAGCCACCACTTGGCGATGTCGGCGGCCTCGTTCATCCCCGTCGCTGGCGGTGAGGAAGGGGTCACTGTCGTGGGGGCGTCCACCCGCTGGCCTTCGCGGCCTCTCGGGGGTCTTCCCCTTGCCCTTCCTCCGTCGATGGGCAGTGGGGCGACTGCTCCCACTGCTGCCCGTGTCGGCCTCGTCCAGCGTCATCTTGGAGGAGGCGTCCCCTTCGAAAAGCTTTCGAAGGGTCTCCACTCGTGATCCTCCCGGGGGAGTCTCGCGGCGGAGTTTGGCCTCTGCCTCCTCCATTGCGGCGGCCGTGGCTGCGGCAGCTCGCGCTTCAGCTTCCTCCCGGGCACGAGCCGCTTCGGCTTCCCGGGCCCGCTGCAGCCGCGCCTTCTGCGCTTCCAACGCCGCCAGCTCCGCCTCCGTCTTGGCCCTCTCCTCAGCGACCTTCCGTCGCGCGGCCTCGATGGCGTCCTTCTTAACGGCGTCCTCCTGGGCCTTAGCCGTCGCTTCGGCGTGGGCCCTTTCCTCCGCCTCCTTCTTTGCCCTCCCTTGGGCAAGCGCCTCTTCCAGCGCCTTCACCTCGGCCTCCTTGCAGGCAATGGCCTCCTGCGTCCGGCGGGCTTCCTCGTCGGTTGCCCTGATCCGGGCAGCCACTAGATTCGGGCCACGCGAGGCAGGCGACGGTGAAATGCGGCAGGGAGCGACAGGAAGGCGACAGGGTGGCGGCAGGAAGACGACAGGGTGGCGACAAGAAGACGACAGGCCAGCGGCAGGAAAGCGGCAGGGAAGCGACAGTAAGCGACAGGCAGGCGACAGGAAGGCGACAGGGGAGGTGCGACAGGAGGGCGACAGGAGGGCGACAGGGCGGCGACAGGGTGGCGACAGGGAGACGACAGGGAAGCGACAGGAAACAAGACATAGCGACAGGATAAGCGACAGGAAAGCGACAGGAAGACGACAGGAGGGCAACAGGGCTAGCGGCGACAGGGAAGCGACAGGGAAGCGACAGGAGAAAGCGACAGGAGAGCGACAGGAGAGCGACAGGAGAGCGACAGGAGAGCGGCAGGGTGTTTTTTTGCGACAGGAAGGCGACAGGAAGGCGACAGGAAGGCGACAGGGGTGCGACAGGAGAGCGACAGGCCTGTGGAAGATAACAAGTGGGACAAAATAGTACATGGATTTTTATACAGGTGGATATATGTAAAGAAAATGAGAACCAATGTTTTACATTTATTTGGATTCTTATGAAGATGTCATTTCATTGTTAGATGGATAAACTTTTAGCGTGTCGGTGAATTTTCATCTTTTATCGATTCATTCCGCAGGTAGATTTCGCCTGAAACTGAGAACTAAATGATAAAGATAAGTGTCAACTGCAAACTTTCCCGATCAGCAATGACCCCGACAGGTCCCGACAGCAAGAACTCGTCCCGACAGCAAGAACTTTTATTTATGCAAGCATTTCATTGAGTTAATCCAAAAATTGTTTCTGATTGCGTTTTTGTCCTCTTCTTTTCACATTTTCTGTTTATAGTTTCTGTTATGAACATGCTCTCCGTTATCTGAGACAAGGCCGCAAGAAGAAGAAACAAGAAAGAAAAGGTACTTGTGTGTGTGTGTGTGTGTGTGTGAGCGGCCATGCAAATGTGCATAGTAAATCACCAAGGGTGTTAGGAATTTATGATTGTCAAACAATGCAAATGATTGGACCATCGATCTACGATTCGCATCATTGCTTTGCACGCCTTCCGGGAGGTTTGCTAAGGCGAGATCTCACAATTTGGCATGAACAAAGAACATTTTTGTTATTATCGAACTGCCTGTTTGAGGTGTTTGTGGCTTTCCATCGATAGGGTAACACATTGGGCGACAGGGAGGCGACAGGGAGGCGACAGGGAGGCGACAGGAAGGCGACAGGCAGGCGACAGGCAAGCAACAGGAGAGCGACAGGTTACCACATTGGGCGACAGGAAGGCGACAGGGAGGCGACAGGGAGGCGACAGGGAGGCGGCAGGAAGACGATAGACAAGCGACAGGAGGGCGACAGGGAGGCAACAGGAAATAGCGACAGGAGAGCGACGGGAGGGAACGACAGGAGAGCGACAGGAGAGCGGCAGGAAGGCGCCAGGCAAAAATTAGCATGGCGACAGGAAACAACAGGAAGCGACAGGAAGCGACAGGATAGCGACAGGAGGGCGGCAGGAAAGCGACAGGGAAGCGACAGGGAAGCGACAAGGGAGCGACAGGGGAGCGACAGGAGAGCGAAAGGCAAGCGACAAGGGAGCGACAGGGGGCTAAAAGTGCCAAAACAACGACAGGGAGGCGACAGGATGGCGACAGGAGAGCGAGGTGGCCCGAATCTACTGTCTCATGGGCGGCCGCAGCCGTGAGACCGGCCGCGATGGCTGCCACTTTCGAGGCGTGGTAGTCCATGCCTCTGCCCCACTCGGTGGCCTCCTCATGGGCGATGCCGACGGCACCCTCCACGGCAGCGTTCCGCTGCGTGGCCCGTTGCCGGGCAACCTGAAGGTTGCAGGGCACCCCACAGATGCGCTCACAGGCGCGCGCCACGTCCCTTTGAGCGGGAGCGGCGCTGCTGCTGGAGCTGGCCTGGTCGGCCGGCATCCTCCCGCGGTGGGCCGACTCCACGTCGCTGCTGGGGCCTGCTGGGGCCTGCTGGGGCCTCAGGAGCAGCGGACGGGGCTTGGCCCTGGTCTGCTTGCCGACTTCCATGAAGTCACCAAGGGTGGCGTGGCCGGGGTGGTGACCACCATTGGCCCGTTGGGGACTGGGGGCTGGGGTTCCGCCCTTGGCGCCTTGGGTGGCTTCGGCGGCCAGGGACTCCTGGTACTCCCGCCACTTCCGGTCCCTCTTCCTGTCCCCGGCGGACCGCTTCTCCTTCCCCGAAGACGCGCTGCTGCTGCCCTGCAGCCTGCGCTCGCTCCCCGGTTCCGGGAAGTTCTTCTCGATCATGTCTCACATGGAGACGTTGATCGAGGCCCCTGACGGGTACTCGTTGGGGGTCTCGTCCTCCTCGATCCCGTCGGGGCGCAGCCCTTCGCCGGGCCTGTCCGGCCGGGTCCAGGTCCTCCACCGCCTCTGCTGGAAGCGGAAGGCAAACCCTTCCGCCCGCAGCCAGTCCTCCACGGCCTGCAGGCGGTCGGGGGCGATGTCTGTGCGGAGCTCGAAGCTCCCGGGCATGCCGCCTTCGCACTGGGGGTGGCTGTGGCGGTAGTGCTGGTCCCAAACCAACCCACGCAGCAGGCGCGCTGCATGGGGGTGGGGCCGCGGCCACCTCCTGCCCGCTTCTTGCCAATTCACCATGGCAGCGGGGGGCGTAGTTGGTCTTGAGGTCCTTGGTGTGCACTCGTTGTGCTCAACGTACTGGTGGTGGTTGTTGAGGCGGGTGCTGCAGCACTGGATTGGGAGTGCGGCTGGTGCTGATCAGCCGTTGTTTGTGGAGGTGGTTGACGCGGCCTTGCTGGTCGGCCGATGGGACTTGCTGATGCAGGAGTCCTGGTCTGTGCACCTCTTTCACGGTCGCTGCGCGGTCAGGGCGATGCTCTGGACGGCGCTGCTGGCTCCGTGACGAACTCGGCGCTGTCGCTGGGTGGCGCTGCGAGCCGCTGCGCTGCGAGCCGCTGTGCTGCGTTGCGAGCTGCGAGCTGCGCCGCGCTGCTCGGGGTTGGTGGCCCCGAGTGGCACGCGAGGGCTGGGTAACCCCGCGGCGGTGAAACGCTTTTGACGCGTTCCCGTGGGGGGCCGGCCACGGGATGCTGCGGTGACACGCACAGGTGAGCAGGCAGGCAAAGCACTACGCTCACAAGGGCATCAATACGCTCGTGTCATGTGACAAAGCGTTTCAGGATCCTTGCCACTCTGCAACAAGGGAACGAAAGTATGTACAGCAACACATCAGGATATGTACACATGGGGTTAAGACTGGACTGCGGTAAGGGCATTACAGGACAAGCGACAGTCAGTCCCAACTCATATCCCAATCCCAGGTCCGACCCTCTCAGTGGCTGGTGGGGGCGGGGGCTCAAACTCAACCCATGCCCTGCTCAGTCCGGACCCTGAAACCCTGCCCATAAGGGAGGTGTCCCGCCCAGCCACAGGCGAGTTTCTGGGAACCAAGGGGCTCCAAGGCCAACCAACAGTGGTTCCCTATGCTCCCTCAACTGCAGGTCCCCACTCCCTTCTGAGCCAGAGATATGGCCCCGCTATTATCCCTCAGGAGTTGGTAGCTGAAAATGGGCTGTTTCAGCCCAAACTGATATTAGCTCCAAAATCTCCAAAATTGACCCCTGGTCGGGACCCGCCAGAGGTAGGGACGAGGCAACTGAACCTATGCCCTTCGAGTACGAACTCCCTGGAGCCCTCACCCAACCTGGTTCCCTCTGAGGTCCCGGCATCAGGGCAACAGGGATTCGTCAAGTGGGGTCATGATGCCAAAATCACCAAAATGCGCGTCATTCCCACGCGCGGCTCGCCCGGCCGGGGCAAGGCCAACAGCTCACCGGTTAGGAGGCAGGACCTAGGATATATATCTGAGTGAACAACTTGGAATTAGGTCCGGGCTCTCTGTGGGCATAGAGGAATGGGGCCGCCAATTGACCACACGGAAGGGGGAAATTGGGGTCCCAAAATAGGGTCATTTTGGCTGCTCGAAATGAGCCAAAATTGGAGGTGCTCCCAATAGTATATCTCCACGCCGGCTCGGAGATCGCATCTGCTGTTCCATACGTGATCCACCGGGAGTTGAACAGAGACTCCCATGCCCTTGGCTCTCAAAGATCTCCATGCCACCTGGCGTGGTGACGATCCCAATTGGGTCCACAAATGCCAAAATGGCAAAATTGCCCACACTCACTTTGGGCTAGCGCCTTAACGAAGGATGCTCCGCTTCGCCCACGTGGTGTGTGAACCATGGGGACAAATATACATAACACCCATGTCATATATGGTCCATTGGTCCATGCGTCCGGCGTGCACGGGTAGGCTGAACATCGTGCACGACGGGCAGCAAAAGTGGAAAATTGCTCAAAATGGCCAAAAATGCGCACACTCATGGTTGGGGCAAATGAGGCACATGCCCGACTTGGACCGGAGTGTGCCATAGGATTGGTATCAAGTCATGTGTGTCCAACATATCTTTTGGGCGTCGCCCAACTCCTCCGGTTTTGGGAATGGCAGGGTCGCCAAGTGAGCCCATGATTTGGGATAGTCCCAAATCGCCAACATGGCGGCCACGGTGTGCCAAGCCCAAGAGGAGTTATTCGCCGGGTCCAAGATATGTTGGGCACCGAAGTATGTTGATTGCACGATCCAAGCCGAAGATACTATAATATAATTGTGCGCCTTTCAAGGCACTTTTGTGTGTCTTTGTGCCAATTTTGCCTTTTTTGGCCCGTCATGATGTCAAGTGGCGACCGTGTATCTCAACGTTGCGCTCAATTGACATCATGACCCAAGTATGATATGGGGGTAATCCTAATACTAAATACTAATCCTTCTAAACACAATGACTTGACACCAATGACCTTCGATTCCACGTATGTGCTCCACTTGGGGCGCTTTGAAAGGTTACGAGCGCTACTTCCCAAGTGGGTACATGAAAATATGGAAAATTGCAAAACACACACCTTGCTCCCAACGCATCGCTTCGGGATCACCACACAAGCTTCCCTTCACGAAGGTTAGGCTTCTAATTGACCGTAGGGAGTATGGAGAAGGGGCTTGCACAATATGAGGTCCATTGGCGAGTGCATCGCTCTTAGCCAAACCCGCCAAATGGGCACGCAATACAACACATGGCACATACCACTTATAGCCCAAAAAGGTAGCTCCCCCCACGATATGTCATGCCCCTCCAAGGGCATAACTTTGTGTCAATCGCTCATAGGAACTCAAGGAGAGTTCCTATGCAACACCAACACTCGCGCGCTACACTCGAAAGTTATCTTAACGCACGCAATATCATGGCCAAAGAGTTGTAACGCAAACTCTACCCTATTGACCATGATCCATTACACTAACGCGCACGTTTGGAGACGCAAGGCATATAATGCTTCCTAAATTACGTCGGAAGTATTGTGAATACATCCCACGTTTCCTTATTGTCATTCCTCGCAAGCGGCACGAGAGATGACCCTCACAAGTGGCCTCACGAATCAACTTTGTTTTGCCCATATCTTTAAGACAAATGGAGGGCAAGATAAAAGGAAAGTTGATTCGTGCATAGGGAAGCACGTAGGTCCACTCGAAAGAGGTCAAATCAAGTGCGGGGATGTCGAAGTCGAAGATCCGATTTCGACATCCTGAAAAATTCGGATTAAGGTTGCGAGTGTGAGATGTGAAAATTGCGGAAGCATCCATGCAGTTCCTGAAGACTTTGGAGCCTTCGTCACGCATAGCGTTAAAATTTCCATTATAAACAGTTAAACTGGCGGTTACGGTAAAGTCGCGATCCAACCGCCAGCAGTCAAGACAGTGAATATCAGAACAGAAGCGTAAAAATTGACGGAAACAATATGAAAATAAAACCCTGTTGATTCCTGATATTCTGACATATAAATCTCCGCTGGCGGTGCATCGGTTGCCGATGCGGGGCTTTACGGCACGGATCACGCTCCCGCCGGGCTCGCACCGGGCGTCAACGGGCGCCTTCCGTACATAGGGTTAGTGGACCGGAGACCGGTCTTCCCCTCCGTACATGGGGTAAGTGGACCGGAGACGGGTTGTATGCCGTAACCGGGCCATGGGGTTCTGGGTACCGCTTCACTAGGTCAAAACGGGCTGAAAACGGGCTGAAAACGCTTGTTTGAGCATCCCAAATGGTCCGGGATCACTTCTGGAGAAACGCGTTTTTGACCCAGTTTTGACCCATTTTTGGTCCCAAAATGGCCCATTTTCAAGGTATTTTGGGATTTTCCATGAGCCAAAACCCGTCGCCACGGGCTCAAAATGGGCTAAAACCACTTGTTTGAGCATCATAAATGGTCCAAGATCATTTTTTGAAAAACGCGTTTTTGACCCATTTTTGACGCATTGTTGGTCCCAAAACGGCCCATTCTCAAGGCATTTTGGGATTTTCCATGGCCCAAAGCGCGTCACCACGGGCTCCAAACGGCCTAAAAACACTTTTTTGAGCATCCCAAGTGGTCTAGGAACAATGTTGGAAAAAAACTTTTTTTCGCCCTGGGGACAGTGGTGGACCCACCGTTGGCCCCCACTATGCGTGGGCTGGCGGGCCCTCGGGCTCCACCAAGTGACTACTGGTACGGGGGTCTAGGTGGCTCGTTGGGCAATTCTGAGGCTTGGAGAACCATAAAAAGGGGGGGGTTGCGGGTGGACTAGGTGCCCTCGGAATTCGTTTTTGAGCCACGTAGCGCCAGATACGGCCTGTTCTTGGTTTTGGGGTGCTCGTGCCCATTGCGCAATTTTTGGGGCTTTTTGGCGCCTTTTTGGGCCGTTTCTTGGACATAACGTGGAGTTGAAGGGCACGAGAGCGCGCTTTGACACGGTGAAGTCAAGCCGCACGTGTGGTGTAGCCACCGGTTCCCTTCGTTTGGGCGTTTTGCCCAAGTTTTGGGGCTTTCTTGGGCGAAAAATGGCTGTTTCTCGGCCAAAACTGCGCAGATTTGGGAGGGCACCTCCCGCCTTGGTGCCCCCACCCCGGGCCGCCAGTGGTGATTTTCTGGCTCAAAACTTGGATTTCGCAAGGCCACCCCCTAGGCTCCATGATGGCCAAGGTGGAGTCAAGCACGAGGCGTTGGGAAGGTGCAGTGGCCAAAACAGAATGGTGGCGTGCTTGCTTGTTGTTGTTGTTGTTGTTGCTTGTTGCTTGTTAGCTAAGTTTAAGGGGAGAGGGGTGTAGCAATATATCTGTATACATACATATATATATATATATGTATATGTGTGTGTGTGTGTGTGTGTGTGTGTGTGTGAACATATTGAGAAGGAGGGTGTGGACTTCCGCTTGAAGGGAGTTGGTACAGGTTGACACGTTTTGCGTTCCGTGTGTGACAACCCAAGACCTCAGTTGAGATGTACGCACCAGCTTTCAACCCCAATCGCCTGGATCATGACGTGCACTTCTAGAATGCCACCGAAGACACCAATCTCTGATGAAAAGAAGGCCAAGGCAACGGCATATGCTGCAGCCATGGCAGCGGAAGGGAGCGTGCCTGGCCCAAAAAAGCATAAGAACTGGAGCGTTTCCTTTGCCTCGCAAGCCGAGGTACAAACACTCACGCCGGAGGGTGGGCACCAAGTACTAACCTCTGCGCCAATCTCCACACCAAAACATGAGTCCCAAAGCGCGAAGCCTGACCCAAAGCCTGACCCGAAGCCTAACGCATCCAAGCCGTCAGATCAACCGGTTGCAGACCAGGCCATACCTGACCCAGAAACAGAGGTGATGGTGGACAACGCGGAAGACGAAGGGATTTCGCAAACACCCCCAAATCTGGACATGCCAGATCTAGGCGAGTTCACCTCCCAAACGTCCTCTTCACCAGAGCTCCCCACCCCTTCTACCCCTCTTACTTTGACGCCTACCTCACGCCAACAAACCTCAGAAAACTTCTCAATCTTCGACGGCTTCATCGGGACCCTCTAGTATTGGTGACGTAGATCTATCCCAAGATTGGGATGAGGTAAACAGACAGATCCACAAGTGCACGGAGAAAATGGAACTCCGTGCCTGTATCCAAAAATTGGAAACGTGGGTCGCATGAGCAGGAGGGAGTTGAAATCGAGTAGGAGGGAGTTGAAATTGAGTAGGAGAGAGTTGAAATGGAGTAAGAGGGAGTTGAAATTGAGTAGGAGGGAGTTGAAATTGAGTAGGAGTGAGTTGAAAATGAGTTGGAGGGAGTTGAAATTGAGTAGGAGGGAGTGGATTTTCACTTAGAGGGAGTTGAAAATGAGGGAGTGGATTTTCACTTAGAGGGAGTTGAAAATGAGCAGGAGGGAGTTGAAATTGAGTAGGAGAGAGTTGAAATTGACTAGGAGGGAGTTGAAATTGAGTAGGAGGGAGTTGAAAATGAGTAGGTGGGAGTTGAAATTGAGTAGGAGGGAGTTGAAAAAGAGTAGGAGGGAGTTGAAATTGAGTAGGAGGGAGTGGACTTTCACTTGGAGGGAGTTGAAATTGAGTAGGAGAGAGTTCAAATTGAGTAGGAGGGAGTTGAAATTGAGTAGGAGGGGGTTGAAATTGAGAAGGAGGGAGTTGAAAATGAGTAGGAGGGCGTTGAAATTGAGTAGAAGGGAGTGGATTTTCACTTGGAGGGACTTTACAACCACACCCACGCAAGAAACAAACCCAACAAGGCGGCAGGACAGGACACCACGGCACCACGCGGCAGCACAGCACCACGGGGCACAGCACAGGGGAGCAGGGCGGAGACAACAGGAAACGCACGACACGACACCCCAGGGCGCACACGGCACAAAGCACAACGGCGAACAACACCACGCGGCGACACACCACAGCAAAACACACACAGCGCGGGGGGACAAGACAAAACACGGCGCCAGAAGGCACAGGACCCCAAGACGACGGACAGCGCCCCAGGACACAACACAGCGCACGGCAGCACCAAACGGAGCAAAACGAAACAACACAGCGCACAACAACGCAACGCCAGGCGACGCAACGCGCAGCAACACGGCACAGCACAGCACCCAGGGACACACCACAGCACGCCACCAAGACACGACACCAGGAGCCACCAGGACCCACCAGGAGACAGCAGAGGACAGCCAGGCCCAGCAGCACACACACAAACATAACAGGCAACAACACAAAACAACAGCTGGCCCCGCGAGGGCAAGAGAGCACCGAACAGAGAGCAATGATGCAGGCACACCAGCACAGCACCGCACAGGCAGAGCACAGATACTGAAGCATTTGGGGGGAGGGCAACCTCCAAGCTTCCCTTGGCATGCACGACCCCAAACCCATGAAATCCAAGACTTCCTCTCGAATTTGGGATTCTCCAAAGAATTCTGTGATCCTTGCCTCGGCCATGACACAATCTGGCGTCCTGGGCAAGAGATGAAGGTATATGTAGACAAAGAAAACATGTAGACAAGTAATATGTACATGTAACACTTCTATACTATAAAATAGCATAAAAAAGCGGACGAAATGAAGGCGGCGGCGTCGCCGCCATCAGAAAATCTGACGGCTACGAGTTGTCGCCATCAGGATCTCCACTGAGATCCTGCCCAAACTGGGCCAAACAGTGGTTTTTGGGCGAAAAACAGTGAAATATAGTGATTTTTGAGCCAAAAACACTCATTTCGCGTGTCTCCCCCCAACGCGTCGCGTAGCCGACACGACGCGTTTCTGTCCCAATTCAAACTATATATGAAAAGGCCCACTGTTGGGCCACACCATGGGCGCCTGGGCGATTCCTGGGATCGCCTCAGGATTTTTGTAAAAATTCGTGAACGTGCATGTTTTCGCAAAATTGGACCTTCGCGGAACGCCGCGAAAAAGGTCACGTTATATTTCTTTATTTCTAAAAACGATAAATCTATAATAAAATAGATTAAAATCTCCAGAAATCGTGAAATAAAACTACGATCTGGAGCTGCGCTGCGCAGTCGACGACTGTCGTCGCCAGCCCAAAAATGACGAAAAAAGACGATTTCTGGGGTATTTTACAGAAATCCCACAGAAATCGAGATGCCGTAATCAGCACAGGAAAATTCCTGAGCCAGCCTGGCGAAGAGCGCCACAGGCTGGGCAGCGGGTATGGGTGAAGCACCCCATACCGCTTCACCCCCCTCCTTAGAAGCCTTGCCTATATCCAAAGGAAGGCAAGGCCAAGGAGGCGCTCTGACCCCTGCACTGCCCTGGTTTCAAACTGATTCAGCAGGACAGTGGGGGGGGGGGGGGGCTTCGTGAGTAATTTACATGCCACATACATGTATGTTTTTGTTTCTTGATATATTCATAGGGCAATTGCCCCCCAGGCGACCACACTGGTCCCTGGCACTCCTCTTAGCCTCTGGTGACCAAACCAGGGGCGCTGCAGGTCCTTCCGACCTGACTGATGGCGCTGAGGCGCATATATTGGCCCTTTTTCTCCCTGGGCATGGAAACATAATAATTCGATAAATTCAAAGAAAATTATTTAGGGTCAAACCCAAGGCAACGAATTCCTCGCGCCTGAATTTAGGGCCATTTCCTGCCCAAGGCGACGAATTCCTCGTGCCTGTTTAGGGTCGATTCCCAACCCAAGGCGACGAATTAACGCGCCTAATTTGGGGGATTTAGGGTCATTTCCTACCCAAGGCGACCCGCGCCTATTTAGGGTGGGATCTCCGGAGGGTCAACCAACCCAAGGCGACGAATTAAAACGCCTGCTTGTGCGGTTCGGTACCTGGCGTCGTCGTCGCTGTGGTCGTCGCCCAGACGACGGTATAGACTTGGGGGCTCCATAGGGTCCATGGGGAAGCCAAGGTGATACCCATCGTAGGAGTCAAGGAATTCCTCCTTCATCATGTTGATGCCCTGGACCTTAGCTCCTGCAGATGTTTCCCAGCGATCAGCGACCAGCGATCAGCGGTACTCCTGCAGTCTGGGCGTCGCCGCCGTCTGCAGGCCGTCACACCGCCTTGGTGGCCTTGGCGTCGGCAGAATTCTTTTGAAGCATTTGGGGGGAGGGCAACCTCCAAGCTTCCCTTGGCATGCACGACCCCAAACCCATGAAATCCAAGACTTCCTCTCGAATTTGGGATTCTCCAAAGAATTCTGTGATCCTTGCCTCGGCCATGACACAATCTGGCGTCCTGGGCAAGAGATGAAGGTATATGTAGACAAAGAAAACATGTAGACAAGTAATATGTACATCTAACACTTCTATACTATAAAATAGCATAAAAAAGCGGACGAAATGAAGGCGGCGGCGTCGCCGCCATCAGAAAATCTGACGGCTACGAGTTGTCGCCATCAGGATCTCCACTGAGATCCTGCCCAAACTGGGCCAAACAGTGGTTTTTGGGCGAAAAACAGTGAAATATAGTGATTTTTGGGCCAAAAACACTCATTTCGGGTGTCTCCCCCCAACGCGTCGCGTAGCCGACACGACGCGTTTCTGTCCCAATTCAAACTATATATGAAAAGGCCCACTGTTGGGCCAAACCATGGGCGCCTGGGCGATTCCTGGGATCGCCTCAGGATTTTTGTAAAAATTCGTGAACGTGCATGTTTTCGCAAAATTGGACCTTCGCGGAACGCCGCGAAAAAGGTCACGTTATATTTCTTTATTTCTAAAAACGATAAATCTACAATAAAATAGATTAAAATCTCCAGAAATCGTGAAATAAAGATACGATCTGGAGCTGCGTCGCGCAGTCGACGACTGTCGTCGCCAGCCCAAAAATGACGAAAAAAGACGATTTCTGGGGTATTTTACAGAAATCCCACAGAAATCGAGATGCCGTAATCAGCACAGGAAAATTCCTGAGCCAGCCTGGCGAAGAGCGCCACAGGCTGGGCAGCGGGTATGGGTGAAGCACCCCATACCGCTTCAATCTTGCCTGGCTCCGGGGCGTCCGGGGTCGGGCGCTCTCCCACCCCGGACTGCCCGCCCTCTGGGCAGGCTGCCGGGACCCACTACCCACTGGCTGTGGGTGCGGGGGGGTGCGGGCTTGGGGATCCGTCACCAACCCCACAGCGCGCGCTCTTGCGAGCTGGCTTTGCGCGCTGTGGGGGCAGCATGAGGGTGCCCGGGGGGTGCGCCTCTTGCCTGGGTGTGGGGCGTCTGGGGTCGGGCGCTCTCCCACCCCCGACTGCCCGCCCTCTGGGCGGGCTGCCGGGGCCCACTACCCATTGGCTGTGGGTGCGGGGCGGTGCGGGCGTGGGGACCCGTCACCAACCCCACAGCGCGCGCTCTTGCGAGCTGGCTTTGCGCGCTGTGGGGGCGGCACGAGGGCGCCCAGGGTGGGGCGCCTCCTGCCTGGGTGTGGGGCGTCCGGGGTCGGGCGCTCTCCCACCCCCATCTGCCCGCCCTCTCGGCGGGCTGCCGGGGCCCACTACCCACTGGCTGTGGTTGCGGGGGGGTGCGGGCGTGGAGACCCGTCACCAACCCCACAGCGCGCGCTCTTGCGTGCTGTGGGGGCGGCATGAGGGTGCCCGGGGGGGGCGCCTCCTGCCTGGGTGTGGGGCGTCCGGGGTCGGGCGCTCTCCCGACCCCAAATGCCCGCCCTCTGGGCGGGCTGCCAGGGCCCACTACCCACTGGCTGTGGGTGCGGGGGGGTGTGGGCGTGGGGACCCGTCACCAACCTCACAGCGCGCGCTCTACGGAGCTGGCTTTGCGCGCTGTGGGGGCGGCACGAGGGCGCCCAGGGGGGGTGCCTCCTGTCTGGGTGTGGGGCGTCCGGGGTCGGGCGCTCTCCCACCCCCGACTGCCCGCCCTCTGGGCGGGCTGCCGGGACCCACTACCCACTGGCTGCGGGTGCGGAGGGATGCGGGCGTGGGGACCCGTCACCAACCCCACAGCGCGCGCTCTTGCGTGCTGTGGGGGCGGCATGCAGGTGCCCGGGGGGGGCGCCTCCTGCCTGGGTGTGGGTCGTCCGGGGTCGGGCGCTCTCCC
This sequence comes from Eutreptiella sp. 'Long Island Sound 2002', assembly GCA_964036045.1. Taxonomy (NCBI): domain Eukaryota; phylum Euglenozoa; class Euglenophyceae; order Eutreptiales; family Eutreptiaceae; genus Eutreptiella; species Eutreptiella sp. 'Long Island Sound 2002'. The sequence goes on along the minus strand of OZ038378.1, from coordinate 25,398,431 downwards.
ACCCCCGACTGCCTGCCCTCTGGGCGGGCTGCCGGGGCCCACTACCCACTGGCTGTGGATGGCGGGGGGGTGCGGTCGTGGGGACCCGTCACCAACCCCACAGCGCGCGCTCTTGCGAGCTGGCTTTGCGCGCTGTGGGGGCGGCACGAGGGCGCCCAGGGGGGGCGCCTCCTGACTGGGTGTGGGGCGTCCGGGGTCATGCGATCTCCCACCCCCAACTGCCCGCCCTCTGGGCGGGCTGCCGGGGCCCAATACCCACTGGCTGCGGGTGCGGGGGAATGCGAGCGTGGGGACCCGTCACCAACCCCACAGCGCGCGCTCTTGCGCGCTGTGGGGGCGGCATGAGGGTGCCCGGCGCGAGCGCCTCCTGCCAGGGTGTGGGGCGTCCGGGGTCGGGCGCTCTCCCAGCCCCGACTGCCCGCCCTCTGGGCGGGCTGCCGGGGCCCACTACCCGCTGGCTGTGGGTGCGGGGGGCCGCGGGCTTAGGGACCCGTCACCAACCCCAAAGCGCACGCTCTTGCGAGCTGGCTTTGCGCGCTGTGGGGGCGGCATGAGGGTGCCCGGGGGGGGCGCCTCCTGCCTGGGTGTGGGGCGTCCGGGGTCGGGCGCTCTCCCACCCCCGACCACCCGTCCTTTCGGGGGTGCGGCCTGGGCCTGCTTCCCACTGGCCGTGGGTGCGGTGTGCGGGCGTGGGGGCCCGGCTGTCCTTGGCACCTTGTCCCGTGCCGCGGTTCGTAATGTGTTGTGCGCGCTTCCCGGGTTCGCGGCACCCGGTGGCCGTTGTGGCTTGGCACCTGTCCTCGTGCCGTGGTTGTGGCCGGCGGCGTGCCTCTCTGACGTGCCTCGTGGCCCCGTGTTGGTGCGCCGCTCCTCGTCCGGTCCAGTAGCTCTCGGTGCTCTGGTCGGCTTTTCCTGTCGCCGTCGTGCCTTCTCCCACCCCAGCGGCTGTCGCCCCTGGCTTTACTGGGTGGCTGCGGGGGGCACGTGGAGGCCGGCCGAGAACCGGGCTCATTGTGCCTGCTGCTGGCCCCGGCCGAGGCAAGGGCGCTGGGCGCGCTCCGCGTCGTACCCGTTCGGGGCCCCGCGATGGGGTTGACCCTGGCGGGTCCCTCCGGCTTCGGTCTTGGGCTGCGTGCGCTGCGGTGGTTTGGCGTGTGTGGACCCGGTCACTGACGCGTCCGGTTTCCCGTACCGTCCGTCTTGCGCCGGGGGACTCGGCCGATGCACCGGGGCTGTTTCGTGTGGACGCCGACACCGCCCCTTTCGGGTCGGAGGACGCCACGCCCGGGTCCCGCGCGTGTGTGCGTGTGCGTGTCCTGCTTGGCCGGGTCGGGCGGGCCGGCCTCCCGGGCGCGTTTTGGTGCGCCTCACCTTTCCTTTAGCCGTTCTTGGTTCGCTGTTTGCTTGTTCGGCCCCCTCAGGGCTGGAGTTGCCCCGTTTGTGGTTGTTGTTGGTTTTTGTTTTTTTTTGTGTCTTTTCCCCTTCTCCCCCTTGTTGCGCCCCTGTTGTGTCCTGCTTTGCCTGTTTTCCGGCCCTGATTGCCCTGGGCCTTGGCGTCTTGTCCTCCCCCCACCCCCCTTTTTTTTCTCTTTTTTTTCCCCTCCCCCCCCTCTGTGCGCCCCGTTGTCACCTGCTTTGCGTGTTTTCCGGCTTGGGGTGCCCTGGGCCTTGGCGTCTTGTTGCCCCCCCCCCTCTTTTTTTTTTTTGCCCCCCCCCCTCCCTGTTGTCTCTGGCTTTCCCTGCTTTCCGGTTGCCTTGGGCCTCCGCGCCCCCCCTCCCCCCCCCCTTTTTTTCCCCTTCTTTTTTTGCCGGTTGTGCGGTGCGGGGCGGGTTTGTGTGTCTTGGGCCGTTGGGTGTGCCTCGGCGGTGCTGTCCCTGTCGTTGCTCTGTGTGCGCTGGCTGGTGTTGTGTGGTGTTGGCTGTTGGGCCGGGCTGTCCTCTGCTGTCTCCTGGTGGGTCTTGGTGTCGTTCTTCGGTGGTGCTGTCCTTGTCTGGCCGCGTGGCTCGCCGCCCTGTGGTTTGGGCCTGGTGTGTCTTGATTTTCCGCTGCCCTGTGTTGTGTTCTGTTGCGCGGTGCTGTCGTGTGGTGGTGTGCTGTTGTGCTCTGCCGTTTGTTCGCGTCGTTGCCTGTGCCTGTTGTTTGTTTCTTGCCGCTGCGCGTCTGCTGTGTGTGTTCTGGGGTGTCGTGCTGTGTGTTCCCTGTCCTGCCGGTGCGTTGTGCTGTGCGCGTCGTCTGTGCTGTTTCTGGTGGCTGGTGTTGTTGGTTCCTGGTGTCGCTGCCTTTTGTTGGGGGTCTGCCGGTGGCTCTGGTTGCCTGGCGTTGTCGTTTGGTGGTGTGTGTCGGCTCTGGTGCCTGTTTCTGGTCTGGCCGTCGCTGGGCGTCTTCCCTGTGGTGTCCTGTTCCCCTGTGCTGTGTCCTGTGGCGCTGTGCTGCCGTGTGGTGCTGTGCTGTGGTGCCCTGTCTTCTTTTTTTGTTTTTCCCCCTGCTGGTGGCGCGGGTTTCCTGTTGTTCCCCGTTGGTTCTGGGCTCCGGGCCGGTTCAGGGTCGTTTCTGTATTGATGCGGTAGCGGGAGCGTCTCCCCAGCGCAACCGCAGAAGTCTCCGCAGGCGTAAAAATGACCTCAGCAGAGGCGTAATCCCAGATTGGGAAATAGCGATTTTTATAGTTAATTTTATAGATTTTCGCAATAAATTAATCAATTTTCCTTCTGCGCCTCTCCAGAGACCATGTAGCCAGGACTAATCCTGCCATGCTGCAAAAATCCTGGAAAGATTTGTATAAGAAGTGGTCAAATGGACTCCCAAAGCGATCGAAATCGAGAACATAACACCGCTGACCGGAGTCATGGTTGAAGCCTGATTTTTGTGCTCTGTTGCATTTTCAGGGTCTTCAAGGGCCAACGCGGCGGGCCCCCACCCTACCGCTTCAAAATCTTTCCACAATACTGCCGCACGCCGCGCAGCAGAGAACGGCCGTCAGCCGCTCACGAGGAGAACGGCCGCCAGCCGCTCACGAGGAGAACGGCCGCCAGCCGCTCAAGAGGAGACGGCCGCTAGCCGTTCAAAAGGAGACGGCCAACAGCCGCTCAAGAGGAGACGGCCACCAGCCGTGGAGAAGTTGACGGCCTCCAGCCGTTGAGAAGGAGACAGCCGCCAGCTGCTCAAGTGGAGACGGCCGCCAGCCGTTAAAAGGAGACAGCCGCCAGCTGCTCAAGAGGAGACGGCCGCCAGCCGTTGAGAAAGAGACGGCTGCCCGCCGCTCAAGACAAGACAGCGTCAAGCCGTCTGCGCCGAGGAGGACGGCCATCAACCGTTTGCGGTGGAGGAGTCAAAGGACGGCCGTCAGCCGCCCGCAGTGAAGGAGTGAGAGGACGGTCAACAGCCGTTTGTTAAAAGAAGAGAGGCTACAATGAGCAGCTCATCGGACTGGGGATCTATCAGTCAAAAAGCAAACTCGCCGTGGAGTTCGGGCAGCAGCGAGCCTGAAGGTCATCATGACATCAAGTTTCCCGACGGCACGAAATGGAGCTCAAGCAAGTTCTCAACCCCTGTCACGAGTGAACGATGGACAAATGCCAAGACCCCAACGATGCCAGCCAGAGGGCAAGATCGGTGGTACCAACCGGCGTATCCAAATCCAAGTGACCCGTGGCAGCAGCAAAAAGAAGAACCGCGTGCCACCAGAGGAATGCAGGAGCCCCGAACAAGGCAAGCGAATCTGCGGGAGAAGGAGAGACATGCAACCATGGGTCCGCGGCAGCAAGTGCCTGCAGACTCACCAAGGCGGCAACTGGTCTTTGAGAGCGCCAGACACCAGGGTCAGCGAAGAGCGGCCCACCAACCGCAACTCCAGCAAAGGACCGCAAGGGGATCCACAGCCGGGCAGCAACGAGGCTACCGACCTCACCATGGTGACGGGCGCCAAGATGGTACCAGGAGTGCGTCGTGGAGGAGTCAAACGAACCAGCAGCGTGACCCTTTGACAGCACGAGCGGCACCGAATGAACAGGCAGCGCAGCCAATGGAAGAGCGAATCAAGAGACTAGAGGAGATGGTCCTCCTTCGAGTACCCGTACTGGAGGCGGAGGTCGAACGCCTGAAGGGCGTTCTCAAGCTTCAAGCGGAACAAACGGGAGGACCAACGACATGGGCATCCAAGCAACAGATGACCATGAGCAGTCAAACGCCTAGTCCGAGCAGTCGCCGATGGCGGCGTTAAGCCGTGATGACACCTCTTAAAGGGGGTATCGGAAGAGCAGGACGAACCTGCGTAATTATTATTATATTTTATTTGAGTGCTCGCAGTTTTCCTTCTCTGGTGGAGCACTAATAGCTGAGCGTAGTCTTGGCAGGCTCCACCGACCGGGTATATATGTGGGACTTAAAATTCATGTATATATGGGGCAGCTCAGCCCCTTGCACACGCACCCGCACTTGTACAGTACAGTGCACGGTGCCTGGGGAAGGCACGAACTGATACAGCACCATGGATTTGATGCTGCGTTATAGTGCTGTGTGCGTGCCTGTCCTGTTGTTTGGTTTTTGAAAGCATGGAGGTTTTCGGGAAACTGAAAGCTTTTGCCAGGTTTTCAAAACAAACGGGGCAGGCCACCCAAGGCCTTTTTCTTTTTCCTAAGGTGTCAAAGTAGGCAGATTTCTGCCTGAGGGTAGTATTGGTGCTCCCCAGCGGACACCTAGGGCAGGGCCACCCCTGGGACTTGTTTTTCCCCCTGGGGGATAAACAAACCTTTTTGTATCCCATAAAGGAGGGTCACCCAGCGGAGACTTCCTCCAGGGCACTCCAGTGCGGAGTTGCAAGCCTCCTAGAGGGTTGCAACTCTTTTAAGGAGAGGGGTGATGCGGTAGCGGGAGCGTCTCCCCAGCGCGACCGCAGAAGTCTCCGCAGGCGTAAAAATGACCTCAGCAGAGGCGTAATCCCAGATTGGGAAATAGCGATTTTTATAGTTAGTTTTATAGGTTTTCGCAATAAATTAATCAATTTTCCTTCTGCCCCTCTCCAGAGACCATGTAGCCAGGACTAATCGTGCCATGCGGCAGGAATCCTGGAAAGATTTGTATAAAAAGTGGTCAAATGGACTCCCAAAGCGATCGAAATCGAGAAGATAACACCGCTGACCGGAGTCATGGTTGAAGCCTGATTTTTGTGCTCTGTTGCATTTTCAGGGTCTTCAAGGCCCAACGCGGCAGGCCCCCACTCTACCGCTTCAAGAACGGCCCCCTCCGGGCACCCTCATGCCGCCCCCAGGGGACACAAGAGCGCGCGCTGTGGGGTTGGTGACGGGTCCCCACACCCGCACCCCCCCACACCCACAGCCAGTGGGTGTTGGGCCCCGGCAGCCCACCCAGAGGGCGGGCAGATCGGGTCGGGAGAGCGCCCGACCCCGGATGCTCCACACCCAGGCAAGAGGCACCCCCCCCGGGCACCCTCATGCCGCCCCCACAGCACGCAAGAGCGCGCGCTGTGGGGTTGGTGACGGGTCCCCACGCCCGCACCCCCCCGCAACCACAGCCAGTGGGTAGTGGGCCCCGGCAGCCCGCCCAGAGGGCGGGCAGGTAGGTAGGTAGGTAGGTAGGTGCACTCGGTCGTGTAGAGGCGCCCCATGGTTCCCCCTGGCGTCGCCCCTGTGACGAACAGGAAGAGGCTCCGCGCGTGAAGAGGGGAGGCGGCTTACTTCCCGCTAGACCGGACTGTTGGCCCCCAACAAAGCGGCCCCAGGCAACGCCGGGAGGGCTGATCGCCGCCAGCGTGACATGCTTGTCTCGCCGAGAGGGTGTGCCCCCGTGCTTGCGCACGTCTCCTCCTTTGGGCGGAACCCTAGGGGTTCACCGGACTTCCTGGCGTATCCCGTTCCCAAGGCGTGCATGCACGTTCTTGGTACTAGGGTTCCGTGGCGCTTGGGTGTCGCACGCTCCGCCTCGAGTCCCAAAGCAGCGCAGGCCTTAGGATGCAGCCTTACCCCCGGTCTCCGGATCTCGTTTGGCCGGGTCACCTGCATGGCACGGGCTGCCTCAGTGCCCGGGCTGTGGGCACTGGGTTTCCTACTGTTGTGTGGCGTTTGTGTTTGGGTCCGGTTGGCGGTTGGGTGCGGGTTTTGTTAACCCCGCCAGTCCTGGCTGGGGTCTTGGGTGGGTGTGTTTGGGCACGGTTTGTGGTGTTGTCCCCCTAGTGTCGGCTGTTTGTGGTGTTCGTGGTTGGGCTTCGGTTTCGGCCTGCTTTTGGGACGTGTGTGGTTTCGTGGGCGCCCCGCTTGCCCCCCGCCGTTTCCGGTTCCGGCGTGCGGTGTGGGCGTGTGTGCTGGGCCCGGGTCTCGGCTGTGCCCAGCCCTTCTTGGCTGGGTTGTCGGGGTGTGTTTTTTGCGCTTTGGTTTTTTCTTTTTTTTTTCTGTCCCGGGCTTTGTGGTCCCTGTCCCTCCATCCCCTTTCTTTCGGGCTGGGCTGGTGGCTCTCTCTTTTTTTTTTTTCCGTGTCCCTTTTCCCCGTGGGCCGCTGTTACTCGCTTGGTGTTGCCGGTTTTGGGTGGGTGGTCCCCCTGTGCCTCTGTGGGGGTCCTGTCTTCGGTGCCTTCTGGGGGGGGGTTTGGCCGCCTGTGGTGGTGTTCGCGGGCGGTTTGGCGGCTGTGGGCTGTTTTCGTGCCTTTTCCCCCTCCCCCCTCCTTTTTTTTTTTCGGGGGGGGGGGCTTGCCTGTTCGTCCCTCTGCCTTCCCTGGGCTGGCGCACGCACTGGCCTGCATTCAGTGTTGTCTTCCGGGCTGCTGTCTTCAGTTGCGTTCTGTGTGGCCGCGTTCCGGCCCCATGGGTCGGGTGGGCTATGTACACGGTGGGCTCGGCGCCCCTTCTTGCCGGGTTAGGTCCTGGCTCTGCCGGCTGGGCGGCTGCGCCAGGCGGCTGCTTGTGGTTTTGGGTTAGGGGGCTGGGGTTGTTCGTGTCCTTTCCCCTCTGCGGTGCCGGCTGTAATCTTCTGGGTGGTCCGCCACCGTTGTCGCCAGGCGCGCTGTGGCCCCGTGTGTGGCCTGTGGTGCTGGTGTGTGGCTTGCTGGCGCGGCGCCCTCCAGGGTGTGCGGTGGCTGGCTTCGGTTAGTCCCTCAGGTTAGGGTCAGTTGTGTCGTGCTGTGCCGCTCTGTGCCGCGTCGCGTCGCGTCGTGCTGTGGCGCGTTGCACTGTGGCGCGCTGTGGTGCGGTGTGCCGTGGTCTCGCGTGGTGCCGCGGTGGGTCAGTGGAGGTCAGCCTGGCCTGTGTCGTGGTGCGGAGTGCGGGCCGGAGTGTGGCTGGCTGGTGGCTGGGGGTTGCGGTTAGGTGTGGGTGGCTCGCTGGGTCCGTGCTGTGGGGGCTTGGGCGTGCCGCTCGGGCTGGTGGGTCGGTTAGGTCGTTCGCGTGACGGTCCGTGGGGTTGCCCTCCCTGGGGGCCTGTGCCTTGGTCCCGTGTCCTCTGGGGGTTTCGGTCCCTAGTCGTGGTTGCCGCGGCCGTGCCTTCGTCCTCTTCCGGTGCCTGTGAGGTGGCCTTTGTGGTGGCCGGGGTCGTCGCCTGGCGGTGAGGGCGTGGTGGTGCGCCGTGCGGCGGTGTTCCCTGCGGCTTCCTCTGTGGGTGTGGCCCGTTCTCCCCGTGTAGGTGTGCCCTCCTTTCTCCGTGTGGTTTCCGGTGGCCGGTGGGCGTGCGCTGGTGTGATCCGCATGGCGTCCGATGTTTGCTTCGGTGGTGTGTGTTGGGGTGTTTGGTGGGGCTGGGGCGGCGCTGGTCCCCCCGTCGTGGTGTGCCCTTCCTGGGTGTGGGTCGTGGTGACTGCCGTGGTGCCCTTTTCCTCCGTGTCTTGGTCCCCGCTCCCGCCCCTCCCCGGTTCTTGGGTGGTTTCCTGCCCCCATGTGGTGTCGCTTCCGGCGTTGTGTCCCTGCGAGTGCCTGCCCTCACTTGGGGCCCTTCCGTGCCCTCTTGCCTGAGTGCTCCTTGGTGCCCCTTGCCCTTCCCTTGCCCTTGTCCTGCCCCTTCCTTGTGTGGTGGTGGCGGGAGGGGCGGGGTGGGGAGGGGGCGCCGGCGGCCCAGGCCTGTAGGTGGGTGGCCTGGAGCCACTGGCGGAGGGCTTGGGGGGTGTAGGGGGGGCGGAGGCCCTGGACCGCATCCAGGAGGAGGGCCTCCCATGCCGCTTGCGGCATCCTGGCCTCCGGGGCGGCCTCGTTGGGGTTCGCGGGGGTGCGGGTGCGCACCTCCTCGAAGGTGTGCACCATGTGCACCCCTTCGTGCCTTCCCGCTCCTCCAGCCCACTTCACCCAGCGGCGGAGCTCCTGCAGAGCGGGGGGAGACCACCAGGCGAGGTGGGCGGGGGCCCGGGGGGGGGAGGGGTCCGTGCCCGTGGTCGTGGTGCGGCGGGGGGAGGACGTGGACCTGCGGTGGTGGCAGGGGTGGCATGCCTGGGGGAGCGGGAGCGGCGGCGGCGGGGGCTGGGGGTGGAGGACGGGTACGGGCGGAGGGGGGAGCGGGAGGGGGAGGTGGACATGGGGCGGCGGTGGCGCGCTCGGTGGCGTCCGGGGGAGCGGGAGTGGTGGTGGCGGGGGCTGGGGGTGGTGGATGGGTACAGGTGGCGGGGGGAACGGGGAGCCCGGCGGGGCGTGTGGGGGGAGGGGGAGGTGGACGTGGGGCGGCAGTGGCGTGTTTGGCTGCGTCGGGGGGAGCGGGAGTGGTGGTGGCGGGGGCTGGGGGTGGGGGTCTTGTTTGGCCGGTGGGGGGAGGGGGAGGGGGACATGGGGCGGCGGTGGCGCTCGTGGTGGTGCCCGGGGGAGCGGGAGCGACGGGAGCGGGGTCCCGGGGGGTCGTGGTGGCACCTTGGGGAGCGGGAGCGGCGCGAGTGGGTGGTTGAGGCGCGGTGGGAGTGTGGGCGCCATGGGCGAGTGTGCCGTGCGGGGGGGGAGCGGGAATGCCGCCGTTTGCGGGACCGGGCCTCATCGCTCGAGTCGGGCCAGTCTGGAAGCGTCGGCGGCCCCTGGGGGGCCTCGCGCGGTGCCGCCTGGTACTGGGGGGGGGGGGGGTCCCCCGTCGTCCATGGATCCGCCACGTAGGGGTGTGGTGGCGGCAGTGGCTGGTGGTATGGGTCGAGTGGCTGTCCTTGGCGGGGTTGGGCCCGGGGGGCCCCTTCGGCCATGCCCGCACCCCTCCGCACCCACAGCCAGTGGGTAGTGGGTCCCGGCAGCCCGCCCAGAGGGCGGGCAGTCGGGGGTGGGAGAGTGCCCGACCCCGGACGCCCCTATCCCAGGCAAGAGGCGCATCCCCCGGGCACCCTCATGCCGCCCCCACAGCGCGCAAAGCCAGCTCGCAAGAGCGCGCGCTGTGGGGTTGGTGACGGGTCCCCAAGCCCGCAGCCCCCCGCACCCACAGCCAGCGGGTAGTGGGTCCCGGCAGCCCGCCCAGAGGGCGGGCAGTCGGGGTTGGGAGGGCGCCCGACCCCGGACGCCCCACAGCCAGGCAAGAGGCGCCCTCCCCGGGCACCCTCATGCCGCCCCCACAGGACGCAAGAGCGCGCGCTGTGGCGTTGGTGACGGGTCCCCACGCCCGCACCCCCCCGCACCCACAGCCAGTGGGTAGTGGGCCCCGGCAGCCCGCCCAGAGGGCGGGCAGACGGGGCTGGGAGAGCGCCCGACCCCGGACGCCCCACACCCAGGCAGAAGGCGCCCCCCCCGGGCGCCCTCGTGCCGCCCCCACAGCGCGCAAAGCCAGCTCGCAAGAGCGCGCGCTGTGGGGTTGGTGACGGGTCCCCACGGCCGCACCCCCCCGCACCCACAGCCAGTGGGTAGTGGGCCCCGGCAGCCCGCCCAGAGGGCGGGCAGTCGGGCGTGGGAGAGCGCCCGACCCCAGACGCCCCCCATCCAGGCAAGAGGCGCAGCCCCCGGGCACCCTCATGCCGCCCCCACAGCGCGCAAAGCCAGCTCGCAAGAGAGCGCGCTGTGGGGTTGGTGACGGGTCCTCAAGCCCACACCCCCCCGCACCCACAGCCAGTGGGTAGTGGGTCGCGGCAGCCCGCCCAGAGGGCGGGCAGTCGAGGGTGGGAGGGCGCCCGACCCCGGACGCCCCACAGCCAGGCAAGAGGCGCCCCCCCCGGGCACCCTCATGCCGCCCCCACAGGACGCAAGAGCGCGCGCTGTGGGGTTGGTGACGGGTTTCCACGCCCGCACCCCCCCGCACTCACAGCCAGTGGGTAGTGGGCCCCGGCAGCCCGCCCAGAGGGTAGGCAGACGGGGGTGGGAGAGCGCCCGACCCCGGACGCCCCACACCCAGGCAGGAGGCGCCCCGCCCGGGCGCCCTCGTGCCGCCCCCACAGCGCGCAAAGCCAGCTCGCAAGAGCGCGCGCTGTGGTGTTGGTGACGGGTCCCCAGGGCCGCACGCCCCCGCACCCACAGCCACGGACGATTTGTTTGGGGGGAGAGAGACCCCCGGGAGTGGCGGTGTGGGTTGCAGAAGGTATTATCAGGGTAGACTCGCCCTGCGGGTGCGGGGTTTGAATCTGGCTAAGCGGGTTGGTTTTCGAGCGGGGAATGGAGCATCCCGCAAGGGTGGAAGAGGAAAGGGAAGGGGGAACGGGACCCTGAGGGAGGGATAGGGGGAGAGAGAGACCCCCGGGAGTGGCGTTGTGGGTTGCAGAAGGAATTATCAGGGTAGTGCTACGTGTGGCAGACTCGCCCTGCGGGTGCGGGGTTTGAATCTGGCTAAGCGGGTTGGTGTTGGAGCGGGGAATGGAGCATCCTGCAAGGGTGGAAGAGGAAAGGGAAGGGGGAACGGGACCCCGAGGAAGGGGTAGGGGGGGAGAGAGACCCCCGGGAGTGGCGGTGTGGGTTGCAGAAGGAATTATCAGGGTAGTGCTTGGTGTGGCAGACTCGCCCTGCGGGTGTGGGGTTTGAATCTGGCTAGACTGGTTCGTGTTGGAGCGGGGAATGGAGCATGCCACAAGGGTGTAAGAGGAAAGGGAAGGGGAAACGGGACCCCAAGGGAGGGATAGGGGGGGAGAGAGACCCCCGGGAGTGGCGGTGTGGGTTGCAGAAGGTATTCTTAGGGTAGTGCTTGGTGTGGCAGACTCGCCCTGCGGGTGTGGGGTTTGAATCTGGCTAAGCGGGTTGGTGTTGGAGCGGGGAATGAAGCATCCCGCAAGGGTGGGAGAGGAAAGGGAAGAGGGAACGGGTAGTGGGCCCCGGGAGCCCGCCCAGAGGGCGGGCAGTCGGAGGTGGGAGAGCGCCCGACCCCGGACGCCCCACACCCAGGCAAGAGGCGCACCCCCCGGGCGCCCTCGTGCCGCCCCCACAGCGCGCAAAGCCAGCTCGCAAGAGCGCGCGCTGTGGGGTTGGTGACGGGTCACCCCGCCCGCACCCCCCCGCACCCACAGCCAGTGGGTAGTGGGCCCCGGCAGCCCGCCCAGATGGCGGGCAGTCAGGGGTGGGAGAGCGCCTGACCCCGGACGCCCCACACCCAGGCAAGAGGCGCCCCCCCCAGGCACCCTCATGCCGCCCCAACAGCGCGCAAAGCCGGCTCGCAAGAGCGCGCGCTGTGGGGTTGGTGACGGGTCCCCAAACCCGCACCCCCCCGCACCCACAGCCAGTGGGTAGTGGGCCTCGGCAGCCCGCCCAGAGGGCAGGCAGTCCGGGCTGGGAGAGCGCCCGACCCCGGACGCCCCACACCCAGGCAAGAGGGGCCCCCCCCGGGCACCCTCATGCCGCCCCCACAGCACGCGAGAGCGCGCGCTGTGGGATTGGTGTAGGTACCCACGCCCGCACCCCCCCGCACCCACAGCCAGTGGGTAGTGGGCCCCGGCAGCCCGCCCAGAGGGCAGGGAGTCGGGGGTGGGAGACCGCCCGACCCCGGACGCCCCACACCCAGGCAGGAGGCGCCCCCCCCGGGCGCCCTCGTGCCGCCCCCACAGCGCGCAAAGCCAGCTCGCAAGAGCGCGCGCTGTGGGGTTGGTGACGGGTCCCCACGCCCGCAGCCCCCCGCACCCACAGCCAGTGGGTAGTGGGCCCCGGCAGCCCGCCCAGAGGGCGGGCAGTCGGGGTCCGGAGAGCGCCGGACCCCGGACGCCCCACAGCCAGGCAAGAGGCGCCCCCCCCGGGCACCCTGATGCCGCCCCCACAGCACGCAAGAGCGCGCGCTGTGGGGTTGGTGACGGGTCCCCACGCCCGCACCCCCCCGCACCCACAGCCAGTGGGTAGCGGGCCCCGGCAGCCCGCCCAGAGGGCGGGCAGTCGGGGGTTGGAGAGCGCCCGACCCCGGACGCCCCACACCCAGGCAAGAGGCGCCACCCCCGGGCGCCCTCGTGCCGCCCCCACAGCGCGCAAAGCCAGCTTGCAAGAGCGCGCGCTGTGGGGTTGGTGACGGGTCCCCACGCCCGCACCTCCCCGCACCGACAGCCAGTGGGTAGTGGGCCTTGGCAGCCCGCCGAGAGGGCGGGCAGACGGGGTTCGGGAAGCGCCCGACCCCGGACACCCCACACCCAGGCAAGAGGCGCCCCCCCCGGGCATCCTCATGCCGCCCCCACAGCGCGCAAAGCCAGCTCGCAAGAGCGCGAGCTGTGGGGTTGGTGACGGGTCCCCACGCCCGCACCCCCCCGCACCAACAGCCAGTGGGTTTTGGGCCCCGGCAGCCCGCCCAGAGGGCGGGCAGTCGGGGCCGGGAGAGCGCCCGACCCCGGACGCCCCACACCCAGGCAGGAGGCGCCCCCCCCGGGCACCCTCCTGCCGCCCCCACAGCACGCAAGAGCGCGCGCTGTGGGATTGGTGACGGGTCCCCACGCCCGCACCCCCCCGCACCCACAGCCAGTGGGTAGTCGGCCCCGGCAGCCCGCCCAGAGGGCGGGGGTCGGGGGTTGGAGAGCGCCCGACCCTGGACGCCACACACCCAGGCAGGAGGCGCCCCCCCCGGGCGCCCTCGTGCCGCCCCTACAGCGCGCAAAGCCAGCTCGCAAGAGCGCGCGCTGTGGGGTTGGTGACGGGTCCCCACGCCCGCACCCCCCCGGCACCCACAGCCAGTGGGTAGTGGGCCCCGGCAGCCCGCCCAAAGGGCGGGCAGCCGGGGGAGGGGGAGCGCCTGACCCCAGACGCCCCTCACAACGGCGAACGGCGCCCCCCCCGGGGACGCCCTTCCACCACCCCCACAGCGAGCAACGCCGGCCCGCAAGGGCGCAAGCTGTGGAACCCGTGCTGGGTCCCCACGCCCGCACCGACCGCACCTCGAACACACGGGTCGCGGTACCCCGGCTCCCCGCCCCAGAGGACGGGCGGTCGGGGGAGGGACAGCGCCTGACAGCAGACGCCCCACACAACAGTGGCAGGCCAACCCCCCCCCGGGGACGGCCCCCCACCACACCACCCCCGCGGCACGCAGCCCCCACAGGGCATGCAGGCCGAGGGGACAGTGTTGGTCCCCCACACCCACACACCCGCGCCCACAGCACGTGGGTAGCGGACCCCAACAGCCCGCCCAGTGGGCGGGCAGTCGGGGGAGGGGGAGCGCCTGACCTCAGACGCCCCTCGCAACAATAGCCCCAAGCCAGGTAGGGGGGAGCCGGGACCGGACCGCCCCCCCCCCAGCACGCCAGATGGAGCAAGGGACCGGGGCAGGACACGCGCAGGGGCACGGACCACGTGAAACGGCCCTCCTAGCGCCCAGTGCCGGGACCGCGCGACGTGCGCACGCCACACCACCCAGGGGGGGGGGGAGCGGACGCCGCGGTAGCGCGAGCGCACACAAACGCAAAGGGCACGCGGGGACTACCAGAAGGGCAACCGGACCGAGCTCGCGGAACGCACAGACCGCGTGGAATGGCGTACCAGCGAGCGAGGGTAAGGGACACCCGGACGGGACGGCCCGCCACACGCAGCGCGGGACACGCGGGGCGGGATGGGGGACACGGGAGAGACACAACACCAGGTACCGGCCCGAGGCCCCCGAACCGGCCGCGAGCGCCGCGCACACACCGACGGGGCACTGCGCCCGCCAAGGCAGTAGTGGCGCACTGCGCCACGCCCCAACCCCTAGGCTAGGCAGCCTCCGCGCCAGCCCAAGGGGGTCCCACTGGCGACAAGCCAGTAGCACGGGCCCGGCGGCGCCAGCGCCCCGGGCGACCACGCATTAGGGGGGCGACGCGGTGGGTAAGCGCCCGCAGCCACGGCTGCGAATTGATGCACTGACCGGGGAGTGGCGAAACGGGGAAGCCGGGGAGGGACGGGGCTCCGAGCCCCGTGAACCCGGGGGACTCCGCCACCAGGCAGGAGGTGCGTCCTGGAGGGGCCCCCACTAGGACCCGGTGGGGAGGACATCACCTGGCCCGACCAGGTGGCCCCCCGGGGCCGAAAGGCATCTAGTACCCGCAAAATCAAACCTCAAACCTCAAACCACTTGGAGGGACTTGAAAATCAGCAGCACTAGCCTCGTTACCAGTAAGGTATCGTTCCTTTATCTGGCGATAAAATAATGCAACTATTTTATAAATTAGGGCTGCAGAACGGTTCAAAACATCCTTGTGGCCTTTTGGCAGAAGATTAGTTGCAGTCGTTTTTTCGGTTGTCGTAAATGCGCGCGTCGCCTGTTCGTGCGCAGTCTTTCGCAGTCTGCTAAGGCCGCAGTCAGCATACCGTCACCGGGAAAATTGACCGCGCGGAAGCCCAGCCGTATCACAATTCCGCGCCGCCCCTTGAGCCTGGATATGGCTAAGCAGATACGGGCCTGTAGGCAGATACTGTGGATACGAGCACGCGCGTCAAATTTTAGACCTGCAGATCCAAGCGACGGCTTATAATTGCCGACAACGACGACTAAACTGGCAAATTGGATGCGATTTGACTGATAGGGAGACGACCTGTAGCACTCTGTTGGAATCTTCAGTGTAAACAAAATATAACCATGTTGTAAACTCGAATGCTTCACAACTTTGAGAAGCATTCACATACATACATACAGCAGCTTGTTGCAGCTCACAGACGAAACTCATCCTACAGGCTCTCCTCAACCTGCATCTTGTGTTCCGTGCAGTTGCCACTTTAATACTCAACTTAAAACATTGCTAGCTGGCACCATTATCATCTCAATCTAACGGGCAATCAACCATTACACATACCTTGCGGCTGCTCACCTCAAAACCTGACTCGTCACATTGCATACGAGCTGGAAGAAAGCACCACTATCATCCAACTTTTTCGTAGTGAAGTTACTACTTTGCAATTCAAGCTAAATTCAGTGTAGATGCTAACATTGTAACCTTGATCCCACCTACAATGCGCATGTAAACACTGCTCTCGGCTCCTCTACTCGGGAACATATTTCATGTGACCCAAAAAACGAACAAAAAAGTTTTTTCCCTCCAATTCTTCCCCAGCATAGTTGCTATTTTGACATTCAAGGTAAATTGACGGTTAATGCTAATTACCTCTGTCATTTCAATCCAAATCACAATCCACCGCCAAATGCTGTGGGTGGCCCCGTCAATCAAAAACCAACTACGCAACTCACATATGACCCAAAACGAAGCACAACAAGATCTCACCGGCCCGAACTCCTCTGTAGTGAAGTTGCCAATTTGACAGTTGAGCTAAATTTAGGGATTCAAGCTAAAACCTAGTAAAACATCGCTCGGACGGAGCCAAAGGCCTTCTAAATGGAATGAAAAACAATCGCAGGGACTCAAAAAAACCACCTTTGCATGCCCCCTGTAGCCCCCGTGGCTTTCGATGGCCTTTTCTAACACCACTTGAACAACACTTTGGAACTTGGTGCTTAGTTTTGACCTAATTAGCACTAAAATGCCATTCGGTTGGAGACAAAAGCCTATTGAATAGAGTGAAAAACACTGGACTAAGAAAACCACATTTGGATGCTTCATCTACCTATTGCAACTGGTTTTGGCCTTTTCTAACACCACTTGAATAAAACTTTGGAACTTTATGCTTATTTTTGACCTAATCGGCATTGAAATGCCATTCGGAGGGACTAAAATGCCATTCGGAGGGGGACACAAGCCTATCGAATAGAATGAAAACCACCGGGGGGGGACTCAAAAAACCACATTTGGATGATTCTTCTACGCAGTACAACTTTTTTTGAACACCACTTGAGTGTTAACCAAATGAGCACTAAAATGCCATTCAGAGGGACTAAAATGCCATTCGGAGGGAAACAAAAGCCTATTGAATAGAGTGAAAACCACCGGGAGGGACTTAGAAAACCACGTCTTGATGCTTCTTCTTCGTGCTGCAACTGTTTTTGGCCTTTTCTAACACCACTTGATCGATAAATTGGAACTTCATGCTTAGTTTTGACCTAATCAGCACTAAAATGCCATTCGGAGGGAAACAAAAGCCTATTGAATAGAGTGAAAAACACCGGGGGGGACTCAAAAAACCACACTTGGAGGCTTCTTCTGCCTATTGTAACTACTTTTGGCCTTTTCTAACACCACTTGAACAAAACGTTGGAACTTCGCGATTGGTTTTGACCTAACCAGCACTAAAATGCCATTCGGAGGGACTAAAATGCCATTTGCAGGGAGACAAAGCCTATTGAATAGAGTGAAAACCGGGGGGCACTCAGAAAACCACATCTGGATGATTCTTCTACGTACTCAACTGTTTTTGAACACCGCTTGAACAAAACTTTCAAACTCTATGCTTAGTTTTGACCTAATAAGCACTAAAATGCCATTTGGAGGGACTAAAATGCCATTCGGAGGGAGACAAAAGCCTATTGAATAGAGTGAAAACCACCGGAGAGGACTCAGAAAACCACATCGCGATGCTTCTTCTACCTACTGCAATTGCTTTTGGCCTTTTCTAACACCACTTGATCACTACATTGGGACTTCATGCTTAGTTTTGACCTAATCAGCACGAAAATGCCATTCGGAGGGAGACGAATGCCTATTGAATAGAGTGAAAACCACCGGGAGGGACTCAGAAAACCACATCTTGATGCTTCTTCAACCTATTGCAACTGTTTTTGGCCTTTTTTAACACCACTTGAACAAAACTTTGGAACTTCGCGATTGGTTTTGACCTAATCAGCTCTAAAATAGCATTCGGAGGGAGACAAAAACCTATTGAATAGAGTGAAAAACAACAGGGAGGACTGAGAAAACCACATTACGATGCTTCTCCTAGCTGCTGGAACTGTTTTTAGCCCCCCAACATGCTTGCTGCAATCCCAATTCGTGCCAATTTGCATTTTGTGCCTACCTGTAAACTTGTGCTTTGTCAAAAAAACGCCTACTTTTGCTTCTTGACATGGTGTCTGAACCGTTCCATGGTGCAGAAATGTATTTTTTGGCCCTCCAACATGCTTACATCAAATCTGCAATACTTTATCAAAATTGTGCCTACTTTTGCTTCCTAACATGTTGTCTTGAACCTTTTGGTGGGGCAGAAAAAAATTGGCCCTCCGACATACTTTGTGCACTCTACGCTGTATCAATGCATGCTTTCTTTGGCGTTCAAACATGGTTTCTAGAATACATCCTCCGCAGTGCATAGTCCAGACATGCAAAAGCAGCTCAACAGATTCCACGGCAAAGATTGAAATGACCATTCAATCAACAACACCACTATTGAAGTGAATCCTTGTGACCAGTCCAGAGCCTTTGGTTTTTCCTGCAGCTCCATAGTCCTCTGAAGCAAGATTCCATGGCAAGCATCGGGACAACCATCCCATGAAAGATACGAGTATTGAATTGCGTCCTCGTGTCCTTTATAATCCATGCACGTTTGCAAGCACCTGTAGCAAACGACAGCACTTGGTAGAGCCCCTCAGCATTCCACCCATGGTCTGATTCCGGTCTGAGATAAGTCAGCATCCTGCATGTATGCCTCAAGCCATACCATTCCACCCAGGCCCTTTGATTTTTCCCGCGGCTCGATGGCTGCAAGGCTGCCCCAAACCATTGCCATGCTTGCATTGCATTCCAAACTCCTTCCCAAACGTTGCACAGTCACCATGAATGAACAACACTGCATCAGGGCATTGCAGCATTTCCAAACTGTGTGCCTCAACCCTGTCGCAGTGCAGACTGCCAACTAGTTGGCACCACTATACATAAGATGCGCATACTAGGGGGGCACGAAAACAAACATGGGGCAAGCAGGATCAGAGATTTCCTGCGTATGTACAGCATCCCCTAAACTGCACACAAGCCCAACCTGCATGACACAGTCTGCACCTGAAGATAAATCTGTAGGACGACCATGGCATGGCACAGCCCATGTATTGCATACGAGACGATTCCATGGCAAGCATCGGGACAACCATCCCATGAAAGATACGAGTATTGAATTGTGTCCTCGTGTCCTTTATAATCCATGCACGTTTGCAAGCACCTGTAGCAAACAACAGTACTTGGTAGAGCCCCTCAGCATTCCACCCATGGTCTGATTCAGGTCTGAGATAAGTCAGCATCCTGCATGTATGCCTGAAGCCATACCATTCCACCCAGGCCCTTTGATTTTTCCCGCGGCTTCATGGCTGCAAGGCTGCCCCAAACCATTGCCATGCTTGCATTGCATTCCAAACTCCTTCCCAGATGTTGCTAAGTGTTTTTTCCCCCCCGTACCCCGGCCCCTGAGACCGGTTGGCCCAACAGCGTTGCAGTGACCACCTGTGAAATCTGAATGTTGCATATTTGCCAGGCAGCTTTCCATCTCCCTGAAGCACACCCCCTCCCCCTCCATAATAACACACCATGTACAGCCCTAACTACATACCATTCCACCCAGGGCCTTTGATTTTTCACGGGGCTGTACGCCTGCAAAGCTGCCCCAAATGATGGCCATTCATTAATTGCATTGCAAACCCCTTCCCAAATGTTGCAAAGTATGGCCCTTCAGCATTCTACCCAAGGCCCTTTGATAACTCTGCATGCTGCCCCAAGCCACAATGCCATGCGTTAAAACATACCATTCCACCCAGGCCCTTTGATTTTTCCCGCGGCTCCATGGCTGCAAGGCTGCCCCAAACCATTGCCATGCTTGCATTGCATTCCAAACTCCTTCCCAAATGTTGCTAAGTGTTTTTTCCCCCCCGTACTCCGGCCCCTGAGACCGGTTGGCCCAACAGCGTTGCAGTGACCACCTGTGAAATCTGAATGTTGCATGTTTGCCAGGCAGCTTTCCATCTCCCTGAAGCACACCCCCTCCCCCTCCATAATAACACACCATGTACAGCCCTAACTACGTACCATTCCACCCAAGGCCTTTGATTTTTCACGGGGCTGTACGCCTGCAAAGCTGCCCCAAATGATGGCCACTCATGAATTGCATTGCAAACCCCTTCCCAAATGTTGCAAAGTATGGCCCTTCAGCATTCTACCCAAGGCCCTATGATGACTCTGCATGCTGCCCCAAGCCACAATGCCATGCGTCAAAACATACCATTCCACCCAGGCCCTTTGATTTTTCTTCGAGATCCATAATCCACTCAAGCAAAATCAGCCCAACAGATTCCACTGCAAGTATCGGGACAACCATCCCATGAATAATACGAGTATTGAATTGTGTCCTCGTGTCCTTGTCAAGCCACACACCTTCTCAAGCACCTGCAGCAAACAACAGTACTCCACCCAGGCCCTTTGATTTTTCCCGCGGCTCCATGGCTGCAAGGCTGCCCCAAACCATTGCCATGCTTGCATTGCATTCCAAACCCCTTCCCAAACGTTGCTAAATGTTTCATCCCAGCCCCCCCCACCCCCTGAGACCGGTTGGCCAAACAGCATTCCAGTGACCACCTGTGAAATCCGAATGTTGCATGTTTGCCAGGCAGCTTTGGACCTTTTCCACCTCCCTGACAGAAGCACACCCCCTCCCCCTCCATATTAACACAGACACACCATGTACACAGCGCTTGCTACGTACCATTCCACCCAAGGCCTTTGATTTTTCACGGGGCTGTACGCCTGCAAAGCTGCCCCAAATGATGGCCACTCATTAATTGCATTGCAAACCCCTTCCCAAATGTTGCAAAGTATGGCCCTTCAGCATTCTACCCAGGGCCCTTTGATAACTCTGCATGCTGCCCCAAGCCACAATGCCCTGCGTCAAAACATACCATTCCACCCAGGCCCTTTGATTTTTCCTGGAGCTTCATAATCCACTCAAGCAAAATCAGCCCAACAGATTCCACGAAACAACCATCCCATGAACGACACCATTGTTGAATTGCATCCTGGTGTCCTTGTCAAGCCACGCACGTTCTCAAGCACCTGCAGCAAACAACAGTACTCCACCCAGGGCCTGAGATAAATCAGCATGCTTCAAGCTGTACCATTCCAACTAATATTTCAACCACCAAACCACAGGAGCAGCGTATCGTTGGGATATCGCTGAGAGTCAAGAGCCAGGGGGTACCGGCTGGCTGCCTGGTGACGACGCAGCAACGTCGTGATGATCCCCGATTACTTTTGATTTCTTCGCCGTGAACGCCAACACCGTGCGCTGAGGATTCACTGAGGCACTCACGATTTTCAGCGTAGATTCGTGTGCATACAACTCACGTCGCTGATGGGTTAGAACGTCGTATGAATGGTGGATCGAACGAAAAACATGAATTCCTTTCAACAACTTGCACAAAGCCGAACCGATGCCAAATGCCATCTTTCCTGCGTACAAGTGCTCGCCCATTCCATTTATGACCACAAAATGGGTGGCCTAAGAATGCTCCCTGAGTGCAAACGTGTCGACTTTGGAAGACAACGTTAACGCACATCCGGTAGCGTCGATGAGAGTAGGTTACAAGGCGTGGAAAACGTCCCGTGCATTCCAACGTTGAAGGGAAGGCGAGCAAAGAGGCACCACACCACACAGCAAGTACATGCATCAACGGGCCGATCGTGCTAGATTGCTACATAAACTCACTTTCCTCACCAACCAACAATTACTGTGTTGGACGTTCACGTATCCACATTTGGCGTTCAGTAGGAGAAGCTACCTTGAGCGAATCACCCTCGGAGATTCCCATGAGCCAATGCCAATACATCATGCGATTCCCAAGGGTGTACGACAGTATCGGCGCGTCTTCTTGGCTTTATCGGAGGCTCTTGGATTCACCACCGCAACACAGGCGCCACACAGAGAGCGATAGAGCACATGTACGAAAGCCGGGGTGGCAGGCTGCAGCTGAATGCAAAGTCGAGTTATCAAGTTGCCATCAATGCCAAGAAAGACGCTTCAAAGACAAAAAACGGGCGATGCTAATTTCATCTACACCACCACAATTGCCTACTTCGAAACCCATTTCACAAGATGCAAAGGTTTTGAAACGGGAAATGCTCACGTAATCACTCGCGTGTCTCCGCCACCGTTTGCTCGGTTGCGTACGTCCTCAGACGTGCAATTTTAGATGTCGCAGAGTGAGGCAGCTTTCG
Source organism: Eutreptiella sp. 'Long Island Sound 2002' (assembly GCA_964036045.1). Taxonomy (NCBI): domain Eukaryota; phylum Euglenozoa; class Euglenophyceae; order Eutreptiales; family Eutreptiaceae; genus Eutreptiella; species Eutreptiella sp. 'Long Island Sound 2002'. Next base: position 25,377,048 of record OZ038378.1, on the reverse strand, counting down.
CCTACCTTCATCCCCCTTTTCTAGAGCATCACTTGTCACCGAGGAGTGATTTCAACCAACGCTCCACATTTGCGGTGATCAAAAAGGTCCTTTCCAATACCCAATCTTGATGCAACAACTCTTCAGTTGGGCTTGCGACCACTATTCATCACGTGCGTGAACTTTCACGCACGTACTTGCCACATAGATAGCTACTCACTGCTCAATACAAAACCTCAACCGCACGCAATTTGGTAGTTTGGTCGTCGTCGGCGGCAATTATCTGCCGCCAATTGGATCTGCAGGTCTGAAATTTGACGCGCGTGCTCGTATCCACAGTATCTGCCTACGGGCCCGTAAGGGAAAACCCCGCTAACTTGGACTGAGCCGCGACGCGCAGAGTTTTGAGATTTTCTCGAAATTTTTGGCAGATGAAAGGTTGAGACGCTGGGAATGTCTTTTTCAGGTGTCTGTTTACCAGGTGAGCTATCTGTAATGTCGTCGAGTCGTCGATTTCGCAGTGTAATTTGGTCAAACTTTCAGACACTTAGAGGACCACTTTTTACCCCAACCCCACTAACTTGGACTGAGTTGTATGTAGACGCATTTGAATAACTTTGTGCCACTGTTTGCGTTCGAAGTGGTGTTTTTTGCATTGGACAGCTTGCAGCTGTCTAGTCATGTCGAAAACGTGGTTTGAGTTGTCTTTTGGTTGGTCCTGTGTTGTACTTGTTGGGGGTTTGTTCCCTTAAAGTGAAACTTTGGTCATTGGTCATGTACTCTGAGCATGCCATGTCCTTGAGACATGATGGGTTGGATCTCGACATGTCCCATGTTTCGAGTTTAGAAGTTCGTTTTTGGGTGTTTGGCCACAGGGTGACGTACGTTTTATGGGTTTAACTCGTGGTTAGGGTCCCTTTCCATAGGTCACAAGTTCGTTGTTCGGCCGTTGGGGTGTTTGGACCAATTCTGCACCTGTTGGTTGGGAGGGAGATGTGCAATTGTGAAGATTGTTTGCTTTTGCCACCAAAATGTGGCTTGCATCTGCCTGCACAAGGTAAGTCATGGTCATTCAACACGTTTCTAAGTGCTTTTGACGTTTACAACACAAGGCTGGCTTGGGGATGTGTTCTAATTATAGCATTTGTTGGTTGCCTATCATCAAGGGTGGCAAATTGGTGTGGTACAATGTCGTAGTGACCAACTTTTGCTCCAACTTTTGTTGCAAAACCACTAGAAGCAGAGAGAATACACATTATTTGTTGACATACGTTGTGGGTTGTGGAGTGGTCTCACAGCACTTGTGGTGCTTTAGTGCTTGGGTGGCACACTATGCGGCGGTGTTGGGGTGCTACAAACCACCTCTAGGGTAGGCACCGGTGACCAAGGAAGGCTCACACTAAGGCCCACACAAAAGTCCTTGGAGGTCTTGGAGTGGCACACTTTGGGAACAACAAACCACCTAATCTAAGTCGCGGGGTTTTCCCTTATCTGCCCTCAAAGGGTAGGAAAGTTCGACAAATTTTCGACGTAAAATCGTCGCTTCGACGAAATTCTAGATAGTGCACCTGGTAAACAGACACTCAAAAAAGACGTTCCCAGCTTCTCGGCGTCTCATCTTCCAGGAATTTCGAGAAAATCTCAAAACTCTGCGCGCCGCGCGTCAGTCCAAGTTAGCGGGGTTTTCCCTTATCTGCTTAGCCATATCCCTTGAGCCCCCCTACCAATGGGCCCCCACACTTGCGATGAAAGAGCAGGCTTACTTAGTAGGATGCTTTGCTTAGGCCAAACCATGTCAATGGCAAATGCGTTGCCTTCAAGCATGTCCGAATTTTTGATGGAATATGTAAAGAGACTAAGGATTTTGAGCATAATCACATCTTTGGATTTGGATCATGACATAGGAATTCTTACAAGGACTTGGGAGAACCATGGATGAGGATTTGGATTTTAGAATCGATTTGGGACAATCACAACTTTGGGTTCCGTTAATCGTGATATTATGATTCCCGCATTTGATTTGTGCACGTGTGCCGATGCAGTGAGGATGCAGTGAGGAACAGCACCGGGAGTTATTTTGGTCATTCCGCCCATCGCCCCACACCTCCTGCTAATTTTTTGTTTCCTCTGGGTTTCCTTTAGTAATTCCGACCAACATAGCACCCGGACACTTTTGGGAGGCCAACCAGCACCCGAAAGAACAACCCTCACCGTGCGAAGTTGCTGGAACGAGTCTTCGCATCGGTTTCCGTGGTATCGAACTTGGCGCCCAATGTGGCACCGTGTTTGGGCACGCATCCTGGAGGCCAAATGGAACTTGTGAAAGTTGAGTACTTCCCATCCAACAACACCCATTCATTGATTGAAGGTGCCATCTCATCACCCCACCGGCTCGAGCATGCGCTGCGGCACCACTCAGTATCTTGTGCATCATTTTGTTTTTTTGTTTTTTCATATCGGGGAAAGAGTCCGCGGACACAGCTAAAAAAGATGTGCGTGTAATAAGCATGGATACCTCCTCTTCCACAACATTTGGTTCACAAGTATGAAAGGAGTGATGCACGTGGAAGGGGGGAGGGGACTCCAAAGGCCGCGAGGGCCATGGTACTGGGGAATTCTACCGAAGGTTGGGGCGACACGCGCCGATGGGTGACCGTTGCAGGACCCTTGTAAATACCTACAGGGGGGGGGGAGATCGCGGAGGGAAATTTTCGCCATGGGATATTTCCCCTGCAGTCCTGATTTGGCTGTGGGAAATTTCGCACCCACATGCTGTGAGCCGACCTTTGGTTGGTGGTGGTTGCTGTTATTTGCTGATGCTTTGCAGTTGAGTCCTAGAGGGTTGTTGTTCCTTCCTGATGAGTTGCTGGTTGCTGGTTGTTGTTACTTCATGAGGGTTGTTGTTATTTCCTGGTCGTTGCTGGTGTTTTCTGATGCATTGCTGTTACCGTTCAATCTCTGCAAGGCACAATACTCTGCACTCAGACCATTGAACAAAGGCTGCAATAAACAGTTGAAGATTTAGATGGCTGCAATTGACAATTGCAGCTGAGAAAAAACTGGCTGGGATGCACAAAAACAGTCGAAGAACTGTTCGAACACAGCACTCAGGCTATGCATTGATAGGGGGCACAAAAGGACACTATATGGGCACAACAGACTTATGCTCAGGCAACTGTTGGAGAAGACATTTTGTTAAATTTCGCAGCGGGTTTATTTCGCACAGTGGCCTGAAAATTACGTGGGAGATTTCGCACGAATTTGAAACGCGAAATATCCCACGGCGAAATATTCCCGCCGCGAAGTCCTCCCCCCCCCCTGTAGAAGACACCTTGTCATGGAGCCGTGGATGCCTACCAGTGCGAAATGCAAGGCAATCTTCGTTGATGCACCTCGACATCTCGATGCATGCGTTAAATTTTTGCACTCTGTTATTGTAGCACCACCCCGCAGCCCTATCTCAAAGTCAATGGCACGATTTTGGCGGGCCTTCTTGGTGTTCATGGGTTGCGGAGTGCTCTTGATTTGCACGAAGCCCTTTGCAACAGCTAGTCTTTGGACTGCGGCCACTCCTGCCGTCCACGCTACAACCATACCTGCGATGTCCACTCGCGCTGCAACAGCGGCTGGGGTAGGAATTCCTCAAAAGACACGCACGACACGAATCTTGCGTGCAACTCCTTCACCATACCTGAACGCGGCGCCGCCCGTCGGCCGGAGAAGCGCGCTTGCAGGTGTGCACAACGAGCTTGCATTCTTCTCAAACCACCCGTACCCTTTTGACAGTTCGAAGTCTAACTTGCGAATTGCATAGCCTCATATCGGGGCTGCTCCCCGCCAGCGATCGCGACCTTGAAAAGATTTTGGTGTACAGTTTAGACACATGCACACTTGTGGCCCCAACTCCCTCCCTGCCTCCCTCCCTCCCTCCCTCCCACCCCAACATCGCAAAAGCATGGCATGAAAGCCCATGTGGTATCCGAGATCATCCACCGCGCTCCAAATTCATTTTGCACTCCAGCTTGGGCGAGGCTAGAGCTAGAGTTAGAGCTAGATTGAGCGAGAGGCACGTCCGCCAAGGGCCGATGGCTGACATATTTGGTGGGCTCGTCGCTAATGAAATTTGCACTAGATCAAGTGCGATGAGGAGAGTCGCGCCAACAAAGTGCCAGAGAAGTGTAAGGTGCTGTGTGCTCGCCTTGGCCCCTTGACAACAAGGGTCACGGTCCGGAGGAGTGAATGAGTGCACGTTGGCTGCTCGTATTGGGAACGTGACCCCCTTGCCCCCCAAGCCCTCCCCGCCATCCCCTGCAAGGGCTCCAAAGCTGAGGACACGTGCGGCACCAAAGGCGCCGGTTTTTTCACCCCCCCCCCCCCTTGCGAGAGCAACACGAAAGCCCCAAAATTTGACGGAAACAACACCTACCGTTCCTCTGACAAGGGGGCGTATTTATAAAGGGCATAGTGGAACACGGTTCCAAAAGTTGCGGAAACAACACATTGGCAGAAACTGCTTTCCCCATGCTATTAAAATTGTACAAAGTCTTCGTAGGTGAGGTAGTTTTAAATTGTGAGAGGCTTTGGGCTGGGTACGTGTGGGGAGAGTGGATGGCAAGGGGTTCCAATTCCCCGTAAAATGTACATGCAACCAACCACCCACACACATGTGCACAAATTGGCTTTGTACACTACCGTGGGGAGTAGCTGGGGGTTTGGAGGTAGGCGGGAGCTGATCAGCTGTCAAACGCGGACGGAGCCATCGGGCACATAATGAAGCCAAGCATGGTTTTTGTGCACCTCTCTGGCAAGGGCATGTAACGTGGAACGGATGCAATCAGAGGCGTTGAGTTACCAGGAATTCTGACAAAAATGCAAAAGGTGGGCTCACCCACGAGTAGCTAGACACCCTGACACTTACGAACCTGGACCTACACTCTCACACTTATTTTATGCAGCCCAAGAAGTAAGAAACAAACCGATGTCTCTGGAGCTACTGGGACTCTCCATATCATTCTTCTTTGCGGGGTTCATCCTATATGCACGGGCCCAACGGACTGCTGAGGAATCTGTTGCACTGATGCAGCCTAACATGATGGCGATGGCAGCAACAACCGGAGGTTCACCTTCTGCTTTGTCTTTGCTGCATCGCAAATTGACAGTTGCTTTTGGATGAGTTTTGTTTCACGTGCCAAGTGCGATTATGCACAGTCCGCTGTTACAATGGATGGCACAGTTCGATTCTACAAGTTGCAGTGCTGCACGCGAGAGCCAGCTGGGAAGGGATGCAATATGTTCCTTTGGAGGACGCTACCACCTTTTTGTTATGGCAACTCTAATCTCATTGACAGTTCCGACAGTGAGGCCATTCCAGGTTCCTCTGCAGCTGATGTCATGCACATACCAGCCCCCGAACCATCAGCCCAATGCAATCTTTTTCAAAGGCTTGGTGCCCCGCTGGTCTGGCGTACCCAGCCCACAGCCCCTCACAGTTCCAAAATTGTTTTGCCCACGAAGACTATGTGCATGCTGCATTGCATGCAACCAACCAGCCACACACACACACACACACACACACATGTGCACAAACTGCTTATGTACACTAGCATGGGGAGTAGCTGGGGGTTTGGAGGAAGGATGCAGCTGATCCAGCTGTTGAATGCTGACGGAGCCACGGGGCACATATGATTGACTATCCGGCCCCATCGGAAACCACAAAATACCAAAATGCCAAAGGGGAAAGTGACCTTCGGGATTTGGTGGAAGGCCTGCATAATCTCTTCGTTTCTCTGGTACGTTATCAGGACCAAAGCCATCCTCGTCAACGCATGCACACTATCACTGGGCAATTGTTTCAAGAGCAGGGCTGTCTTTTGGCAATGGGCCATTTTGTGGTTTTTTTTCCACTCAGGATAGCCTGAGGTTTTGCGTACCCTTGGTACCTTTTTGGGTATTCTTCTGAGTAGTCCTTTTGGTGTCCAGGATGGGAAGGGGTGACAATGTACTGTTTCGAGTGTTGGCTAGACACTCTGCTCTTCATGGTTGGAATTGGAATATGAGTGTACTCTTGGTCGCATCACCTTTCCGTTTTTTCCATGTCCGGCTATTGGGAGCAAAAGTTGAAACACTCCATCTAGAGCCTGGCATTAACTTTCATGTGCTTTCATTCATCGGAATTCACAAACCAGTATGCTGAGATTCCACACCATGCTCAACTGCACATTTATGAAATGGTTGTAAAGATTGAGAAAATCTGGTTTTCAACGAGAAACAAGTGCGATCTGGTTAGCCACCAAAGGCGCAAAGAACAAGCCTGCTGCTCAGGCTTCCAAGGTTTCAGGTGGGGGCGCAAATAACACTCGCGGTGTGCAAAGTGCCTACAGCACAAAAACATATGTTACAGGCTGAGAAAGGCATCGTTCGTGGTCATGGTAATACCTCGAAAAATAACATGCTGAAGGGTCACAATGCCTTGCCTTGCGCCTTGCGTGAATAGAGCATGCTCAACTGATGCTTGGCGTGGCTTCGAATGTCCAAGTTGCAAACCTTCTGCCCCTTGCCCGACCACTTTCTTACCCTTCTTGCCTGGTTTTCCCCTTTTCAATTTATTTTTTTTTGGGGGGGGCGCCTCATTGCATTGCGGGTGTTTGTTTCCGCGTCAATATTTTCCATTCTTCTCTCTCACTGGTAACCAAAACACTCCCTGAGCTTGACAAGTGCTCTGCACATTTTTCCTTGGCCGCGATGACGTACACACGGTTTGGTTGTGGGTATAGATCAAAGTGTGGGGGTGGGAAAGCAAGTTTTTGGCCTATTTTTGACCCCCATTGGGTCCCAACATGGCCCAGTTCCAGGTGTTTTTGCAACTTTTAGAGGGTCAAAGCTGGTGACAGCGGCGTACAACAGTTCAATATTATTTCTTTCATTAATCCTGTGGTCCAGGATGAATGTTGAGATTCTCATTTGGAACCCATGAATAGAGTCCACTCAGTGGAGATAAACATGAACAAGGGGGTGTACAACATGCTGGACCGTTCCTTTGAAGAATGGTGCACTAAATATCAGGCACTCCCATAATCCTAATGTGCACAAGCACTTAGGAGAAGCACATTCTCTGCATAGATGATGACCTTTGGAGTGTGCTTTCACAATACACTGTGTACATTCCACCAAACGTTGCCCATGTTGACATTCGAAGCTTGTGTGCCTCATGCAAACCTGCGAAAGGAGGGGAGGGTTGGTGCCCCCAAGGGGGGTCTTGTCACCCATTTTTTTGGAGCGGGGTTCGCATTGACCACTGTCTCTCCTCTCCTCACCTGTCCTTCTGCTCTCAACATTGAACAGCGCAGCCACCAATTTCCTTGATCACAGAATGGGATGTCAAGGTCAAGTTCGATGGCAAAGATGAGACAATTTCTGTTCCAGAGTCTGAGACACTTCTAGATGCACTGATCAATGCTGGCATCGACGCCCCATATTCTTGTCGCACGGGCCTGTGCACAGAATGTGCAGCACGAGTCACAGAGGGCCTTGACAATGTTGCGCTGCAGCCTTCAGTGACAGAGGAAAAGACCACAGCCAAAGGCTTTGTCCTCACCTGCGCCTCAAATGTGACGGGGCCTGGAGTGGTGCTGGAGCTTGACCAGGGGGATGCTATGTATGACAGTCAGTATGGAAATTTCCGTGACGATCATCAGGCAATGCAGACTGAAGGTGCGCAGAAGAAGGGATTCGGTGGGCTCGTTGCAGGCCTCAAGAGTGCTGCTGGCATTAATGTGGAGGCGTGATGATTTGCTTGGCAGGAGTAGAAGCAGATTCTCGGCCCAAGGGGAGTATACTCACTGCAACAACAGTGTAACATAGCCAGCATAAAGTGGTGACAAATGTGGTTATTGTTTTTGAGCATTGAGCTTTCAGCATTTTCCGCTCCATTTTGTTGTGATTTTGGCCTGTGGTGCTCATCAACCACCTGCAGAGCTGTCTCTGGCCTCCTTGCTTCCACCAGACAGCCTGCAGGTACAGTCACCCATTTTGAGGTCTACCCGCACTGGTTAACAAAGTAATGGTTCATGGCTGTCATGCTGAAGAGCCTGGCTGCAATTAGGTACAAACTGTTCTTCGAGCGCTACAATGCTGCCTCTCATTGTCATGCACCAATTCCAATTCCAACATTTTGCCAATGCTGCTGTGCACCTGGATATCTGGGAGCCACCATGCAAAACACCAGCGCTGCTGACAGAACACCTTACCTTGGGTGTTGTTGCCAAGGTCGTTGCTCTGCACACGCTACAGCAGCAATTTGTGAGCACCCTTTGAATGGGTACACGCAGGCACACAACTGTTCACAGGGTGCAGTCTCAAAGATATTGGTTTTGTTTCCCGTTATATATACAGTGGCTTGCACTTCGGAGAGCTGCAGTGCTGCAGTGTGGCACCACAATTAGATGTCCAACAGAACACTCAATAGTGGGGTGCACAGGGCAGAATACAGAGCCCTCAAGTTCTGGTGGGGTCTTGTTGACCAAGGTGAACAAACTACGCGGTTTGTACCGAGAAACCAGTTGGACACAGAAAGACCAAAATAGTTGAGGTTTGCGGAAATGCATTGTTTGTTTTCATCACTTTGCTATTGCCACCTGCACAAGATGCACATAACCAAACAGTGCACAGTGGCTGCTAGTAACGGTGTGCCGCATCTTCTTGGCCTTCAAACAATATGCTGTAACTTGCGTTTAAATACATAGTGTGATTTTTAGGGAATCATTTTTTGCACTGGAGGTCGAGCACACTGTGTGATTTCATGTTTGTTGATAATATTTACATGAAGAATGTGGAATGTATATGGATCCCAATAGTGCATGTGCACTCTTAAACAGCGGAAAGAAAACAGATTTTTGCTGCATGATTTTGTCATGAATTTGTGGTCGATTTTAAAGTTTCTCATGCGAATTTTCCAACAGCAGGGTTGCAATTTGAGTGCTGTCCAAATTTTGTAGTTCATTGCTTGTCACTTAAGGGTTTTCTCATAGACCGCAAACGGCAATTCTAAGGACTACACAAGCATTTTCCTCCAATCATATTTGCAGCAACAACACTCCGATGAATCGTGATCTCCTAGGGACCTCTGGTCTTTGCCCAGAACAGAACTCTTGAGATGATGTCCAGCCCCCTTTGTATTCCATTTTTTTTATTTCAACCTATGTTTTGGTCTTTTCAGTGGTTGGCCTTTAATTCCTTCTTTTGCTTTGGCTCCATGGGGGCCAGAGCTGGGGCCTGTGCCATTCGTCAAAGAGGTGCAATTAAATGGAATGGGCCTGCTTCTGCATCCATGCCCCTGGGTGGGCGTGGACGGCACACACACATCGCCTGTTATTGGAGTGAGTTTGCCAAAACCGACCTCAAAAGCACCAAATCAGTTGTAACCCAGCAAGTCACAATTTGTACCTGAACATGACAATGCAGCACACCCTTCTTGTCCCCGTTCAAGCGTCGCGCACAAGCTTTCGCACCCAAAGCCTTGCAACTGAATGGTGCCTGAAAGTACAGTATCATGATATGGGCCTTTTCATCGGCTGTGAAAGCCTGAAGGCATTTCACCTTTCACTGAAGAACTTCTCAAGGGTGACCACGTTGAAGACTTTGAACATGGTATGGTGGAAGAGGGGTTCACCACCCTCATCCCACTTGGTAATACTCCAATTTGGGATGCCGGTGGTATAAAGAGGACTGCATCACTCATCAATGGGGGTTCCCAAAACGTATCAAACATTTCTTGGATCTTGAATTGCTCATTTCCTTTTCTTTCGAAACAAAAAGGAGAAAATGTTTTCAAGCTTTGATGACTAGGAAAACAAGCACGGCGCGCTCATTGTTCTCACAGGATTGGCCTTTTGAAGCATCATTAAGCATTCGAGCAGCTTTTCCGAGGGGACTTCAATGTCCGCTGAAGGAGTGATCACCATTGTTTGATGGCAATCGGGTGGGTTGGATCTCTGGCTTTTGCGTCCAAGTGTACGTAGCCGAATCTAAGTTGATTACAACCAGGTCACAGGAGAGTGCGATCGCAAAAGGAGCAAAGTCAAGGGTGCATGAGCCGAAGGCCATTTTATGCTGAACCGTTTTGATATTCTTTGCAGCCACAAAGTCGGTAGCAAGCCCAAGGCAATTTTGCACAGCAGTAAGGAAGTCCCAAAACGGGATATTACTTGCCCTCAGTCACATCCCCTCCGCGTTCTCCATGTTGTGGCTCTTCGCTCTCGCAACCTTTTGCCAATATTGTTGCCTGCTGACTGCTTGCCACAGTCTCCACCCAAAGGGGGAGGAAGCATTTGACGGATTAAATTCTGAGCCCCCCTCCCTAATGTTCTGATGGAAATCATGAACACACCCAAGCACACGACACTGGGGAAAACAGTCACATCTGTTGGAGTGGATCTCTTCTTCTTCGCCCTTTTCTTTCACCCATTTGCACATTTTGCTGACCATGTCCAAGTCGCTCACGTTTTTGCATCCATCCATCCTACTTCTGCTTGCTGGGGCTGTTTTTTCACCATTTAAGTCGGTGATGGACTCTTCAAAAGGTTTTGGAGAGTTCTTGCCCACCAAGCAAATAACATGGATTGTAGAGATCCTCTTTCCTCTTTGAAATGAAGGCACACAAATCCAAGGAAGGGTACTAGTTCCCAACATGTGCGGTGACGGGACGTCCCATCCAGCCACGCCAGCGCTCTTGAGGTGCTGGCACTCGCTGTTGGGCCATGGCTTTGGCGTCGGTCCTTAGGTTTGAAAAAACGCACTGGGTACTTGATGTGTGGTGCTACTGGGTACACATGTGGGGGAGCGGTTGGCGTGCCCTGCGGTGTCTCTGTCATTGCCATAATTCAGAACACGGGGTTGGGATGCCTGACTGGTGGGGCATAGGCCGAAATGCAGATCTGCTGTCGGAGGTCGTGATTTTAAGTGTCTGCCTGTTTCTTTTTTTCCAGGTGCATGTCCTCTTGACTATGTGGATTTGATCACAGTACCGAAGTGATTGTGACTGTGTGGGTTGCTCAGTCGCTGTGCTGCTAAACGGCAAAGCTCGCCGTGTCCACCCTACATCCCGTCTGGCGGTCCAGAATGGCGCTTTCCCTCACTTCCTCCACACCGGACCCCGATTCCAAATGGATCCGGCAGCAGCTCATCCTGGACCCCCTCCCAGAGAACGAGGTGGATTACAGATCCCCGTATTTTGTGGCCCAGGGCATTCCCACACAACACTTTTTGCCCATCTACGGGCACAACAAGCTCCCCAGCACTTTACAGGCCACCGTTCCATACCAGAAAGCGCTCTACTCTGATGAAGAGGCAGAGTTCCTGCTAGAGAGCCCCTGGAAGCCCGTGCCCAAGACTGTGCCATGTGACACCATCATCGATGTAGAGCCAGCCCTTGAAGTCAACCTGAATACTCGCGACGTCCAGACGGCGAAGTTCTTAGCGGGCCCGTGGCTTCCTGCGTCCGCGAGCCGGGCTGCCCGGCTGGCCCCCATCCGCAAAAATGAGACGGTTGCTGCGGCGACTGTACACAAATCGCCACGAGTTCCAAGGCCACGGCAAACGACCCAGGCATCCCCACAGAAGACTCTGAAACCTGCCGCATACCAAAGCCGTCGGGCGTTCCACACTGTCAAGGCCCCACTGCCCAAGACCGTGTCTGTCAAGAAAGTGCTGCAGAAGCGAGGGCCGGTGGCGGATCCCGGGAGCCCTGGGCGCCGGGCTGCATCGTCCTGCCCAGATTCTGTACAGGGGTTGTCCGATGCGCCGTCCAATCCTCTGGAACGGGAGCTGGACAGCGACCGTGCGAGCGTGGCGGATGTGCTGGACCATGAACAGTATGTGATGCTACAGGTATGGGCCCCACAGCCCACAATGCCCACCTTCAAGCCTCGGCGATTTCCTTCTCTATCCTCCGTGCCATCTGCTCCTGCCTCCTGTTCCTGCTCTGTGCTTCTGCCCACATCCCTACCTCATGTCTGTGCCCCACTCCACTGCCCCTTGTTCCGATCGAGTAAGCCGTCAATTTATACATATCCAGCGAGGCCAGCTCCAACTCCAGCCCAGATCTGGCTCTGGCTCTGGCTCTGGCTCTGGCTCCGATTCCAAATTTTTTTGGGCGCCATGACGCTATCGGTACTGAGCACCTGCAGTTCGAGAACACATTTGCGACACTGTAGTCCCACTCTGTGCTTTGAATGTGTCTGCGCCCCCTGTTCTTGCCTCAAATAACGACACCATGTCATTGACATCTGTTAGTGAATAACAGCAGCGTTGTAATAGTTTGTCAAGGGCCCACTGGATCCGTATTGGCCCATCATTACTCAATGAACCGCCTCGCCATGCCCCCCATCGGTCGATTCCACCCGCAATCCCTCAGTTTCAGGAAGTTTCTCCCCACAGAATGGCCCAAGCGGATGCTAGACCCCCAACTGCGCTGCCCACTTGGCTCGTGCTGGAAGCCAGCCTGTTTTGATGCATTTGGGCCAAGACTAACCAAAAGCGTGTAAAATGGGCCATTTTGGGATCGAATATGGATCAGAAAAAGGGTCGAAAATGGGATTCAACAGCATTTTGGCTGCTAGAACGAATATTTCCGACCAGTTTGACCTGTTTTGGCCCATCTCTTATGCAAATATAGCATGCACTAGAGGCGCATTGAGGAGGCTGCTACAGTTGGGGAGGGGGTCGTAGAGTGGAGGATATACATCACCACACCGATGTCCCCTTAAATCAAGCTACCACGCAAGCAAGCAACGCCCATTGGCAGGCCAGCAGGGCTTGGTTTTGGCCATTTCTCCGCCCCACCGCTGCGGGCTACACTCTGCCCAGCGATCGCTGGCCTGGATCTGTGCCCTTCCCAAATGTATACTTTGAGCCAACACTCAACAATGGCAGCCCGGGATGTTGGCATTGTTTGCGTGCCCCATCTTTGCAGTTTTGGGCCACAGACCGCACCCCCCCCCCCCCCATCCATGCAATATTCTCTTCTGTAAGGCTGGAAACCTCCACGGAGCCGGTGCATAGCGCGAGTAAATCTGTTTCCTGATATCCTGTCGTCTGGGGAGTCCCCAGACTCACATGCAATGCAAGTAAACTCACCTTACACAAATCCTCCAGCTCAAATGAGCAATGGAACGCACTGGATGAGCAACCGTGGGTCTCTCTGCATCTGCAACCTATGACCACTCCGTCGCCTCCCCATGTGAGAAGAAGGCTGCACATATCCAGCACAGATGCTAGCTCGCCACACTAATTGTCAGATGCAGCACACATGGTCGACTCAAATCCGGGGTCACTGATGTGGGATCATTCAATCTAAGTCTGTGGCATACGCATGTTTGTCGCCACAAGAACTCAGTGTGTTAGAGCAACTAACCAGCCGTCCCTTGGTTCTTTGTATAGTTCCTCTACCCCTGCCACAAAACTTCGCCCAATTCTTCCACCGAAGGTTAATAGGACATGAAATGATATTTGATCATTTTGTATCAGCCGTAGGCAAAATGCATGGAGCGACCTGCTGACTGAGGAGCGCCTTCCTATCCTGTACCGTGTAAACACACGGGGGTAGCACCTGACGCGGCGCGCGCACGGTGCGGAGATTTAGCCGTTTGGCCTAACCAAGCAGCTGCAACTTCTGGCCAAGGGGCCCCTTGTCTAGGGGTTTTGAGCCTAGTCCGTGATACTCTTGAGTTTAACTACTGCACCAAGTTGTTCCATCAAACCCTCCATGCTTTGAGCGCCAAATCGCACAAGACGAGGTGCTATACAATGTCGTTTGTTGCTCTTTGAAGATCCCGCCCTCGAAGCTTAGCCCCGGTGTGTGGTACCCAAGGGTTATCTCTCCTTAGGGGGCATTTTGGGAGGTGTGTCAAAGCAAGCCCCTTACGGGTAAACACATTGTAAAACTAGCGCGCGGCGCAGATACTCCCCCAAGGTGTTGACAAAATAGGCTCATGGCAAGAAAAGAGTGCCAGTAAGAGAAAGAAGGAATGGTTTGTCAATGATGTCATTTGAAATGCCAAACATTGCTACATATGCATACCAGGATGTGCATTTGTGAAGCGCTTTGACCTGCTTGCTCCAAGCAATCCCGTACCTCTTATTAGGTGGCTATGTTAAACAAGGTTAGTCTACCAAAGGTGCCACCCGCACTTCGCTTAGCTCAATTTAATTGGGTCTCGCCCCCCAAGAGTCTCTTCCAGCCAGTTAGCGGCAGGAAGCTCTTTGCGGCCATCCCGGTGATGCTTGGTGTCTTTACCTCACCACAGATGTTGAGCGGCTCACCCGCAACATTTGAGGTCGTGTTGTATGCAGACAACGCTTCGAAAAGCATGAATGCAGTGGGTTCTTGCTCTAATAGTGTGCATTGTCTTTCATTCCCACTCCTTTTTGAAATTATGTACTTTGATTGGTTGTAATCCAGTCGCTCTTGGTAGGTGGCTGTGTTACACAAGGTTAGTCTACCAAATATTCCGCCTACACCTTCGCTTAGCTCACCTAAATTAGCTCCTCCCCCCCCCTTCCAAGCCCCCCCCTCAAATGGCCAAAGTAAGAAAAATGAACACCATATGCTGCTTGTCTGCTCATGTCAAAGAAGCCCAGCTAAGCGGGCACATGAGGCCGAATCCGACATGGACCAGCATGCGCCCACCATTGCTCCCAAACATGATTTTTGCCCAAGTTGTTCCCTGACCACTTGGGATAGCTAAAGAAGTGTTTTTAGCCTGTTACAAGTCCGTCGTTGGCCCGACATGGCCCTTGTAAGCCCCAGAGCTTCCAGAAACTGGGCCATTTTGGGATCAAAGATGGGTCAAAAATTGGTCAAGAATGGGTTCCCCCATAAAGGTATTCGGAGCATTTGGGATGCTACAGCGACTGTTTTTACCCCATTCTGAGCCTGCGTTGACCTGCTTTGGAGCATGCGTTGTGCATGCATGCCCTGCCCTAGAGCTGTGAGGGCCTCATATTCTTTCCCTCTGCAGGTTTTTGTTGCGTTCTCGCTCCAGCCCCAAGTCCCCATCATTTTGAAGGCCATGGCCACGTCCACAACACTGGAGACCATCGAGATGGCTCTGGCGCGGTATACTGCGACGCCGGAGCTGTCGCACCGGCGCATCCCCAAGTGTCTGGACGCACGCGCGTACGACCTCCGTGTGGCCAACGGGAACGGCTCCGTCAACTTATTCTACATGCCCCTCGTTGCCGAGAAAGCCATCAGCGATCAGCTGCCGGAGTTCCCATTTCTGATGGTCCTCACGGCCAAGCCCCCGCAGCCCGTCCCCAAATACATGGCGGACAGCCTTCCAGTAGCAAAGACCGTGAGCCCCGTCGCCTCCGTAAAGGACGAGATACAGGTCGTAGTCGAGGAGCCCTCTGTGCCCTTGACATCAGAGCGGACCGATGATCTGCCGCCGGACTCGCCTGGCACACGGGCCCGGAAGTTCCGGGGGTCCCTGTTCTGGTCCGACAGCCGGCAGGACGCAGAGGATGAGATCATGCTGTCCGCGCTCCCCGCGTACGGCCCCGGGGAGAAGCGTGACCTCCGCAAGGACATGGACGCGCTGTACGCGCACTACCACGGCAGCTTCAAGAGCAAGCTGCAGAGGGGGCTGAGCTTCAGTACACACTTGGAGTGCCCATGCAGCAGCTGCCATCCGGATTCGCTGCCTCCGCCCTTTCACTTACAAACGTCATGGTACGAAAGGTAACGGTTGTGGACGAGGGGTGCCGGCGGCTGCTTTGGAGTCTGGCGCAGGGCTGTCCTTGAGGAGTGAGATTTGGCTTCGTTTGTTTTTGCTTCACGGCGGACGGCCGCAGGACAGCCATCGTCTGGCGAATCTCAGAATCTGATCCAAGAGGTTGATGATACCCCAGACCGGGGCCGCGGCCTTGTCCAAGCGACACAGGCGTAGGGGCCGTACTCAGTTGGCACTTACTTTAGACAACGGGAGGGGCATGGGGTGGGCACATCGGCAGCGCAGGGCTTGGCAGGCAGGCGGTGCGGACGTACCCAATCGAGGTCTCCTCTGTGTGACGCCAAAATGTTGATGGCGTGGAGTGCAAATCTGGAGGAACCTTGAGGGAGGGTGGGTTGTCACCCCGTTGCTCACTCGTGTCTGGAGGGGGCTATGGCGGACTGACGGGGAGGTTCTCCCATCTAAACATCCAGCTTTTCCAGGCCTACTTGACCCCAGGAACACAGTGTTCCACAGCGGCTCCATGATCCCAAAGTCGCTGTGGAATCGTTCCTTCGCAATTCGCAGTTGTTCAGACCCAGTGTCATTCCAAAAGGAGTCTCAGGCTCGTTATCCATAAAATCTGTGGAGAAGACCTCGAATGTATCACAATTACCCTTGAGCTTCGCCTGTTTTCGCTAAACTTATTTTGACAAAAGGGGAAACAGACGCCTAAACACTGTCAGATGCGTCCAGGGACAACGTACCGTGGGGAGCTCATGGGGCTGTATGTGGCAGCATGCCTAGCCTCACCGGGAGATGAGATTCACTCAGTGTCCCTTGTCCTTCATCCAACCTACGCCCAATGTGCATCTACTGGTCTTAGCTCTGAAGGACGTTGTTTTGGCCGCCGCAAATGCGCTTCCTGATCACCATCCATCCAGCAACAGCAGCAGCAGCAACTGAAGCAAAACATTTTTGAGCAACTTGTAACAGACAGCAATGCTGCTTTGTATTCATGCGGAATGCTGGTTTTCCATTGCTGCTGGTTGCTTCCTGAGCAGGAGGCTACATTTTGTCGTCGGTCTCATTTCCTGTGCTGGTCCTTTGCAGGTTTATCCCGGAGGCTACTGTTGCCAGGTGTCCATGTCTTTTCCCTCCCACCCCTGTATATATGTGCCTCAGTGGTGAGTAGACCTGTAGCCACATATGGTTTTAGTTTCTGTTGTCCTACAGTAGACATGCAGCTCAAAGCTCTACTGTTCAACCAGAGCCGTCGTGCATTTGCAGAGGCTGGACACTGTGGGTGTATACTGTATACCAGGATGGATGCTGTGACGCTGAGATCTTTCCCCGTCTGACCACTGACCCAGGGTTTCCCTCATTGCTGCTTCCACAATCACCCACGTGCTGTCCGCCGAAAGGCACATGGTGGTGCAAGGCTTTTGTTGCCCTCTGTGGCTTGGCGAAATGAAATAAACCTGTCAACCTTTTGGTGTCTCTGTTTGTCGCTTCGCGCTCCTATGTGTGTGTGTGTGTGTATGCGCGCGTGTGTGCGCGCATGCCTCCATGCTTATATGTGGGTAGTTGGGTCCGGCGTTTCGGAACATCCTCAGTCACTGTCATGTCATGTTTGCTTGGCTGCTGCTGAGTGTGCTAGGCATTGGCCACCACAGGTTTGGCGGGCTTGTGTGCACCTTGGTGGGCAAACGTTGGTGGGCCTATAGCGGCCACTATGCGTCAATTCACACCCCCATGCGTCAATTCACACCCTAGAGGTCGGGGCGGAGAGCAAACAAATCACAACAGTCCCTCTTCGAATTGCCAGACCAAACGCAATACAATCACCTCGTTTGTTTGATCAAAAGCACGACACCTGGCCACACCGGGCACATTCTTCTGTGCCACCTGGCGTCATTTGGCCGTGCTTTTCTGAGACACTTGGTACCACTTGGCAAGTGTTGTTGTTGTGTTCCATGTCAATATGTATGTGCAAGGCCGCTGGTCTGTGGGTGTGTGGCTATGTGAAGGTCCACATTTGGCAGCCCTTGGCGGAACTTTTCCGTGACACTTGGCCATATTTGGCATGGCCAAGTACAGGCTTATGGTATGACCATCGCTCCTCTGAAACTAAGTCATCCTCCTTCTCCAGAGGTGCAGGCGTTCTCTCTAGGAAAGCAAGTATCTGCTTGGAGGGCGTCCAGCACAGGGTCCAGCACCATTTGCTTCTACGCCTTTCGCTTCCTTGCATGATGCCCGTCTGGGTTTCCACCACGCGGTTTTTTCGTCTGCAAGCAATACACAGGTGTATGTGTGTGTGTGTGTGTGAGGGGGGGGGGGGATCACTTGCTTTGTGCTGTAGGGTCTAGTACTTGCTCCTGCTTCCCACAGCTGTGGGTGTGTAAGGGAATGCCGTGCACGCAGTGCGCACACAGTGCGAAGTTTTGGATGTCGGCAAATACTCGGACCCTACTTTTGGCCCCTTTTGACAAGTTTTTTGTTCCATGCTGGGTTGTTTTAGCTTCCTGTGCATTTGGGATGTGGCACATTTGAATTGTCACCCTTTGTTGCCCATTTTCAACCATTTTTACCCATTTTCCATCCCCCATATTGAACTCTCCCCACTATGGGGACCCCGAGAAGGCAGGGGTGATGTCGCCATACATAGCCCGCAGACCTTGAGGAGTTTGTTGTACGGCCTTCATCCCCACCACATCACTGTCCTCGCTTGCCATCAAGAAGTGTGTCGCATCCACGCTCAGAATCACCACCGCCCTCCCCTTCACCCTATTCGCAGTCCCCATCACCCAAGAGACCACGGACAACCTTTTCCTCGCGGTCCGAGTCAAGGACACCTCATCGCCGCCTCCAAGAGCGAAGCCACGGGCACCGAAACACTCGAAGCAAGCGGACTTTACAAGGCTGAGTGGTTTGTTCATAGGGACAGTGGAGTACCAAGTTGAAGGCAGTTTCGTTGTTCTCATGTGGGCTTTGCTGCTTCGCTTTGCAACCAGTCAGGTGACAGGTATTCTTGGGTGAGTATCCCGGCCTCTGCGTACGCAGTATGCACGCAGTGCGCACGCAGTGCAACAACTTGGCCTAAGGAATGTGGGTACATTCTTCCAAATGTGGGTATGGGTGTGTGGCAGACATCCACGTTGCAGGATTGCTTATTTGCGGTGGTTTGTACACCATTGTGCATACCCAGTCTGTAATACGGAACAAATTGCTGGGGCACACACTTTACGGAGACAAAGGGTTTCAAAGAATGTTCAGACTTTTGTTTCGATGCCACAAAGCCAATGGTCTCCTGTCATGTTGCCTGCCGGTTGTCAAGCTGTTTCTGCTTGTCAAGCTGGTTTCCTGGGTTAACTCTGCCGTATCAGGGAGCAATTCAAAGGGTCACACAACTTGTGCTGTATCGCGGTCCAATGCGGAATATATTAGGTAGGATAGCACTAATCGAAAGCCTGTAGTCCCAAAAGTTTGCCCTGTGTGACACTGCCTCCTTCCTAACTAGAATGACCTGTCGCTATAGGGGTCTCTTGAATCTGACTGCACTCATTGGTACCGATACCTGCTCCCCTTTGTGACCCTTCACTCCCCACTGCTTGCCATTCCTACCCGTGATGACCATCCGTGACATTTGTCGCAGGTCTGTGCGCTTTTTTATCGAAGCCGCATGTTGCCTTGCAACAGGTGCAATTTTGAGGTAGCTCATTGGTGCACTGAGGAGAATATAGAGGGAAATTCTTGTTCATTTCATTGCTAGAACCTGCCAGCAGCCCTATTATGTTGTACAAGGGTGGTGTAGGCCACGAATTAAACGACTATTTGCCCCTCTTTGACCCGTTTGGCTGTCAAAAACACAGCGCCACACCTTGCAGTCAGCACAAGGAAAATGATTGTACAGATTGTGTTGGGATATTCCATTTGGCATGGCCGGCCGACTATTTCCGGCTTTGTTGGTGGCTTCTTTGGGGGGTCACACCTTGGCGTTTTGGGCTGCATTGTTTGTTGACGAAGTGTGTGCAGCGCAGCCTCCTTGAAGGGAAATGCATTCTGTTGTGAAGGATAGAAAAGGGAAACGATTTGTTAGCGATTTAGAACCCCGTCTTCTTGAGCAATTTTCAATTGGCCCAGACTGGTGATGGTGGTGAAGGCAACATTTGGCTGGATGCCACCTACAGTGTAAAGCTTTGGGAATGTGGTGACTACAAGGGACCTAGCTTTTTTCAATGCACACGTTAACTTCAGCAATGCACCTGTGCCGTCCATGCACCTGGTTTGCTTCGATTCAATAGTTAGAATCATTTAGATCCATGATGTAGCCCTAAACCACAAGGAGATATTGTTTCATGAGCTCTTTGCATGCAATTATTCCCTTGCCTATGGCTGTAATTCTGGGAACTGTGACCAAATGTGTGCAACCTGCACATGTAGTGCAAACTGGGCCCCCGCATATCACACGGGTCTTGGAATGCTTGTTGCATGATTGCCGTCTGCACTGCACAGAGGGTTGCGTCGGTTGTTGCATAAGACTAGCAAGATTCCGAAGAAATAACTAGGCAAGAATGTGTCCAAGGCTTCATCTTCTATATCCTCTGTGGATGATGGCCAAGAGGTAGAACGGCTCTGAGAGCCTGCTATGGAGTGTGCAACCATGCAAAAGATGCATTATTAAACATAAAGCCTCAGGCTGGGTGGTAACCAAGCCCAATCTCAGGCTGAAACGGGTTTGACTGTTGTTGTTGTTGTCGTTGTTGTTGTTGTTGTTGTTGTTGTTGTTGTTGTTGTTGTTGTTGTTGTTGTTGTTGTTGTTGCGTGCAAAACCCAACCAAACATTAGGTGATGGAGAGAAACACAAAATCCAGATACTAAGTGTGTTCCAATTTTTGTTTTGTTCTGTTGTGACACACATGGAGCTGTCAAGTTTGGGACCCCAAGTACCACAAATGCACACTAAAGTTGTACAAATAACTTTGGTTTTGCCACGAGATGAGGGACAGTGAACTATGTGTATATTATAACAATAAAATGGTCCAGTTATCAAGTCACTGTTACAATAGTGCCACCTTCAATGTACAGTTGATGGCAGTTCAATCGTGGATGCTGTATTGAAACCGGTAGCCGTTGCACGAGACGCCCCCACATCGTTGCTTTATTTAGCCTTGTATGAATGGCACACAACGAGCTGCATTGATGTCTTGGAAGCCACTTGGACGTCTCTACTCGGTCCTAATACAATGGGAGCGGACGAATCTGCGACTGAGTGTTTTGATCCTCTGGCAATGGAGTGTGAAATACATGTGTTGGAGCGTAGGATCGTTGAGTTGAGGGGGGCACGTGCACCGCCCTTCACGTTGACGGCCGTGCAGCTGATGGGCACCGCGCCTTTGCCGTGGGTGTGGCAACATGACATGTTGGCCGCGCTCATCCTTTATGGCAAAACGGACGCCGCTGAAGCCCGGAAGGCAGGACACACCCAATCCGTGCGGGAAGTGCTCTACAGATGTGCCGAAGTATTGTAGCCGTGGTATGCAGCCAAACCGCGAACGGCCGCTGCAACAAAGCCAAGTGCACAACCGAATAGAGGATCACTGGGTGCCTGTTTTAGATTCAGCTTGTATGGCCATTGGGCGAGATCATGTTTGACACAACCGTTGAGGTCACAATAGATGCCCGAACGAGCGACGCCGACTCCGGTGAGTGTGTCTACATTGTTACCGCAACGACCGCCGCCTACGGCTGCCTTGCCCGCAGGATTTCGAGGCGGGTTTACCCATATGGGAGGCTAGACACTATATACGGCGTTTAGTACTGGTTGTGCGTATAACACAGCTGGCCCACCACCGTATCCGTGTGTGAAGTGCAATCAACTGCCTTTGAGCTGGCAGGGCTGCTCCCCAAGCTGGGGTCAAGACATGACGAGTCTAGGGACCGTGCCCGTCTCCATGAGCTCCAACAGCGAGGTTCAATTTACGCCCCGTGCGAGTGCGAGTGTTGAGCCTTCCATTGAGCAAGGGGGTATTGGAGCAACCATATCCCCAGGTCCACGCAGGGATTGCGGGGTCTTGCCACCAAAATTTATGACGTCTAGAAATCCCACGCGGCACATTGCGACTTAGCCCCGGCGCTGCACTCATGTGCCACGGGTATGCCGGAATTTTGGGTATGACACCTCCGAATATAGGCGAGCTATGTTGTACGATATCCCAGGTTTTTGAGGGACAAAGTGCTCGCATCATACCTTAGATACCTCGCTGCAGAATGCAAGAAGTCAGCCACCTTGTGTGGCACCATTAGTGCGGTACACCTCTGTGACAAAGTCGGAAACCTGGCACCAACAGTGCAGAAGCTACATTGGGCCATGGTTGCAAGAGCGCGTAGAGCGTACCACCACAACCCGCCAAAATGCATCTAAGGAACACCATTCTTGCTCGTATGTATGGCCTGTGTAGCCCAGCAACCTATGGAGTTCATTGCCGTCGCCTTGGTAGCCCACAACATTGCCCAACTCTTGTGAGTTGAAGAGGCCGCTAGTATTCGCCAGTCGGACGTACTGGTGCTAGGACGCCTTCAATTCTTCCACAAGAAACTAGCGGGTGCATGGGTCCAAACCGAGTGGGGCTCGTTGGTAAAAGCTCCTCCAAGTGGAGGAGGTAGTTGGATTGGCAAGCGGCCTTGCAGCAATGCAGGTGGTAGGCTTGCGCAGCTTCTGCAACCCGTAGATCGGAGCGCTACAAGGTCTCGGAGTACAAGTCCCGGAGGAGGCCCCGCATGGCAACCGCGGCTTGCCACTCACCGTCCTGCAGGGCATAGGCCAATAGTGGCGCAATTGCTCCCCATTCAAGGAACAACGCCTGTGACTCCTCACCATCGGGTGCAGCCGAGGCACCCAGCTGCAAGCACTCAGATCACTGCAGGAGGTAGAAGATGAGGCCCTGGGGTTCCTCGACTCCACCTGCGACGCCGTTCAGTGGCGTGGAAACCAACAAGTGTGGATCAGACTGATCGTCCAGGGACCATCCCGCATGATGCTTGAAATCATCACAACATTCGGTGCACCAGAGCCAATGACGCATCAGGAGCTGTTTTCGTTGATGGTCGCTATTTATTGGATGCTGAAGCAGCGTGTGTGTGTGAAAACATGCGCATCAGCTGGACTTGTAAAAGAGAGGACCAGGTGCACACGTTCAACTGGCAAGCCACACTGATGGTCCCCGCTGCGGCGGGGCGCCGGCCAGTGCGCACGTCAGCCGGCAAATCAAGGGAATATTATCACGTCTGGTTTGCAGGGATGCCAGAGGGTCTGAAGCATTTTCAGCAGGCACACTATTCCATGTAGCTGACCCCATCCAGGGGGACGCGACGCGCTTTCTTTACACGTTGTTGCTAACGCCCCCTTCAATCACGCAGTACTAATGAAGAGCCACGTGTCTTGTCACGGGCGCAGCCCAGGGTGTCCTGACACCAAGGGCAGATCTTGTGAGATATACCAAAATGTAGATATGGGAATCATATCTCATATGGTTTGCAGGGATTCCAGCAGTGCTGAGGCACTTTGAGCAGACACAATACCTTGCATGTGACCCCATTTAAGGGGATGCGACACGTTTTCTCCACACGTTGTTGCCTCAGTCAGGCATCCCTAGTGAAAAGAGCCACGTGCCTTGCCACGGGCGCAGCCCAGGGTGTTTTGTCGCCCAGGGTGAATATACATGTTAACCAAGCAGATGAGAGCATGATGAGGAAATAAGCTTTTAGGGCCCTGCTTTCTAGGGCCCTACCTGATGTTTGACCTTAGGTTTAGCAAGGGTACAGGGGGACAAGTAGGGGGAAGCAGCAGGACGGATCAGATCATAGGCAGAGCAGACCACCACAGAGCCAGCAATTATGCACTTCTGACTGTACTTACTGAACTCCAAGAACCTTCGGAACGCTGCAGTGGCTACGAACCCCGCTTTGAGGGGCTGAGGGGAGCGTTTGAAAACCTCGAACGAGACCAGCAACCTATGGTGCTCATTGCCGTCGCCTTGGTAGCCCACAACATTGCCCAACTCTTGCGAGTTGAAGCGGCCGCTAGTATTCGCCAGTCGGACGTACTGGTGCCAGGACGGCTTCAATTCTTTCACAAGAAACTAGCGGGTGCATGGGTCCAAACCGAGTGGGGCTCGTTGGTAGAAGCTCCTCCAAGTGGAGGAGGTAGTTGGATCGGTAAGCGGCCTTGCAGCAATGCAGGTGGTAGGCTTGCGCAGCTTCTGCAACCCGTAGATCGGAGCGCTACAAGGTCTCGGAGTACAAGTCCCGGAGGAGGCCCCACATGGCAACCGCGGCTTGCCACTCACCGTCCTCCAAGGCATAGGCGAATATGTGGTGTCCCTGCGCAGGGGGTAGCAGGAACCCCCCTCAAAAAAATTAGGGTGCCCCCCCCCCCCTCTCCCTGAGCCCTCTAATTGGTGCACCGGGTACCCGGGGTTGTTCGGGTAGTAGAATCATCGGACGGCCGCGTCTGGGTTTCTCCAAAGTCTCCACATGGGCATTTTTCCATTTAGGTTGTTGACCACTTCTTGAGTACTTCTTGACTACTTCCTGATTCACTTCGTGATCCGAAAGGGGATCCTGAATATAGATCCTAACCACACTTCCTGATCAAAAAGTACTTGCTGAATCCACTTCCTGTGACACTTCCTGATTGTGCATTGTGTTTTGTTGTGCGCAGGTCGGTTGTGGTTTGCGTCACAAATCAAACGAACACCAAGTTATGCAGTTGCATTTGCAATCATTGTTCGGTATTCATTCACACACAACAATCTTCCTTTCCCCTCAAGCCTTCGTTCTCTTTTCTTCTGCAACATGTCCACTGTCCCCCCTGTCGTTTCACGGTGGCTCTCGGCCGCCGGAGCCGCCGGAGCGAGCCGGCACGCGGACCATATTGCCCGCGCAGGGGGATAAGGAAGACACCGCGGAGATAGTCACCCTCCCCACAGTGGTGACTTTTCAACCGGGCACTGCTGTGGGGAGGATCTTCGCAAGGCGGTCAGTGGTCACAGATGTCCCACCCCGACTCATATCGGACTTCGTAGTCGGTGTGTTCCATCACAATGCGGACTTGCGTGCGGTGGTGGTGCGCTTCAACAATACGGACATTGACAAAGTGTGCACAATACTCACCTATATTCATATTCAGCGTGAAATCAGTTTTGCCTTGTCAAAAAGGGTGAACGATGCATGATTCACTGAATTTCTGATGGGTTTGCATGATCTGCATGGTGTGCAATGGCAAGGGGGATGGGTTCCTTCAATACTCACCTATGTTCGTGTTCAGGGCGAAATCAGTTTTGCCCTGTCAAAAAAGGCTAGCAATGCATACTTCACTGAATTTCTGATGACCGAGATGACATTGCAAAGGTTTTGCACCGTGGGACATGCCTGTTGAGACATTTCATTGAGAGTATTGCCGTTTTGATATCAATCGTGGAATATAGGGAGCACACAAGGGTGAAAACCAAGAGGCTATTTACTTTTGAGGAAAAAATGGGGGCCTCATTCCAAATCAGGCTCCCATGCGGGAACCCAAATCAGAAACCTCTTCCTGATCAGGAAGTCCGGTCATCAACCCTAGTTAGCAACACCTTCTTGATCAGAAAGCACATCCTGAATAGAGATCCCACAGACACTTCCTGATCTGCAACCTCCCCCGGATCGTACTTCCCGGTGCACTTCCTGGCTACTGGTGTCCACAGCCATGTCCACTAGCCTCGAGGATGTTGTGGCACGGTTTGAGGCGGATGTGCTGCGCCACTGCCGGAAGCCTTACGCCCTGCTCAAGCCAGAGGCGCATGCAGAACGGATTGCCATGGTACAGCGCGTGGATCGTGCCCTTGTCAACGACGACGAGGTGACAATTGCCAAAACTACTACCGGGGAGGTGGTCCTCCGTGGTGGGTGCTTTGATAGTGAACAAGTGAACTGCGATAGGATGTCTGGACATGATCCAGCGGCCGTGGATGTACTCCGAACGGCCCGCTTCATGAAACTCTCAGTGCGGCAGATGCTCGAGTTGCGCCGGCATTGCACTCGTGAGCAATTGCTAGAGACCCGGCGTGGCCTCACACCATATGTGGCCACCCCGGTGGTTGTGGTAGGTCCGGCGGGCAATCGACGGGCTGCAGCTTGTGCACCACTTGCGGACCTTGTGTTGCACCAGGTGAAACTTGCGGAGGATGCAGGCGTGCTAGTTGTTCCACGAGGATGGCGGTATATACTTGTCATCGTATGTGTTGACGCGTGCCCACTGTGGCGAACCTCTGCCACCCGCGCCGATGTGTATGTGGCAGTGTGGCCGGGTGGGCCTGCAGCGGCCGGGGACCCAAAAAAGTGGGCAACGTGGTGGGTGATGACTGGTGCAGATGATCGTGCATGGTTGTGCGGGATGCATCACGCTGCGGGCTTGAATGGCCAAATAGAATACCTAGAAACAAACTGCAATGTGGTATTGACAGGCGAGCAAACAATGGGGTTTGAGTGCTTCCTAACCGGGGATGGAAAAGGCATGCACGTGAGCAACTCTAGCCATTGACTCAAAGTGTTGGACATGTGAAGATATGGACTCGTTGGAGCCCAACGACACGCCCTGCTCTTCCCCGCTGAGGGGAATGCGAAGGACAAAAAGGGTGGGTGACTATGCGCATTGTGCTGCACGGTTGTGCAACGCCATTGTCAAGAGACTAGGGAGCGACCTTTTCTGCATGGGTAGCAGCAGGAGACGGCCGAGGGATCATTGGGCGCATGCAAGAGGTCTCGTCTCAGCTCATGCAAGAGGACGCGAATGTGCCCCTAACCGAAAGGGTAGCCCTCTGACCCCAAAAGAAAGACACTTTTGACCTTACGTCAGCCCGATTGTTCATTGAGAACAGGGAGTACCAAAGGAAGGTGGTTGAGTTGTTGAAACAGTTCTACCCAAACCGTAGCGTGGAAAACAAAAATTTAAGGGTGTACACCGTTTGGTTTAGCACGTTGAACAGTGTTGTGCAATTGCACACGATATGGCGACGATAGACGTGGCTTGGTGATGAGGAGGTGTCACAGGCAGAGCAAGCAGCTAAGTAGCTGGGCCATTGTTGGAACCTCATGGGATGGAAGCCCACTTTGTGGGTTCATTGGACAGTTGCACAGAGCACTTAGTTTCTAAGGAAATATAGGACCATGTATATGTTTAGTTCAGTGCACACGGAGAGACGCAACTCTCCGTTCAAAACTTTTTTACAAAACTGCTTCAGGGGTTGGTCCGCGCGCAACCCGCGCATGAGTACAAGGGGGATGGCTCACAGCCTTGAGATGTATGCCTTAGATGAGGGCCTAAAAGGGGTACCTGCAGTGGGTGGGGGTCAGTCATAGGGGAACAAGCGACAAAGGAAGTAGTATGTCCAATTGTCTTTGTGATGTAGTGTGTTTAGTGTCATTTTGTGTTACATGTCACCCAAATCACGAAGTGTCCCGGGAAGTGCAATCAGGAAGTACTTGCAGATCAGCAACTCCTCTAGGAAGTGCAATCTACAACATGTTCCCGATCTGCAACTACCTCTGGGAAGTGGGACCCTACCCCCGGGAACCCAAATAACAAAGTTTTCACAGGGCACCGGTCTAAGCGAAGTGCACCTTTTCCAGACGAAAATGGACCAACAGGATCCACCGAACCTTGTTTTTGCCCTCGACGAACACATTCTCCGGTGTTGGGGCCGAGTTGGATATTCAGGAAGGGGGGGGGTTCCCGCTACCCCCTTCCCGGGGACACCACATAGTGGCGCAATTGCCTCCCATTCAAGGAACAATGCCTGTGACTCCTCACCGTCGGGTGCAGCCGAGGCACCCAGCTGAACACCGGTGCGCGACCAGTTTCGCACCCGTTGCACGGCCACCGCGTTCTCCGTTGGAATTTTCCCCATGCAGGACTCAATGAACGCCACTTGGATTGGTCCAATGGCCATGCAACAATGGAGGATGCATAGGAAGACCAAGCATGGCTCCATCACAATGTGGGGGTCTCGTATGCAACCCCCATTCTCCAAGTTGCAGCCCGTCTCTTGATAGCGGTGATTGCCCTCCGCCTCGCCCTGTAATGTGCTCCGGCTTGCAACATACACCCAGGCCACCACACCCTTGTCGGACACACCCATATTGTAAATTGAGCCCACCATGGGCGTTGTTGACATGCCAATAAGGCATCACATGAAGGGTTGGTCTCCCTCGATGAACAACTCATTGGGCACCGAGCTCATTGCCCAATGGATCTTGTGATTAATAGCTTGCAATACCTGCAAAAAAGAGTGGGTTATTTTTTGCATTAAATTTTTCACATTAATGTTAAGTCAATTTTTTTGTCGGTGTTACTATCTTCCAAATATTGAATATTAACATCCGGATATCAACGCAAAAATTAATACAGAGCAACATGGTTGTTGCAAGTTCTTGGCCCATATAGTAGCTAAGGTGGCCATGTTTTTGTCCCCGCATACAACCATTCCAATCACCCACAAATAGGCGGGTGAGCGGCCCCGTGAGCCGTGGTTGAAGAGCCCAATGGATAGTTGGGCCCAACTACCTCTAGCACACGGGTATGCATCCCCGCAGAGCATAAAAGTGAGGGACCACTTCCAATCGATGGTGTCCACCAGCGATGCACGCGATTGGATGCAGCGGGCCCAAGATTGCAGCAGCCAAAAGCGGGCAGTGGTAGGGGGATCCGCAACGGATACGGGTGGCTCTAGCTCAAGCGGCTTGGCTTGCTCCTTCCATGTGTCCGTGAAGTGGTCCGGCGAGGGGACGGGCCGGGGGAATGGGAGGCCCGTGACGGCGGGGTATGTGTGCCCCCGGCGAGTCATGAACTACGACACATGCCAGAAGCCGCCTTTGGGGGCATTCAAGTCCATAAGTAGCCTAGTCAAAGCGGGTGCCGGGAAGAGGATGGAGGCATATTGCTTAAGGGCCTCTACTTGCTTGTTGCAGATGAGGCGGAGTTGGGCAACCTCGGTCGCCTTGTACCATTAGGCCTTGCCCAAGGGAATGAGGCCACCCATTTACCAAGCAGTATTGATACCAAAGGGTCACGCAAACTCTTGGCCCCCCTCAAACGAGTGAGCGCCGTATTATGCTTGAGCAGTGTGTCACAAGAGAGAGGCATAACAAGAGTTGCACAAGGGGAAAGGGTTGTTGGGAGTGGGGTGCGTGGGGGCACTAGGGAGGGGTGTGTGGGCCTACTTACCTACCCTAGAGACTATGGAACCCCTTTAGCATCCTGTTTTGCACCACTTGATCAACCAAGCCACCTGATGGGGCACAATATGCACAAAAACAACGCAGTGCAAATGACCCAAGATCGCGTTAACATGTTAATTTTTGGCAACCTCATTTTTAACCCCTTGAATTTATTCAGAATTGAAAAATTTGATTTTTAACCATATTGATTTTAATGTAGGTCTTTAGCGATGGGCACCACATCGTAATCTTCCGTGTTGCGCCGCAAGGCGCGAGGCGGTCCTATCATTGCAAAGTAGGGCCAATGCGCCCCTGTTGTTCAGAACCAATCGTAAATATTTTCCTCTATATTTATGCATCTCATCCAGTGCACAAAATGCCCCATAAAGTTCAACAGGCTGTTGCGAATCACCAAGACCGGGACCCTGCAAAGTTTGGGCCCCAAAGGCCCCCACAAACCCAAAAGGTAGGCACCTTGTTAGTGTGGGTCAGGCGCAGCATCACAAAATATACGTACAAGCGGCGTTTTGGGTTCCAAATGCTTCCATCCCCTAGAGGCCCTAGCTATGGCGCTCCAAGAAGCCGGATGAAACCGCCGGAGGTGTACATGGTGCCCAAAATGGGCCATGAATAAGCCATGGCCGTGCACCCGCCAAAAAAAGGACTGAACATATTGCCAAGGCACCCTATCCAAGTGATCCTGCGAAACACACGTTGAGAGCTTTTATAATGACAATGGCGGAGATAAAATGCAGGACGAAATTTGCCACCACATTGGGTGATGGCGCAATTCTAGGACCTAATAGATTCAAACATTTCGCAATCTATGACAAAGATTGGATTGGTGTGACAATTATCTGAGGGCTACTAATATAGCTTGCATCTGCCGGCACTTGTGCTACCCCGTTCGCAATTTGTTGCAGCAACTAAAAACCAGGGTTGACAATATGTGCGCTATCAAATGTTGGACCAAGCCAAGGGCTTGGTGCAAGCCAAAAGGCAGCACGCAATCACGTAATTCATGGAGCCGGCTACTTTACAAAGACTTGTGCATTTGCCTCCTAATTTTCTCCACAAGGAGGCCATCGTCTTAGGCGTCACAAGTTGCCCACCCTCTAGGACCCCGTATACGCGCGATTTGACAATATTCTACATTTCTACTTTGAGTATGTTATTTGACGTATGTGACCAAAGTTGTTGGCAGAGCTGTGTGACACCCGTTGAAATACGTGTTGATGTGTTAGCCTTGTGTATCCCCGTCTTCTAGTGTGTTGTATTTTACGTTTTTCGGAAGCTGGCCGAAATTTCGGCCAGGTTTTGGGTAACATTGCAAACAACTATGTGTATATGCAGTTTTTGACCCTTC
This sequence comes from Eutreptiella sp. 'Long Island Sound 2002', assembly GCA_964036045.1. Lineage (NCBI taxonomy): Eukaryota > Euglenozoa > Euglenophyceae > Eutreptiales > Eutreptiaceae > Eutreptiella > Eutreptiella sp. 'Long Island Sound 2002'. The sequence goes on along the minus strand of OZ038378.1, from coordinate 25,346,739 downwards.
TGGCCGAAATTTCGGCCAGCTTTTTGGTTTCTTGGTGAATAGGCATGATTAATTTCATTTTTCTTAGGGCTGGCCGAAATTTCGGCCAGCTTTTTGGTCTGTTCACTATTCAAGCACTTATATTCTGGTTTTTGGGCCGTCTGGCCGAAATTTCGGCCAGCTTTTCCTATTTTTGAACATGTAAGCAATTATTTCCCCTTTGAACACACCTGGCCGAAATTTCGGCCAGCTTGCAATTGTCGTTGTTCATGAGTATTACACCATACACTCCTACATAACTGTTTTCTTGTCTCAGCATTAATGTCTTTTGCTATTACTGTCAATGTTGTACATGCTGCAGTTACTGGTGCTTTTGCTACTACAGCCAAAGGGCTGTTGCGAAATGCATTACGTGGTGGGACTCTGCAAAAGCTTTTGCAATTCTGCCTCTTGTTGCGGAAGAATCGCAGGAGCCGGCACTCCCTGACACAGTTGAAGGCCGCCGCCACCGAGAAGAAGCCCCCACGATGGTACATGACATCTTTGTCACAGTTCCATGCCCTATACTGCCTGCTGCGCCGTATGGCCCTCCCATACTCTAACTGTGGGTCTGGTTACAACTGGGGTATTATGTCTTGCCGCCAACGCTGTAAGGTAGGAGTCCTTGGTCAGTGTAACACTAAGCAGGAGTCCATTCACCATCGTGCTGGACTAGCAGCACACAACTTGTGGAACACCATGCACCGTAGGCAAGTTTGTATATGGTTTGATAACCTGAGGCGTTACAGGTCGGGAGCTGATCCCCATTCACCCGACTTAACCCTAAACTGTACAGCTGTTGCTGTTTTGCACACTACTGCCCTACCTGCATACCGGGGTCTGCCGGAGCTGGCCGAAATTGAGGCCAGGGTACCAAAGGTTGCAGATGACATCTTTCGCTCACACAGAGCATTGTTTGATCGTATTGATGTTGCCAACCAAGGTATTCAGAGAGTTTGGGTTCGTGCTCCTTTGGATATTGCCAGAAAAGATGTTCGTTCCCTCAACTGGAGACCCTTTTTCCTGTCTGAGCTCCGCTCCGGCACACACAAAGAGCTTTTGCAACTCGTGGTTGATTTGTCATGTGTGGAACACCGCACCAGACACTGTGTTCCGCTGCTTGTGGACATGAAAATACACTTTGCCCCACTTAAGCTGTGTTATGGTGCTGCTTATGTTCCCTGGAATGTACCACAATTACTGTTGGGTTTTCCTTTGGTGTACGGAGTATGGCATAGCTATAAGTATTGCGTTGAATTGATCTACAGGGCGTTCCTGCCGTTCATTAAGTTTTTGGAGCAGGGGAACAGCCTTCAGGTTGGGTCTATCCTCCCTCGCAAGGTCAAGGTCATCCATATGGAGAAGACGTTGCTTGGACTCATGCTAGCCACATCGTCCAATAGAGGCAGACTAGATGAGCGCGTCACTTCCCTGCTCAATAGCCAGCGGGACTTGACACCCATTCAGCGCAAGGGTTTGCGTATGTTATTAGCCCTTAAGGCTTTGCTGTACACATACTGTCCAGCTGCTTTCAGCATTGCGACTTTGGTTCGTGAATGCAACTGGGAGGGACGGGGGGCAGGTTCCGGTATTGTAGCTAAGCAGGCACTTGAGATGTCCCTACTGCTCATGCTGAACATCCTAAAGCCCGAGGAACAGTTAACCACGGAGTATGTGAAAACCACCGCCGTTGCTCTTTTGTTTTGGAGTCAGTGGCATTCCGCCTCCCTAGGGTGTATCCACTCTGAGGAGCTGGGTGAGGCACTTCTGAGTCGGTTCTCAGCCCACTGTCGCCGCAACACCGCCTGTACTAGTGTCCAACAGTCGTCTGATTTATTTCTGACACTTCCCCTTGTCCAACCCGGAGAGAAAGTTTTGCGTGGTGTGCTGACTGAGAGATCCGTGGCAATGTTCTCTGCCAATCTTAAACAATTCATCTTGACAGCCCATACACAGAGCCTGCCCATTTGTGTTCCCGTTCCGGACTATAAAGTTGAGGTGAGAAGACTGGATGCAGTTGAGGATTTGACGTTCCCCGGTACCATGTCTAGGACACGAATCACCACAGACCGTTTAAAAGTGGTTCTGTTGCATGCAATGCAAAATCTGGTTGCGCGTACCAGGGTTCCTGAGGGTGTTGAGGATTTTTTACAGACAAATGCACCTGCCCGCACTGCTGCCGAGCAAGGGGTGTTGCGTACTGCACATGCTTCTATTCGCGCTGCCAACCGTGCACCGCCTGCTGCTGCTGCTGCTGCTCCTAGTGGAATTGCCTTGCCCCCAAAGCCACCCCCGAAGCCCCGAGCCAGAGGCCCCCCAGTACCCCCCCCGGACCCCCCCCGCCCAGTACCCCCCCCCGCCCTTGATGATTCCATTGCTGTCGACTCTTGTGATAGTGACCAGGATATTGATTGTGATGCAGACAGCGTTGCCTCCTTTGAAGCCCTAGATGAGGCGGAACACATCGGTGTGGATACCCAGGATTGGGACTGATTTCTGTTTGCAGCTGTGTTTGTCACTGTGGTATGGGTTCTGCCACGCATTGCCAGTGATTTTGGTGTGTCCATTTGCTGTTTCGTGTTTTTCTGGCCGAAATTTCGGCCAGACTTGTTGTTTTGTCATATGGCTACCCCCAGAACACAAATGACTTAAGGTTCTGGCCGAAATTTCGGCCAGCCTCTCAGAATGGTATTTGTACACAGTGGTTTGACATGCAGAGCAGTGCTGGCCGAAATTTCGGCCAGGTTATCCGAATTTCCTGTCAGGCAGTCCGTTTTGGTCCTTTTTTGGTTGATCTGTGCTTGTTATTTGCTATCTGGGAACTCTCCCCTTCATGAAATGTTGCCTTGTAGCCCTTTATTTTATGACCGAGCCTGGAGGGGTATCGCAGGACATGGCTGTTTCGCCAGATGGTGAGCCTGCAGCAGACAATGGGCAATCTCAAGTGCAATCCCAGTCTCAAGAGGACCAGGCGAGCACAGAGGGACTTCAAAAGAAGCCTAAGGCCGCACCAAAGAAAAATTCATCATCCTCCATCAAGTTATCCGACTTGGTTACGTCAACGACGAAAATAAAGGTTCGGTGGGATCAGATTATTATCGACCACGACCGAAAATTTGGGCAGGTCCGTAGGATTTCGGATGATCGCGTGCAACGCCGCTACGACGATCTGAAGGCAGCCCCGCCTGTGGATTACATCCAGGATCTTCTTTTTTATAAAGTCACTCGTATGTGTGTTGTGGTATTCTTCTCGATAGTACCGTTTTCGCGTCTGAATTTTCGACCCTGCTGTTACGAATATTCCTGTTGCACAGCCACTCGCTGGGTTCTGTTGGGGGGTCAGCATGTTTACACTGCTGCCCAAAAACACAAGACTGAATTTGAGATGAAAAATATGGAGACTCCGGATTGGACCCTGGTATTTGGTGGTTATGAAGTCAAACAGGACTGCCCCCTGCGGACTAGGCGCCGGCTTGCAGGCTTACATCAAATCCAGACCACTGCTGGCTCAGCATCCACCACATCGGAGCGAATGTCCCTACTCCTGGATAGGCTTGAGGATGAGGATGCCAATGAGTACACCCTGTACCATCACATTACTGTTATGCTTGAAGAGTGTGGTGTTACTGCCGAGGAAGGCACTGTGGTGTGTTTCATGTATTAATTCGGTTTTGTCGATCGACCTGGCCGAAATTTCGGCCAGCTTCTGTGTTCCACATGTTCTCCTGTGCAGAGTGCTGTTGCCAAACGGTGGGGTGGCGTTGGGCGTTTGGTGAAATTTGTGGGTCTTCCTTCAGTAGACGCCATGGCAGCCATGGAAAAGCGTGGACTACATCCCGCACTGGGTACGTTCAAGGAAGTGGAAGTGTGTGCTTCAATGAAAGGTATGTTTGGGGTTCCCTCATCTGTGGTGTATAGGGGGGTTCTGTGATCAACCTCGAACAAAGGGGAGAGAAAAATAGGCAGCCCCCCCCCCCCCACACACTGGAATGCAGTGGTCTAAATGTAAAACAACACTATATTTTGGTGATTGAATGTCATTATTTTGAAAATCTGTGTGTTTCCAGAAATGCAAATAATGGCATATATTTGAAATACACACCTTGTTTTTGCATGTTGCCACCAGGGGGGTTTGGGTACCCAAAAAATAACACCCCTTTTCACATACTTTCCCCCTCATTACAACATGGACTTCCGTGGGCCATAGCGCCAGGTGGGGGGTGGGCAACTTGTGACGCCTAAGATCGTGGAAAAGGGTACTTAGCATGACAGCCGCTTTGAGGCACCACATTGGGGGCTAAGAAGTTGCGTGTGCCCCCACACGAAAGAAGTCACGATGTGCCCATAGAGACCACAGGTCTAGAGGCACACTCGCATTTCCTGCAGGCCCAAGGCCGACCCATTTCAACCGTAACATTGTCCATGGAGTTCAAAGTAGGTCAGCTCGCAATGTCGTGGGGGCCTTGCGGCTGCCAAAAGATATAGCGCTTCGTCCGCCAAGCCCAGGTCTATTTTATCTTGTCGCAAAAGCGCATGGGCCGATCGACTGTCCAGTGAATTGCAGAATTCCGCCAGCGTTTGGGTAACTCCAATACAGGTGCAGGGGGAAGTCGCCATAACACACACATTTGAAGGGTAGAATTTAATACATGTTCAACCCAGTTTGCGCCGCACTACCCGCATTGATGCCTGGGGATGTGCTCCCGTGCGGCCTCGGAAGCACATTGTTGTTGCCAATCGTACCTTGGCAAAGTGTTGGGTGCTTGTGGTAGTCGTAGAGGTTGCAGCGCCTGTTGAAGGCAACTAGACGAACCCGAACGGCGCTCTGCACATGGCTTGCTGGCACATTGCGTGGCACCTTAGCAACGGGGTGTTCCACGAGGTGCTCTAAGGGCCTCCAATATGTTCCTGTCTTCAAACTCCAAGGACATCTTCTGTGTGATTCATCGGAGTTGTTGTCGCACACCGGGATCGATGATGCTTGTGTGCTTGCACTCCTGCTGTTGCCCGGCCTTGGTAAGGGCACCGGGAAGCAGATGTTCCACGTAAGAAGGGGGCTTGAGTACACATGGGCCGTGAGTTGGCTGGCCCCACGTCCCCAGTCCCCTTGTGCGGCAAATGCCAGCAGCGTCACCCGCACCCGTCTCCATGCATGCCAACCATTTTCGTGTTGCCCTGTGTTCCGGGTCAGGGCTCGCATGGATCGCTGGAGGGCATTCAATGCCACGCCAATGGGGAGGTAGTTTGGTCTCAAGAGCACAAAGGGGCTATGGCGGTCCTAACCAGGGCGGTGGCTAAGGCGGTGCGGCTTGGGGTCGGACGGGGTGCGGGATGCGCGGATGTCGTTGAGAGCCTCCACGCCATCCTAAAGCATGCCTACAATGCCCCCCCCCCCCCGGGGGGGGGGGAGGTATGCCTGGCACAACAAAATTGGAATCGGAGGGGGACCGTGGTGTTGCAACTTTGGGAGTGGTGGCTTTTGAGATTTTCATCTTCCACTCTGAGAGTACGGCCCCATGCACCAAGGGCCAATTGATGGCCACCCAAAGTCACTAGCCCTGTACCTTTGCTTCACCTGCCCTCGCTCTTGTTTTGCCTAGACGCCGCTTCGATGCAAAGCATGCTCAAGCGCATGTTCAAGGCCCAAAAGGAACCCTTGGTATGCTTGTTGTGGTTGTGTGCGCCTCTCCGTTTGCGTTAGTTTTCGGTCGTTTTGATTGATTCTTGCGTGTAACCCCGTCCGTGAAATATTTTGGGGGTCTACACCCCCAAAATATTTCACGGATGTGGTTCCGTGAAATATTTTGGGGGTGTACAGCCCCCAAATATTTGACCGAACCCCATCCGTCAAATATTTTTGGGGTGTACAGCCCCCAAATATTTGACGGAACCCCATCCGTCAAATATTTGGGGGCTGTAGACCCCCCAAATATTTCACGGAACCCCATCCGTGAAATATTTGGGGGGTCTACACCCCGAAAACATTTCACGGATATGGTTCCGTGAAATATTTGGGGGCTGTAGACCCCCAAATATTTGACGGAACCCCATCCATCAAATATTTTTGGGGTGTACAGCCCCCAAATATTTGACGGAACCCCACCCGTCAAATATTTTGGGGGTGTAGACCCCCCAAATATTTGACGGAACCCCATCCGTCAAATATTTGGGGGCTGTACACCCCCAAAATATTTCACGGAACCACATCCGTGAAATTTTTTAGGGGTGTACAGCCCTCAAATATTTGACGGAACCCCATCCGTCAAATATTTTGGGGGTACACAGCCCCCAAATATTTGACGGAACCCCATCTGTCAAATATTTTTGGGGTGTACAGCCCCCAAATATTTGATGGAACCCCATCCGGGCCTTATGGGGACCTTTGGGGGCCTATGGGGGCCTATGGGGCCCTATGAGGGCCTATGGGGCTCTATGGGGACCTATGGGGGCCAATGGTGGCCTATGGGGGCCTATGGGGACCTATGGGGACCTTTGGCGACCTTTGGGGACCTATGGGGGCCTATGGGGACCTATGGGGGCCTATGGGGGCCTATGGGGGTCTATGGGGACCTATGGTGGCCTATGGGGGTCTATGGGGACCTATGGGGGCCTATTGGCACCTTTGGGGACCTATGGGGACCTATGGGGGCCAATGGGGGCCTATGGGGGCCTATGGGGGCCTATGGGGACCTATAGGGGCCTATGGGGACCTTTGGGGGCCTATGGGGACCTTTGGGGGCCTATGGGGGCACGTGGGGACCTATGGGGGCGCGTGGGGACCTATGGGGACCTATGGGGGCCTATGGGGACCTATGGGGGCCTATGGGCGCCTATGGGGGTCTATGGCGGCCTACGGTGGCCTATGGGGGCCAAGGGGGGCCTATGGGGGCCTATGGGGGCCTATGGGGATCTCTAGGGGCCTATGGGGACCTTTGGGGGCCTATGGGGACCTTTGGGGGCCTATGGGGGCCTATGGGGGCCTATGGGGGCCTATGGGGCTCTATGGGGACCTATGGGGGCCAATGGCGGCCTATGGGGACCTATAGGGGCCTATGGGGACTTTTGGGGGCCTATGGGGACCTTTGGGGGCCTATGGGGGCACGTGGGGACCTATGGGGACCTATGGGGACCTATGGGGGCCTATGGTGACCAATGGGGGCCCATGGGGACCTTTGGGGGTCTATGGGGACCTATGGGGGCCTATGGCGGCCTATGGGGACCTATAGGGGCCTATGGGGACTTTTGGAGGCCTATGGGGACCTTTGGGGGCCTATGGGGGCACGCGGGGACCTATGGGGACCTATGGGGGTCTATGGGGACCTATGGGGGCCTTTGGGGGTCTATGGGGACCTATGGGGGCCTATGGCGGCCTGTGGTGGCCTATGGTGGCCTATGGGGGTCTATGGGGAACTATGGGGGCCGATTGGTACCTTTAGAAACCTATGGGGGCCAAGGGGCGCCTATGGGGGCCTATGGGGGCCTATGGGGATCTCTAGGGGCCTATGGGGACCTTTGGGGGCCTATGGGGACCTTTGGGGGCCTATGGGGGCCTATGGGGGCCTATGGGGGCCTATGGGGGCCTATGGGGCTCTATGGGGACCTATGGGGGCCTATGGCGGCCTATGGGGACCTATAGGGGCCTATGGGGACCTTCGGGGGCCTATGGGGACCTTTGGGGGCCTATGGGGACCTTTGGGGGCCTTTGGGGGTTTATGGGGACCTTTGGGGGCCTATGGGGACCTATGGGGTCCTATGGGACCCTGGCCGAGATCGGAACACCACGCCTTGTTGGTTACGCCGCCTGGGAGCATTCTGGTGGTGGTGAACGGCCGCTTTGGAGGATTCGCCCGGGGTGCCGAGGAGAGCAGTGACGTTTTGGTGTACCGGATGGAGATGGCACCACCCGAACCAAGACCCGTGGACCCGAGCTTGTTGATGGCCGCCGGGGCGATCATTCGGAACACCAAGGTGGCACAGCAGCAGGCCTTTTGGTGTGCATGCCAGCAGGTTGACACTCTGTCCCCTTTGAATCGCAGGGCCTTTGGTTGGAGGGGTTCAACATGCAATGGGGCAAATATATGGTCAGTACTGCGTGCCAAGGGTCATCAGCAGTGGCAATGCAAGGGGAGGGCCGTTGGAGGGCATCAATTGGGCACTGTGTGTGGGCTGTGGCATGTCCATGTCACTCAGGAACCCCCCCCCTTCCTGGACAGGAACTGTCCTAGGAACCCCCCAAGAACCTCCTTCCTGCACATGAACCCCCCCCTTCCTGCACATTAACCATCCCAGGAACCCCCCACGAACCCCCTTCCTGCACAGGAACCCCCCCCCTTCCTGCACAGGAACCCCCCTTCCTGGACCCTTCCTAGACCCTTCCTGGACCCTTCCTGCACAGGAACCCCCCCCCTTCCTGCGCAAGAACCCCCCTTCCTGGACCACTTCCTGTCCCCTTTCGTCGCTGGTACTTCCGGTACTTCTCTTCAGGCGGATGTCGACGTGTACCCGCGGCTGGTCCTGAAGTCCGTCGATGAGGAGGAGCGGGCGGCCCCACTGCCAGTGGCACCATTGGAGGCTGCACGGACCGTGGCTGGGCGAGCACCAAGTCTTCAAGATCCTCCGACATGGGTGTTGCAATCGACGCTGACCATCACTGGCATGCACAGTCCTGTGACCAGGCAGGGGGGCAGGTTCTGGTATCGCGACTGCACACTGACCGTCCGGAAGGGGAAGGCAGCCACTGCCCTGCAATTGCGGTTGCCAGTGGCATATACGGACAGTCTGGCCGAGCTGCCCCAGGGGCATGCAGGACATGGCAAGACGTACGTGGTTGCGGACTACTTGTGCCTTGTTGGCCATGCCAAGGCCAGCAACACATGGTCGTTCTTGGTGTACAGCGAGCAGACCGGCTTCAAGACGCTGAAGAGTCTGGCAAGGCTGACGGTTTGGGATGCCGGTGTCCCCATGGTGGTGCACAACGCGGTTGACGATTGGCTGGAGAAGTACCGCAAGCGGCAAGAACAGGGTCAATTGGGTGGACGCTCACACGTGAAGAAGGAGCCCGGCACGGAGGAACGTACTCAGCCACTGTGGCAGCAACCTGGGGCCGAGGTCAAGCCGGAGCAATCAGAAAGGGCAGCGCGGGGATCCGTGAAGCGTCCTGCCCAGAGGACCGTCATCCCCGACTCCCCCTCCAAGCGGCGCGTACCTGGCAGTCCGGGGCGGGCAAGCCCAATGGCAATGGACACGGGGACAGTGATCACGCAGCTGGCACCTGGGTTGCAGGAGGTCGTGCGCACGGCGTTGAAGGAGGTGTTGCCCGATGCCGTTGAGAAGGCGATCACAAGTGGCGGCAAGACCCCGGCAGAGCGGGCCACGGAGGAGGCAACCAAGAAGGAGCGCGAAGCACGGGAACAGGTGGTCAAGCACGAGGCAGCCATTGCAAGTATGCAGGCACGACTGATTGCCCTGGAAGACCGGTTGGAGGCTGCTGAGGACGCGAGGAGCGAGGCGCAGGCAAGCAGGGTCAAGGCCGAGTCTCTGCTGCAGGAGAAAGCTGCGGAATGTGACCGGGCGTTGAGCATCCTCAACCGGACGTACGGCCAGGGCCCCAGCCCCAGCAAGTGATGAGGAGTGGCGAGGCACGGCGGCGATGAGAGCGCAAGGATCCCAAGTGTCCCTCTGGCCTGGTGGCTATTGAGGGGTGCTCGGGTTCTGCCAACCGGTGTGGGCATGCATGAGACGTGGATAGACAACCCTTGGTGGCACACTGCAAGGGAGTTGCGTCCCGTTGGTTGCAGTGCACGTGTGCTGCGACCAGGCCACTCCCAAGATTGCACGCATGCATGCATGGCTGTGCGAACGCGCCAAGGGTTGTGCGACGCGGTGCGCAAAAAACCCGATAACCCTTATAACCCATAATCCATAACCCTGACCCTAATTTTGTGCGCGACAGTCGCGTAGGATACTAGTCACGTCGTGCGCAGGGCGCGTAAGGTGGTGCCACGAGCGGGGGGCTTCACATAGCTTCACCCTTGGGGACACCACCGAGATTCCCAATGTCTCCAAGCCTGGACGCAGTTGCATCGCATGTGTGGTTGCAATGCCCCAATGTGACAAGGGTGTCCGAGAGGACCAGACTGTCTGAGAGGGGAACAGATTGGGCAGTACACCGAAACACCAGGTACAGGAAGGGGGGGGGTTCCTGTGCAGAAAGTGTCTAGGAAGGGGTACAGGAAGGGGGTTCTTGTGCAGGAAGGGGGGGGGGTTTCCTGTGCAGGAAGGGGTCCAGGAAGGGTCTAGGAAGGGTCTTCCTGTACAAGAAGGGGGGTTCCTGTGGGGTTCCTATGACCCTTCCTGGCGAGGAAGGGGGGGGGTTCCTGTGCAGGAAGGGGGTTTATGTGGGGTTCCTGTGGCACATCCTGTGCACATCGTGCCCTCACAATTCTTGGCAGGCTTCCCCTTTTTTTCAATGTAATGCAAAAGGCCGTCGCAAATTTCCTTGGGAGTGTCGTTCGAGTGACCCCGTATTGGGATCTAGAGGGTGATGCGCGCCGACAGAGACGGAAATGCATTCGCGACGTTGTGGGCGCCGTGCTTGGAGATGCCGACATCGTTGTGCGCGCAACCGGTAACGGTATAGTGATTGAGTCCAACAACCACGAGGTGCGCGATGACGACGAACAGCATGTCTCCGAGGAAGTGATCCAAGTTTTGCAAACGGCACACCAAATGAGCCTCTCCACGCGCAACATGTTAAAATTGGAGCGCAATCGTACAGGAAGGGAATTAATGGAGGGGCGTAGCAAATTGCTGCCATATGTCGCGACGGCCCTAGAGGTTTCATCGGGGGTGGTATCGCGCCGATATGCCGCTGTATGTCCACTCCTTGAAGTAGTGCAAAGCTAGCTGACGTTGAGTAGGGCGTGCGGTACCTTTCACATCCCTCGTCAAGACCGGCTTTTGATTATCATTTGCGCAGATGCCACTCCACAGTGGCAGACCTCGGCCACCAAGTGGGACATCCACGTGACCGTTTGGTCAGAGGGTGTAGCAGCTGCAGGCGACGTGCGACGCTGGGCGACGTGGTGGGCGCTGGACGGACCGGATGACACGCATTGTCTCCGGGCCATTGACACTAAGGCAAACCTGAATCAGGATGTTTTGGATGTTTTGTCCACTGTGGTTGTTTGGCACTTGGGGAATCGCATCCCCAGTGTATGTGCCCTGACAGGTGATGGCAAGGCCATGCTTTCGGCCAATTATCACAAGGGGAAATGTTGGATAGGCTGCCATTGCATTGTGCACGTGCCAATTTGTGTACCGGCCCAATGCAGGTGGGGCTTTTTTTTGAGGGCAATTGGCCCATGCAACCGCGTTGGTGACGTGGAGCATGGGTCATGTCGTATTGCGAACGCAATTGTTAAGCGAGTCAATGAAACATTGAAAGATTTGATTGAAAACGGTGAACCCGACGTTGCCCGTGCCGCAAGGGACGCAGGGAAAGCTTTGGTTTTGGAGCTTCACAAGCTTTTGGATGAGGTGAAAAACGTTCCGCATGCTGAGCGCTTGGCTCCCCGGCCAACCATGTACCTGCGGCTCACTTGGAAATGTGAAGTTGGGGCTCAGTTGGGGCTAAAACGGCTCATTTGGGGCTAAGTGGTGTTTTTCAAGGGGTTTCATATGAAAAGTTGTGGCTTTCGGGGTTGGGTTGGGGTTTTGGAATGTCCCCAAAGGGACACCAATCCCTAGGCCAAGAGGATTTGACCGGGGGGGTTTCTTTTTTTCGACGGCTCAGTTGACTGAGCACCCGACTGAGCCGTCACTGAGCCGTCACTGAGCCGGCTCACTGAGCGCTCACTGAGCGCTCACTGAGCGCTCACTGAGCGCGCCAAATGGCTCAGTGAGCGCTCAGTGAGCGCTCTTTGAGAGCTAATTGGGGGCTCACTCAGGGCTCACTCAGGAGTTTCTCCCCCTTTCCGCCCTCTCTTCCCACCCTTGCTGGCCCACACTTCACCCTTTTCACACCAACATTGGTCCGCATTTCTCACCACGTCTTTTCTCCAAGAACTTGAGCGTGCATGCACACATACATACTTGCATACATGTACCCGTGGCGACAAACACACAAACATACAAACACACACACTTCGTCAGGGACACAAATAGCCAAACATATACACACACATACACCATACACACGTCCACACACACATGCACATGCACAAATTGACAACCACATTCATTCTTGTGTGCAATTATCTTGCGTGTACATAAACACATGGCCACATTGAACCATGTGAAGTGAAGGGCTAGGGAGAGATGGTTACGGGGTTGGGGTTCGGGGATGTGAACCTAACCATTTGCGAGGGTGTTCCTTGTTGCCTCATGAAAATGGCACCCACCCACCCCATACACACACACACACACCATGAAGCACAAATAGGGCACAAAGGACATTGCTCGCTTTTGTGAGGTTGATCATACAACCATCGTGACCTACACCATGACACATTGATACCCCTCCCTCCTTGTCCACTCCCCTCCCCTTTCGTTATGCTGCGTTCCACCGCTTCCCTCGTGCGTAGCCCTTCCGTTCTCTTGCCTGTCCCGTCCCCTTTGTCCTACCTTTCCTATTTTTTGGCCATGGCATCACCTGCATGATGGTGGCGGCAAGGACGATGACCTTTGCAGGTATGTTGTGCTATTATGTGTGTGGGTGCGTGTGTGCGTGCTTGCGTGCGTGTGTAGTTGTGCCCATGCGCATGTGCGCAGCTATAGATGGTTTGTTCGTTCTTGGTTTCTCTCATTTAGTGTGTTTGTATGTCTGCTTGTGTGTGTGTGGGGGGGGGGGGGGGGGTTGCATGGATCGATGCGTGAGTGAAGGTGTCTTTGTGTGTGAGTGGTTGCGAGTGTGTGACTGTGTTCTTTGGTTTCTGGTTGCCTAGGTTCGTGCGTGTATGTGGATTCGTGAATGTGTGTACGCGCAGGTGTGTGTGTGTGTGTGTTGCAGCTGTTGTTTTGGATGTTGTTGTTGGTTTTGGTGTTGTGTGGCATAGACTTTGATTGTGTGCGCATAACATTGTGTTTGTGGCTGCAGACGCAGGTATGCTTGTGTTTGTGGTTGTGGCTGTGGTTCCGGGCTTGCGTACGGTTGTTGCCATGGCTGTTGTGGTAGCTGTCGTTGTTGGTGTGGTTATGGTAGTGGCTGTGGTTGCGGCTTTGGTTGTGGGTGTGGGTGTGGGTGTGGGTGTGTGTCTGCAAGCTGTGTTGTGTGTGGATTTGGTTGTGGTTGTGTCAGTGTGTGTGGCCCTGGCTGTGGCAAAGGCTGCAGTTGCAGCTTTCACTGTGGCTGCAGCCGTTCTTTGGGTTCAGGCTGTAGCTCTGGGGGGGGGTGGTAAAGGACTACAAAGAGGGGGGCTGAAATCACCATCCACCCCCTCCCAAAAAAGACCGCACCAAGTTTACAGTGACAGTGTACAGTGACAGTGTACAATGACAGTGTATAGTGAGAGCATACAGTGCGTGTAGAGTGACAGTGTAGAGTGCTAGTATAGAGACTTGGGCGTTGTGGCGGACGTACTGTGCGTGGGGATACATTCTATGAGACCTTGGGGAGTACAGTGTACAGAGTACAGTGTACAGTGTACAGTGTACAGTGTACAGTGACAATGTACAGTGACAGTGTATAGTGACAGTGTGCAGTGGCAGTGTGCAGTGTGCAGTGACAGCGTACAGTGCCAGAATACAGTGTACCATGTACAGTGACAGTAGATAGTGACACCATTGACAGTGTACATGGACAGTGTACAGTGACAGTGTACAGTGACAGTGTACAGTGACAGTGAACCATGAGTGAGCCCTCACTGAGCGCTCACTGAGCCATTTGGCGCGCTCAGTGAGCGCTCACTGAGCCATTTGGCGCGCTCACTGAGCGCTCACTGAGCGCTCAGTGAGCGCGCGAAACGGCGCAGTGAGCGCTCAGTGAGCGCGCCAAATGGCTCAGTGAGCGCTCAGTGAGGGCTCACTCATGGTTCACTGTCACTGTACACTGTCATTGCACACTGTGTATTGCACACTGCACACTGCACACTGTGTATTCCACACTGCACACTGCATACTGTGTATTGCACACTGCACACTGCACACTGTGTGTTACAAATTGCACACTGCACACTGTAATGCACACTGCACACCCTGTAATGCACACTGCGCACTGTGTATTGCACACTGCACACTGAGCGCCCAAATGCTTGCACTGTACGGTGTGCACTGTGCATGACACAGTGTGCAGTGTGCATTACACAGTGTGTAGTGCGCAGTGTACACTGTGTACTGCACCCTGCGCACTGCACACTCTGTATTGCACACTGCACATTGTGTATTGCACACTGCACACTGTAATGCACACTGCACACTGTGTATTGCACACTGCACATTGTGTATTGCACACTGCACACTGTAATGCACACCGCACACTGTGTATTGGACACTGCACACTGCACACTGTGCAATACAAATTGCACACTGCACACTGTAATGCACACTGCACACTGTGTATTGCACACTACACACCGCACCCTGCGTAATGCACACTGGGTATTGCACACTGCACACGGTGCACTGTGCAATACCCAATGTGCAATACACACGGTGCAGGGTGTAGTGTGCATGACACAGTGTGGAGTGTGCATTACACGGTGTGCCGTGTGGATTACATCACACACGGCATACTACACCCTGTGTAGTGCACACTACACACAGTGTGCAGTGTGCAGTGTGCAGTGTGCAATACACAGCGTGCAGTGTGCAGTGTGCAATACACAGTGTGCAGAGTGTATTACACAGTGTGCAGTGTGCATTACAGTGTGCGTTGTGCAATTTGTAACACACAGTGCAATACACAGTATGCAGTGTGCACTGTGCAATACACAGTATACAGTGTGCAGTGTGCAATACACCGTGTGCAGTGTGCATTGCAGTGTGCAGTGTGCAATTTGTAACACACAGTGTGCAGTGTGCAGTGTGCAATACACAGTGTGCAGTGTGCATGACAGCGTGCTGTGTGCAGTTTGTAATGCACAGTGTGCAGTGTGCATGACACAGTGTGCAGTGTGCATTACAGTGTGCAGTGTGCAATACACAGCGTGCAGTGTGCATTACAGTGTGCAGTGTGCAGTACACAGTGTGCAGTGCGCAGTGTACACTGCACACTACACGCTGTGTAATGCACACTGCACACCGTGTATTGCACACTGCACGGTGCACACTGGGCATTGCACACTGCACACGGTGCACTGCGCAGTGTGCACTGTGCCACTGCACACTGGGTATTGCACACTGCACACGGTGCACTGTGCAGTGTGCAGTGTGCAATACACAGTGTGCAGTGTGCATTACAGGGTGTGCAGTGTGCATTACAGTGTGCAGTGTGCATTGCAGTGTGCAGTGTGCAATTTGTAACACACAGTGTGCAGTGTGCAGTGTGCAGTACACAGTATGCAGTGTGCAGTGTGCAATACACAGTGTGCAGTGTGCAGTGTGCAATACACACTGTGCAATGACAGTGTACAGTGACAGTGAACCATGAGTGAGCCCTCACTGAGCGCTCACTGAGCCATTTGGCGCGCTCACTGAGCGCTCACTGCGCCGTTTCGCGCGCTCAGTGAGCGCTCAGTGAGCGCGCCAAATGGCTCAGTGAGCGCTCACTGAGCGCGCCAAATGGCTCAGTGAGCGCTCAGTGAGGGCTCACTCATGGTTCACTGTCACTGTACACTGTCACTGTACACTGTCACTGTACACTGTCCATGTACACTGTCAATGGTGTCACTATCTACTGTCACTGTACATGGTACACTGTATTCTGGCACTGTACGCTGTCACTGCCATTGCACACTGTCACTATACACTATCACTGTACATTGTCACTGTACACTGTACACTGTACACTGTACTCTGTACACTGTACTCCCCAAGGTCTCATAGAATGTATCCCCACGCACAGTACGTCCGCCACAACGCCCAAGTCTCTATACTAGCACTCTACACTGTCACTCCACACGCACTGTATGCTCTCACTATACACTGTCATTGTACACTGTCACTGTACAATGTCACTGTAAACTTGGTGCGGTCTTGTTTGGGAGGGGGTGGATGGTGATTTCAGCCCCCCTCTTTGTAGTCCTTTACCACCCCCCCCCCCCCCACAGCTACACCCAAAGAACAGCTGCAGCCACAGTGAAAGCTGCAACTGCAGCCTTCGCCACAGCCAGGGCCACACACACTGACACAACCACAACCAAATCCACACACAACACAGCTTGCAGACACACACCCACACCCACACCCACACCCACACCCACACCCACACCCACACCCACAAGCAAAGCCGCAACCACAGCCACTACCATAACCACACCAAGAACGACAGCTACCACAACAGCCATGGCAACAACCTCACGCAAGCCCAGAACCACAGCCACAACCACAAACGCAAGCATACCTGCATCTGCAGCCACAAACACAATGTTATGCGCACACAATCAAAGCCTATGCCACACAACACCAAAACCAACAACAGGATCCAAAACAACAGCCGCAAAAGCTGCAACACACACACACACACACACACACACATTGGCACACACACACACACACACCTGCGCGTACACACATTCACGAATCCACGTACGCAAACAAACCTAGACAACCGGAAACCAAAGAATGCAGTCACACACTCACAGTGACGCACAAGGACACCTTCACCCATGCATCGATCCAAGCAACCCCCCCCCCCCCCCCGACTCACACACAAACATACATACAAACACACTAAATGAGAGAAACCAAGAGGGAACAAACCATCCACACTTGCGCACATACGCATGGGCACAAGCACACACCCGCGAACACACACACTAGCACAACATACCTGCAAAGGTCATCGTCATTGCCGCCACCATCATGCACTCGATGCCATGGCAATAAATAGGGAAGGCATGGCAAGGGCTGGGCAAGGGGACGCGACAGGCAAGATAAGAGAAGGGGTTGGCATGGGGTAAGCGGGGGGATCAGGCATGGCAAAAGGGGACGGGGGGGGATAAGGACGGAGGGGAATGAGTGTGTCATGGTGTAGGTCACGATGGTTGTATGATCAACCTCACAAAAGCGAGCAATATCCTCTGTGCCCTATTTGTGCTTCATGGCGCGCGCGCCCGTGTGTGTGTGTGTGTCTGGGGGGGGGGGGGGGTGCCATTGTCATGAGGCAACAAGGAACACCCTCGCAAATGGTTAGGTTCATATCCCCAAACCCCAACCCCGTAACCATCTCTCCCTAGCCCTTCACTTCACATGGTTCAATGTGGCCATGTGTTTATGTACACGCAAGATAATTGCACACAAGAATGAATGTGGTTGTCAATTTGTGCATGTGCATGTGTGTGTGGACGTGTGTATGGTGTATGTGTGTGTATGTGTTTGGATATTTGTGTCCCTGACGAAGTGTGTGTGTTTGGATGTTTGTATGTTTGTCGCCACGGGTACATGTATGCAAGTATGTATGTGTGCATGCACGCTCAAGTTCTTGGAGAAAAGACGTGGTGAGAAATGCGGACCAATGTTGGTGTGAAAAGGGTGAAGTGTGGGCCAGCAAGGGTGGGAAGAGAGGGCGGAAAGGGGGAGAAACTCCTGAGTGAGCCCTGAGTGAGCCCCCAATTAGCTCTCAGTGAGCGCTCACTGAGCGCTCACTGAGCCATTTGGCGCGCTCAGTGAGCGCTCAGTGAGCGCTCAGTGAGCCGGCTCAGTGACGGCTCAGTGACGGCTCAGTCGGGCGCTCAGTCAACTGAGCCGTCGCCAAAAAAAGTACCCCCCACCTTGAACCTTGACCAAGTGAGTATCTAAAACTTCTAAAAACATTAAATGCACATTACCGAGCATGCAAAACGCACAACAAACAAGCACAAAGACATCGCAATGCACAACTGAGCCCCAAATGAGCCCCAACTTCACATTTCCACTTAGCCACCAGTGAGCCGCAGGTACACAAGGCCGGAAAATTTGATATAACAGGTGGCAAAATGTTTTTTGAAGACAGTGCATTACATGGCCGAGTTGTGGCCGTATTGCGGGACAACCTACCCGACGTGGCCTTTGGTGGCGTGAAATTTTTCCTATTGATGAAGCATGTGTTATTATCAATGCATCGAATGCACGCGCTCTGGCGCAAAAGGGATTGGCTAACACAGGCCGAACTCAAGGAATTGGAGTCCGCGAGTGACCGTTTAGGGGAGTGTTGGGGTAAATTGCAATGGGGTGTGACCCCTTGGGTACATTGGGCATGTGTTCGCGGCGCATATTTTGCCCGTCGCTTTGGCAGTTTGTACATTTTTCGCAGTATTCCGACAGAATACAGAAACCAACCGTTCAAGCGGCATCTCAAAAACTCGATGCGCGGTTGGTGTCTTCGGCGACCCCGCATCACACGCCTCGGAATGAGGCACGTGGTGCACACCGATGCGTTGAGTGTCGGTTTGCAATTGTACGAGGCGCGGCAAGGCCGCGGTGCAGCCGTTGTCAAGCGACGCAAGCGGCATGTGGACCAGTGACAACATCAATGTGGTGGCACAATGCGATTCAAGCCCCAGCGAACGGATTTGTGTGCTATTGCCTCGGGACAGGAAGGGTCATAGGAAGGGTCTAGGAAGGGGGGTTCCTGCCCATGAAGGGGTCTAGGAAGGGGGGGGTTCCTGCCAAGGAACCCCCCTAGAAACCCCGCTTCCTGGCTAGGAAGGGGGGTTCCTAGGGGGGTTCTTGCCCCAAACGGGGTTTCCAAAAACACCCCAAAAATGGGGTATCACCGACCCGGGACCCAATGTCCCCCAAAGTAGGTGCATTGAAGGTGTGGTGTTTGTGTTCAAAGTCTTCGGGTGCCGTCGTAACGTGTAGGAGTAGAAAGACCCTAGGAAGGGGGGGGTTCTTAGGCCATCCTTCCTTGGCTGCACCCCAAGACCACACACACAACATCCCTTATCAGACATCAGACATCAGACCTTATACACATAGCTGGGGTGCGCTATGTCCAATCGCAGCCTTCACCTGCAGATGCTATCGATTGGACAAAGCCCCTAACATTCCTTTTGCGTGGGGATGTGTACCCATGTGCCGGTGGGAGTTGGACCCAACTCTCCATTGGGTTCACCAACCATGGTGCGCTAGGTACACAAAACAAAAAAATGGTTTCAAAGTACGTCGTTGTGTTGGTGCTTTTACGGGTTGCGTGAAAATTTCAATTAATATTTGCAAGTTAATATTCATGCCCGTGACAGAGTAATTTTTTTCATCTCAAAGATTAATGCCAAATCTTGATTTGAAATATTGATGGTCAGTAGCATTTTGACATTTATGTAGATTTTCATTTGCGCCCCCCTCCCTAACCCCGGAAGGAAATGACCATTGAACATGCACAACATCCGGTAGGGGTGGGAATTTCCCCTAGGTGCCCCCCAAACATCATGCAAAAACACAAAACCTGGTATTAATCTCATTGATTTTGCACCGGATATTAATTACATTGGCTTTAATCTAGGTCACTAAGGAGCACATGCTTATTGTACCCATGCCACCGGCCAAAGAGCAAAGGGCTATGCAACATAATTTTTTGGGTATTCACACCAGTGTAATGGATGCTGTGATGTGGCTTGTGGATTCAAAAATCCATAATTGTGCTTTTCATGCTTTTGTCGGCCTCGGACAACAATGTGATCCCACACAACACGGCCATCCGTGGTGGACCAAGACTGAGTCGCTCACCACAGCGCATGTGCTGCCATGCATCTTACCAGGTACCCTCTTGCAAGCACGGTTCCGTGGCACGATGTGGGGCCTCACGTGTGTACCGCACATCCGGGACAACTTATGCTACGCTACAGTCTAACAATACGGGGTAGCCCTTCATTTCTTGCTCACCACGGGCGCAAGCAAACACCCATAGTGTTGTCACCTCTACCTGATGGCTTGTCGCTTTGGAGGTCCTTCAAGCGGCTAACTTTGATGCATCCGGCCAAATTTGGACTCGAGACCCACATCACTAGCAACGTGGATGGAGGGCACGATGTCAACAATACTCGAGGACCTGCACCTCATAATCTGCAAATTGTGCCCGTTATTCTGGAGCGTCACACCATGGTGACTTTGGATGAACATTGCAAACACCAAAATGGATCCTCTCTACTGCCCGTCAAAATGTGCGTGCGGGGATGGTTGGTGGGGGGCTTCCATGCCACACTGTAGTGCCACCCATCGCACAGCATGTTGGTTGGAAAACACACTGGTGTTGCTTATATTCCATGTTTCATTGCAGCAGTTCAAGATCCGGGATTCCGAAGATTTCCCGGATAGCTTACCATTCATGTAACAACTGATAGTTGTATGAGTGTCAATGGACCCATCTACTCAAGCAAAAGAATGGACAACTAATAGACTCAACTCAGGGTTCGTGGACCAACTCTTCCACCATTGCGGTATATATGGTTTTGGACAAGCGGCACACTTCGCTGTGGGATGTTCATTTTAGAAAACTACAAATACTACACCACCCCTTCAAGAATATCCCGACATAGAAGCAAGACATAGAAGCTGATGCAATGGTCAACAAATGACAGAGAGGAAGGGTAGGCTATGCATACACACATCCTAAGAACCTATGCTATGTGTCAGCAACCATGCCACCATGCAGCCCCGTCACAATGCATGAGCGGCCCTCGTGCAAGGTGGTCAATGGGTACGTATAAGAGATGCTCGAAAGGTATTCAACAATTTTGTAGAATTGGTAGCAAACCTACAAGTCAAGTTTCTACAACGAGACCAAAAGGCGGCATGGAAGGGGGGCAGTAGAGGCGCTCTTCACATGCTTTAAAGTGATAGTGGCAGCTGCATATACGCAGAAGATGAAGGATATCAGAGGGTGTTTACCCTTACGACACGAGGACGGGATCCGGGTCATGGAAAGAGACATCCGCTCCATCTTGCTATGGGCGCATCACTCACGAGGCCCAATCGGTCCTAGGGCAATAGCGTCAATTGGGGAACGGCTCACGCGAGTGAATAACGTGGCTCTCATAGCACGTGGGCAAGAGTGCAAGGTCATGAAGATTTGCACTCTAGACAGGGCATGACAAATAGTCCCAAAGAGGTCCTTGTTGCAGGGTTCTGATCGGGGCAAGTGGTGTTGGGGATATATTTGTGGTTGACTGTTCAGTCTCATTGCAAAACTAGTGCGTCTCGGAAGAAGAGTGCGCCTATCCGAGTTGTGGCCGGGCCGACCACTCTATGCCAGCCCAAACTTCTGAGTCTATTAAGTTTGCCCTATTTTGGCATAGGGCGGGCCATTACATGTAGTGGCATTTGGTGGATGGGAAAACAACTCTTGCCTACGGAGGGGGTAAATGGTTTGTGCGCCAGGGGGTGGTTGGAGCCCCTTGAAGGATGGGGGGGTGCGGTTGGGAAAGGGGCTCCCGTGACAAACCTATTACTGAACTTATTGGGGGTCCTTTTCTAACCCATTTGGGGGCCCCGAGACGGCAGGTGTTATGTTGCCCTTTTACCCACATGTGGGCCCCCGAGAGGGCAAGGGTTATCCCCTCACTGCCCAAACTTCTTCCACCAGCTCCGGCTCCAACTCTAGCTCCGATTCGAGCTTTGACTGCACCTGTGCTTGAGACTTGGATGCTAAGTCTGTTGCTGATTCTTGTTCCTCACATGTTACATGCGCATCCTAGTAGTTTGTGCCCATGGGAGGCCCAGGTGGCGCTACATCCTCCATTTTTCTTTGTGCCACGGGATGTGGTCGGAATGACGGAAGATGAGTACCACCACCGTTGGCGGGCGTTGGGGGCTCAGGTATAGCACCAGTCCCGGTAGCCATGAAGGGGGGGGGGGGTTCGCAAAGGGGCGCCATCGACCCACCCCCTTCGCACACGATTTTTTTTCTTCCACCCCTACAAAGTGGCAGTTGGTGTTGGCTTCTCCTATTTCTTTACCGTCGGGGCCTGACTACACGCTAACCTCCAAGTTTTGAGTGCCACAAATTTTGCCTTTTTTGGCCCGGTGTGGCCCAATTCGCAACAACACTCAGATGTTTGGCCACCGCTAGCAGGAACAATGTGTGGCATTCGTAAACCCCCCATCCAACACCGGTCTAGAAACATCTCTAGAGACTCTAGACTCTAGAGGCTCTAGAGACATCTTACTTGTTGCGGTCCTGGCTCGTGGACAATGTGCAAGTCGGCATAGGGACATTGCACAGTAGGGGGAGGCGGATTAGCCACCGTGACCGTGACCATAGAAGTCGGGCACTTCTAGAGGGCAAGTGTAGCCATGTGCCTGCCCAAGGGCTCCGTTGGGCAAGGGGTAAAGGGGGGGGGTATTTTGTGTCACAACATACAATTATTGTTGCTTCTAGCGAGCATACACCAAAATTCAGATCCGTATCACACAAGGTGGGGCTGTAGTTTTCAGCGACTCGTTGCCACCACTCCATGAGGTTGGGGCACAGTTCCAGCAACCCCTTCCGCACCAAATGGTACACGGTAGGAAACCAACCGTCCACCATGGCACCATGGTCACACCGTAGCGTCTAATGCCCAGTGGCGCCTGCACAGCATTTGAGTCAAATGCTTCTCCCAGATTGAGTCATTTTTTTTTGCGAAACAACCGCGTTGTATTTTGCAGCAACCTAGTAAGATCCTATGTTGCCTCCGGGGGGCTTGGAATGCACAGAATATCGTTTGGAGGCGGGAACCCACTTTCGAGATAGGGCACATGCAAAGTAACAACGCATGTTGCGATGATGGAGGTTGGAATGCACATAATATATTTTAGAGGCGGGAACCTACTTTCAAGATACGGCACAAGCAAAGTAGCAACGCATATTGCGATGATGGAGGTATCCCGTTTGCGCTAAACGGTGTGCCCTTGGCGCCCCTTGTTACAATGTTCGGCCTACAACATCATGCAATGGGTGGCTACCATGATTAGTCTAGCTCGTGCACAATCCATTGCTTTTCTGTGAAATGTTTTCTTTGCGAGGTAGGAGAATCCTAGTGCCTACAACCACTGCAGCCTCGGACCGGCTTAGATCTTCTAGTCCTAACCCTAGGAACCCCCTTTAAAATTAATACGGTTTAACATTTGAAATTTAATATAACTTGTTTGAAATGTTCAACGAACAAATATTAACGTGCCAAACGGGATGGGCACAATTTTTGTAGGTTTGCACGGGTTGTTGCACTTGTGTACTAGCGCTGTAGTGGGGTTTTATGTGATACAATGTTGTTCACTAGGGTTGCAGAGGGGTTGCATGGCTTTTGGGTTGAGTCTTCACCTCTTACCCCCTTCCTCCGGTTCCGCCTTCCACCCCAGTCCCCACCGTATTTTCTCTTGTGTAGCTCTTGTTATGTCTTTCTCTCGGAATACTCTTCTCGAGCTTAGAATGACGCTTGTGCGTTTGAGTGGCGCCAAGAGTTTGCGGGACCCTTCAGTCTCTCAACTCCTTGGTGAGTGGGTTGCCCACTGCCCCTTTGACAAGGCCTCTTGGGCGGAGGCCACGGAGGGTTGTTACCCCTCGGGCGTGGGAACTTGAGGCCGGTAGCGGCCGTGTACACCGCCCCTCTCAAGGTCATGCACTCAGAGATGTGGCAACATTCCGTCTTCACGCAGTTAAGGTCCATGAGAAGCCTAATACAATCTCGCGCGGGAAAAAGGAGGGAGGCATATTGCTGCATCGCCACCACTTCCTTGGCGCCAATGTGTGGTGAGTACTTGGACACGTGGAAGGAATTGGCCAAGCCGCTCGAGTTGCGCCCACCCGTGTCCATTGTTGAGCCACTTGGTAGCGGCTGTAGTTGGCCGTTACGCCCATGGGTGCAATATCTCTAGTCCCGCCCACCAATTGTGGACACCATCGTTTGGTAGCGGCCCCTCACGTTTGTTCTACGTGGGGATTCATACCCGTGCGCTGGTGGGAGTTTGACCCAACTACCTATTGGGCTCCTCAACCATGGCAAACGGGCCCGCACCCCCGCTTTTTTGTGGGTGATAGGGATGGCCGTTTGCAGGGACAAGGACATGGCTGCTTTCGCCACTATATGGGCCGACAATCTTCAGGTATTCGACCGTTTTGTGGTGCATTAATTTTTCGGATTTCGCCTTAATATTTCCCGTTTCATACCTCGTTTTTCGTTAACATTGAGACCCGAACGAAACATTATTTTAATATTATACAAAAAATGTGAACCAACCGGGTAGAGGAGCTACCCAAGGAAACCGCCACCGCCCTGCAACGGCTGTACGAGTCGCGCACTGGGGTGAAGTTGGGTGCCACTGTGTCACCCGATAGTGAGCAGTCCCGGGCTCTCTTTTTGGCTTCAGAGGTATTGGGCCCAATGTTGGCCTACGCGCCGGAGGACCAAGAATTGGAGGCAGCGGTTGCCATGTGGGAGCTCCTCCGTGCCTTGTACACGGACACCCCCCACCACCACGTACCTGGTGGCCGCGGCGGTGGTGCGGAAGTACCGCGAGCATTGCTGCAAGGCAACCTGCGAGTCCAACTACCTCCACTACCTGGAGCAGGATGGGATGCAGGCGCCGGCGAATGCGGAGGGATTGGGGATGGGGCCGGGGCGGATGTCGTTGAGAGCCTCAACGCCATCCTGAAAAAAGTGTACAATGACCACACCAGACCAGGGGTGGGGGGTGCTGGTGGCAAGCAATCTAGAAAGCGAGGGCATGTCGTGCTGCAGGCATGGGAGTGGTGCTTTTTGGAATTTGATCTCCCCCTGAGGACCCATGGGACCCCCCACGCAGCACTCTTAAACATGGCCAATTTGATGGCCACCCACAGCCCACCACCTCTTGCATTGCCCCATTCACCCCCAGCTCTTGTTCCTCCAATCAACGGGGCCCAACAACATGGAGGCCTTTTAGCGCAAGGTCCTCACCGGCATGATGGAGGAGTTCAACGCACACTATGCTTGCTCTGCTTGTTTGCTTTGTTTCTATGGTTGTTTAATGTTTCCGGCGTCTATTTTGATGTTTTATGTTTAACGTTAGCAACGGCGTCCGCTTATATTTCATATGTTAATGAATCGGCGGTTGTGTAATATTAAACGAACAAAAATTAAAGGGAATTTTCAAATATTGATTTTTGTCGTTGTGTCACAGATGCAACAAGTGGAGGAGAGGCGGCAGGCTGCAGCTCCAGCAACAGCTGTGGCAACGGTAGCGGCTCATCCCTAGCAGCGCAACCAGCTGCAGTGCACGGCCCGACGCTGCCTCGTCTGAGCCCGTGTCAGCCAAGGAGGAGCGCCGCGTGGCCAAGCGTGTATGGCGGGCGGAGAAGGAGGCCCGTCACAAAGAGAAGGATGATAGGGAGGCAGGAGTCATTCAGAGTCACAGTCACAGCCCTTGGGGGGTTTTTTAACAGGAACAGTGGGTTTTTAAGCAGGAGGAGGGGGAGGGGGTGCTGGATGAGAAAGACTCGGGGGAGGGACAGGGGGAGGGGAATGGTGATGTGGTGCCCGACCCCAACCCCTCCCCCTCTAAGCCCGTCCCACAGTGGCTGCAAAATGTCCCGAGCACGGCGTCTGCGAGCTCCCGAAGGCAGGCACAGTGTGTTGCTCTGCACACGCCCTGTCTGAACTGTGCTGGCTAGATGAGCCATCTTTTTATGACCCCACCAAAGCCTATGTAACCCTTTGGTGGGTTTCTAGGCGTTTAGTTAAATGTCTAGTCCACCGCCATGGGAAGGGGGAATCGCGGAAGGATACCAATATGGGGGGGGGGGGGGGGGGGGGGGCTCGGTCTGGGTGCCCCTTGGAGGGTCATGCATGTGCCCCATCGGGAGAAAGTTGCCGTCGGGTCCCTAACCTCACTCAATATCTTTTTTAACCACTAGGAGTAAGCTGTGGGCCGGCACAGTTTTCGGTGTGCCTGGGCCATTGGGTAAGGTTAGGGTGGGTGAAGCTGTGGAGGGTAATGAACGCCACCTGGTGGTGTGTCAACCGGACCAGCTTGCTGGCCCACGGGCCAGTAATGGTCTACGATCGGGTGGCGAAACATAGCTTGGAAGGTGCGCTACCGGATGCACGGGGCACCAAGGTGCATGCCCGCGGTGCCAACGCTGCCATGGCGAAGATGGTAATGAAAAAGGCCGCAAATGGCAAGAAGGAGGCCGTGGACGCCCCCACCGCGGCCACAAATTTCACAAACAAGCATGGCAGCCATGCAAGCGTAGCGCTGTGGAACATTTGTAGAGGTGTGGTTATTTTTTTCCGTGCCTTTTATTTCAATTGGTATTTAGGACATTCAGATTGATCTCTATTCGTGTAATGATAAAAACGGCGCCCGCGCTCGCAAATATTGAATGTTAACAGTTACTCTTAACCGAAGGAAACGAACCGAAAAGTTTCACGAAAAATTTCAAATTTCTTTGAACAAAAATTCCGCTTGTCTCCCACTCTAAGGTACGTGACGTTGTATTCCATTGTTGGCACGCTCGCCAAGTCCTTGTGATATGGATTGACCGTAACAGCAAGCAAATTATGCACGTGGGCAACCTCCACAAGTTGTTGGCGGACGACCCAGCCCCTAGGCTCACACTGCTGCGCGGGCTCTGCGAGTGGGAGCACAGGTGGGTGCGCTCCGAAGCCTGGGGCCCGCCACGGAGCTACAAGCCCATGGAGTGGGCCGCGATGATTGAGGCGGGATATATGGGGGCACAGGACGAGGAGGTGTGCGGGGGGATGGTAGGGAGGGGATTGGAAGCAATGGGGTAGGGGGGAGGGTCCGGCACCACGAAAGGCCCCGCCCCCGCCCCCACGGGCCCCTCGACCAAACCCAAGCCCCCCAAACACACACGAAAAACCCCGCCACCACCAAGGGCAAGAAGACACCCAAGAGGAAGAGTTTTGAGTCCCACTCCGATGAGTTGGACTCTAGCAGCCAATCCTCGGGTCCTTCAGCCGGGGCCATCCTCCACCCGAAAAAAACGAAAACCCCTCCTAGCATCCCCGCCCCCGCGGCCCACAAGACCATGCAGGCAACACTGAGCCCCGATGGGGGGAGGTAAATCCACTGAGACCATCAAGGCAACCCGGAACGCCCAGGAAGGGGGGTCGGGGAAAGAGCATGAGGCCCTCAAGGCAATCCCTAGCGCGCGCGGGGGGGGGGGGGCAAAGAGACCGCTGCGATCAAGGCAAACCCCAACCCCGAAGGGGGGGTTAAGGAGACCGAGGGCAACAAGGCCACCCCCAACCCCAAGGGGGGGGGGGGTAAAGACACCACGGGTCCTAACGATCCCATTGTTGGGACCCGCACGCACGTCCGGTACACGGGTTGGAGGTGGGCTCCGTCACCGGTGTCCACCATCACACGAGTGCTGTCATTGGGGTGCAGCAACCGAACGACAGCACGCTCTACGAAGTGGTGCGAAACCTCCTCTTGGGTTCCGCCAAGAAAGCCAACGCACACCTTTTAGAGGTACGCAAGAAGTCCCCCAAAGCCCCTCCCAACGAACCCCCCGCCAACCCCAAACCCGAAGCTATCCCTCCAACTAACCCCGAAGACAACAATCAGAACCCCCCCGAAGAGAATAAGAAGACTGACCCCCAAGCCTACCCTCCCACTAGCCCCACAACGGCACTATACATGTCGCAAATCGCTTTGCTTCTTATGTCCAAATCCCTACCCATTTCCCACAGGATTTAGCGAAAATACCCGGGTATATGCGCCGGGATTCGGAACCATCGCCGCCAAAATGCTTAGGATAAATCCCAACCCGAAAGAAAATGCTCGGGATATATTCCGTGACCGCTGGTGATATCGCTTGGCATTTATCCGGGGGGCCGCTCGGGATATCGCTTGCGATTCATCCGGTGGCCGCTCGGGAAATCGCTTGGGTTTTTTCCGGTGGGCGCTCGGGATATCGCTTGGAATTTATCCGGGGGCCGCTCGGGATCCTCCTCAGGTATTTTTGCCAACATGCCTTACCCAATCGGTAGGCGTTTTCAGAACAGTCAGGTCAGCCCCAACCCATTGAACACCCCACCAGATGCATTTCCCAATGTGCCCAACCCACCATCGTTCCTTTGTTTGACAGATTCTTTGCTACATAACCCCCACCCTTAACATCCCTTCTCCCTCCACAGGCCCTGCCCAATGTGCGCTGTGCATCACCATTGTTGTTCTTCACAGATATTTTCTTGACTGGAGAGCCCCTTAAGTGCCGGCCGCGTCCGATGAAGGAGCCTATTTGTACGGCATTGGAGGGATGGGGGACCATGGACCATGGTAAGGTAAGGTGAGTAAGCCTAGGACGGGCCACCCCCCTGGTAGAGTCAAACAATGATTGTTGTGGATGGTACCTGTGCATGTGCATGACGCATTAAAGGGTAGGCCACGCGTGGTGCGGTTGGTAAACCCTTGTTTAGGTTACCCTGGGGCTCCGCCCTCCGTTCTATAAGAGAACAGGCGGAGTTCCTTAAGCTTGGTTTCTTGGAGGGACCTGGTTCGGGGCAGTGTATTATTTTCCACTCGAGGACCCGTATAATACGGCGAGGGTGGTTAGGTTCCAATACCCGAAACAGTGGCCGCATGTGTATCTTTCAGGTGGTGTAGGTCAGGGTGATTGGTGCACTTCGATGTCTTCAACAGCGCAATTTTTCGCCCAGCAAAAAGGGCGCTGATCACACCAAACATTGGGAAGAGGAGATGCAGAACGACTTCGCCATGAACGACACGTACTCACGTTGCGCCGCAGTGCACTCCTTCCCTCCAAGGCCTTGGTGTTTGCATGTTTGTAGGTGCATGCCCCCCCCCCCCCCCGGACAATTTGCTACAAGTCCCCCCATCAGCGGGGACCCTTTCAGTTAGTTACAGGCACACATACCCCTTAAACCCCTCCCCCTTGCTCTCGATCCCTTCCCTGAAGCAACCAGCCCTTGACAAGGAAACAAACAAAAGTCAGTTAAATACAGGGGGCCATTGACAGCACCGCTTTGCAAATTTTCATTTTTCATTTTTGGCGAACCATCCTTACTCAGTTAAACAAGTGCTGTCTGATGGCTTGGCGCTTGGGCAGTCAAGTTTCACCTTCTTGCCCTACTGGGGGGGGAGGAGAGGACGCCCAGGCACCCAAGGGGTCCAAGAGAGCAGGGTGGGCTTGAAATATAAAAACCTGTAAGTTCCTCTCCTACCCTCCTGCTTGGACCACCCCCGCCTTCTTGCCCCCTGTCCTCGGGTTCCACACATTTCACGACTTTAACAGGTTAGGGAAGTTGCAGACAATTTAAATTTTGTTGTGCTGTTTGTGTGAGGTGCTTTGGCGGTGGTTTCACCAGGTGGGGGGGTTTGGTCGCCAGCCGGCTACTCTGCCTCAACGCTGCTGCAGTGCGTGGACGTGGGCGCCGGTCCCGCAAATAGAGTGTGACCCGCTGGTTCTTACGAAACGCGTCCGTATCGCGGATAAGGCGGTAGCTTTATATTCGCCGGGTTTGCCTGCAGCGACCCTGCCACAGCGAGGTCGACCAGGAAGGTTGGGGCCGTCTTGTGTGGCCGTCATGGGCTGCACCGACATTTTCCACAACCCGTGTTCTGCGGATGTTTTGTCCATTGTTTCCGCTGTGTGTTTCTCTTTGTGTTGAATCGAATACTAGACTGATTTTTCAGGGCCTATAGTGTTGAGTGGGGGGACGTAAGAAGGGTGAGCAACTGGATGTTTTGCTATTGCATTACTTTTGGATTTGTGCTGGCCATGCCCCAACCTTGTCCTGTCCACACAGCCATGGAATGGATGTTTCAGCAACAATTGCCCGACTGGTTGTCACCACCATCACCCGCAGCACCCCAACCGCAGCCTTTGGCTGTGACATCCCTGCGCAACCCCCCATCACCCCCATCACACGGGACTCCGTCACCTATACCCCTTGTGCCCCACGTGGTTTCCCCTCCAACACCACCTTCCTAACTACCCCCCCCCCCCCGAAATTCGCCCCCGCACATGTCTCCACCCCGCCCCTAGCCTCGGGTAGTGACCCCCTTACGCCCCGGACTGAAGAGCTCCTGCGGCTACCCCTGCCGGAGCTGGACAGTCGGTTCCACATGGGATGGTCACGCTACGCGTTTGCCCAGCGCCGTCGTGGCCAGGTGCAGATGTGGCAGCGCGGCCAGCGCCTGAGCAGTTCGCACTTTCCAAACCCCATGAGTCCTTGTGCGCGATTTTTAACGACGTCTTTGCGGAAGACCCGCAGCCACGCTTTGTGTCGGTTTCACGCGCGCGGATTACGGTGTTGCACATGCCGGACCATGATCACAGTGCCGGGAAGTGTTGGGATGAGGTAGAGTGTGGCACATACACCCGGTGTGTCACACCCCCTGAGGGTCAATTTTTTGACCTCAACTACCAACCCCAAGTCCATGAGTCTGGTTACCTTTGGGCCATTGAGTTCCGCCTCCTCCCCAAACCGCCGCCAGCACCCGAGCCACCGCGGAAAAAGCAGCAGTTTGTACTTCATCTATGGCAACCTGCCTCGCAGCCACGTCAACCGAGTGGGGACGCGGAGGGGGAGAAATAGGTGGCGTATTAGGTTTCTACCTCCACTTCCTTTGCCCCAAGCCCTACGTTGCTTCTGATACCATAGCTTCTCCTCTTCGTACCATGTCCCGCTCCGTATTCGCCTTCGCCGAAAAAGCCATGGCCAAACGGGGCGCCCGTCGGGAGGACCTCCCTGTCGGATGGGCATATTACGTGGGTAATTGGTTTGGCGTGGAGGGCAGCACCAACGGCTTTTACCTTGTTGAACGACGCAGAGGACCTCTGAGGATGTACTGGCGGTCCTGGGCCCTGCAGGAAGGCACCCCGTTCCTGAGGCAGCGGTGCGAGAAGGACTATGGGATGGAGAGGGAGTTCTACGAGCGGCTACAAGCAGACCTCATGGGCCTGACGAAGGATGACCTCGCCAAGGCCCGTGATGGGCTTCCCAAGCTGAAGCAGAACTTGGCCACCCTGGCGGTAAAGGCGAAGAAGACCGTCCACGACCAGCGGAAATCGGGACCGGGGGCTCTGAAGAAGGCGGGTACTGCATTGCGGAAGGAGCGGGAGCGGCTGTTCAAGAACTATGCCCCGGGGGCCGAGAAGTTCAACAAGGCGGCCCGGAATGATTAGTTCCTCCGTGGCAAGGGGGCAGCCCGCAAGATGGTATCCCCGCAAGAAGATTTTCGTCCTCTTGATCTCACTTTGCAGAGCACCGGCATCCCGGAGGTTCGTGGTTCGGCCCCCACGTCGGCTCACTGCTTTGCCATTCAAGTCCTGGGCCCTGATGCACCGCCCTTGCCCATGGCGGCCAGTAAAACGAAAAAGTGTAAGGCTGGTGATTCTCTTTGTGATTCAGTTTCCGCTGGTCCTTGTGTGTCTAAACCACCGGCCAAAATGGCCAAGGTGGAGGGGGGGCGACCGCGCTGGCCACCCACGCGGGATGTTATAAAGCATACGTGTACGAAAGGGATGTTGCATTAGTGTGAATGTGCGATTGAAAGTACGGATTTCCTTTGACCTAAAACACTCAAATACCATAGTGGAATGGCCCAAGAGACATGGGATGTTGCATTACTGTGAATTTGTGATTGAAAGTACGGATTTCCCTTGCCCAAAAGCACTCAAATACCATAGTGGAAAGTGGGGTTGACCGTTAACGTTTGCTGACCTCTACCTCAAGAACCCACTCCCGGAGGTCCTCGGTGCGGCCGGGGTATACCCAAACCGATGTCACCCACCCTGTCTTGGGGTGGGGCGGTGCGAATGTCGGACTGCAGCACCTGGGCCGCATACCCAACTGTTCGGAGGTGCCCGACACATGTTTTTTGTGGTACTTTGTACAATTCCTTTCTTTTTAGTACGCGCCGCAAACGATTTTTTATGTGGGTGCACCAAGTCTCACTGGGGATTTCTCCATTGGCCGCTCGGAAAAACACTTGGGATTTATTTGGTGGGCGCTCGGGATATCGCTTGGTATTTATCCGGGGGCCGCTCGGGATATCGCTTGGGATTTATCCGGTGGCCGCTCGGGAAATCGCTTGGGATTTTTCCGGTGGCCGCTGAGGAGATCCCCAAGCATATTCGGTATAGCCTTAGGTTTATCCGAGCACGTTCCTAGGCATTTTCCATTTAAAATCCCCGGCGATTTGGACATAAGAAGCAAAGCGATGGAGCGACATGTGATGGCACCCCAAGGAGGGGTCACAAAAGGTGTAAGAAATAGGCACCCCAAGTGGGTTTACAAAAGGTATGGGTGCACCCTTTTGTGCGTGTATGAGGAGGATTAATTTTTCGCGAAAACTATTTAACATGTGCTTGTTTAACATTAATGCCGGCGCCCGCTTGATTTTTAATATTTGAAATGTTAGTGGAAAAGTTAAAGGCAAATATTAATGCGGAGCACCGTTGTAATTTTTTTGTACATCCACAGGGGTAAAAGCCCCCCCCTCGGCGGAAAATGGCAGGCAGACGCGCAAGGCACCCCATGGGGTGTGTCCCAAACACCGCCAAAAGCATCTCCAAAATAGGCAATATTCCGATTAACGTATTAATATTTACCCAGATATCAAACCATATTCACTTTAACGTGGGTTTCCAGGGAACACACCCATGCTTTCAGGAAGATGAAGCATGTCCACAACCTCCAGGGAAAAGTTGTCACCCATCGGGTGCCACGACGGCCAACCCGTCTTGGCCACTGTTCCACAAGGTTTGTCCACACTTCTTCGGATCTTTTGTCCCGATGCAATACACTCCCGAACCACAGCACCAATCTTCTGCACGGACCTCCAATGAGGGCATCTTCAACAATGTCCTCGACGTATAAAGTTTGGAGGAACACACTTTCCATATATAGTTGTATGCTAGTGATATTAAGGTCTTCTGTTCTAATGAGAGGGGTATATGCTACTCAAGTGGGGCTGCTTCTCTAAACCTAGTATGCGGTTTGTGGCTCTAGCGCCGTAAAATTTTAGGGCGCCACCGCCATAGATTTAGGCTTGATTGCCATGAAATTTTTTTGGCTCCCTTGACATTATTTGCTCACAAATAGCAGCATCCACATCGTGCTGCAAGAATTTTGAGGGGACATTGGTGCAATGGTCCATGTCCTAGAATGCACCTACTCTGTTTCGAAACGTAAATCCTCTTCCGGGGGGAGGAGTAATGTGTTTATTGTGCCGCCCTTACCTCCACTCGGTTGGGAGAGGTATACGTTGACCGCCAGCCACTACTGTGATCAAACGTCACCGATGTGCTTTGCAATAACAGGCGTAAAATAGCCGCTGCTTTTTGACTTCTTTGTTGATACTCGGGGGATAGTGGGTGGGAGATGCTGTGTTTTACGCTCCCCCGGCAGATGGGAATAAGAGATTGCCACCCTACGCTACAATATGTGTTGAGTAGTGTGTCGGCAAGTCTTCAATTGGCTGTTCTGTATCTGACACATAGGTCTCCAACAGCGGGCTGAGTGTGTCGAGGTGGAGGGGCTCGTCCACTTGCACTTTGGTGGCGACAAGATGATTGCCCCCTTGTTGCAAGGGGGGGGGGGAAGGGTTCTCAGAAATCTGACAGTGGGGGAGGGTTTGGAACACCCCCCCGCCTTTTTTAAAATCGCCTGTGTTTTCGACACGCTCACACCATTTCTGCGAACATTTTTTGGTGGTATTCTTTTGGACGGCACATGCAAAGTTTTGTCCTTGCCCCCAATTCAGCCCCTTTGATTCTGTCTTCTTAGCTAGGGACCCCCGGCATGCAAGGGTAACGTAGCCTTTCCGCCCTTCTTTGGGCTCCCGCGAAGGTAGCGCTGTGGTGCCCACTTCTTATTTTTTCCCCCTTTGTTTTGGGGATCCCCGAGAATGCAGGGGTGATGTAGCATTTCTGCCCACTTGTCGGCCCTCGAGAAGGCAAGGGTGACACAGCCACTTCTGATTTTGTCCCCCTTTGTTTGGGGATCCCTGAGTATGTAGGGGTGACGTAGCATTTTCGCCCACTTGTGGGCCCCCGAGGAGGCAGCGGTGAGGTGCCCGATTCTGATTTTGTCCCCCTTTATTTTGGGGAGCCTCGAGAATGCAGGGGTGACGTAGCATTTCCGCCCACTTGTGGGCCCCCAAGAGGGCAAGGGTGGGGCAACCACTCCTGATTTTGTTCCCATTTGTTGGGGAACACATTTTGCCTCCCCTTTTCTTTCTTTTTTTTTACCCCCACGCTTTGTTGCGTGGCCCCTCGAGTTGGGGTTAGGGACTCACAAACCACACTTTTTTGCGCGGCCCTTCGAGTTGGGGTTAGGGACTCACAATCCACGCCATTTTGCCTGGCCCCTCGAGGTGGTGTTAGGGACTCGCAACCCACGCTTTTTTGCGTGCCTCCTCGAGTTGGCGTTAGGGACTCACAATCCACCCTTTGTTGCGTGGCCCCTCGAGTTGTGGTTAGGGGCTCACAGTCCACGCTTTGTTGCGATGCCGCTCGAGTTGGGATTAGGGACTCACAAAGCACTCTTTTCTGCTTGGCCCCTTGAGTTCGCGTTAGGTACTCTCAATTTTTTTTACTTTCTTGCGAACAACTTCTGATTTTGCTCCCTTTGTTGGTCGTTTTGCCTTTTCTTTTTTGCTCGTATGCATGTGGTTATTTAGGTAAGTGGTCGCAGGGGCGGTCCCCCTAATGATCCCCCCGACAACACTCGCCGCAACGTGATGGGAGTCGGCCCCATTTGTTGCATTTTGTTGCTCTTTTGGCATCCCTTTGTGCTATTGCATTTCCATGCTTCATACAACATGGCACCAAACACCGTTGATTTGATGGAATGGGTTGTAGTGAGCCAGGACGATGAGAAAGGAAAGGGCTAGCCAACAAAAGTCCCCATGGTGATGAAGCCCAAGCTCCCTTGGAAAGTGGCAAAGGCGGTCGTCAACGAGCGTGCGTCCTTCTGTGAAGCCTCTCTTGGCCTCTCCAATTAGGACCGGAAACCGGAGGAGGATGCAAGCTCTGC
This sequence comes from Eutreptiella sp. 'Long Island Sound 2002', assembly GCA_964036045.1. Taxonomy (NCBI): domain Eukaryota; phylum Euglenozoa; class Euglenophyceae; order Eutreptiales; family Eutreptiaceae; genus Eutreptiella; species Eutreptiella sp. 'Long Island Sound 2002'. The sequence goes on along the minus strand of OZ038378.1, from coordinate 25,311,655 downwards.
GGAATGTGGGTGTTCCGCAGATCATGCTTCGTCCAGCGGCAACGAGAGTTCCGCAACTTCCGAAGACGGTAATAGCTCCTCTTCTTCCTCATCATCTTCTTCTTCTACCTCTTCTTCCGGGGTGGAAGTTCTCCCCCAAAAGAAAGCTGTGCCCGGCACGGGCACAAAGGGGCCCGTCACCACTCCGAAGCAAAGTGCTAAGAAGTGTTGCACGGTGAAGACGTCAGGGCGGAAGAAGTAGGCGGAGCTACATGCACACACACACACACACACACACACACACACACACGTCACAAACAGATACCTCCACCACCCCCTACACCTCCTCTCTCTCCCTCTCCTTCCCTTGTAGTAGCATGCACACTAGGACGGCAACGCCCACATAATGGCGCGGGGAGGGAGGGCTGGCCCGCCATAGCCTTAAGGGCCTCCCGGGTTGCGTCGGCCGACCAGTATAGTCACACACACACCCCTTCTTTTATGCCCTCCCCTTGACGCATTTCCCACCCCATGGTGTATTTCTAACCCCATGATGCAACCCGAACCCCATGACCGACTTTCATGCGCGTCAACCCCCATGCTGCAATTCTAACTCCATGGTGTATTTCGAACGCCATGACCGCCCCGGAGACCCACAGTCCTGAGGTTTCTGGTACCCACGGCCGAAAATACCCAAGCTGATGAAATCCTACCATAGATGTTGGTAGGGGCGGTGCGAATAGCCGCATCGCAGCCGGGCCGCATACCCAACTGTTCAGAGGTGCCCGACACTATGTATTTCATTGGGTTGGGGGGTTTGGGGGCCGGGGTGCCTTTCCCGCGGACAGTAGCCCCGCACAGCGAAATACCACCTTAAACCCCCCCCCCCAAAGCCCCCCTTTTTAAATTTGGCTCCTGGGGGGTTTTAAAGCATGATATCCGATTACTAAGAAAACCCCTCCCTGCCTTGTTGGTTGTTTGAGGCACATTAAATTAGCAAAATATGGCACCCCGTGGTGGCAAACGAGCTCCGCAAAGTCAAGTACACAACAACCCCAACACCGAGGACCACGGCATTGTTGCTGTTAGAAGGGCCTCAGAAGCGGGTACAACAGTGGACCTTATGTCCATGTAATGAGCAGGATTCCCCTTGTGCAATGGTTGCAGACAAACATCTGCACAACGAAATGGATGAGGGAGACGACAAGAGTCCGGCACTCGAGGAAGACGAAGTTGACATCTTGGATGCCTGTGCACCAAAGTACGTGAGGCATCCCGGAAATGAGGGCAAGGAGACCGAGGATGCTGAGGAGTACACTAACGCCGCCTTGAAGCTGTTAGTTGAACCCGCGGCCACAAGACTACAGCAGACAACTCTGCCGCCATGTGCTATCACAACGCAATAACTAATCATGTGGTGTCCCCGTGCTACCCCCCCCCCCCCAAAGTTGAGTCTGCCCTCCCCCCTAAAATAATAAAACAACCGTCACATGCCTCCTCGACAGCAAAAATATTCGACCACCCTGATTCCTCCCAATCACCATCGAACAAAAGTTGGCGTTGGGTTCCTGGCCACAAATGTTGCCAAGGAAGGGTGGGCTCGAAACCCACCCCATAATGAGGTTTTATTGTATGGCTAAATTACCAGACCACAATTATAGGAGGTGTTTATGGTGTTAAAATAAGTGTATAGGAACTATCACGGGCCCCCGGGGGGGCCGAGGGGATTTTTTTTTTTTGGGCAGGAACCCCCCCAGGAATCCCTTCCTAGACCCTTCCTAGACCCTTGCTAGCCCCCTTCCTAGTAGGAATACCCCTTCCTAGACCCTTGTTGGACCCCTTCGTGCCTGGGAACTGCCCCCTTCCTACCCGGGAACCCCCCTTCCTATGACCCTTCCTATGCATGCAAGTTGTCTTTTCTGTCGCCACGTCCGACCGTCCTTTCGCCACTGGTTGGGTCAAGGCTGTCGCAATCTCCACGGGCACAGCTGGTTGCTCCCTTCCCGACGGCTAGGCCTTTCGCGACACTGTCGCTGCTACCGCTACCGCCTTGACTTGGCCAGCCGGTACCATCATTTAGCCGGTGTGTATCACCAAGTCCATCCTTCGCGACCGGGACCCCTGTGTGCTGTCTAACCTCATAACGGAGACGGCGGGCCGCAAACCCACCATCACCGCCCTCCACCTGCGGCCCACCCCTAGGGACTATGGGTCCTTTTTTGAGTCGCTGGCCACCCGCATGCCGAGGGAGCACGTCTGCATCCACAACCACTACATGGCTGCCCATCCGGTGGATGCCGACCCCCCCTCCCCCCCACTAGCCTCCGCTTGGGCTCCATCAAGCCCAAGCCCGCCACCTTCAGCAAGGACGCTTGGCACAAGGACGCCGCCAAGGGGAAGTTGTTCCTCTTCGACCCCCGGCATTCCGGGGAGGAGACCCTCCTCATTTGTCTGCCCTCCCGTTCCCAATGGGAGTGGGATGGGGAAGGGCCCAAGTTGACGGTCCCGAGTGCGTACGCCGCCCAGGGCCTGTTGCCTCTGCCGTTGAACGCCACACCTCCGTTCCTTGCCTAGAATGATCCGGTTCGGGAGGTTGTAGCAAAATGCCCCATTAACAGCGATTGTACCCAGCTCCCTACGGCACAGCACCTCTTGCAGCGCACCTTTTGGACACCGCGGGAAGTGGAGGACGCCCACAAAAAGGCTTTCGTTATTGCACAAGATCACTAGGCTCGCACCTTCAACCACAACCGCGTGGCCGCTGGCCGAACCGAGGACCCACCGGACGGCAAGATGATGTTGGAGAAACCGCTAGACATGTCGCGGCATTTGGAGGGGTAGCATCACATCCGGCCGTAGACTTTGCCGTGCTTGACCCTCACGGTGAACCGTGTGAAGGCGACACTTGAAAGAATCATTTGGAAGCGCCAGTATGTGATGACACAGGGCTACATCGAGAGCATCACGCCGGAACGTCAGCTTCCTCTTCGTGACTGTCGTGCAGCCTCACTCCCGGCCGTTGGTGTCACGCTTTCTGTCTTTCGGGCCGCCTCAATGGGTATCCCTGATGATGACGTATGTGCCTAGGTAGTTGCCATGTCCGCCCGTGCCTTCCCTCGGCCTTGGATTGTCCATTGCATGCCAATTAAGAGGGGTCCTCTGCGGGTCATCTTCTCTACGCGTATCCATGATGGAGGAGCTCTACCGTTGAATGCCGAGCCGGGGTCGAGCGGTATCATTGGATTTTGCGGGCTGTCCACACGCACCGTGTCCTATGCCACCACCCACCACATCACGCCTCCATTGTGGGCATTTAAGACCAAGGTGACTTGTGGAGTCGTTGGATGCCGCCAGAAGCCCATTGCCGAGAGGTATTTAGGTGGTGGTGTACAAGCCCTTTGCCGAGAACACAGTGGTCTGCAGTGGAGGATGCGGCAAGAGATCTAGGCGAGGTTGCAGCAAGCGATGGAAATTCAGTGCCTCCGCTACAACACATGGTGATCTGCTCGAATCATGCGCCTTGGACAACCCTGTGCACGAGCCATTGTGAAGGAGCAACAACACCGCAAGTCATCGACCAAGACACGACCCGGAGGCCGCAGGACCGCCCACTGTCGGCGCTCGTACATGAGAGTGAGTGGTTGCCATGGCCAAGACCAGAGCACCATTGTTTGCTGGTCACACCCCCGGGTTTGTTGTTGGTCATTGTGAATAGGGGCTTTGGTGGATTTGGCGTGGGTACAGAGGACACCAATAACGTTCTGATGTATAGCTGGACATGGCTCCACCAGATCCGTGACCCGTCGACCCGAGCTTGTTGCTGGCAGCCGGAGCAGAGTACCCCGTTCGGGAACGGGTTCACGAGGGAGAACACCAGTCGGCCCCAACTGACACCAATTGGACGGTCCTGGGCTGTCAACCGTCTGAAGTAATGGCCCTGCGCGAGCTTTGCGGGGATTGCAACGGTACCTAGACGTGGTGAACAAGCTGTTGTATGGCCGTCGGATATGCCTTTTGTGGACACTCCCATTCCGGACCCCAACATAGCCCTAACGTGCGGATGGCTGGCACAGTTGCCGAAGGAGGTGGTGTAGCTTTGTCGCTGCGGACAGGTGTGAAAATGTGCACAGGCATGCGCAACGCACTGTTTTGTTTGTAGTCCGGATCCCTGCCAGGAATCCTCCTAAGGAACATGTTGCAGATCAGGATCCTTGGTCAGGATGCCAAATCAACAAGCTGTTGCGGATCAAGATTCTTCATCAAGATGTTTGTTTACGAGGAGGATGCAAACCAGGAACACCATGCAGATTATGAATGCTAATTGGTGTTGTAGACCGGTAACAATCTGCACATGGCACTTCCTCCTTGCGTGACCGGCCTGTGTTGCACATATGTCTTTCTTTGCAGGCCACAATGTACCTCGGGTGCTGTGTTGCACTTCGCCATGGGCTGGCAGTAACCCGATTTGCGAATTCGAGGACACCCCACAAAGAGAGATGCGCCCTAGCACGGTGCTCCGGGGGATCGGGGATGGATTGGACAAGTATTGAAATACTCCATCGCAAGCCCTGCTCATGGTTGACACTGTGGCGGATGCCGTCATGGGTTAGGGCAACACATGGAGGTTCTCGACTACAACGCTGAGGTGCAAGTCCAAGGCACAAGAGGTTCCCCCGATCTAGTTGTTGCACGTCAATCTACTAGCGGTTGTGGTTTCGAGGGATTGTGAGGCGGCGCACACTTGGACGTACACGGTGTATGTCGGCCCCAGTAGTACCAATAATGAGCACGTCCCGTATGAAAACGGGTTGGCTGCCCGGAAGGGCGCTACATGCCTGCATGCGGTGGTCCGGATTGGCACTGACAGCACACCCCCTGCGGCTGTACGGTACATGGACCAGAAGGATGTCCAGTACGTTGGTGGAAAGGAGAAGGGGATCCTTGGTGGTCGTACTCCCTCCAAAGTAGAGGAGGGCTGCGGGGATTAATAGGGGCCGCAACAGAAGAGGCCGAAGAAGGAGTTGGGGTGCAAGGGCCCGGATTGATGTTGGTGCAGGCGATTGCTGCGACACTGACAAGGTTGTGGACAAGCTTGCATATGCATTTTCCTGTGCGGCTGCTGGCGCGTAGGCAAGCTGTTTGTGGAGTGCTGAAACCCACGTGCTCCAGGCCAACGTTACGTGGCTGCAAGTTGACAACAAGACCCTTTAGGACAAAACTGTGCAATTGCAGGGTATTGGGGACCTTGAATACACCGGGTATATGTAACGGTCGGACAAGTATGCACAATGGGTAGGTCAAGTGGCGCAATTAATAGCGGAGAATGAGCGGCTACACATTGAGATAGCTAGTGCATGCGCGGGGCACGTCAAGGCAAACATGCATGTCGAACGGCTTAAGGCACCGATGAATGCACATACATAAAAGTTCCAATCCCAATCGGAGTGTAGCTGCTATTTGCACTCGTAGAATATTGTTTCCTCTCCGTCCAAAACAGGTGTGCCAAAGTAGACCAAGTTAACCTGCTTCGGCGGAGGCTATCAACAGTCCGCTAAATGGCGGTGCGCACATTTTACGGTGTGCCACGTGTAGGCCCCGTGCAATCACGTTTCTTGCGGCGGCGTGGTGCAAAGCGACTGGTACGCATGGCAAGGCGGCATTTGCGCGGACCAAAAGGTGCGAAGCGAGGGCAGCGAGGCCGGTGAGTTATGACCTTGAACCTGCTATGATCACACCTCTCCTTTCGTACAAGAGAAACGTTGTTCCCCCTGTTGTTTGGCAGTTGTGGGCTGCCATCATTAGTATTTCACAGAAGGGAAAGGCACCTGTTTGATGTTGTATTTTGCTTCATCATTCATTGGAAGGCACGGAGACTGAAGCACAATCGACCCGGCACATCATTGTGGTGGAGAGTGCAATAGGGTTGTGTTGGTGTGGTGCAATGTGAGAGAGGCAGCCCTGGCGCACCCAGGCCATCCCCCCCCCCCCCCATGCCGGAAATCAGCCCAATTGGAAGTAGTTAAGAAAGTAGGCGAGGAAGAGTTATCAGCCTGATATGCCCAATGAGCAAGTCCAATCAATAACCCCATTCAGGAGCGCCTTCCAAGTTAGTATGTATGGTCATCAACGTAGGTCAGCAACCACTCCCCAGTGAGGGCCCCATCCCTGAAGATACTTTCCCGTGGACTTGTTAATATGCAAGACCTTTATGTGTACCCTTCCTGGCGGACTTCAAATCCACAAACGTATATTCCAACACGGAGGACCTTGTAGAAAGGTTTGAGGGTAATGTGCTCCGGCTGACACGCAAAGTTTTTGCGATGCTAAAGCACGAGGCAAAGGCCGAGCGCCTAGCATTAGTGCAACACGTAACCTTTTTCGTTCGCCCCAATGAACCGAAGAATGCCCCCCATCGGGGTAGCGGGGTCACAATGTTATGCAATTGTGAGGTATGTCCGTGCTCAAAGGTGCAACACTTCGACGCAGAGCCGTAGTTACTAGCCTGCATCCCCTTTTCAACCCCGGTGAGAAATCATTCAAATCGTATTGTTTGTGGGTTGTCAAGTACTGTGTTGGTGTTGGCTTCAACGTACGCCACCTAGCCATTCATCCATGCTACACAGTCACACGCGATCATCAGCGCCGACCACCTGCTGCACAGGACTCGTTGGGCCACACGCCAACGAACACCTCCGCCGGAGTTGTTGTGGTTCACCACAGTCGCGGGTGGGATGATGCACTTTGTGGTGCACAGCTTTGCAATGCAATTTCCAAGCGAGTAGCCAGTGACTTGTGAGCATGGGCTACAGAGGGGATGCGCGGTGGGTCAAAGGACACATGCAACAAGTGCGCCGGACATTATGCAACAAGCTGCACATGCACCCTTGGCTGCCCGCGTCCCCCTCTAACCTACAAAAATATATATAGTTGACGTTATGTTAGCCGAAGTTTTCCCTGAGACAACAGAGTATCAAAAGCGTGTGGTGCAGGTGGTGAAGGTGTTTCACCCGAACGGCACTGTGGAGGTAAAAAATGTTAAGGTGCACAAGATTGGTTTTTAGCATCATCAAGAGTGTGACTGACATGCACACATTGTGGCGCAAAAAGACATTCTTGAGCAAGTCGAAGGTGGCGTGTGGAGACCACCACATCCAAACCGCTTGGTGTGTTATGCCACCTCGTGAATTGGAAGGCGATTTTCTCGCTCCACTAGACCGTGGCGCACAGCGCGTGGTTTGTTAGGAAGTATAGGAGTGTGTGCATGTGTAGTTCCGTTCCAACGGAAAAGCGGAACCCCCCGTTCAAAACTCATGTCCAAGAGGATACTGCATGGCAACCAAGATGGCCATGAGACATCAGACATCAAACTTTTATGGACCGCCAATATGCACCCATAAGCCCCCCTCCCCCATGATGCAACCCCCCCCCCCCTACAACCCACATTTGGACACCCCCAATGTAATGCCCCCCCCCCCAACATTGGTTTGCACCCCCCCCCCCGGTTGGCCCTTCCCTAGTCTAGCCCCCCACTCATGAGTTCTCTTCTACACCCCACCCCGCGCAAATTGTGTTGTGTGTTTATTTGAATGGAGCATGAAGAATGATTTGGTAAAGACCCCCCTCTCTCTGCTGTGTGTTTATTTGCAAGAATTGAATGCACCATTTATTTATAGTAATTATTTTGTTTAGAGGTGTCCTCAGTGCCTTGCGTGCTTCGCATTCCTTGCATGTTCATGTTTGCCTTCATGTAGAATGGGAAAAGAATCAGAAAACACCACCCTCCTCCTCCCCGGCGTATTAACATATGGAAAAGCCTCACCGCCCCTTTGGGATGTAATACGTCATGTGGCGTGTCCGGAAAAAATGTGTGTGAACATATGTCTCGTTTGTTTGATGTTCCTGCGGTTCCCATGACCTTATTATTTGTGAATTCGAATTCCATTGATACAATTCGCATTGGTCATGATGCTGACGCTTGAGGGAGCATAGCCAGCCTCCAGTCTCCGTTGTGACGTTGTGGCTGTAGGTGGAGTGTAGGTGGCATGTGCCCACCCATTTGCCTTTTTTTGCATGTTGTGTTCTTTGCAACCCCTTCCGTGATGATCCAATTCATTTGTGCACCCTGTAGGGTGCTCTGCGGATGTTGGGTTTGTACCATGCCACAAACCCCAACAGGTACCTTTTTCTTAGGTCCTGTTTTGTGTCGGCCCGGAGGTCAAAAAACGCACCGTTTTGTGCACTGAGCATTACCCGTCCCCTTGCGGATCCTTCAGCACATAAATGCACTGCACAATAGGGAGACACAGTGTTTCGTGCGCTGAGAAGGGCCGCGCCATCAGCAGGGAGACAGGTCCAGTCTCCACCACATCCTCTAAGTGCCTCATAGCGGCAGCTTCAAAACTCCATTTCCACCGATAGGGATGTCCGTGAGGGGTTCAAATCACTTCTCACCAGGTGTATCCGACCTTCATTCACAAAAACAAGACATGTGAGAAGGGGCTCTGTTGTGTGTCAAAATTTTACATCTCAAAGGGGTGGCACCATTCTGGAAATGCTCATGCAAGTAGGAGGGGGAAGGTGGTGTTTTCCAATTCGTTTCTCTTTCTATGTAAAGACAAACATCGACTGCAAAGGAAAGCAAAGCACGTAAAGCACATGAGGCACCATTCAACCAAGTAAATTCAGGTTCAAAGAAAAAAATATGTCTTGTGGCCTGTCCAGAAAAACACGGCAAACCAGAAATGGAAAATATGTCTGTCACCATTTGTCGCATTTGTTTGGTGTCCTTGTTGTTACCATGACGTTTTTATTTGTGAATCCCAATTCCATTGATACCATTTGCATTGGTCATGATGCTAACCCTTGAGGCAGTATAGCCAGTCCGAAGTGTGAGCTGTGACGCTGTGACTGTAGGTGAAATGGTTCACGTTCCCCACCCCAGTTGCATCCCCTTCAAGGATTCTTATTGGACGTGTATAGGCACCCTGTGGGGATGGGTTGCTGGTGTTGGGTTCGTGCAAAGGCACAGATCCCTGCAGAGATATTTTTCTTAGGCCCTGTTTCGTACCAACATCCCCTTGAGAAGACACATTTTCCTGCTGGGACTCAATCATGACATGCTTGTCCAAGACAACATCGTCCTGTCTATAGGTTGTCTCTATCGTTAGTCGCCATAGAGGATGACACCCTTTAAGGATTCACGGCAACCCTTGTACACTAGTGTAGACCCCATGCAGTGAATCATGGATGGGTGTATGCCCTTCAATGAGCCCCTGCTCTTGTTCTCGAAAAAGTCTCACAGGGCCCTATTTTTGGGAGCTACAACATAAAATATGAGAAGGGGCGGTGCATTGGTTCATGAGTGTTGTGAATGTATGTTGCATGTCTGCCTGTGATGCTCAGCCTTGAGGCAGCAAAACTTGCTTATAGGCTCAGCCTTGGCGCCGTGGCTGCTGTGGTTGGCATCCTTCGCCATGCACACGTCTGTTTCCCCAAGGGCCGGGAAATGTCAAAGCGCACATGGACCATGTAGTGCTATGTGCTGTCAACTGCCATTCCATGCCTCCATGCCACTCCTCCGTGTTTTTCTATACTGAACAGTTGTATTTGCCTCACTAGACCTCCGAAGTGTAGATTTTTGGTCTGCGGCCTCGACCCTAGCGTTGTAGGCCACAGAACTGACCCTCTCCCCACGCTTCTAGTTTCATTAGTGTGTGCCTCTGAGCCGCATCAGTTGGTTGTGGTCCAAGCCCTAGCGCTAAGCGACCATACATATATGAGCCACTCTGTGCCCCTCGAGCCGGAGCACTCAATTCCATTCCCAGCTCTTGCGGGCGTCGACCAAACTTCGTCTCAGCCACTCACTCCTGGTCAAGGCCTTGGATTCCCGAATCCCCAACGCCACCAAATGGGGGAAAAAGCCACAGCATGTTGCGCCACCACCCGGTGGTGTGGCTTTCGTCATGCTCCCTACGTCGGTTGACTTATTCGCACAACAGGGTGATCAACCCTCATCATCATCGTCATCATCGATGCGTGCCCCTAAGCCCCAGCAGTCAGCCCCTATTCCGGCCCTCTTGCCGGTTTACTCGGGCGCACCACAGGGTGCGCAACCCCCTGCACAACCACTGCGTGCCCCCGAGCCGCAGTCGTCTGCCCCTGTTTCGGCCCTGGAGCCGGTTGACTTGGGCGCACCATAGGTGCTCAACCCTCATCACAACCACTGCGTGCCCCTAAGCCGCAGCAATCTGTCCAAGTGGTGGCCCCGGCGCCGGTTGACTCGGCTGCACCAGAGGGTGCTCCCCCCTCATCACACGCACTGCGTGCCCCTAAACCGCACCCATCTGTCAAACTCTTGGCTATGGCGCCGGTTGACTCGGCCATAGCACCGGGTGGTCAACCCTCACCACAACCACTGTGTGCCCCTGAACAGCAGCCATCTGTCCAAGTTCCGGCCTCGCTGCCGGTGGACTTGGCCGCACAGCCCCCAATGGCCTTGGACAGCAGCTGCACATAGAATGCCCTGGATTATGGGCCCGATGACAATGTTGTGTCAAGGTTTACCCAATCTTGGCTTGACTGTTACAGGTTCGTGGCCAAGGCATTGGAGGTCTACACTGTCCATGAGATGGTTGCCGCTGCCCAATGCGCACAAGACAACGGCAGAGAAAGGATCCTTGACTTCGAGCGATGGTGGCCTCATCTTGATGGTGATGGGAACGTGCCCACCCAAGCGTACTAGGCCTCACGATTGCAGGTGGGGGGCAATATGAGCTCAATGATGGTGACATGGTGCACGGCTGGGTTGCCACGGAGCCTTGGGTCGCTTCGAAACCGGACTTCTAGGCAAGGGTTCATGGTGGTGGCATCTCTGATGACAATGTGTGGATCGGTGCTACTACTACGCAAAAGGCGATTTCAGCGGCGGGTATTGGTGCATGGTTGTCCCTGACTCCGCTACCTGTTGCAACTTGTGTAACGAAATCCAGCAAGGTGCCAAATGGTCCAAATTGTAGGCAAACATCCGGGCTGAACCAAAGGACCTGCCTCCCTTGTGAGATTGCGAGCGGCAGATCCTTAACCACCTGGTCGAACGCCACTGCTTGAACAATTCGCAGGCTTTGGCTGTATGTCAAGTACCGGACAAGTCATGCATCACAACAATGACCGGAGGTGCTGGGAGACTCTAGTGGCATGCATCAAAGCCGTGCTATGGCAGCAAGGCTACGTTGTTGCCCAGAACTCAGATCCTGTTAACCCTGGCACCATCAATCAGGGCAAGAGGGTGAGCGGTCCTGAGGGTGACAACCCCCCACGTTCATGCGTGTTGGTGACGGCATCCACCGGTGCAAAAGTACACAACTTGCTGCAACGGGTGCATGAGGAGTGTTACAGTGATGACATGTTCCGCTACCAGGTGCTCGCCGACCATCCGGCACCCTGGTTGCGCCTACGTGCCCAATGGGCTGCTGCCGCACCTCAGCTTAGGTCATTTGAGTGGGACAGTGAGTGGGGCACACCCCGGGTTATAAGCGCACCATAGCGATGCTCTTAATAGCTGCCGTGTGGTGTTTGCCACCGCTGGGATGTTTGCTAACGGGCATAGGCTGCTTTTTGGGGCTGCTCTAGGGAACCCACAAACTCGGTTCCTCTTCAGCTTTGTTGACGAGGCGTCCACGCACAACATCCCGCTGGGACGGGACTTGGCTGCCATGGGCAGACCGTGGGCAGTTGCGGGCGGCCCTACGGCCACATCCAGCTATTGGCTGCTAAATGTCCTGCGTATGTAGATCTAAAGCCCGAGCATGTTGCATGTCATCTGGCGTTCTGAAGTGCATTGGCATGACTCCCACCGCTTCTGCACCACCAGCACATTGCGATTTTTCTTTTGCTGCATGTGTGACTATGCTAGTATCCTCGTACAGCAGTAGACCCCATGCGGTGAATCCCTTGAGGTTCTACAGCCACCAAGGATTCAGTGCATGTCCTCCACACTAGTGTACAACCCATGCGGTGAATCCTTGAAGGGTCTACACCCATCAAGGATTCGTCGCGTCCCCTTTGGACTAGTGTACAGCCCATGCAATGAATCCTAGGAGGGTGTACACCCCCCCCAGGATTCATCGCATCCACTGTAGACTAGTGTACAGCCCATGCGATGAATCCTCGGAGGGTTGCACCCCTCCTAGCATTCGTCGCATCTACTGTAGACTAGTGTAGAACCGATGCGATGAATCTTAGGAGGGTCTACACCCCCCAGCATTCATCGCATCCCCTCAAGACTAGTGTACAGCCCATGCGATAAATCCTAGGAGGGTCTACACCCCCCAAGGATTCATCGCATCCCCTCTAGACTAATGCTCAGCCCACGGGATGAATCCTAGCAGGGTCTACGGCCCCCAGGATTCATCGCATCCCCTCTACACTAGTGTACAGCCCATGCGATGAACCCTAGGAGGGTCTACACCCCCCTAGGATCCATCGCATCTCCTCAAGACTAGTGTACACCCATGATATGAATCGTAGGAGGGTCTACACCCCCCTAGGATTCATCGCATCCCCTGTGGACTAGTGTACAACCCATGCGATGAATCCTACGAGGGTCTACACCCCCCAAGGATTCATCGCATCCACTGTAGACTGTAGACACTGTAGACAGTGTACAGCCCATGCGATGAATCCTAGGAGGGTCTACACTCCCCAAGGATTCATCGCATCCCCTCTAGACTAGTGTACAGCCCATGCGATGAATCCTAGGAGGGTCTACACCCCCCTAGGATCCATCGCATCCCCTCAAGACTAGTGTACACCCATGCGATGAATCCTAGGAGGGTCTACACCCCCCTAGGATTCATCGCATCCCCCGTGGACTAGTGTACAACCCATGCAACGAATCCTACGAGGGTCTACACCCCCCAAGGATTCATCGCATCCACTGTAGACTGTAGACACTGTAGACAGTGTACAGCCCATGCGATGAATCCTAGGAGGGTCTACACTCCCCAAGGATTCATCGCATCCCCTCTAGACTAGTGTACAGCCCATGCGATGAATCCTAGGAGGGTCTACACCCCCCAAGGATTCAACGCATCCCCTCTAGACTAGTGTACAGCCCATGCGATGAATCCTAGGAGGGTCTACACCCCCCTAGGATCCATCGCATCCCCTCAAGACTAGTGTACACCCATGCGATGAATCCTAGGAGGGTCTACACCCCCCTAGGAGTCATCGCATCCCCTGTGGACTAGTGTACAGCCCATGCGATGAATCCTACGAGGGTCTACACTCCCCAAGGATTCGTCGCATCCCCTCTAGACTGGTGTACAGCCCACGCGATCAATCCTAGGATCAAGGTTTCACCGCATCCTCTCTAAACTAGTGTACAGCCCATGCGATGAATCCTAGGAGGGTCTACACCCCCCTAGGATCCATCGCATCACATCAAGACTAGTGTACACCCATGCGATGAATCCTAGGAGGGTCTACACCCCCCTAGGATTCATCGCATCCCCTGTGAACTAGTGTACAGCCCACGCGATGAATCGTAGGATCAAGGTTTCACCGCATCCCTTCTAAACTAGTGTACAGCCCATGCGATGAATCCTACGAGGGTCTACACCCCCCTAGCATCCATCGCATCCCCTCAAGACTAGTGTACACCCATGCGATGAATCCTACGAGGGTCTACACCTGCCAAGGATTCATGGCATCCACTGTAGACTAGTGTACAGCCCACGCGATGAATCCTAGGATCAAGGTTTCAACGCATCCTCTCTAAACTAGTGTACAGCCCATGCGGTGAATCCTTGGAAGGTCTACACCCACCAAGGATTCACCGCATCCTTCTAGAGTAGCGTAGAACCCATGCGGTGAATCCTTAGAGGTCTATACCCTCCAAGGATTCACTGCATCCCTCTAGACTAGTCTACAGCCCATGCGGTGACTCCTTGAAGGGTCTACACCTTCCAAGGATTCACTGCATCCCCTCTACACTAGTGTCTAGCCCATGCGGTGAATCCTTGGATGAATCTCTTGCTGATACCACACTGAAGGGGGCGAGCCCACCACCAACCAAGCGAAGAGCGACATTCTTGTTGTACAAGCGCAAGCCAACCAATCTGTTGGTACCACACATGTCACGGTTTGCCTCCCAACAAACAAGGGCTTCCGCCCTTCGGGACAATGGGGATGACTAGAGCATGGCTACCGACACCTATGTGCCAGCCATGGCGCTAACACCAGGTGCCCCCCCCCCCCCCCCATGCAATGCAGTGTCCATCAGGGGCCGGGGACAGGAACATGAATATGCATGCCCAGAGTATGCCAAGTGACATGTGTGTGGCAGCCTTGGCGCTGCTACCTCATATTTGCAGTAACCAGCAAGACATCACGTCAGTTGGTGTGACACAGCCATCGTCAGAATTTGTTGAGGCGGTAGCACGGCCGTTGCAAAAACGCAAGGTGCGAGTAGCACGCATTTGCAAGTGCGTGTGGAGGCACAACAGATGCAACTTAGAGCACAGCATGCAAAGGAGTGGGATGAGCGGCATGCAGAGCACGGTGTGTCACAAATGTCCGTGGCACGGTCGGTGGAGCAAGACAGGGTGCGGTCCATTGCATTGGTTGCAGCAGGGAAGGAAGTGTTTTGCATGTTGATGCAGGCGGCTCCTAGGCAACCCGACATTGGTCCAAAGACCCTTCAAGCGTTTGTAGATGGTCATTGGCGGTTTCGGTTTACAACATGTGGTGGTGTTGAGTGCATGGGCTAATGTGTGTGGCAAGCCTGGGGTGGCACGTCCCTCTAGGGCCAATAGTGCCCTAGTAGAGGGAACATGTGGCCAAGGGATGCGCATGAAGACCTCTAGCCAGAACACATGGCAGAGGGAGGTGTTGGAAAGCCACTTAGGGTTGTCGCATTGTACAACATCACCACGCAAGAATCTGCAGAGGCCAGGGCACCACCACCGATTGGCCGAAGAGAGTTTTAGGTAGGATTGTGCTAAATGATATCATGCATTGTGCCCCACTGCTGCCAAAGTTGAAGTGGTAGGAAGGAACATTGTGCTCATGAGGGGGGAGAGGCCATGGACATTGGTGTGCCAGTGACCGATGCTAAGGCAGCCATTTTGTCGCGGTTGGTTGAGGTTTGTATTGGGTCGCGGATATGCATGTCCATCCGTGCCATAAGTGAGCGGATTCTTCTTCATTGCTCATTGCCATCTGCCCCGGGGCACCATGGTTCATGGCGGTGGATAGTTGAGAAGGCTATTGCAGCAATGCATGATGCCATGCAAGATGATGTAGCAAACATCCTATATATGACACCCTTCATTGCACTGTTGCTTGACGACTCGGACAAGCAAAGGCATCGCATAAATAAGTATGCCATTCTGCTTGTTTTCCCTGGGACTGGCCCGGGTGGCATGTGTGAACGGTTCCTTGGTATGGGGGATGTGGCGTGCGGTGATGCACAGGAGCTTACAAAGCACCTAGAACCTTTCCTACTGACCTGGATTGGAGACCGCGATTGGTGGGCGAAGAGGGTTGTGACTTTTACAGTGGACGGGGCTTCCAACGTTGGGGTGCGGGGTGCTAGTGCATGCCAAGTTGTTGATCTCTCTACCATTAAGAAACAATGTGTTTGCCCTGATGGGGATATGGTTGGTCGTGATGACCCCCATGGGTGAGCCGTGCCATTTGTTGCAACGGAAGCTGGTCATGCATTGCAGGCTGCTTGCCCTACCCATGTTGATTGTATGGCAGTTGTGTATCGCCAACGGGCCCTGTACAATGGAGCATGGCAATGGAAGGAGTTGCAAAACTGTGTGCAACTTGATAAACGCAGTGGTCTGCAACTCATCCCCAATGGTCACCGCATCAGGTGGTCGCAGGCAAATGCACGTCGTAACACTGCTTTCTTGGCCAATGTCCCCCGGGTGGCACGGCATTGGGATGTGTAGGTGCAACATTCCACTAAAGAGGAGGACGTGTGGGAGGACTGCCATGATGCCACTTTACTTGCATGGGGGGTGGTTTGTGGGGACATCTTACATAGCATGCGGTTTTTTAACAATGGGGCACAACTGCATGCGCCCACTGGTGCACATTTAGCCACCGCCACAGATATGCTACAGGCACGGTTACAGAAGGTGGCCCGAGAGGAGGGTCCAGGCTGGTTACAGTTCAAGGAGCAAACTATAATAGGTGTGTGGCATGGTGTGCAGTTGGTCCAATTTGATTCAAGTGGACAAAAGTGTGCATCATCCCCCCCTGTTCCAAGCGATGAGGCACGTGCAGCAACTGATGTGTTTCTTGTTGGCATCAGGGAGGGCCAGGCAACAATTGACCCAACGGGGGTGCTGGAGTGTGTAGTGTTGTTGGACCATGGCTGTTTGCTGGCTCTGTCCATCAGTGAACATGCCACATATGGTGTACAAAAGTTGCAGCATTTCATGGCGTTACACCAAGATGAGTTGAGTGCGGCACATGTGAACTGCGACCGTGTCTTGGCAGAGTGGGTGGGCCTTAAGGAGCACATGGTAAAGCACTTTGCAAACGTGCTAATGTCCAAGATGTGGGAGGCCTTGGCTCTTGAAAAATCGCATGCACAGTGGGTCAATGTTTGTCACGTCCTTGCGTTGTTGCGAACATATTTTCCTGCTGAAGCTGCTGTAGCACGTGCCATCTCGTTACGTGGGAGGTGCAGTAGTACTATGCAGGGCATTGTGGAGACACATGTCTTTAGCATGTGCATGGCATTGCATTCCAACTTTCCCCCTTTGCAACAATGTGCAAAGGGACAAGGCGTTGCAGTGGCACGCCACCTGGCTGCCTGCGCACGTTTTGATTAATGGCCAAGGCAAAGGGTTTCACGGTAGCTAAATGCACGAGAATCATTGGATGCTATGATGCTTCAATGTGTACAAGGCACTGAAGCAGTTGCTGATGATTGTGACATCCTGCTTTTCTTTGGAGGGCCAATATTAACGGTGGCGACTTTCAATGTTTAATATATTCATGAATGTTTCGTGTATTAATCTGAGTTTCGAAAAATTACCCACTAGGTGTGAATTTTTTTGTTTCTTTTGTGGAAATAGAATGAGTGGAGCTGTGCCCAGCAACAACATCAGCACCATCAACTTCACCAGTGGCACCCGCTTTGTCCCCTCCGCTAAGCGAAGGGGGGAGTCAAGCGGAGACTCCTCTTAAGGAAAAGAAGGAAAAACGGAGGAGGGAGAGGGACAACCAAGGGGATAGCCACGTGAGTGTAGAGTGGGCGGCAGGGGGGGGCTTTCAAAAGGGAGGGGGATGGTGAGATGGTGGTAGACGAAGAAGGGGGGGGGATGAGGAGGGTGATGTCGCGGCGCTCAACCCCCTCCCTCCCCGACGCAAACTAGCCCTGCACTAGTGGCTTTTAAAACCCGACCACCTTGGCCGTCCACAAGGCTGCGGGGATCCCCTGGTTTTCCCATGCCTTGTAGGACAGCTGCATGGGATCGGCCTCTTTTTGTAGGCACCACCCACCCGCACATGACAATGCAGTGTGTTTTTCGGCGCCGTATGCGCTGTCTGATTCGTTGCAATGGCGATGAGAATGGCGTATGGAAGCGTGATGCCGACCGCAGAGAGAAGGGCGCTTGGACGTGGCAGCCGAGGCTAGGCTAGCAATATAAAGGGGGGAGGCGTATAATTGCGGGGGGGATGCAATTAATCGGGGCTTTGTAAAATTCTGTGGACCCCCTGCAATTATCCCCCCCCCCCCTGCAATTATTCACTGTCCCTGTGCTGCAGTGTTGCATTCACTGAGATTGACGTGAACCGCAAAAAACCGAGGTGCACTGCTTCTGAGAAACGGATTATAGTAACAAAATTGGTTGCATTGTGCTAGTCTCAGCTGCAAACCAAAATGGGTTACAAATTGGATAAGGCATTTATTTCATTGGGATTGGTCCCAGGTACAGCCCCGTCTGACATTATGGCTTTCCCACTCAAGCCACATGGCTTTAAGTATGTGCGTGAGGCACCTCAGGTGGCAGAGTTTGAGAGAGCACTGGCGGCAAGCTTTGCTGCGGCCCTGCCAAAACCTGCAGCCCAACAAAAGCCTTTGCAACAAACCATGGCTGTGCTTCTGAAGAAGAAAGACCACTAAAGACAATTCTGGTTTTGCGCATGTGATGTCAGTTGTGTTCGTTGGCTTGGCCCTGCAATTATTTCAGCCTCCGGGTTTCTCTGTCAAACCCCTGCAATTATTTACCCCCCTGCAATTATTTGCCACCCTGCAATTATACGCCCCCCCCCCTTTAGCAGTATAGGGGACAGGAGTTGGCCAGGATGGTAGAGGTAGGGTTCGCGAGAGGGGAGGATGAGGGGCCGCGGGTGGGGATTTGGGGGCAAGCAAGTAACGCAGAGAATGCATGGGATGATAGGAAAGTATTGTGGGGATCGGTTGCGGCCTTGCACACAATGGCCGCCCGGGCCTAGAACCCAACCGACTAAGCGGTGGCAGCAGCAGCGATACTGTCGACGGTGGCAAGCTTAGGAGTGGGGGAAATGGCGGGAATCAAGGTCCGAGGATTGGATGCAATCTAGGGTACTGTCGCCTTCTAGGATGAGAAGGTCAACCGCAGAGCGTACACCCGGAGTGGGGCCGTGGGCACTACGTTGGGTCCGGTTCCTCCGCTGGAGGGCAATCCGAAGGATGGGGCGAAACCCCAGCGATTCAATATTCATTGGAACTAGACAGCTGGAGAGAATTCTGGTGAAGCTGTTGGCAGTATCAAAATAGCAAGATGTCCGGTGGCTAGACGTGTTCAAGCGGCTGTTGGAGTTCTTCCATGTGCTGCTAGTATGCTACTTGCTTCACTGCCGTTTTCTTTGTCAGCCTCCTCTGCCTCTTAGGTTTCGAGTTTGCCCATCGCCGTTCCATGTCCATATGCCTCCTTGCCACACTCATAGCAATTTCTCAAGTGTTGGTGCTCGAGTAGGTTTCCGCCTGCTCCGAGCCTGTCACGGAGCATCTTGACTCTGCGCTTTGGCTTTGCGCCCAAACGAATGTACCAACACCACTCGGTGGTCTGCACCACACGATAGCTGCCATCTTTTGGTAGCTCCTCGACGTTGTGAGACCCCATCAGCATGTGGGCCATGACGCCCTTGTGCTGGAAGGCATGCACAAACTTCTTCGTCCACTCCGTAGTTCCAAGGTTGACCAAGTCCTAGCCCTCGAGTGCAAGGACTTCAAACCCTTGCAACTGGCACACATAGCCGACGGGTTAGAGAAGCCCTCGTACTATTCTTGCGCTTCTTAAGGTTGCTCTTCCCTTTGGGCCACGCCTGCTCCCTTGCTGAATGAGTTGGTGCTTGCAAGTGCTCTTGGGGGCGCAATTTCTTGTTTCATTGCAACAGCTTGTGTAGGGATCCGGCTTTTGGGTCTTCCTCTACGTTGGCACACATCGGATAGTTGACAATATCCCGCAGCTTTTTAGCCGAAAAGAAAAAACATAGTGTGTCCTCACTGAAAGTGTATCCTTCGTGCTTAGCCAAATACACCTTTATGTATCCTCTGGTCCTAACATACATAGCCTGTAGACATGTGACGTTCGCTCTGTTCGAAGCCAAAGAGTGGACAAGTGATGCTGTTATCTCACTGTGTCATTGGCTTTGTACCCCACGCTATGGTGATATTTATGCTACTGTTGTGAAATATACCACCAAACATACGTGCCAGTGGTGTGAGCGAAAACCGAAGTTGTAGCACTAGTGCTCACGGTTGCATGCTCTGCTTGATTGATTTTGTATCATCAAGGACACCCAAGACAAAGAGGCATAGGAGGATATTTTGTGAAAAGTTGCAAAGTCACTTGCTTCCATTCGTGCATTGTATCATGGACCACTGGTATACCAAGAAGGCACACGGAAGACAGAGCGTGCATGATATCCTGAACATGTCCATATCATAGATTTGTTACCATAAGTGGGGACCACAGCCCAACAGGGGGCAGGATTTGGAGGGGTTTTTCGGATTTCACGTGTGCTGTAGGGGGCAGCGCAATTTCGAAGGGGGCACCACAGTGGCCGCACTGCCCCACATTGGGCCTAAGATTTCTATTACCAGGATCATCCGAAATAAGCATTTGTCAGTTGAGTACAGGGCAGCTATGATTCGTAGGGGGTCCGCCAAAAAAAGAAGGGTTTTGCACATCCATTAGCCCCATGCCTATGGCAACAAATTTACAGTATGTGCATGGACATAGTACAAGGACTTGCGGTGGAGAGTAGATGGGCTGAGACTCTAGGCAAAGAGATCTAGAAACGGCACAGGCTGAATCAAGTGGAGGGTAGCAGGGGTTAAGCAAATTGTTGAGCCTGAAGGGGAAAAAAAAAGCAAAGATGCAGTCTTTAAAGCGCAGAGTGCACTGTCCACCCACTATTTCAGCCCTTTGAGACGCCCAATTGAACAAGGTTTTCTTTGCGTTTGCTTTGCGTATTTGGCGTTGTCCTCCAGCCCCCTCATAGAATACCCCATCAATTCCGGCTACCAGTACAAATATTTTGGTGAATGTTGGACCCAATGTGGGGTTTGTCTTATAGAAGATATCTTTTGAGGTGCTGGTGACCGTCATTATTACATCTCCATGACTAAGTTTTGTTCCATCGATTCTTGCCGTCATCCAGTTGTGTCTCAAGAGAGGCTCTTTAGCAGAGTTTGTGGTTCTTTTGAGAGCTATTTGCCACAAATTGACAGGTTGAGGTAGTTTCAAGAGATGCCATAATGCCCAACCTTTAAGCCCAAAGAGAAGATGCTCACTAAAACATCATAGGCTGTGATGGATCATTGTAGGCCAGCCCAACGAAGTGTTGGATGTTGTTAAACTCCATCTCCCTCAACAACCCCAGCTCCCTTCATATCTATCGCCACCCCTGTGTTTCGCTTTTTGAGTTGCACATACCGCCACATTCAATGACACATTAGAATTGTAAATGCATCTTTAGAGCACTTGACACGTTGGGACTAGGGCGGTGGGTCCACACCAAGTTGGTCTAGGATCATGCACCACATGCTGAAATGGGTGTGCAGATTAGCTTGATCTCCGGAAACAAATTTAATGTGCCTGATGCCCTCTATCTCCAATGCACCATATGCAGGCCATGTATGCCCCTCCAAGAGCACCTTCCACTGGTCTGCGACCCGTGCCACCTGATGCCCCAACCGGTGGAGGCACCTCTATCCGAGCCCCACGAGCTCCCACATTGCCTCCCATCAACATCTCTGGGGAGAGGGAGGTAACAACCCGGAAGCTTTCTGACGTGTTTGCCCCAGGGCAAACTGTGCTGGGATGTGTCGCAGGATACACCGGCCATATGCCAGGCACTAAGGCTTCGTATGGCCTTCGGCATGGCTTGAAGCGGAAGGTTGCAAACAGGTGTGTTCTGCACCCCCTTGCCTTTCCAGAAGCACCTGCTTGTCCAACGACTCGCATCCTTTGCTTTTCCGGACTCCATTTGTTGTGCTAATTTCAATAAATTGCACATGTTACTCAGAAGTGCTGATTGTGGATGCCAATGTAGACACCTGCTTACACCCCAGGGCCTCACAACGCAAAGTCTCTGTGTGGCAAAACACTGGGTGGCACGAGCTGATAGCTGTTTACCTTTATCTTCCGGGACTATATCCTGACACCACCAATTGGGCGCATAGCAAAGCATCGCAAGCCCAATTCAGGCCTGACCTGCCTGCAATGATCTTTCCCTGGTGCTCTGTCAGTTTACAATTGATGAGTCTGCAGTGCACGACACTTTTGTTTTGGCAAGTTTTGCAGAGATGTGTAATTTTGTAATCTGCAGCTTGCATAGAAATGGAGAATGCAAAGCGGGACTTGGAGGAAAAATGGGACTCGCCACCATCATCAGACGCACCAGAGGGATCGTCAATGATGGTGATTTTTTGTGTTGCCTTTAATTCGTTTTTCCCGTTTTTCCCGTTTTTTGGCGCCTGCCTACACCCCTGCCTGCACGGTCTGCGTGAAGAATCTTGCCTGCAGCCCATCTATAGAAGCTTGTCCCTGCCTGCAGACCTGCGTGCAGATGCCTCCCTGCAGCCCGCATGTAGGCTGTAGACACTTGCTGCAGATATTTCTCCTAGAAAGCGATGCACAGAAATGCTGAAAACACGCGACATAGCACGAGTGAAACATCGGTTCACAATCAGGCAGGTCTAGTCAGAGT
Source organism: Eutreptiella sp. 'Long Island Sound 2002' (assembly GCA_964036045.1). NCBI lineage: Eukaryota > Euglenozoa > Euglenophyceae > Eutreptiales > Eutreptiaceae > Eutreptiella > Eutreptiella sp. 'Long Island Sound 2002'. The sequence continues at coordinate 25,289,452 of OZ038378.1, read as the reverse complement.
CTGCAGCAGGGCTTCTGTAAACAGGGGTCTTCATGCATGCTGTCTTCCTCACGTAGGTAGCAAATCCGGCGTGTGGTCCCCGACTCACCAGCCCACAAACCTTTTTCGACTTCGTGGACAGCAATGGAATCAAGCAAGTACTACAGGCAGGGGTCTGCAAGCGGGGTAGGCCTTTGCAGGGGATGCAAATTGAATTGAATTTAATTGAATTGAATCGGAAACTCCCAAGCAATGGGATTCCAAGAAATTTGCAAGTCGTCTCACATCCCCCTGGAAATGCACCAAATATACAGGGACACACTGTTTCCCGTGTATGCAACAGAGCTGCATTACTGCATTGCATCAAATAGAATGCAACCATGCACAGCACAGGCTTTGTTGGCATGAGTCTGCAAGGGTACGCATACAGGCGTCCACAGGGGTCGGCAGCTGGATGTCTGCAGGCAGGTGTTGCCATGTATGTCGCAGCAGGAATGCAAAGAGGGCGTTGAAACAAAAAAGGGACCCACCAGTATCAGACGTCTTAGGGCGCGCATCAATGATGGTGATTGCATTTGTCCGGTCTTTGTCCAACTGTCCTTCCCCATGCCCTTACCAAGGGGTGCAGAGGTTCATAAACATTCTTAGGAGGAGGACTCAGGGCACCTTTTCGACAACGACCGCTACGCCCACCTGCAAGTGACGTCACCAACTGCAGTGCTATGTTGCCCATCTGTCGCACCCCATCTGTAGAAGCACGGTTACAGAATGCACTGTCACGGCGTTCCAAAGTTCCGGAGTTTGGATGCTGGTTCTTGGGGGCTGGCTTTTCAAGAATGGGGGAACGTTAGCGCGCCGGGCGCGCGCCGGGCATCTTTTGTGACCCGTGCCCCACCGGTGGACTGTTGCCGTTGATATGTTGGGCAACATTATATGGATTTGCCCCTTGGCCCCCGGGACATCAGCAGATGTCTTGATTTGGGATGGGTATGGACCTTCTCGTACCCGAGGTGATTTCTTTGATTTCGAAGTTGGGGGCCATGATGGTGCTTATAAAGGCCGGATTCATGTCATTGTGCCATTCATTGGAAGAAAGAATGGCACTTTGACAGCCCGCCAACAATGTTACAATGACGTGCACGGGTGGTATAGGGCACGCATCGAGCAGCTGTTTGCTCGGTTGTGGCACGCATGATGAGGCAGAGGATGAGGCAGAAGTGTGTGTGTTGTGTTGCCAGAAGCGCTCCACCATCGCAGTTTATGATGAGTGTAAGGAGCACTATTGTACTGAATGTATTGACACCCACACTTGTGGGAGCAATGTTGTTGTGAAGTATAATACAGATGACAGTTGGAGTTGCTGAATTCACAGATATTGCTTTATTGTGCAACGTGCTTTGTAGGGAAGGTGTGCAGTGCAACGTGGTCGACTTGGGGAGCTTGTCCATGAGAGGGTAAATCTAGGGCTGAAGCCGGGATAGTTAATAGAAAAGTAGCGCACCGGGCGCGCGCCGGGCAAACATTCCCCCAATGCCGAGGGAAATGTAGGGAAGCGCCAGTCACCCTCACACTAAATACCTAGTTCCAGGCTCCTTGAATGGCCTTCCATCTCAAAACACGGAAGGGAGTGGGGCCACACAACAGAGCCCAATCGCAATCACAGCACCCGCCATCACTAACGTGCTGTGTAGTGTGCTGTATTTTCGGTGTGCTGGCAGGTGTGGTGCAACTTGGTTTTTTCTGAGGTCCCTGGCGCGGTCCTTCTGGCCTTTGCGTTGTGGCTTTCCTGCAGCCATGCAGCGATATGCACTGGACATGATGGCCATCGCAATTTCAGATGCCACTAAGCCCTTCCCTAAATCCTCCTTTCGCTCCATCCTTTCATCCCTTCCCTGCACACCCTCCCTTCACCCCTTCCCTTGACCTTTGCCTTGTCATTCCTGCTTGCATTTCTGGTCATATGCATGCCAATAAGGACGACCCCATTAAGAGCAACGTGCAGGCCACGCATGATAACCGGGGCTTCTTCAAAGCAAGGAATGCCATGCACGCAGTGCGCACGCAATGCAAAGTTTTGTATGTGGGCAACTACTTGAACCCTAGTTTTGGCCCCTTTTCACAAGTTTGTTGTTCCATAACAGGTTTTTTACGCTTCTTGTGCCTTGAGGATGTGGCACATTTGAATTGCCACCCATTTTCACTCATTTTCAGCCATTTTCGCCCGGTTTTGCTGCACGTTCTTTGTTATAGGTGGATGGTGGATTATGATGATCGGGAATCACCGGGCGACGTGTACATTCACAATGCAACAAATCGTCGGGTGGGTTGTTTCACACTCCTAAGCAGATTCCAACCTTCATGGCCATTGCCTTGCTATTTGCAGGAAACAATGTCCTTGTAGATTCTCTTTATGAGCCAGCACTTGAACCCTGCATCCGCACTCTCGGATCATCGCAAATCAGTAGCATGGCTTATCAGTAACGGCCCACATAGTGTTGCATATTGCTACAAGTTGGGCCCAAATCGGGTCAAGGCGGAATGCCTATGTCCCCAGAGGGGTGCCACCATCTTCCAACACACTCACGCAACAGCAGATTGCGCTTGGCCACAGCCACCAACCACCAAGGATATAAAGACCCTTGTGACGCCTGCATAATGCGAGGTGGTTTCCTCCGTTCCTCCCTGGCTAGGTTTCATTGCATGGGCACTGCACGTAGTGCGCACGCAGTGCAACCACTTGGCTGTGCCGTATAGTGTGCTGTATTTTCAGTGTGCTGGCAAGTGTGGTGCAACTTGGTTTTTTCTGAGGTCCCTGGCGCGGTCCTTCTGGCCTTTGCGTTGTGGCTTTCCTACAGCCTGTTCTACAGCTCAGCTTAGCCCCAGCAACGCAGCGATATGCACTGGACATGATGGCCATTGCAATTTCAGATGCCACTAAGCCCTTCCCTAAATCCTCCTTTCGCTCCATCCTTTCATCCCTTCCCTGCACACCCTCCCTTCACCCCTTTCCTTGACCTTTGCCTTGTCATTCCTGCTTGCATTTCCAGTCATGTGCATGCCAATAAGGACGACCCCATTAAGAGCAGCGTGCAGGCCACATATGATAACCGGGGCTTCTTCAAAGCAACCAACCCCAGGCTGAAGTCCGATTTGACCCTCCTCACCCAAAAAGGCCTCCAAATATCGCGAGAGGGAGGCAAAATCCCGCCCCACGTGCCCGTGCCCCCGCAGCGGATCGCTCCACATCAGCCGTGCTGAGAAGTTGGTGTGCACTAGTGGCAGGGCTTGGGCAGTAGATCAGGGCCCCATGAGGCTTGGGCAGCAGATCAGGGCCCCGTGAGGGTGTGCGAGCACCTGGCCGCCCCTGGCCTTGCATAGCTTGTCTTTGGGTTGCACCCCCCGCACGCGCATGTGCCATCGTCCAACAATGCCTCAACATCCCCAGACAGGGGCTTGGGGCACAGTGGGATTCACGAAAAAGCGCTCTGCGGCACTCTGGAAACATGCCACCTCCGGGGAAGCATACATCTGCAGGGCAAAAACAGCAGATAATCTGGCATTTGTGTGAAACAAATTTGTTTTAACTCATTATCTGAGTTTTTGCACTGAGTAACAATTTGAGCGCTCCGGTGTATGAGAACACAGTACTTACCGTGGTCAGCTTGGCCATTGGGGGAAACGGGTCCGAAAATGCGCTACTTTTCGCACACCTGTGCCCAGCGCCCCGAGTCCTGTGCACTTTACCTCCACCTGTTCTTGCACCTGCACATGCACCTGCACCGGTTAATAAACCTGTACCGCTACCTCGACCTCCACCCCTGCCTCTCTGCCACCAGTCTGTTGCGGGCGAAATGCCGTGCACAGTCCGTCCGCCCCCTTGTTCCCTTCACCCACGACACCGCCATACGTACGTGCTGGGCCCACTGCATCTGCCTCTGTTTGACCTCCTTTCATTCTTTTGCTTGCTTCGCATACACTGCCTGCAAGGCATTCATTCGTCGGATGCGGGGCCGCTTCGCTGTCTCTGACAAATGTACATTCGTATTCCCCGCACCCCTTTTCAGCCCCCCATTTCCCACCCTACCAGTGGCAGGAGATGAGGAGCCCAATATTCGGCACAGAGGCATCAGTGGCTGGCTGGTCCTGAGGCTGTGGTACATGTTGCTGGCGCACCGTAGCCTGCTCACAGAGGCAGCAGCTGCGGCCAGGGTGTGTTGAGCTAGAACAATGTCTGCATTGCCATGCGGCCTTTGACCTGTGTTCACGGCCAAGACGAGGTAGGAACCTGGCTTTGCCTGGAGGGGACAGTCGGAGGTAGAATTGGTGGTAGAGGTGGGGGGCGAACTGAATGAATTTTCTCACCCAAAAGTGGATTTTGGCACACAGATGGACGTTTTCATTTTAGCTCCCCGAAACTGGAAAGGGGACGGGGTATGAAAGACAGCGTGTCATGTCAGTCCTCAAGTGTTTGGTCATCCCAATACCAGGGGAATGATGAAGTATTTGAATCCCCTCTTCCTTCCCTCTCCTCGTCAGTCCCCAAGCCCCCTCCCTCTCCCTCTCCTGCTGTTCCAGGAGCAGCGGTGAGATGACCTCTGGCAGGCCTCACCAGTCTCAAAGACCCGCAAAGCAGATCGCCTCCTGTGGTCTGGTGCCTCGGCCCCGACCTTTTGCACTATGCCTCGGACTGTGCACCACTGCTCATGTGTCTGGGACACACGAGCGTTCAACAGGACATCCGCAGCTGCTGTACGAACAGCAATGGCTGCACCTGCTTGTGGGTTAGTGCAGATACTCCACTGGCCGCTTTGGTCAGGGCCAGGAATTGACGTGGTGGTGTGCCAGCAGGTCAAGGTCAGCCAGGCTGTCGAGAAGACAGTGGGCGATTCGGGACGCATCAAGCCGGATGGTGGCTGTGATAGGAGCACAAAAGCACCAAACAAAGAATAGTCACTCTCTCTTGCTCTCTCGGGTCTCGGCTCTCTTTGTCTCTTGGGGTCATTTCGTTTCATCTTTGTCGGTGTCGGTGTGTGTGCTGCTGACATAATATCCCTCGCCCCCAGCCCCATCTCTCCTTCTGGATCTCGATGCTTGTGTATTTGTTTGCATTTATGAGGATGCCTTGTCATGTGTTGTATTCCTGTCACACTTTTTAGGTTGCAAAGAGTATTGCGTAGAGTATGTTAGGTTGCATAGAGGATGACAGTCCTGGAGTAGATCAACGGGGCATCTTGCCCAAGGGGGCAGTAGCCGAATTTTCAGCTCCACAACCAGGACTAGGTTTCTAGACGTGCTTCACTTTCATTTATGGCCAGAGCCAGGGCAGAGGACGGAAGAAACACCCTAAAAACTTGATAGTAGGAGCACACCATCTGTGGGGAGAATGGTCGAGTGCGCAGCATTATCAGCGGGATGTGGCATGTGCAGTAGATTGGGAGCGGGACGTGCCCTGTGTCGTAGCAGCAGAGCAGGGAGTCAGAAAATATATTTTTGGGAGACAATGGGAGCTGGGGGTAGTGTTTGTGGCAGTGTGGAACTGGCAAGACACAGATCGCCACAGACACACTAGAAAAGAGCTTGGGTCCACGGTACAGCCATCAAGCCCATATGCTGAAAGATGTGGCCAGGGAAGGCTGCATATTGTGGAAGTATTGCAGGGTTTGTTTGGTGTTTGTTTGGGTTAGTATTGGGGTTTGTTTGGTGTGTTTGATAAAATTAAACGGCAAGATCCTGAAATGATTTTTTGGAAGGTCTCAAGAATTGTTTGGATTTGAAGACTGCAGGTCTGCACCCATTACACTAAGGATCCAGAGTGGAAGGGGATCCCAACCAATTTGGTTTTTCAGTCTGGTATTTCGTGGGTATTTTATAGCCTTAAGCTCTGAAACTGAAATCTGTTGCACACGTTTGCCAGTGCCACCCGAGTGTCTCTGAAGCAAATAGCTGTGGTCATGTTATCAGGCGTTTTGGCATACGTGTGGTCATCTGCCCGGTGCTTAATACAGGTGTTGAGCCCCTGAAGCCCCAGGGGCCTCTACTAGACGCCCTTGGACCTTTTCCTGCACCACTTGCCCCTTCCCTCCCATGCAGCGTCTCCCATGGAGACTTTTCCGTCGCCGATTTCCTATCACCTGACCCAGTTCTCTCCAAAGCTCCTGTTCTGCACACAGGCTCTGATTGCACCCCTTCTTCTAGACCCAACATAATGTGAAGGATGCCGTACACATGTTTGCCTGTTGTTTGCTTCGGTTAATCAGTGTCCCGTCTGCTGCACATTGACGGGGACTCCTCGATCATATGTAGGTTGGCCGTAGCTAACAATGGCGACCCAGGGAATTTGGTGATCCCTTAATGGTGTTCAAGCTAGCCTGACTCTGTTTGCAAAGAAAGATTTACCTGACGCTGCAGAACATTTTATCCGGACAATGTGACCGTGTTTCTCAGCCATGTGCCTGTGGCCACGGAAACCCTCCCCATTCAGCATGGTTTCAAACACTGCTTCTTTTCTGCAGTTGCTTTGCCATAGCTATCGTCTTTTGCCACAAAATTCTGGATCTGCCCCTGCAGCACCTGTCCCATTTCCACCTTCATTTTTCTTTGGGCACTGAACGCATTTCTTTCCTTTTCTGTCCTTGAAACTTCAAGGTTCAAACCCAACCCATTCAAATTGACCTTCTACATCCTGTGCAAACCTGAGCCTAAACTATTTCTCCTTACATGTGACCCGAGTGTGTATTTGAGGGCACAATTGGCACAGGTTGCATCAGCATGAGAGAAGATTGACCTCATGTATCCAAGGCACCTCGTGTTTGTAAATAAGTCTGCATGCACTTTGCGCAGGACGCTTTCATGGAAAGAGAGAGAGAGAGAGAGAGACAGAGAATTGTCACTGCAATTTCTTCACACGGCTGCTTCATGGGTGAGCGGGATATTTTGTTTCTTTGTTCAAAGGATGTATGCCAAAGGCATGTCCTCCTTTTTGTCGCCGTGCGCGCTTTGTGAGGCTAGACCACAGCGCTGCACCCCCGGCATGAAGAAATTTCACTGGCCTTTTTTTACCACAAAAATTTGGCGACAAAGTGATTGTAGAGATCCTTTTCCCTGTTTCCATTCTTTTTTGCTATTTCAGCCATCTACTGTTCATTAAGGGGGGAAATGATTCCAGAAAAAATAGAACAGGCAAGGACTTGTCGTTTTCAAAGCTCACTCTGGTGAGGCTGGATATGATGAGGGTACGAGCTGCCGGTGCAGTCCCAGGCAAAGCACCCTCTTCGAAAGCCAACATGAACAGAATACACGGGTGCCTTTGGCCCACAATAGAGGAACACCAGGTGTGCAGTCCTCCAACAGTGCTAGTCAAGGTCCTAGCCTGTTGCCTCCCCGGCCCTCAACACCAAACAATCCACCTCGCTTTTGAGAGTCACATAGCCACCCCATTTGCAAAGTCATTGTTGATCCTTCGCATCCTGTGGGCGACCCACACAATGGCGGTGAGATGTGGTTAAGAACATAGCGGGATGAACATGTGGATGTAGATCACATAATGTCAACACAGACATTGAGGTGTTGGTACCCCTCCAAAAGATTTTCGATGGTGCTAGGCACAAAAATTCTTGCTTTGATGTCAACAACTCCTGAAAGGCATTCTCATGGCCCCGAAGAATCCAAAACACGCTTTCAGGTGTTGCCAGCCCGTCCAAAGGAATGTAATGGCACTAGTGCACCACAAGCCCACATGTTTGCTCATATTGTACGATACATCAACCGTTGAAATTGTCAGGAAATGTTGGTTGTGATTGCAACCCAGGACACAACCATCTGTGCCGACGGCATGTGGTGCATCTCTCAATTAACACACCATAAGGGTCGTGTGTCCATCATTGGTAGCGGTTACGGCGATTGATTTTTGGAGCATGGCCTCCGAAATCCCTATGGATTAGAAAAGATCGGAAGCAATTTCGGCAAGGATGATCCCAACACTGCGGACAATTGATGTGAAGATTTCGGAGGGGTCATATTTATAAACACGTTTTGGAAATAAGCATTCCATCCTCCACTGTTTTGAAATGTGTGTGTGTGTGTGCGTGTGTGTGTGTGTGTAATCAGTCGCCTGTTAGGTAAACCCTCGTGCTTTTGGGGATGGGTTGCACTCGGCTCAACGATATTTCACCAGCACTATTCAGGGCGCAAAAAACGTGTACCTCTGCCCCTTCTTGGGGGTTGGTTGCGAAAAAAGGTTGTCACGGCAAAATGGTAGCATTTGGAATTTTTTCCTCGGAGAGGACAATTTGTGCATCAAATCGGTTAATGCTTCTAAACCTCTTTGGTGAAGACTAGCGCGCGGGCAGCTGTTTTTTGTGTGTTGCCTTTTTCTCTTAGCATTGATATACCTACCCTTTGTGCTTTTTGTCACCACCTCACCAGCCATGTAACCCCCCCCCCCTTTCCGGAGTGAGCTTGTCCACCAATACTATTTGTTGCATTGTGGGATTGATGTGGAACGCATCTCTCTTCTCTCATCATTGTCCTGCGGCCTCTTTTGGCAGGAGGTGTGGGCGGCTACAACCACAATCACATTGCTTGGGAGGTAGAGTGGAGGCCTCCAATGTTGTATATTTACCCCTCAGGGCAAGGCAACTCTGCCAGCTTAAAAATTGTTGAAAAAATGTGAGAAATGGCATGCGATGCATGCATGGTGCGATGCGCTGTGGAAGCAATGCCCTAGGCTCCCTCTTTGCGCATTGCATTTCATGAATTATTGTCCCCCAAAAAGTGTAAATGCCCTTGCCGCGGCCATATTGTGCTCCTTGCTTTGCTTTCTCAAGATGTGACGATTGTACATAGTTTAAGAAGAGTATGACAAGAATGGAACTCGTGGCAGTGGCAAGCATCAGAGTATGAATGAAAAATTCTTGGTGCACCAGTTGGCCCCGTAAAAAGGGGATGGTACATGTTAATGGGCGCATTTGCTTCAGCTTTTGCCACGCCTACGCGTAGGGGGGATCACGAGTCCCTTGAAGCTAGAGGAGCCCTAGTGGAAGATGAGTTGAAGTGGAAATCGCTGAGGTAGGCGCACCGGGCGGGAAGAAAGTAACTCGTTCGTTGCTCCGCCATGAATGTCTTCTACTTGTCTTTTTAGGTCTCTTCATGTGACCCGGGGCATCTTCTTACCCAACCTTCCTCTAAGTAGCATGTATTGAATTGGTTCGGTGTCACACAAACATGCAGTTAGGCAACATTGATTTCACATGTCCATGTGCGGATTGGTTCTAATGCACATGATGATTTGTGTTTGCCAATGCCTTCGGTTCCCAAGCAATTAGGCACCAGCTGATGGGACTAAGTGGCATGTCTAGGCATGTGAGGGCATGAGGTATATGTTGTGTGTTGGCTTTGCACTTTAGTCATGCCTTTGGTTCGCAACACTAACCGTAGGGAGCCAAGTAATTGGTATCCAGCATACATTAAAAATGTGAGGTTTGGTGGGCTGGCCCTTCTTGATGCCTTGTTTGCGAGCAGCAAGTAAACCCGCCAAGTTTAATCACTTGCTTGCCATTGTATATGTTACTAGCGAGTGATCGGCACCCAGCGTCCATTGTGAAGTACCGAGGCATTGCTTGTATGATGATATAAGTAAGAAAAAGTGCTTTTCCATTGCTTTAGAGTAGACTTTAGTTGTATTAGAGATGCTCCTAGTTATCCTGCATTTTTATCTTAGTATTGGCCTCACCAAAATGGGTGATAACACATTTTGACCTATAGAACCAAACACTAAACCCGTATGTTGTGTGGAGCCCTTAATCCCCAAGCAATGTGAACTAAAACATCATTTCCTGACTTACTGGGGCACTGACATACTGAGGTAGAGCCTATAGATTTATCTATGTTTTCTCATGAATGCTTAGCTATCCTACTGGTCTGCACCCTAGGGGGCTGTGGCACCTCTTTTTGAGAGGTCCTAGGTTCAATTCCCAGTCAGCCTAGCTAAGTAGGAGTATCCCATGTGACATGGCAGTGACCTCAGCGCCACAAGCCATGCCACCTCAGAACCTATGGGACCCAAAAACTATGAGTGCACATCTCAGGATGGCACCATATGGAGTGTGAGCCCTTGGGGCAGTTTTCCAATCAGTTTTTCTCAATCATGTAAAATGTTTTGATCCAAGTTGCATTGATTGTCTATTGCTGTAGTCTATTGTTGATATCTTTGTTATCTAACTCTTTTCTGACGGCAGCCCTTCAGGCTTTGATCCTGTTTAACTTCTACTTGCTCATCTCTGGCTTGGGTTATCCTGTATTGGTTGTATTTCATCAAGAAAACATTTTCTCCATCAAAAACAAGCAGCAGGAACCCTACACCAGCAGCAAGAAGTAGGAGAGGCACAACAGGAGCTGAAACAGTGATAAAAACTTTCTGGTAGCAAGAGGCAGACAGCCTCTGCGTGCCGGCAGCAACCCCGTGCCGTACACCCCGCGCGCCGAGGACTGTCCTGAGCAAGAAGGGCGAAGAGAAGTATGGACACAAAGGAGGACACCGACGTGAAGACGGCGCCTGAGGCACCAGCAATGCCAGCGCCTGTAGTGCCTGGACCTGGAGAACCTGGCGCTGTACCTTCGGTGCCCTTACATGGGCCAGTTGACGCGGCTGACGATTCGCTGGAAGGATTGGGATCGGCCTTCAGGGGCCTCTGAGCAGAGGAGGTCGACACCGACCCTGTGAAGAGAAAGAGGGAGAGAGAGAAGGATGCAGCAGAAGGCATGGCAGACGAAGGAGTGGACTAGGGGCACGACCCAACGAGCGGCCAACCTTCGAGAGCGCATTAAGCACCTCTGGCCTCCAGGCACCACCCTCTCCTACAACCACCACACTCGCAACTCCCGACCCAGCTGCTGCAACATCCACACCCATAACCAGCCCGCCTATGGCTGAGGGCACAGGCTTTACTGGCATGCCTACCTACCCCGCCTATGGTGTGGACCCATCCACCACTGCATTTCCAGAGGCAACTACTGCCAGTGAGCTAGTGGCCTCCAAATCTGCGCCGCGCTGGTATGCGGCGGATTATCACCATCACCATCCTCTACCCACTACGGGAGCCTATATGGCTGATGTTCCCGGGTATGCAGCGTATGAGCCTGGCTATCCTATGCCAGCACCTGGGTATGCAACCCTGAGTGGGCTAAGGAGAGGTCCTGAGTCGTGCGGTAGCAAGAGTAGGGGATCGAGGAGATCGTCAAATGGTTCCCTGACCAGCTCTGAACTGGGAGAAGCCCTTCGTGGAGTGACTGCTGACCTGGTTGGAGACATTACCCAAGAGATCAGGGAGAAGCTAGAGCCCCTGATCCCGCCCCAAGGGTCACCTGCGACCCTAGGAGCCTCTCCCCATCACCTGCAGGCTAACCACCTGGTGGCTGGGGTGAGCCACAATCTTGGAGGAGTGAGGAGCCGGCCTATGCCTACGCTTGCAGTGGTGCCCAGGAGCCCCTTTGTACCGAGGACCGCCCAGCCGCCATACAGCCACGTGGCTAACTCCACCAGAGCAGAGCTGGACCAGCTTGGACTTACAGCCTTGAGGGCTATGGTCGACGTTGAGCCCTATGGCTCCAGTGACCTAGGCGGCGACCCTTACGTCAGCCTCCCCTTCAGACGATGATGACCCTGAGGACCCCGACTATCCGAGGGAAAGGAAGAAGAAGAAGAAGAAGAAGAAGAGCCGACGTCATCGTTCTCAGGATGCCAAAGCGGTTGCCACTTCGAAGATCGTGGTCAACCTACCGGAGTTCATCGGGAAGGACCTATCCGGGTTTGCCCAGAATTTTGGGCGCTTCCTGAGGATGACCGGCCAGACCCATGCCAGTGGCAGGGTCAAATGCGATCTGCTCTTGCAATGTTGCAAGACAAAATACATGGAAAAGCAGGTAAAACAGATAGTGACGAAGTCCGCCACCTTTGCCGAGGTTCTGGTGGCCCTGGAGAGGCAGTACCCCTCCTACGAGACAGACCTCTCCATAAAGACGGAGATACAGAACTTGGGAATGCTACCCAACAACCCCAAAGCGGCCCGCATCACAGAGTTGCTCGCGGACCTGGACCACTGGGTGGGGCGGCTGACCCCAGGGTCTTACGGCAGCGACGAGCTGCTGTTCTGGCTCGTGGCCAAGATCCCCACCTCCGTGTGGGATGAATGCCCAGCCACCGCTGAGAGGAAGGCAAGAACCCTCACCTACGAGGACCTGTCTGTCCTGCTCCTGGAGCTGGCGCTGGAGAAGGAGAGCGACCAGCATCTGTATGCCTATCGTCCTGGAGGAGGAGGCTCAGCGAGTCATGGCAAAGGGTACCAGGGACGCAAACCTGGACAGGGGACTACCCCCAAGCACGCCCGTATCATGGGCAATGTCCAGGAGCTCTTCTGGTGTGACGCTAGACACGAGCATGGTCACCTGCAGCACGCCCCCGACTGCGATCAGCGCGGTTGCTTCGTGGTCCAGGGGAAGAAGCAGGAGACCAACACTGGCAGCAAGCCTAAGATGCCGGATCATTACAGGTGTACTATCACCTGTGCCTTTTGTGGGAAGCGCAAGCACTATGAGGATGAGTGCTACCACAAGCAACGCCCGTCGGCGAAGCTCAAGGGCGAGGATCCTGGCAAGGGCTCTGGCAAGGGCGGTGGCAAGGACAAGAACGACTCTGGCAAAGGCAAGTCGAGAGGCAATGGGAAAGGCCAAGACAAGGGCCAAGGTGGACGAGGAGGAGGCGCTGACCGCCAGCAACATACGGATAACAAGAACCAGGACAAGTCCGGAGGCAACCCCAACCCTAATCCAGGGGGGAGCTCCGAGCCCTCTGGAGAGCCGTCTGGTTCCGGGCCGACCACACGCTCGCAGACTCAGGCTCAACAAGAGCAAGGGGCCAAGCGAGAACATGAAGGTGGTGACGATGGCCAAGCTAAGAAGAGAACCTGCTTCATGCGGATGGGCCGCAAATTGCGGAACAAGGGGTTCGAGGTGACATGTCCCGCGGAGTTCTGACGGGGACGCTCCGGTCTGGCCCTGGACTTGGTGTTCTGGGTACGTATCCGACTTGGGGGACGTGAATACCTCAGGGTACTGGATACCGGAGCCACTATATCCATAGTGGCTAAGAAAATTTTACCTCGTGGGAGCTTGACGAGCACCATGCCTACCGCGGCCATCCGAATGGGGGATGGACATGTGGTGCACAGCTGCGGGGACTGTGAAGTGGAGGTGCCTATGGGCTCCCGAACTATAGCCCATCGGTTCTATGTGATGGACACCGAGGCCTTCGACATTGTACTGGGTACCAACTTCTTCGTACAGCACACCCAGATACAATCCCTAACGCTGCAAGCCCCCTACCTTCTCTAGGTGGACCATTGTGATGGCAGGGAGTCCGTGCCACTAGAGCAGTCTGAATACACCTCGAGGTACCTGAGGGTATCGAAGGAGTAGCCTTCAAACATGATGTGGGCCTACAAAACTGAGGACTATCAACTACTGGGGGAAGTCCTGGACCAAGGTCTGAAGGAGTTGGGTTTCTCCAGAGAAGACCTGAGCGTGGAGTTGTTCGCCAGTGACAAGCAACATGTCTTGGACCTCTACTGCAGCAAGGGGAAAAACTGCTGCTACAAATTTTACTGGCCCTCTTTCGGGATGGCCTACGGGAACCCCAGGTTCAGTGAACTGGGGAAGGTCTTGACCAAGGTGGCCCTGGAATGTTCCAGTATGGTCCTGTGTTCCCCCGATTGGGGAGCCCATGGGGGCAATGAGTACTGGCGAACCCTCCTGGACAGGCTGACTATCACCTCTGTCCAGTTACCTGATGAGGCTATCTACGTGCCTCTGGGCCGCAAGACACCCATCGGGAAACCTGGATGGGGAAGTATGCTCAGCATGGTGGGCGGTAGTCTGACCTCTATCCCTTGGGAGGACCTGCACTCAACCCTGGTCCAGACTATCCAACGCAAGAGCGATGGACTCGCCCTGGGCAACCTGAAGGATCGACTACGACCTCAAGATGCTATTGAGGCTATTCCAGGGGGAGACGACTACGTCGTGACTAACAACGATGCCCCCAACTCTCCCTGCCATGTATCTATTCCTGATGGAGTCCAGAGTGTGGACTATCCGAGCTACCAAGCTCTATTCACTCCGATGACGAAACTGAGCATGACGCCTTCTTCGTACAGACCTGTGTGCAGAAAGTGGAGAACGCCGAGTATGCCGCCCCACTGAAACCCCTACTCTCCATGAGGGGAGAAGAGCCCTTGGACGAGGAGTTGGACCCCCGATCCAGGCTGAGGGAGTACGTGGACTCCAAGAGGAGACTGGTGGCGAAAAAGCTATGCTACGCTAAGCCGACCCGCAGCTCATGGCCACTGAAGCAACGGTGTATGGGAGACCTCTCCCAACTGAAGGAGGACCTCGAACAAAAGATCACCACCTGGCAAAGGGAGGTGGATCTCAAGCTCATGAAGAGCGTGTGGGGTGCCCATGTGAGGCCCCCAGAGGAGGATGAACTCTCAGCGCAATGTGTATGTGAACCCCCTCGAGCGTGCCTATGTTGCCATCGTCTGCTGGAGATGGTTCAACGAGACCTTCTATATGCCTACCAAGGGTTGAAGGATACTACCAAGGACGAAGACCCAGTGGAGGATCACCTCCCGGCGTCTATTACCCAGGGGGCAAGCAATCTACACTCTGACGAGGACATGGAGGACAAGATCAAACTATTGGGGTTTCCCTGTTACGTGTATTCGATACGGCAGGATACGGCAGGATACGGCAGGATACGGCAGGATACGGCAGGATACGGCAGGATACGGCAGGATACGGCAGGATACGGCAGGATACGGCAGGATACGGCAGGATACGGCAGGATACGGCAGGATACGGCAGGATACGGCAGGATACACAGGATACGGCAGGTTACGGCAGGATACGGCAGGATAGGGCAGATACGGCAGGATACGGCAGGATACGGCAGGATACGGCAGGTTACGACAGGGTCCAAAATATCTGCTTGTTTGCACTACGAAAACAACCATTTTGCGTTCGTTCAGCGTTCGGTGGTATTTCATACTGTTTCTGCATGCCTATTGTGACTTTTCCGGCTGACAACCCGCTTCATGTACACCGATTATTCGTTTCAAAAAAGAAGAAGATTGCTACCTGCTTCCTGAGCTTGGTGGTATTTCGTCCTGTTCCTGCGTGTTCATTGTGCCGTTTCTGTTTAGGTTGACAACCCGTCTTGCTGCACACCAATTCTCGGTTTTGATAAAGAAAATGATTGCTACGTGATTGCGTACGAAACACTTCCTGTGCCCCAAAACACAATACGCACGAGCATAATAAAAGACAATCACATCATTGCAGCCTGTACTATTATGGTCATAGACTTTCGGTCTACCTCTGCTCGATGTTATGTAGGTTACAGCAGAAAATGAACAGGCCGGCAAGGAAGTCGTAGTTACACGGGCGCCAGGGAGCCTCATCACGGCCGTTCCAGAATCGCCACTTCTTAACATTGCTGAAAACATTCTCCACTAGATGACGGCCTTCATTGATCATCTGGTTGTAATGCACCATGAACCAGGTCAATCGGCCATCCCCCCCGGCCACACGGCAGAACATGTTGTCCGCAGTGCTGTAGTGACAGTCACTGAGGCGGAAGTCAGGCCGAGGACCATTAAAGTTCCAGGGAATGGATGCATCCATGTACGCCGTCATCTCAGCATCGGTGTCACGGGGCGGATACCACCACGAGCAGGCAATGATCTCGCGCCCCTAGTTGATCATGGCATTAAACACGAGCGCATGCCCGCGGTAAGTGGGTTTGTGGAACCAGAACAGCTCCCGGTCTACCGGGTGCGAAGGTGACTGGATGGCCACATGCGTGCTATCGACAATAGCAGACACATGGCGGTGAATTGGATGACTGTGTTGGTGGAATTCCCATCGGCGTTCAAAAGCATCCGTGAACGTATCGCAGATGTGAGCCCGTTGTGACACGTCACGTAGTACTTGGATACAGCAGTCCCGACCAATTCCCAATGTCGTCGCACATGCAATCTGGCTGTACCCCAATCGCAGGAAAGAGATTGTAATTACAAACTCCTCTAATGTGAAAATGGAATTTGCCACCAGGAACAGCAGAAATCCCATTCTGTACCCGGTGGCATTCATGAGCAGCACTGCTGCAAGTGGAGCGCAGTGCGGGGAGGCGCCGCTATCAGAACAATCCACAGAGATCCACGTAAACTTCAAGACTTAAGGACTGAAGAACTTAAATGATTGAGCAGTGCAGAAACGATATAACAACAGCGTAAAAAAATTCTAATAGTGCTAATATAACTAATGAGTAACATTCTTCTTTCATTGTCTCAGATATGTGCTGTCTATGAAATCAACAGTGAGGGCAACGAAGCAATCCATGGCTCTTGGCGGGAACGGTGTTTGATGGTCCTCCACTCTTAAGGAGTGTCAGTGAAGCGCTGCCATCCATGATTCTTGCGAGCCGGGCCAAGTGACGTGAAAGGTGCCTGATGGTCCTCCACTCTTAATGAGTCTCAGTGCGGCGGATGACAGCACCGCCAACATTTCGACAAGGTTCACGATGTGGTACACGCTTCCAACCCTGTGTGCAGGGCATCCATCATATGAGGGGACGCCGCGACAAGGGTTCACGCTGTGGTTCACGCTTCCACCCCTGTGTGCAGGGCATCCAACGTGAGGCGACGCCGCTACAAGAGTTCACGCTGTGATACACGCTTCCAACCCTCTGTGCAGGGCGTCCAACATGAGGCGTGTGCGTGGGCAGAGAACTACGGATTCATTAAAAAGATTGTTGCTTTGCATCTTCAGCCGCCCTGGCAGAAACTTCATGCGCATTTGCGAGGTGCTGCCCAACGAGTACACGCCTCAATGGATAGCGGCGCGCATTGGGCCGCATGGACATGGCAGTTTGCTTGGTGATGATGTTTGGTACGCCGTGTATTGGGACTACAGTGATCTGCCGTCGGACACCTGGAAACAAACTGCCAGATTACTGTGGCTGGCCATGCTGTCTGAGAGAGGGGTGACGCCCACCACTGCAGATCAAATAAAGTTTGATGTCTTTGTCACTAGTTTGCAGGATGCGCCTGCGTGGCGAGAACAAAAGAAATTGGAAAAGGCTGGGCATGAAAGCCAGAAGGAGGCGTCTACCGATGCGCACGCTCTTGGTCTTGGCCCCAGCTCATTGGAGAGGCGGAAGCACACACTGGCCAGCTACCTCATGGGTCCGAATGCAGTGGGCCGGCAGCCAAGCACAGGGACATGGCGCCCCACCAGTGGTCCTGCACCTCAGCGGCGCTGCAAGGCACCGGGTGGCACATGCTACGCGCCAGTGCCAAAGAACTGCAGCAAGGGAATGTGCACACCGCACTGCCTGAGCTTCCAAGTTGCCACACATGAAAGCGCACGCACGGGGCCTCCGCCAACAATCAAAGAGTGAAGACGCCAAGTGTAAAGTGTAACACATTAACTACCGGTGCAACCTCTCGATCCCATATTCATGGCCAACATACCAAAGGGTATGGCACGCCCCGCGGAGCCAACCGAAGTGAACGGCATCACGGAATGGAGCACGCGCCGAACATGGCGGAGAACCAATGGCACAACACGCCGTGAGCCAGCGCACGGCAACAAGACATGACGCTGGGTATCACGAAAACACATACACGGCTCACACCACCGTACAACGCCACACAACAACGCAACAACACCATGTACCGAGACGAAACACATACCCAAACTCCACACAACACCGATCACAACAACACAACGCGGCACAACAAAACACCACAACGAACACGCCACCACAAAACGCGGGAAAACCGCGACAAACCACGCCACACGACATCACCCAGCGGAGCTACATGGCACCACAATGGAGCTACGTAGCGCAACCAACAAGACAAAACCACGACACCACGCAACGCCGAGACACAACACACGACAACAAACCCGACAACACGGAACACAACACCACAACCAACGGCAAAATAACGGTGCGCAACACAGCGTGTTATACAACGCAACCAACCGACAAACAACAACACACAACATTGAACAACGGTACCTGACTCCACACACCGACGTCCAACCCAAAGCACCAAAACACAACGCGACAACACAACACACCACAACGCAACGCACGCCAAGACACATAACGCAACAAGACGAAACCCAACACCAAAACAACCCCAACGCGACACGCGAAAACGGACACCACGAAACACACAACCCAATTCGCGCACGCAACGACACATGACACAACAGAGCAACGCAAAGGTGGACGCAACACGGGGAACCCACCTGCAACCAACACAAACCACGACGCGCCACCACGCACCACAACCGCACACTACTACACACAACGTCAACACCACCACCAACAGTAACCGGACACAATCATATACCAACACCACGACATGACCCGGCACAGCGCAACACACTGTGACGCGCCACACAATACCACGGCAACACGCGGTACCGTACCACAAGACGGCACTCGACAAACACCGGCGTTACCCAACAACGGCACACAACACGCGACACCACAACCCAACGGCAGCCACACGACACCACACAACACAGCGCAATGCTACACAATACGACCAACAACAAAAACAACATAAACCGCGGCATGGCACAGCCAGCGCCCGGCACCACAGGACACCACCTAACGCGACACAACGAAACAGCATAGCACACACTACGACACGACGCAACGCCACGAACACACTACGCCGCACAACCCAACGCCGGCCAACACGGCGCGACAAGGCAGAACGAATACGCAACGCCGCGCCACAAACCACAATAAAAAAGGCCGCGACCCGACGTGACCTGACCCCACATCTTATGTGCCGCAGCACCTCCACATGGCTGCTGCTGACGGACGATAAAGAGCGCCATTTGTACCGTGCAATACGGCAGGCAAACAAGATCCCGGAGACGACGACACCAAGGGCAAGAGGTATGCCACCTACCAATCCTGTAAGGTGCACACACGCATGCGACAACACGTGGCGGAAAAATGGGAGGTGCACGTACAGGCGAAGCCTCCACACCCACATACGTGACACGCAAGAAGACCACACACGCAATGCAAACACGGGACACGATGGAGCAGGAGCACCAGGACGACGACGCCCGGGGGAAACCCGCAACGCCGAGCACGCCATCAACAACCACCCAAGGGGGGACACAACGCCCGACCGGCCCCGATGATCTCGGAGACCCCGGAAGCCGGAAGCACGCACCAGGCACGCCACACCCACATCTAACCCACGCGGTACACGGCGAAAGCCAGGATCAAACGACCCACGACCACACGAACTATGACCCCAGCACCGCCGACACACCCGATCCCCGGGGGGGGGGGGGAGACAACACGGGGGGGAGCGACACGACGCCAACTGGAACCGGAACCAGACCAAACCCTATCACAACGTACCGACTACAGTGCCACAAGCCGGACCGCAAGTACCGTAACACGCCAGCGTACCCCGAGCCAGGACCGCACGGAGTATAGCCAAAACACATACTACAGCCACATAACACGGGGAGACGCCTGCGACCCGACACAAGAACCGGCCCCGTCACAACACACGGACTACAGCGACCGAACCACGAATCAATCCACAAACGCCGCGCCGTGCAGGCGTACACCGAGCCCCAACCACACGGAATACAGCGCCCAAGACACGGACCATTGCGGCACACCTCACCACGAGGCGCCGCACTGCGACAACTGGGACGAATCCCCGGGACCAGGGCAACAAACGGGGACGATGGCCGCGGACATAACACAACCAAGCCCACCGGAGGACGACACACACAAAGCACCGCTATCCGTGTCCAGTGGCACCTCCGGCACTGCGATGGACATCCACTCCCAACCACCCACCCCTCCTGAGGCCCATGACCCACCCCTGGAGTCACTGCCCAGTGGCCTCGACATCTCCACGAACCGCGACCCCATGAACCTGGACAACGACCCACTGCAGGACAGCATCCAACGCGTGCTGCAAGTGGCAGCCGACGCGCACCAACAACCCACATGGAGCCTATACCGGGCACTCAACGAAGCAGATCAACGGAAAACAAGCACAGGAAGCAACCGAGACCCAAGTGCATACATCCGGGAGCTGCGGAGGAACATACACAACGCCCAGCAACAATCACCGGAAGGAGTGGTGGTACAGGGACGAGAGACCAAAACTGGAGCGTGGACGAACCTCACGCGGGCCCCACACTCGGGGAAGCCCTGGATTTCATCCAGGAATCCGACGCCCCGCCGCCAGCAACCCTCGAGGAAACAGCGGAGGCTCTCGTCCTCACCCTACACAGTTGGACACGGGGCCACACCATTGTCCTGCATGACAAGACAGGATCCCCCTACGCACGCACCGCGACATGCCGACCAAGCATTGCGGCCAAGGGAGAAGCCCACCTGGAATGGAAGCCCGAGCGAGAAGATGACGAGTACACCCTAGTTCACGCCACCCGGCACGGACATAGGGAAGAGAAGGAGCCTACGCCCGAGCCCGCCGCGACCCCCCCACCGAGACCAACCCCCCAACACTGGACCCTGTACCGACAGCTGGCCCATGCCCGCACCCTAGCGGAGCACAGTATCCGGCCGTACACGGAGGTTGCATACGTTGAACGCATGCTACAAGACTGGACCAAGTACGAAACAGAGGTCTTGGAAGGACACACGGGCCCGCCGGGCGCCACGTCCCGCACAACGTGGGACGACATAGTGCCGGACGGAGACATCGAAGCGCTGGCTACGACCGTTCGAGCCACGTTCGGAGACGGCTCGAGACCCGAACATCCGTTTGGAGACAACAGAAACCCCGCCATCACGAACGCCTTCCTGGCCTACCACAGCTGGTCCACTCAGCAAAGCATCCACCTCCACACCCCGCACGATGACCCACGCGAGTGGCACCCTATTGGGCCACCAGCGCTGGAGTTCTACCTGCACGAGGATGCGGCCACCAGAGCACACAACATCACCAGCCTTCGACCCACAATGCCACAACCGATACCGGAGCCACACATACCCCCCAGTCCTACGAAACCCCAAACGCCCACGCGACACGAATACAGGCCCCTCCAACAAGGACACAGCCCGGCAGCCCACGAAAAGGCCGAACCCCCCAACGCCACCACAACCGTCCAACAACTCGACAAGCCTCTAATCTTGCGTCACGTCCCAGACAACTACCAACTACCCCGAGGGGGGAACCACACAAGGAGCACGGCAACGACATGGCGACTACCGACAGGCACCATCGATTGGAAGAAAGTCCTCCCACGGATAGCAACAATGGCATCCATGCGCCTCCTTACGCCACACCAAGTACACCTAACGCAGGCCACGCACCTCTTTCTAACCACCCAGGGCACGGCGACCATGGAAGGCACGGCCCTGGACGATGACGACCAGACGCCCCAGGCGAGACCCACACAAGCGATCTGGATAAACGCGACAACGGGTACCGACATTACCGTCGACCCCGACCCGGAGTGGATGGCTATCCACTACACCCTGGACTGCAGCAAGGACGACCCCACGCTGACGGAATGGCAGACAAGGTGGGCCGCAGAAGCCAACCGCCTCCACGAGGTCGCCCTTGACGACACCCTCACGCCGCAGACAATGGAACCCGCGGGACGTACCGCCCAGACACACCGGGACCCCACCAAGCACACCCTCTGGCACTACCCCACTACCATACACCCAGAGGCGGTAACCCAGATCAAAGAGACGCTCTCTCTAACCATCCCGGACACCCAAAACGCCCACCAGCCGGGGAAGTTCACGGTATACTGGAACTTCCCAACAGACACCGGCATGGTTCCCCAGGTCGCTGAGCCCCCACTGCCCCCTACCGTCACGGCACTCGCCAAGGCGGCACAAGCCATGGCGCACAGGGAAGGTGCCCTACAGGACTGGACACCGAACGTCCTTGTCGAACAACGCACCCACCACAACGCCAACAAAGCACAGCAGGCTGGACGCCAAATACACCCGCCATTGCACGACAAAGACGGTAACCTCCAACCCCACAGCCCATGGATGGTACACTTCATACTGGAAGACCATGGGGACAAACGAAAGGGCACGGAAGTGCAAATCACTCACGCCCTGGCACACACACACCTCAACTACACCGTCCCCACCTCAAATGCACTAGTCACCTACGGCGAGGCACGGAAGTCCACGTACAGATTGCAGGCCGACACCGAGGGCACGGCATACACAGTGTACACTTGGGCAAGGTACGGGGACCTACCGGCCCCCATCTGGCACCCGGACCCGTCCTGGCACCAACCTCTCCACGGGAGACGAGTACCACGCCAGAGTGTTAAGCCAGCGGGGAACGCCGCCACCGGAACCCACGACAACCCACCCCCCCTAAACATCATAAACTCCGCCCTCGCAAACGCCAGAATGCCTCTCATAGACACGGGGTGCCCTACCCCAGATGACACCACCCACCGCCGAACGTCGGGCACCATCAGAAGGACCCTACACCACGACATCGACCGCGCCCAAGCCACCTGGATCGATCAGGGCTCTGTCACCATCAGGGTGGGGGGGTGGTTGAACACCCTAAGCCCCAACAAACTACGCAGGGTGGCGGGGCCCTACATACTATATCCAGTACCACACGGCATGGATGGCCCCTGCCCGGGGCTGCGACCCGGGGATCCCCCCTGCGGCCACCCCGCCCCCACGCACTGTTCCAACCATTGCCCCCACAGCCCGCCCCAGTCCCATGTATATACCTAAACACGATAACAGGCGCCAAAGGAGTATACCTCACGACGGGCGACACCACGGGCCAAGCCGTCCCTCTCGATCAGGTACACCACATGGTCCTGGGGCCACGACTACCCAACGCCGACAAACCGCGGAACCCGTTAGCGGGACGCGGCGCACGCGAACCCAGACCAGTGGACCCAAACGCCCCAGGCCCCGACAGGGCGCTACTACACCTCACCATGAAACACACGGCCCAACTCCCGACCACCCTGGCGGGAGGAAAGTACTTCATCGTGGAGGGACTGACGGACGATGTCATCACCCTGGCAGCCAACACCCTAGCGGCCACCACGGACGGGTGGGACGTCGCCGTGGGCCACCCCACGGCGCGTAAGGACAGGGTACAGGGCACGGAAGACACCCTGACGCCGAACCTTATGAACCACCTGGTGACCCTGACCAGTCCACCAGAACAACACGACCGGAAAACCAAGGGTGCGAAGGTCACTGACTAGGCAGCCTTTAATGACAAGCCCCCGGATACCCCCACGGTGACACTAACGTGCCACGGACACACATGGTGGGTGGCGCGGTGGAACGCCACGGGCACAACAGACAGGGTCCACACATTCACACCCGCAGCAAAGCCGGCGGCCCCACTGGCAGTGGGGGACCGTTTTAGCCACTCCACCCACCACACCAACCAACCCAGGGCGCACTGGCTAGCCCTCAAAACGGCGATGCACTGGACAGTGGATGCCCCAGCCACGGACACCACGCTACCCGAGACATGGCTTACACTCACGCAAAAGCTGGCGGCCTATGTGCGGAAGTACGGGACAGCACAGGCGCAGCGCTGGATGTCCTGGTCCACGGACACGGAACGAACTCTCAAACTCCGCACCACCAGCCTACAAGAACACACGAATCGACTTCGGGGTATGCACAGGCCGCAGGAGGGACAGGGACCGGCGTACAGCATATTCCGCCGCGACGCACCGAAGCCAGCCCCCAAACCGGCGCCAGAGCAGCCCCAACCCAAACCGAGGCCCCGCCTGGGGGGAGCGGACGCCTCAGCCCGCAGGGCCAAACGACCCAGACCGGAGCCCAAAGTGGCCCCAGCACCGCCGCCACCCGATCCGCAACCGAAGCTGAAGGCCCCAGCATGCCCGCTTTTCACACGGGCGGAACGTGCCGCCATGCACCCCGAATGGCCAGACGGCGCAGAAGTACAAGGAGTATACGGAACCACGCTTAAAGGGCAACCGAAACAATTTGTATGGTTCCGGGGCAAGATACAGGGCAGACTGGCCACACCAGGCCAACACGGCAACCTACAGTTGAAAATCAAGTGGCACGCACTCCCAGAATGGGGCGAAAAAGTAGAGACCTCAAACCTCGAACTCTGGGACGACAGACAATTCCCGGAGTGCCCGGTGCAGCTCCGCACACCCGCCAACCAGGTACCACCGGGCACCGTCTGGACAGGTGACGTGCTGCAGACATGGCTGGAGGAAGTGGATATACCGGAGGAAGAGAGGATGGCCGCAGCGATCAACCACAAACTGCGACTGGGACAATGACTACTACCACGCCGCGCCGGGGACCCCCCAGGGGCCACCAAAACGCGCGCCCCCGAGGTCATAACTGCGCTCGTCACTCTCATGTCCCTCAACGAACCGGGCACCCTGTACGACGCGACCAAAGCTCCGGACCTACAAGACGTACCCATCATGGCAAAATGCGACCTGGACGCCATGGTGTGGCAGGAGCAGGCCCTCAAAACCCAGACAACCCACCCCAGCTTAACCCCCATCCTCACCGGGACGGGACACCAATACCGCACCACATGGGTCAAGGGAGTTCCCATGTCCCACAAAAGTGAAGTCCAAGTACACATCCACCACCACCTTGGGGTGGAAGGCCGCCTAGCGGCATACGAACTGGTAGGGCCAACGTGGCAACTGAATGTCATCAACGTGCACGTCCCCTTTGGAGACGCCACGGAGACGTTCCTTGAACATCTCATGGAGGCCTACCGACAACTTGCCATGATGGGCCCGACTGTCATCATAGGAGACTTCAATGCAGCCCCATCAGCGGACGATCGCGGAGGACGACCAACGCCCGAGGACGCAGCGGTACAAGTGGCCATGCAACATCTAGGCCTGCAGGACCTCACAGCCTCTCTACGAGGCCAGCCCTCACACAGACCACCACAACCTGGCGCGGCAGATTCCCGCATCGACCTCTGCTACGCGGACTCGGCACACGTCGAGGTGACGCGGGTGCAATACCACGACCTGCCACCCAAGATCACCGGACACCGACCCCTGGAGGTACAAATCAAGGTGCTTCAGGTACCCCCGGCCTCCAGGGATGGCATGGACCACGAAGAACAACCACCCATCCAACCGCCAGGAGAGAACGACACCCACAGATGGGTAGCATACTACCGCACGGTACAACGCATCCTGGGCCAGCAAGACAAAACGGACCTCAACCTCGCCATGCGACAGGCGGCCACGGCATGCGGCCTCAGCGGGCAGCGCAGAACACAGGACGACGCCACCCCGCATCAAGACCTACGATCCCTGGTCACAACCATATGGCACGACAAGCGAGCACTGCACACGGCAATGCACTCACATGACCTGCAAGCCCAACATGACGCCCAGGAAATTGCAGCACGACTGGAAACCGCACGCCGGCAACTCAGAGAATGGCACGTCCGCCGGGCGAAGGAGCTGGGGCAAGAACAACAGCGCTACTTCCAAAACCCCCAACCCTACAAATCACTGAAACACATGGACAAGGTCCTGGGGGAGACGGGCCACGGAGGCATCAAGGCGGTACGCCTACAGGACAGCACAGTGACCAACGATCCCAAGGTGGTCCTGGAAGAAGTCCTCAACAGCTTCCTGCGCCAGCACAACACTGAGGATGGCGAACTGTCAGCATACACAGAGGAACTGATATCCCACCTGCCGAAACTCTACAACCGGACACAGCGAGGAGACATGCACCGAACCCCGTTCACCATTCGGGAGCTCGATGAGGTGTTGTACAAATTACAACCGGGGAAAACTCCGGGAGTGGACGGACTCCCGGCGGAGCTCTACCGTAGACTACCACTGAACCTGAAGAGACACTTAGCCGCGCGCCTGTGGGATATCGCCATCGGGAAAACGGACGTGCCACCCGACTGGGCGAACCTAGTACACCCGCTCTATAAGAAAGGCGACTGGGCGAACCCCGACAATTGGAGACTCATCGTGTGCGCCACCACGGAGGCCAAACTCATATGGATGCTCATCCTCAAACGGGTGGCCCCGGCAGTGTACCGGGCTGTACCGCCCACCATGTGGGGGGCCATACCGGGTAGATCACCGTTGGAGGCCATAAGTATGCAAGACGCCGTGGTGGACATGGACCCGATCAGCCTCATCATCACATCCCTGGACGTCAAGGGGGCCTTCCCCAACACCCCGCACCGCCTCCTACGGGCCGTCTGGGAACACATGGGACTCCCCTTGCAGGGCTTCCTCCAAGCATACCTCGCCACCCGCATGTACGCCGTGAAAACCGACGTGGGCACCACCCCATGGATCCACCCCGCCAGTGGGGTCCCACAAGGGGGTGCGGAAGGCCCATTCCTCTTTCTACTCGTCACCCTCCCGCTGGCGTTTTACATCCGACGCACGTACCCGGACGTGGCACCATATCCCCTACGGACCACGCTCCTAGCGTTTGCGGACGACATGGCGGTGGTGACCGCCACCGCGCGCCAACCCCTGCCGACCACCCCGGACCCCGCCAGAGCCCCCAGGGTCCTCCACGTCGTCAGCACCTATCTGGAGGGCAATCAGCTGCTGGTACACAACGTCAAATCTGCCACCATGGTACACAATGCACCGCCGCCACCCCTCCGCCCCGGGGACCTGCCCATGGACCCAGTAAACACGGCCACCTACCTGGGAGTCCAGCAAGCGGCCACCGCAGGCGGGGTCACCCTACCGCCAAACCTGTTACGGCGGCTGACAAGGACACTGGTTATAGCACGCATCACAGCACTCTCCACCAAGGCCCTGGCATACTTCCTACAAGCCGTGCTCAACGCAGCTATAGGATTCCAAGCCTTGCACCTAACGCACCCCCAACACATGCTACAAGCGGCCACCACCACAGTACGACGAGCGTGGACCATCCACAGCCACCGGCCCACGTCACTGCCTGCAACGGTGCGTGCGGCATTGCCACCGTACTACGGAGACAACACCGACCAACTCGTCCACAACGCGTACACAGCTCACACTGCGGCCCACCTGCATCGTCTCATGCACAATCACGAGCCGGAGGTACGGGAAGTCCTCACGCTGACGCTGCGAAAGGCCCAGTACCACCGCAACACCTGCCCCCAATACATACTTCACCAGAGGGGTCTCCCCACCAAGGTGGGGACCCGCATATGGAACCACCTACAACTCCTACTGCCCCACCACAACCACGTCATCCAAACGAACCATCGGTGCAGGGAAACCGGCCCTCTAGCGGTCCTTCACACCGATGTGGGGGGGGGGATAAACGGGTAGCACCACCACTCTGGACCTGGTGGGCACCACCCTCCACCTCGTGGTCACCCCGAGCCAGATGAAAGCCCTCCAACGGGTGGGCACACACCACGTACTATTCCTACAACACCCGGAGTGGCCCAACAAATCACTCCTGGAGAACCACATGCGCAGTGCGGCCACCCAAACCGGGCACCCCCAGCCAACAGATGGGGAAGTACCTGAGGCGTACAACCTGTTTTAGAACACGCACAAACGACCACTGCCACCGAGCCCACCGCAAGGGAACCAAGCCCACCACCGGCCACCGGAGCAAGTGGAATATGTAACCGGCGCCACGGTACCAGCAGTACTCCTCCTAGCACCCAACGGGCTAAAGACCACGTTGCGGCCGGGCAAAGTGGGGGGCAACCTGTGGATGCTACCGCCACCCACGGCGCGCCCCTTCTGTCCGCCGCCAATATCACAAGACAAGCTGACGGGCACCCCCACCACTTGCTGGCGATGTGGGCCCCACGCGCTGGCCACCCCATGGCCCTCCTACAGTTACTGGCACGCTACCACCCCATGCCAACGGCCCACGCTACCCCGGAACAGCAGCGGTGGCTGCGCACGCACTTCGAACAGGCCGCAGAGAGTGAAACGGCCACAGTGACGTGGGACCCCAGCACCAAGGCGGAATGGAGATTCCACAGGGGCACGTGGAACACCCAGCACCCAGCCATCACCTTCCCGGTGATAGCCAAGCACCGCAGCGCCACGCCGGAGGCCCCAGCCTACCCGGTCAAACACCGATGCTCACAAGTACAGGACTGGCAGACGGTTGAGTGGACCACATTCCACCCGCAGACAGCATACTTACTCCAGTACATGTACGGCTACCTGACACAGGGCCATGAAAGGAACAATGACTATGTCCGCATGAACCCGGCGGCAACCGAGATCATCCGCCAGGGGGTGGGGCTGTATGCTACCCGGAGACTCCGACCGGACACCAACACGCCGTGGGCCACCACGGAACGGGGGGCACACATCCATGCCTACCAACCAACGATGCTGTGCCGCCTACCGCACCCGGACAATCGCGACACGATCATCTTCGCGGATGCCTCCGGCACTACCAGCCTCACCCCGGCGGCCGGGGGGGCGGCTTTAGAGTTGGAAGTGGACACGACAAACGGACTGCACCCACGCCACCTCACGGGGGCTACCATCTTCGGGGTCTCCTTCCACGGAGAACTAAAGACGCTGGCGATCGTCGTTGACGCCGTCAATGAGACCCACCAAGCGCCGCGTGACCAGACGCACCATGTGTGGGTAGTAGTGGACGCAGCGGTGGACTTCCAACTCGTCCGCAGGCTGGCGCGGCAACCCCTGCATAAGGCGACTGACTCTAGCCTGGGCACCCAGGCCCTGCACCTCTGGACAGCCCTGAGGCGCCTCCCCAAACAAGTCGTCCTGCATCTCGTCAAACAAGAATCTCATCGGTATAGCCTGGGCAACGGACACATAGACCTGCACGCCCACAACCAGCTTGCTGAGCACATGCCGGACGGCGAGGACCCACCGCTACGAGACCACATGCACACACACCTCCAGCACCTGCCACCCATCCCGAGCCCCGGGGATCCACCAGCCTGGGTGCCAGACGATCGCATCTATAACCACACGGGGGGGGCATACCACTACCCACAACCCATCCGCACCATGGCGCACATTCGGGGCAGTCAAGCCGAACACGCCCTTTTTAGCCGTCTCCAACACGAAATGCGCACCGCATTGTACTTCTCGGCTCTTGACCCATCCCTAATGCCGGTGCACGTGCAGACACGACGTGCCCAGCTCTTGCTCGAGCAGCTACCCCTTCTAGACAGGGTGGCACGCTGGTATGCCCGGCGAGGTATAGACATACCCCCGGAATACACCATATGCCCCTGCCATCTCCAACAGCCAGAAACATGGGAACACTTCAAACGCTGCCCATTAGCCCAAGGGGACAACCACCTGGCCAAGTGGGCACCGGACTACACCATCACAGAACACGCCGGATGGGGCCCGGCCACGCCACCGGCAAATGAGGTTCGACGCCTGATGCGGCAGCCGGAAATCAAGGAGGCAGTGCTCAGAGGAGCGGTGCCACTCCAGCTTTACAGGGTCTTCGCCGACCACGCCCCAGAACCCAGGGCCACAATACGTCACATGCAGCTCACCGCCGTCAAAAGGGCGGACGCACAGCTACAGCACCGCGTCCAAGTATACACCCAGGAAGCACAACAAACATCCCACGACCGCCGCACGTACTATAATCTCCTCATCCACTACCAACATGCGCAACCTAGCGACTAGCCACAAGCACGGGCCCGCGGCAACAGCCAGGCACCTACCGTAGCACCGCCCGGAGCGCGCGCGCCCCCTCCCCTGTAGTGGCCCGATCGTCCTGCGAACGACACCTCTCCTCAGGATGCCCGAAGGTGAAGCACCGCATCCACGGCCGGGGAACCCATGCGGGGTCTGCATGGAGGTGAACGACGAGGACGGCAACCCCCTTCGCGGGCATGACCTCGGCTGCGGCGGCACGGAGCAGCTGCACTGGTTCTGCAGCCCGTGCATCGCGAACTTGTGGTCACGCCCACTCTGCCGGCGACCGCACCGACTCTGCACGGCTCCGCCGCCGCGCGAAACGCGAGACGAAGACCTCACACTCCAGACGCTGCGGACTCTGATCCGGCAAAAGGTCTGGAACGACGGCGCGAGGGAGGACAGCCCCGACGTCGAGTGGTTGGACGTCCTCACCGACGAGGACCCAGCGACACCCCCCCCCGGCCCCCCCTGGCGCGCACCAACCTGGGCGCTGCCAGACCCGGACGCGGACCCCACGGTTTACGTGCCCGACCACGAGGACTACAACGACGCGCCACGGGGCAGTCTGCCCCCCATTGGCAACCTGCCCGGCAGTTGGGGCTACGTCAGCCCCACGAACCAAAACAACTACCGCAACATCGTCGTCACCCTCACCACCCGCCTCCCGATCGCCTTCGGCTGGCTGGTGGGAAACGCGGAATGGGCGATGGGCATCGCCCGCGGAGCCCATGGCGCCGAGTGGGGGGACTTCTTCCACCGCAGCGGGGCCATGACCCCGGGAGCGACCGAGAGGCTGATGGCGGCCTACCTCAAGGGAAGGGGCATACCCCCTCCACGCAGCCTCGAATCGCTGAAACAGCGCACCCTGCAGCCGCACGTCCCGCCACCACAACCGGGCACATACGGCAATGCAGCGGTGGCCAGGATGATGGCCAGAGGTACCCGGCTCGACGGCTCATCCTACTCCCCCCGGAGAACCACCGCAACCATCACCACCCCCCCGCCCCGATCCCGCGCCACGACAGAGACTAGGGCCACGAACATACGGGCCCGAACGTCGACCGCGGCGTCCTCCACATCCCCCGACCCATCCACCTCCGCCCCCCCCACACCCGCCGCCGAACCACACCAACAACACGCCGCCGACGCCACGCGGACTACAGGCGGTCCCGCACCATCTAGGGCCGGCACACCACAGAGCCCCCGACAAGAGCGTGCGTCCAAACGGGCGGCGCAACGACAACCGACACAACACCACGCGGCCACAGGGAGCCGGGGACACCTAGCATCACCTGCCAGGAGCGGAGCCCTACCCGGCCCCACGAATACGGGGGCGGTGGGTACCCAGCCCGGGCAGCCCCCCGGCACCGCACACCCGCACAGGGTACCGGCCCCGAGCCCCACAGGGAGCCCGCAACCCCTAACACCACCCGTCGCGCCTGCGCACGGCCCACGGCCGGCAGCCAGCCAAGCGGCAACAACACAGGCCCACCCAGAACCCCGCCCGCACCATGGCGCACCTGACCGGCCGGCAGCGGACCCAACGTACGCGCCGACCGACAACCTCCCCACACGGACACACACCGCTACCCCGACCGACGCCACCACCGCCCGGCCCTCCGACGCCGGGCACCCCCACACCCAAGGCCCCACCGGGGGTCTAACCCCCCGGGCTTCAGCAACGTCCGGCACGGAGGACCTACCGGCCACAACGCACGGCGGGCCGGTGCCCCAGCGGCACCACGCCCCACCAACCAGACCGCCGGCACGACCGGCAGAACCGTCATCTCCCGGCCGCCCGGCCCCCGGCCCAGGCCCCGGCCCGGATCCGCCACGCACCGCCGCCCCGGCGGACGCCCCGCAGCCCGCGGACCCGGGGGGCCTACCCGAGCCGCCACCTGTGGCAGGAGGCCACGCCCGGGGGGCACCGCCGCCGGCGGACGATGGCACCGAACCGCCTACACCGCCGACCCAACGGCAGCGCGACGCGCCCGCGGTGGGCGCGGAAGGACTGCAGAGACCCCCGCAACGAACACCGACACCAGCACCAATGGTGGAACCTGTCGGGGGAACGGACCAGACATCAGTGCGGAGTACCGACCTAACGAACGACACGGCACACGGAGGAGACGAGGCATTGGCAGATGGCCAGCCTGACGCGGGACCCGAGGGGCCAGCTCCGGACACCGGGTGTGCGGACGGCCCCCACCGGCCCTCGACCGCGGATCACGCGGGCGCCGCCCCCCGGGCGCACCTGGCGGCCCGCCAAGACACGAGCACGCCAGGGGAGGCGCTGCCACGAGATCCACCGGAAACCAGCGCGGGGTCAGACGCCCGGGAAACCACACCCGACACGCCCCAGCGCGCAGACGAAGGAGGATCGTCACCCAGCGGGCACAACCGCGACGACGACTCCTTCGATGCCTTCATGGACTCCTGCAGGGAGGACCCCCGGGCGGTCCCAGCACCGGAGATGCCACGTGTCCACCCGGAGACGCAACGCGGCCAGGCGGACGATACGCCCCTCACGGTGCCACGACAAGCGCACCTCCAGCGCGACTACACCACCCTGGGGCAGAGTGCCGCTACGGGCGAGGGGCAGACGACCGCGAGCGGCGCGGTGGACCGGACTGCGGACGAGCGCAACGCCCCAGGTGAGGGCACGCGCGTGGAAGCGGCCACCAACACCGCGAGTGAGCCTGTCGCCCCACCGCCGGGGGCCGCCCCGCCCTCGGGGCGGGGACACCTGGACTATGCACGCTTGGAGGGTGACGCCGGCCACCCCAGCGAACAAGCAGAGCAAGAAGCGACCAAAGACCTAAGCTTCTGGATCCGCAGGCTTGTCACAGGGGAGCAGCTCGAACTGGAGGTCCGCATACGATGGGTACTTTCTTCGTGGTCCCGCCACCTCGCGGAGGGAACACGCACCATGGCAGATGTCACGTTTGGTCATCGGACAGGGCACACGCCCCCCGCCACCATGGACCACCCCGGCCAATGGCACTATGTGGCCACCCGGCTCATGGCGCATATGGGAACCTACAGCCCAGATGAAATGAATGGACTGCACTGGCGGTGGCACCAGCGCGCCGCCCTGCGCATCCGTGCGGCCATGCAGGACCATAATATCTGGAACATCCCTGGATCACCGGGCCACCAGGCAAACATCTCAAGCCACCGGCGGCCGCCGTGCCAAGACGTCCCGGAGCCCCCCAGACAGGCGGCGCGCCGAAACTCACCCGAACACCCACGGGGTCCACCACCTGGTAGGGGTTCCCCCTCTGGCGCATACAGCAGCCCCCTGCGGCCGTTCGCCCCACGGAGGAGCCCGGGCAGTCCCCACGCCTCGAGGGTGCAAGGCGACGCGCCGGAGCAGCGCCAAGAAGCGAGGCACCCTGGCCGATCCTGTCGCCGCAGCCGCACGCCGCCCCCCGCAGCGCGACGAGTCGTCTTCAATGAGGATATGGACAGGGACCACGGGGGCCCCCGCGACCCCCACGCTCGGCGAACATCATTGACCTCCGACCCTAGACGCCGGTCCAAGAGGCCCCGCACCGAGCGGACGCACATCCCCACCATTCTCACGCCGGCCGAGCGCGAGCGGCAAGCAACGCTTCAAGCGGACCCTCGCCAGACGGCGGGCGAAACGTCCAGCTCATCTGCCACCTCCCTCCCGGGGTCAGCGGCCGATCCGCTACCGAGAGGACCAGACGCCACGGACACGCGACCAAGGGAGCCCGCGCCCGACCCCAGCCCTACGCAAGGGGCGGGGGGGCAGCCCTCCCCGCAGTCCAGAAGCCGCCAGGCCACAGAGGGCACATCGCGGCAGCCGGGACACGACGCGAGCGGACCAAGGGCGGACACAGAGATGACAGGGACCTCCAGCCCCCAGGAGACCGCTGGCCCGCTGCCCACCACCACGCCCTGCTCGATGCCCCGGCAACGGGAACCCCCCACGGAGTACGTGCCTGGGGGACAACCGGGCGCCACCTCACGGCACCCCTCCCCGGCTGACGCAGCACTGGACCAAGACCGGGTGGCCATGCCCCCCCCGCCCCCCCGACCGCCACAGCAACGGGGCACGGATCCCTTCGACGAAGCGGAACTGAGGGCGCTCTACGACATCCATGCTTCCACGCCCTCGAGCGAGCTGGTGGCCACCCTCCGTGAACACCTCCGTAACGTCAACCCGAACAGGCTTTTCGCCGTAGTCCCCCTGCCACATGCCCCGACAACCCAAATCTTTGTGCGACAGCTCCAGGCGCTCGTCACCCCCGGGACACAGGTCTCTGACGACCTCATTGAAGCGTGGATCTGGTGGTTCAACACCCACCAACCGGCCCAAGGGGGCGTGTGGGTCACACACCTGGGCTGGATACACACGCTCATAGCGCCACCGACGGACCCCAGGCCCGCACCCACCACCGGAGGCCGGGAGCGGGCCGCCTCACCACCGAGACCCGACAACCTCCGTATCCCACCGCACGAGGGCCTGGAGGCATGGGAAAGCGGGACCGCCCGTAGCAGGGGGCAGAACCTCAGAAACCTGACGGCGCACTACCCGGAGACGGCGCGCGCAGCACCCCCGCCGCGCGAACATGACCCCGGTACCATCGCCCTGTTCGTTTGGGAGAATGGCCACTGCTACCCGGTGCGGATCATCCCACACCCGCAGGACAACCATTGGAGCCTGGAGGCCGTCGACTCCATGCTCCAGGCGACCACGGGCCTGCCGGACAACCCTACCCCCCTGCTCCCAAACCAACCCCCCGACCCCCTGACGGCCATTGTGTCGGGGACGGCAGGCACCAGGCACCCAGGCCACGCCCTCTACTGCCTATGGCGGTGGGCGCGGCGCCGCTGGCCGCACACCAGGGCGTGGTCAGCGGCGTGGAGATTCTACCTCAACGGCCGGCAGCAGATGAATGCCATCCCGGAACCGACGGCGGAGACCCCCACTGAGCCCAACCCATGCCCCGTCTTCGCGATCCACCAGATCCGGGCACTGGCGCTGGGTGGGCAGCTGCAGCCCGCCATCCGCACTGAGACGGAGGCCCGGGCGGCGCACGCGGCCCTGGTGCACGAAATCTTCAGTGCCCTCCGCAGCGCCCCTGCACGACGTGCGGGTAACCCCCCAGGGCCCTGACCCGCGGCCAACCACAGGACCCGCAGCGACGACGCACGGCCGCACGCGCACGGCACGAGTCCCACACCAGCCACGCGCAGGGAAGAAACGGCGCGGCGGACCCGGGACCGCCTCCTCCCGCCAGAGGACCGGACGATGACCGTCACGCCAGCGGCAGCGGGGTCGGCCACGAACCACAATGACCCCGACCGGGCAGACCTCGCCCAACACGACCCCTCGTACAACCCAGCAACGCGCGGCCGCGCAACATGCTACGGCACCACCCGTCGACCGGACACACCAGCGAGGACGGCGTCCACCTGCCCAGCACGCACAACGGAGACCCAAGGAGTGGAGGCTAGCCTTAGCAGCCCACGGTGTCGGACACAAATACGACCCCAGCGACCTCTTCCCACATCCCCCGGACGGGGGCCGCACTTCCCAGACCCCAGCGACCCGCCTGCAACCAGGAAAGGGGGCAGCGCCACACCCGGGACCGCCATCCCACCTGACCCTCCTCTCCCACGTAACGGGTCCGCGAGGGGCCGGGCAAAGGGGCCAGCCAAACACGCGGAGCCCGCGGCCCAACCGATGACCACGGGGGTGTTGTCGAACAGCGCACGCCACCGGATCCGGGCACTGGCGCTGGGCAATTGACGGCAACCCGACGTCCGCACTGAGGCGGAGACCCGGGCGGCACGCCCAGCCCTTGTGCACGCAAACTTCAGTAACCTCCACGGCGCCCCGGTGCGACGCAAGGGACGCCCCCCCAGTACCCTGAGCCGCGCCTGGCGACAGGTCCTACCGCGACGACCCGGTGGCACACAGCGGCGCAACACACCCCAGCAACACCTGACGGTCCGACAAACCGACGAGACGGACGTTAACATGCCCGACACATGCAACAGATGCCCGGAGAGTGGAGGCCAGCCTTCGCAACCCGTGGTGTCAAGCACGCACGGAAACCCCACGACTTCCTCCTACAATCCCCCGGGCGAGGGCCACGCTTCTCGGACCCCGCGACCCACCTGCAGCAGGGAACGGGGCGGCGCCACGCCCGGACCCGTCCTCCCGCCTCACCCTCCTCTCCCGCGAGCCGGATCCACAAGGGGCCGGGCAAAGGGCCCGGCCAAATACGCGGAACCCGCGGCCGGGCCGATAACCGCAAAAATGTTAACGAACCACCGGCCAGAGTATTACCGTCCAGGGCGAGCATCCAGAGATAAGTGCACTGTGGGGACCAGCGCGCACCTCCGCCGGGGAGTTAAGGGCCTGGGACACGTAAGGTTACGACACGTATAACCTATGCGAATGGTACGAGGGGCACACTCCCCGCAGACAGTTCACAGCGTCCATGAGAGGGAGGGGGGCTGCAACACTGCCCGGTACTCCTGTCCTCCACAACCCTACTTAGGGCATGCGGGGGGCCACAAGCTCACCACAAGGGGCCGCGCCGACCCCCCCTGCCAACAGGCACGGGTGTGTTACACTGAGCCCAACCCGCCACGTCGGACGGAGCGTCCCGACACCACAGCACAAGCCGAACCACCCTAACCATCCTAGCCACCACACCCGGCACTGTGACACAGACAAGCCACCCGAATGACCCGCAACGCACGACACAAGAAGGCGCACGGCAGACAGACAGGCACGAGCACGAGCACAGCACCACCGAGCTGGAACAACACCCTGGGGCTCCCATGGGGAGCACAGGGACACACCGAGGGGGACCGGCGGGGCCTTGCCACCGACGGGGGATGTACATATGAGTGGCACAAGCAAAACTGGAAGTACGGCTACGGAGCACCACGAAATACCGGATAATGGATTGTGCATGCAACACTGCCAGGGCGGAGCAGGGAACAGGGCACCGACAAGGGGAAAAACTTTTACAGCGGTCCGACCACTTGTCATGGCTTTTCTCCCCCGCGGCGGGCGGGCGGCGCACAGTACAAACGTACCGTGGCGGCCCCACACACCTGGCACCGACCAACATCGCAACAAGCGGCACACCTGCACGCAACAAATCCGACTGCGCGAACACCCGCTGCGACGACAAGGAACGAACGCCGAACAAACCAACCAAGAGGCGACTAACACGACCACACAACGCCAGAACCACTACAGCGGACGCAACGTGACCGTGAACAGACTGCGCGCGCACCGACCAGCGCCAAGCTGGCCGGGCGTGCATGGGCCGGTGCGAGAGCGACGACCAAGGAGCTAGCGACACCGTAGCCAGGCGCGTTCCCCGACCACCATGGCCACAAGCACAGAGGAACACTGCGACTCTACCGCTGCGGGCGCGGCCCACGAACGTTCCCAAACTACACTACACGACACTTGTACAAACCAAGACACCACAAACCGACGCAGACACAAACGTGCTGGCTAAACGGGCAGGATTCGACGATAAGACCACTGGCAGCAACGCAACGGAACCCATGCGAACCCGGCCGACCATGAGGCGGCCACGACAACCGCGCACCAACCACACCACAGCTGCAGCCACCACTTGACCGTAAACAGACCACACGCAAGCCGGCCAACGCCGAACCAGCCAGGCGTGCACGGGTCGAAACGGAAACGGCGCGCAACAGGTTGGCAACACGGTGGTGCGCCACGCCCAGAGACAATCGTACCCACGAAGACAGCAGAACAACACAACGCTGCCAATACAAACACGACCAACCAACGGTAACAAACTACACAACACTACACTTGGACAAACCACGACGCCACTGACCAGCAGCGACACGGACATGCCAGCTGCATAAACAACATGCGGCGGAACGACCACCGGCAGCAGCGCAATGGAACCCACGCAAACCAAGCCGACCATGAGGCGGCCAAGACGACAGCGAACCAACAACACCGCAGCTGCAGCCGCCACTTGACCGTAAACAGACCACACGCAAGCCGGCCAACACCAAACCAGCCAGGCGTGCACGGGTTGAAACGGGAACGGCGTCCAAAGGGTTGGTGACACCGTGGTGCGCCGCGCCCGCCGACGACCATGCCCACGAACAAAACTTGGCTCTACCATCACGCAACCGACCAACCTACATTAACAAACTACACCGCAACCGTACCATACGACCGACCAACCGGCCACAACGACCTACTTCGAACCCCCGGCCGCCCGGGAGAGCGCAAGCTCGACCGAGTCAGGAGGTGTGAGTGTGCGCCACGGCATGCGAGTCCCGTAGCACGTGCTTCTTCAAGTCGCCTCACACCTACTGAAAACCAACCCAGGTGGGGGTGCCTGCAGGACAGGGCCTTTGGCCTGGCTCCGGGCCCCTGGGCCCCAGAATCCGGAGGTTGATGAGGATGTGCGGTGGGACCCTCCCCCACGTATCATCCGCACGAAGGAGAGGAATGTGAGACTTCAATGGAGCATGGGTTACCTCTCTGGGCAGGACCCGCTGTAGGGTACTGCTCGCGGCGACCGCGCCCTTCCCCCATGTGGGGGAGCCGCTTTGTGGGGGCACGTGAAGTAGGGCCGTGGGTGGGTGAGCAAAAACCCCTTGGTAAGTCCCCCCTGCGGGGCAACCCCAGTCCCGAGTCGACCTACCTACCTACCTACCAGCATCGGTGTCACGGGGCGGATACCACCACGAGCAGGCAATGATCTCGCGCCCCTAGTTGATCATGGCATTAAACACGAGCGCATGCCCGCGGTAAGTGGGTTTGTCGAACCAGAACAGCTCCCGGTCTACCGGGTGCGAAGGTGACTGGATGGCCACATGCGTGCTATCGACAATAGCAGACACATGGCGGTGAATTGGATGACTGTGTTGGTGGAATTCCCATCGGCGTTCAAAAGCATCCGTGAACGTATCCCACAGGTGAGCCCGTTGTGACACGTCACGTAGTACTTGGATACAGTAGTCCCGACCAATTCCCAATGTCCTCGCACATGCAATCTGGCTGTACCCCAATCGCAGGAAAGAGATTGTAATTACAAAGTCCTCTAATGTGAAAATGGAATGTGCCACCAGGAACAGCAGAAATCCCATTCTGTACCCGGTGGCAGTCATGAGCAGCATTGCTGCAAGTGGAGCGCAGTGCGGGGAGGCGCCGCTTTCAGAACAATCCACAGAGATCCACGTAAACTTCAAGACTTAAGGACTGAAGAACTTAAATGATTGAGCAGTGCAGAAACGATATAACAACAGCGTAAAAAAAATTCTAATAGTGCTAATATAACTAATGAGTAACATTCTTCTTTGATTGTCTCAGATATGTGCTGTCTATGAAATCAACAGTGAGGGCAACGAAGCAATCCATGGCTCTTGGCGGGAACGGTGTTTGATGGTCCTCCACTCTTAAGGAGTGTCAGTGAAGCGCTGCCATCCATGACTCTTGCGAGCCGGGCCAAGTGACGTGAAAGGTGCCTGATGGTCCTCCACTATTAATGAGTCTCAGTGCGGCGGATGACAGCACCGCCAACATTTCGATAAGGTTCACGATGTGGTACACCCTTCCACCCCTTTGTGCAGGGCATCCAACGTGAGGCGACGCCGCTACAAGAGTTCACGCTGTGATACACGCTTCCAACCCTCTGTGCAGGGCGTCCAACATGAGGCGTGTGCGTGGGCAGAGAACTACGGATTCATTAAAAAGATTGTTGCTTTGCATCTTCAGCCGCACTGGCAGAAATTTGCGAGGTGCTGCCCAACGAGTACACCCCTCAATGGATAGCGGCGCGCATTGGGCCGCATGGACATGGCAGTTTGCTTGGTGATGATGTTTGGTACGCCGTGTATTGGGACTACAGTGATCTGCCGTCGGACACCTGGAAACAAACTGCCAGATCACTGTGGCTGGCCATGCTGTCTGAGAGAGGGGTAACGCCCACCACTGCAGATCAAATAAAAGTTGATGTCTTTGTCACCAGTTTGCAGGATGCGCCTGCGTGGCGAGAACAAAAGAAATTGGAAAAGGCTCGGCATGAAAGCCAGAAGGAGGCGTCTACCGATGCGCACGCTCTTGGTCTTGGCCCCAGCTCATTGGAGAGGCGGAAGCACACACTGGCCAGCTACCTCATGGGTCCGAATGCAGTGGGCCGGCAGCCAAGCACAGGGACATGGCGCCCCACCAGTGGTCCTGCACCTCAGCGGCGCTGCAAGGCACCAGGTGGCACATGCTACGCGCCAGTGCCAAAGAACTGCAGCAAGGGAATGTGCACACCGCACTGCCTGAGCTTCCAAATTGCCTATGCACAGCGGTTTGCAACTTGTACGCCATGCAAATACAAAACGTCTGGAGTTCGACACAGGCACACACCACGTGCCACTGATGCAACGGGGCTCGCACCTTGGATTGGGGACTGGCAGAATCATTTGGATGAACCTCGCTGGAGGCACGTCGCGCAGAATGAGGAGGATGAAAATCAGGACAGTGACACCAGTTCTGTGATTGATGAGAACCCACTTGCTCAGCCGGAGACGTTGACTCAGCCGCAGCCGTTGATTCAGCCGCAGACGCTCTGAGCACGAGCACGGCGGACACAGGACCTGCCACCAGATCATGCGGAAAAGCAGACCGTCAAGGCCTACCTAGAGAGGCTGTTGGGCTCAGCTCCGCGGCGCAATTCCTTGCCCAGACGCACGGCCGACACGCCATCTGAAGATGCTGATTTTGCAGAAGCGCAGACCGCAAATTTGCTTGATGACTTACAGCAACCGCCGCCAGCAGAGCGCAGGACCTCGGCGGATAGCGGCCGGTACATTGTGGAAGCCCCGAAGAAGAACTATCACTGCATTGTGTGCTATTGCTTTCTGTAGAACACTGCAGTTCTGCCTTGTGGACACACGATCTGCACAGATTGTGCAGGGAGGATCAGCCGGTGCCCACTGGATCGTACTGTTTTCGTTACTGCCAACACCCCCAGGAACTGCGCTGTTCAGGATGCTGTGCAAGAATTTCTGCTGACCGAAGGGTCTCGTACTGCAGGCGCGATACTGGCAGCAGCAGGAGCTGCAATATTCTCTCTGGGATCCACAACAAGACCACTGACAAATCCGGATGCCATGCGACAGGCCAGATTGCGAGCCTTCATGCACCTGTTGCCACCGGATCCTCCTGGTGAACTAGCAGCAGACCCTCCTGGTGCAGCAGCAGCGTGTCCTGATTCAACATGCTCCCAGATACCAGCGCCAGCAGTGATTTCCAGAACGGTGGCTTCGTTGCATTCTGAGCGGTTGCGACAGCGGGAATGGAAGTGCACAACAGTGCAGCGTTGTGTGGAGCGGTCTGAGCAGCCACGTGCAGCAGCTGGAACATTGGTGCACGTCATGTTCAACGACGGCTGGTACGAGGGCCTGGCCGGTGGCGGTACTGTTGAATTTGGCGATGGAACAAGATTTCCCAGGAGCCGCATCCGCACCTGGCATGCAGCCAGCGAACACTAAGGTCAGCTAAGTACACTATTTTGGTAATATATTTAAGTATTTTTTTTGTTTATCTGTTTTTCTGTTTGCACAGTGGCATGCACCATAGTGCAGCAGTATAACTATATATTTTTGTATGTCTATAACTTCTTTTATTGTTGATTATTTATATTATCGTACAGTGGAATACACCACAGTGCAGCTTCTTCAGACACACGCATCGAATGGCCATTCGTCTCTCTGCTCAGTGTAATGTCGCTGTGCCTTCCCAGCTTTGTGAGTGCGCCAGTCAATGACAGAGGAAAGTAGTTGGCAGTTGGGGTTATGTGTCAAGTCATTTTTTTACCTTTCAGCATAGCAGGGAACAACAAAAAGGCATGCAGGGGTTCAAAACCCAGACGGTTGAACAGTTTTGAAAAAATGAACACCATATTTTGAAAAAGCATTTATGTTTGTTAGGATACAAGCTGCAGTGGGTTTGAAGACCTTTTCGAAAAGAAACCAAGTCACATCACATCACATCACACCACATCACGGCAATTCAAATATGGTCACACACTTCACATCACATTAAAACACATGACATCACATCACACCACATCACACCACATCACATCAAGTCATATCAAATATCATTGCACCAAATCACATCACATGAAATCGCATGGCATCACATGACATCCCATCACATCACACCACATCACATCATATCACGTCACGTCACGTCACGTCACGTCAGGTCACGTCACATCACGTCATGTCACGTCACGTCATGTCACATCACATCGCATCTCATCACGTCACATCACATCACATCGCATCACGCCACACCAAACCACAGCACACGAGATCACACTACATCACATCGAATCACGTCATGTCACATTGCATCACATCACATCACACCACGTTGCGAAAACCACATCCTGTCAACTTATAAGGCATCACATCATATGGCATGAAGAAAGGTCAATTTGCATTGGTTCATACAGGGTCAGATCACATAACGTCCGCACACCTGCAAGGCACCGCCTGTTTATGAGACCTTTACCAATAACTGAAACTCCAGGTTAGGATTACGGTTAGGGTTACCCTGCATGCGTGCACACGATGCATCAAAGGGATTTGACAGTAGGCCACGCGCTGTGCACGCGGTATGAACCCTTGCCAGGTTACCCGGGGCTTCGCCCTACGTTCCAAAAGGGAACGGGCGAAGTCCTTAAGCTTGCTTGCTTGCAACTGGGTTCAGGAACAGTGTATTATAGGGCACACTAAGAAGCGTATAAAACGTGGGGTGTGTCTTGGTTCCTCCGTCTTGAACCCAGTCCATTGGCATCTGTTGTACAGGTGGGAGGGTCAGGGTGAACTGGTGCAGTCCCTTGAGCCGTGCTACAATATACGGCGCTGATCACACAATCAATTGACTGCGCCTCAGCCAGGAGTGGCGAGGGCAGTTCGACTCCATCGACATCCGCGCTGTGCACGCCACCTGTGCGCCCTTCCCCTCCAAGCCCTAGCAGGGAAACGTGTTGTGACGTCCCTGTTAGGCCACAGTTGCTTAGCAGCGCTGTGTTCTCTTGTCTTCTTCACAGGAGGGTCATTAGGACACACGACTTTATCTTCAACACCACCCATGTTGGGCCTCCACACCCACAAACCCGCGCCCACGGCATGTGGGTGGCGGACCCCAACAGCCCGCCCAGTGGGCGGGCAGTCGGGGGAGGGACAGCACCTGACCTCAGACGCCCCTCACAATGGAGGAAGGCACCCCCCCCGGGGACGCCCTTCCGCCACCCCCACAGCGAGCAACGCCGGCCCGCAAGGGCGCACACTGTGGGGCTGGTGCTGGGTCCCCACGCCCGCACCGACCGCACCCGGGACACACGGGTCGCGGAACCCTGGCTGCCCGCTCCAGAGGACGGGCGGCCGGGGGAGGGACAGCGCCTGACACCGGGGCCCCTCACAACGGTGGCAGGCCATCCCCCCCGGGGACGGCCCCCCCACCGACCCCGCGGCACCCAGCCCCCACGGGGCATGCAGGCCAAGGGGACAGTGTTGGGCCCCCACACCCACACACCCGCGCCCACAGCACGTGGGTGGCGGACCTTAACAGCCCGCCCAGTGGGCGGGCAGTCGGGGGAGGGACAGCGCCTGACCTCAGATGCCCCTCACAATGGTGGAAGGCACCCCCCCCGGGGACGCCCTTCCGCCACCCCCACAGCGAGCAACGCCGGCCCGCAAGGGTGCACGCCGTGGGGCTGGTGCTGGGTCCCCACGCCCGCACGGACCGCACCCGGGACACACAGGTCGCGGACCCCCGGCTGCCCGCTCCAGAGGACGGGCGGCCGGGGGAGGGACAGCGCCTGACACCAGACGCCCCCCACAACGGTGGCAGGCCATCCCCCCCGGGGATGGCCCCCCACCACCCCCGCGGCACGCAGCCCCAACAGGGCATGCAGGCCAAGGGGACAGTGATGGGCCCCCACACCCACACGCCCGCGCCCACAGCACGTGGGTGACGGACCCAAACAGCCCGACAAGTGGGCGGCCAGTCGGGGGAGGGACAGCGCCTGACCTCAGACGCCCCTCACAATGGTGGAAGGCACCCCCCCCGGGGACGGCCTTCTGCCACCCCCACAGCGAGCAACGCCGGCCCGCAAGGGCGCACGCTGTGGGGCCGGTGCTGGGTCCCCACGCCCGCACCCACCGCAGCCGGGACACACGGGTCGCGGAACCCTGGCTGCCCGCTCCAGAGGACGGGCGGCCGGGGGAGGGACAGCGCCTGACACCAGACGCCCCTCACAACGGTGGCAGGCCACCTCCCCGGGGGACGGCCCCCCACCACCCCCGCGGCACGCAGCCCCAACAGGGCATGCAGGCCAAGGGGACAGTGTTGGGCCCCCACACCCACACACCCGCGCCCAAAGCACGTGGGTGGCGGACCCAAACAACCCACCCAGTGGGCGGGCAGTCGGGGGAGGGACAGCGCCTGACCTCAGACGCCCCTCATAATGGTGGAAGGCACCCCCCCCGGGGACAGCCTTCTGCCACCCCCACAGCGAGCAACGCCGGCCCGCAAGGGCGCACGCTTTGGGGCTGGTGCTGGGTCCCGACTCCCGCACCGACCGCACCCAGAACACACGGGTCGCGGAACCCCGGCTGCCCGCTCCAGAGGACGGCTGGCCGGGGGAGAGACAGCGCCTGACACCAGGAGGCCCCTCACAACGGTGGCAGGCCACCCCCCCCGGGAACGGCCCCCCAACCACCTCCGCGGCACGCAGCCCCCACGGGGCATGCAAGCCAAGGGAACAGTGTTGGGCCCCCACACCCACACACCCGCGCCCACAGCGCGTGGGTGGCAGACCCCAACAGCCCGTGCAGTGGGCGGGCTGTTGGGGGAGGGACAGCGCCTGACCTCAGCCACCCCTCACAATGGTGGAAGGCACCCCCCCTGGGGACGCCCTTCCGCCACTCCCCCAGCGAGCAACGCCGGCCCGCAAGGGCGCACGCTGTGGGGCTGGTGCTGGGTCCCCACGTCCGCACCGACCGCACCCGGGACACACGGGTCGCTAAACCTTTGCTG
The DNA here is from genome assembly GCA_964036045.1 of Eutreptiella sp. 'Long Island Sound 2002'. Taxonomy (NCBI): domain Eukaryota; phylum Euglenozoa; class Euglenophyceae; order Eutreptiales; family Eutreptiaceae; genus Eutreptiella; species Eutreptiella sp. 'Long Island Sound 2002'. The sequence goes on along the minus strand of OZ038378.1, from coordinate 25,244,592 downwards.
CCCGCTCTAGAGGACGGGCGGCCGGGGGAGGGACAGCGCCTGACACCAGACGCCCCTCACAACGGTGGAAGGCACCCCCCCCGGGGACGCCCTTCCGCCACCCCCACAGCAAGCAACGCCGGCCCGCAAGGGCGCACGCTGTGGGGCCGGTGCTGGGTCCCCACGCCCGCACCGACCGCACCCGGGACACACGGGTCGCGGAGCCCCGGCCGCCCGCTCCAGAGGACGGGCGGCCGGGGGAGGGACAGCGCCTGACACCAGACGCCCCTCGCAACGGTGGCAGGCCGACCCCCCCAGGGACGGCTCCCCACCACCCCCGCGGCACGCAGCCCCCACAGGGCATGCAGGCCAAGGGGACAGTGTTGGGCCCCCACACCCACACACCCGCGCCCACAGCACGTGGGTGGCGGACCTTAACAGCCCGCCCAGTGTGCGGGCAGTCGGGGGAGGGACAGCGCCTGACCTCAGACGCCCCTCACAATGGTGGAAGGCACCCCCCCCCCCGGGGGACGCCCTTCCGCCACCCCCACAGCGAGCATTGCCGGCCCGCAAGGGCGCACGCTGTGGGGCCGGTGCTGGGTCGCCACGCCCGCACCAACCGCACCCGGGACACACGGGTCGCGGAACCCTGGCGGCCCGCTCTAGAGGACGGGCGGCCGGGGGAGGGACAGCGCCTGACACCAGACGCCCCTCACAACGGTGGCAGGCCACCCCCCCCGGGGACGGCCCCCAACCACCCCCGCGGCACGCAGCCCCCACAGGGCATGCGGGCCAAGGGGACAGTGTTGGGCCCCCACACCCACACACCCGCGCCCACAGCACGTGGCTGGCGGACCCCAACAGCCCGCCCAGTGGGCGGGCAGTCAGGGGAGGGACAGCGCCTGACCTCAGACGCCCCTCACATTGGTGGAAGGCACCCTCCCCGGGGGACGCCCTTCCGCCACCCCCACAGCGAGCAACGCCGGCCCGCAAGGGCGCACGCTGTGGGGCAGGTGCTGGGTCCCCACGCCCGCACCGACGGCACCCGGGACACACGGGTCGCGGAGCCCCGGCTGCCCGCCCCAGAGGACGGGCGGCCGGGGGAGGGACAGCGCCTGACACCAGACGCCCCTCACAACGGTGGCAGGCCACCCCCCCCGGCAACGGCCCCCAACCACCCCCGCGGCACGCAGCCCCCACAGGGCATGCGGGCCAAGGGGACAGTGTTGGGCCCCCACACCAACACACCCGCGCCCACAGCACGTGGGTGGCGGACCCAAACAGCCCACCCAGTGGGCGGGCAGTCGGGGGAGGGACAGCGCCTGACCTCAGACGCCCCTCACAATGGTGGAAGGCACCCCCCCCGGGGACGCCCTTCCGCCACCCCCACAGCAAGCAACGCCGGCCCGCAAGGGCGCACGCTGTGGGGCCGGTGCTGGGTCCCCACGCCCGCACCGACCGCACCCGGGACATACGGGTCGCGGAACCCTGGCTGCCCGCTCCAGAGGACGGGCGGCAGGGGGAGGGACAGCGCCTGACACCAGACGCCCCTCACAACGGTGGCAGGCCGCCCCCCCGGGGACGGCCCCCCACCATCCCCGCAGCACGCAGCCCCCACAGGGCATGCAGGCCAAGGGGACACCGTTGGGCCCCCACACCCACACACCCCCGCCCACAGCACGTGGGTGGCGGACCCCAACAGCCCGCCCAGTGGGCGGGCAGTCGGGGGAGAGACAGCGCATGACCTCAGATGCCCCTCACAATGGTGGAAGGCACCCCCCCCGGGGACGCCCTTCCGCCAGCCCCACAGCGAGCAACGCCGGCCCGCAAGGGCGCACGCTGTGGGGCTGGTGCTGGGTCCCCTCGCCTGCACCGACCGCACCCGGAACACACCGGTCGCGGAGCCCCGGCTGCCCGCTCCAGAAGACGGGCGGCCGGGGGAGGGACAGCGCCTGACACCAGACGCCCCTGAAAAGGGTGGCAGGCCACCCCCCCCGGGGACGGCCCCCCAACCTGCCCCGCGGCACGCAGCCCCCACAGGGCATGCAAGCCAAGGGGACAGTGTTGGGCCCCCACAACCACACACCCGCGCCCACAGCACGTGGGTGGCAGACCCCAACAGCCCGCCCAGTGGGCGGGCAGTCTAGGGAGGGACAGCGCCTGACCTCAGACGCCCCTCACAATGGTGGAAGGCACCCCCCCCAAAGACGCCCTTCCGCCACCCCCACAGCGAGCAACGCCGGCCCGCAAGGGCGCACGCTGTAGGGCCGGTGCTTGGTCCCCACGCCCGCACTGACGGCACCCGGGAGACACGGGTTGCAGAACCCTGGCTGCCCGCTCCACGGGACGGGCGGCCGGGGGAGGGACAGCACCTGACACCAGACGCCCCTCGAAAGGTGAAAGGCGCCCCCCCGGGGACGCCCTTCCGCCACCCCCACAGCGAGCAACGCCAGCCCGCAAGGGCGCACGCTGTGGGGCCGGTGCTGGGTCCCCACGCCCGCACCGACCGCACCCAGGACACACGGGTCGCGGAACCCCGGCTGCCCGCCCCAGAGGACAGGCCACCAGGAGAGGGACAGCGCCTGACACCAGACGCCCCTCACAACGGTGGCAGGCCACCCCCCCCGGGGACGGCCCCCCACCATCCCCGCGGCACGCAGCCCCAACAGGGCATGCGGGCCAAGGGGACAGTGTTGGGCCCCCACACCCACACACCCGCGCCCACAGCACATGGGTGGCGGACCCCAACAGCCCGCCCAGTGAGCGGGCAGCCGGGGGAGGGGGAGCGCCTGACCTTAGACGCCCCTCACAGCGGTGGAAGGCACCTTCCCCGGGGATGCCCTTCCGCCACCCCCACAGCGAGCAACGCCGGCCCGCAAGGGCGCACGCTGCGGGGCCGGTGCTGGGTCCCCACGCCCGCACCGACCGCACCCGGGACACGCGGGTCGCGGAACCCCGGCTGCCCGCCCCAGAGGACGGATCGCCGGGGGAGGGACAGCGCCTGACACCAGACGCCCCTCGCACCGGTGGCAGGCCACCCCCCCCAGGGACGGCCCCCCACCACCCCCGCGGCACGCAGCCCCCACAGGGCATGCAGGCCAAGGGGACAGTTTTGGGCCCCCACACCCACACGCCCGCGCCCACAGCATGTGGGTGGCAGACCCCAACAGCCCGCCCAGTGGGCAGGCAGCTCAGGGAGGCAGAGCGCCTGACCACAGACGCCCCTCACAACGGTGGGGGCACCCCCCTGGGAACACCCTTCCGCCACCCCCACAGCGAGCAACGCCGGCCCGCAAGGGCGCACGCTGTGGGGCCGGTGCTGGGTCCCCACGCCCGCACCGACCGCACCCGGGACATACGGGTCGCGGAACCCCGGCTACCCGCCCCAGAGAACGGACGGCCGGGGGAGGGACAGCGCCTGACACCAGACGTCCCTCACAACGGTGGCAGGCCACCCCCCCTCGGGGACGGCCCCCCACCACCCCCGCGGCACGCAGCCCCCACAGGGCATGCAGGCCAAGGGGACAGTGTTGGGCCCCCACACCCACACACCCGCGCCCACAGCACGTGTATGGCAGACCCCAACAGCCCGCCCAGTGGGCGGGCAGTCGGGGGAGGGCAAGCGCCTGACCTCAGACGCCCCTCACAACGGCGGAAGGCACCCCCCCCGGGGACGCCCTTCTGCCAGCCCCACAGCGAGCAACGCCGGCCCGCAAGGGCGCACGCTGTGGGGCCGGTGCTGGGTCCCCACGCTCGCACCGACCGCACCCGGGACACACGGGTCGCGGGACCCCGGCCGCCCGCCCCTGAGGACGGGCGGCCGGGGGAGGGACAGCCCCTGACACCAGACACCCCTCGCAACGGTGGCAGGCCGAACCCCCCGGGGACGGCCCCCCGCCACCCCCGCGGCACGCAGCCCCCACAAGGCATGCAGGCCAAAGGGGCAGTGATGGGCCCACACACCCACGCACCCGCGCCCACAGCATGTGGGTGACGGACTCCAACAGCCCGCCCAGTGGGTGGGCAGTCGGGGGAGGGGGAGCGCCCGACCTCAGACGCCCCTCACAACGGTGGAAGGCACCCCCCCCGGGGACGCCCTTCCGCCAGCCCCACAGCGAGCAACGCCGGCCCGCAAGGCCGCACGCGGTGGAACCGGTGCTGGGCCCCCAAGCCCGCACCGACCGCACCCGGGACTCACGGGTCGCGGTACCCCGGCTGCCCGCCCCAGAGGACGGGCGGTCGGGGGAGGGACAGCGCCTGACACCAGACGCCCCTCACAACAGTGGCAGGCCACCCCCCCCCCCCGGGGGCGGCCCCCCACCAGTTCCCCGGCACGCAGCCCCCACAGGGCGTGCAGGCCAAGCCAGGTAGGGAGAAACCGGGACCGGACCCCCCCCCCCCCGGAGCACGCCAGACGGAGCAAGGGACCGGGGCAGGACACGCCGAGGGGCACGGACCACGTGGAACGGCCCTACCAGCGCCCAGTGCCGGGACCGCGCGAGGTGCGCACGCCACACCACCCAGGGGGGGGGGGGGGAGCGGACGCCGCGGCAGCGCAAGCGCACACACACGCAAAGGGCACGCGGGGACTACCAGAGAGGCAACCGGACCGAGCTCGCGGAACGCACACACCGCCTGGAATGGCGTACCAGCAAGCGAGGGTAAGGGACACCCGGACGGGACGGCCCGCCACACGCAGCGGGGGACACGCGGGGCGGGAAGGGGGAAACGGGAGAGACACAACACCAGTTACCGGCCCGAGCCCCCCGAACCGGCCGCGAGCGCCGCGCACACACGGACGGGGCACTGCACCCGCCAAGGCAGTAGTGGCGCACTGCGCCACGCCCCAACCCCTGGGCAAGGCAGCCTCCGCGCCAGCCCAAAGGGGTCCCACTGGCGACAAGCCAGTAGCACCGGGCCGGCGGCGCCGGCGCCCCGGGCGACCACGCATTAGGGGGTGACGCGGTGGGTAAGCGCCCGCAGCCACGGCTGGGAATTGATGCACTGACCGGGGAGTGGCGAAACGGAGAAGCCGGGGAAGGACGGGGCTCTGAGCCCTGTGAACCCGGGGGACTCCGCCACCAGGCAGGAGGTGCATCTTGGAGCGCCCCCCACTAGGACCCGGTGGGGAGGATATCACCTGGCCCGACCAGGTGGCCCCCCTGGGCCGACAGGCGTCTAGTACCCGCCAAACCAAACCTCAAACCTCAAACCACATCACGTTGCGAACACCACATCCTATCAACTTACAAGGCATCACATCATATGGCATGAAGAAAGGTCAATTTGCATTGGTTCATACAAGGTCAGATCACATAACGTCCGCACACCTGCAAGGCACCGCCTGTTTATGAGACCTTTACCAATAACTGAAACTCCAGGTTAGGATTACGGTTAGGGTTAGGGTCACCGAGCTGGTGGAACCAGTCTTGGTTTTATAACCCTTTTTAGTGTCTAGGGTGGACCTACCAGGTTTGGCAAGCAAGCAGCAAGCAAGCAGCAAGCAGCAAGCAAGCAGCACGCGCGAAATGGGCCAAAATCAGAACTCCGTCGTGGTGCTTTGGATTTGAGTGAAATTTTGGTGGATGATACCTATGGGTGTGAAGTACAATCACACAACGTTTGAGCAGAAAAACTTGACAGTGGTGGCCGTGAACGGGATTCGCAAGTGGCGGACCTAAGTTTCAAAAACTGCAGTTTAGGGCCAAAACAGGTATTTTTCGGCCCAAAAGCCCTAAAACCCATTTAAAACGGCCAAGCGAAGGGAAACGGTGGCTACACTGCATGTGCGGCTTGACTTCCCCGTGTCAACGAGCTTTTTGCCGCCCTCTAGCTCCATGATATGTCCCAAAAAGGCCCAAAAAGGCCCCCAGAAGCTCCAAACGCCGACAGCCAGAAACCAAGAATAGGCCATATCTTTGGCTACATCGCTCAAAATGCGATTCCGAGGGCACCTATTCCACCCGCAACCCCCCACTTTTTGTGGTTTCCACCCCTCAGAATTGCCCAAAGGGACGCCTAGACCCCAATGCCTAGGCCCACTAGGCTGCGGCAAGCTGCAAGCTGAAGCCCAAACACTTAGGCGGCTCAAGTTGCATGGTCAAAAACGAAAGAAAAAGGTAGGAAAATGACAGGTTTCCAAAGGCATCAAAAAAGAGTTGTTTTGCAGGATATTATAAAAGCGTCGCAGACAAGTATGGCGGAATAAATATTTCGATAAGAATGATGTGTCCCATGGGCGAGACAGGGAAAAGTATTGTTTGGTGACCATTCTTTGCGCGAGGCCTCGCGCAAAGACGTTCATTTGCGTCAGATTAATGTGATACAGCACAACACATTAGGCAGGTTGTCGAAAAATGGAACCCTGTCGTATTTATACACGTAACTTAGTACCATTATCAGGATTGCGTGATAGAGGTAGATCTATTAACCAATAAACTGCAACAATGGTGTACCCAAGAATCTTGAAAAGTATAAATGTTCCGGAACAAACTGCAGTTTCAAGCGCGAGGCCTCGCGCATGGAACGGCGCATGAAAAACATTAAAGTTTCGGTGATCATTGCGCGAGGCCTCGCGCAATGGAGGTCACAAGCACTCATAAAGACCAAAATTGGACAGATCCACCAACTACACAGCATGTACGTTCCCTTGATGCGGCGCTGCTGCATGGGCGCCCATACAGGTCCCGCTGGCATCTCCGGTTTTCATACTGTGGTCACCGCTGACTTCACTGCCCAAAAGTGATAGAAGCGCGCCGCAACTGGGTACCGCAATCAGGATTAACTAGTGAAATGTGAGATCACCAGACAGTTACAGGTAACCAAAAATGGTGCATGCGACAAGCGAATCACAGAATAATTGGTCGCGCGAAAACTGAGTGACAGGTTGGAGAAGGCCGCAGTCAGGTTACAGACTACATGGGACAAAGTTTACCAACAGTGGGTTGTGTTGTGGTTGGACAACTGGTAGAACAAACAGTTTACCACAAATCCTGACAAGAACGACAAAAGCCTGAACGCAACAGCGTTGGCTGTGTTGCTACTCAAGGATGCACCGCGCTACTGGCATGGTCATCCTAGCCTGGAAGACCTTGAACGGTGTGTTCCTATTGTTGCACGCATGCTGGGAAACACGGACGGAACGTTTGCACGCATCCTGCACGATCTAGGATTTGCAAGCACGCAACCTGTTGTGCGAAACATTAGGGCACCGCTTGACATTATTCGCCCTGTACCTGCCAAGAGACCACATTGGCGACCCCTTTGTCTAAGCAAAGAAAAGGTAAGCGGCAACCTATCGCTTCTTAACCTACTGCAATTTACTAGGGACTTGGCGCAGCACAGCCGACCAGTTGTCCCTGTCTTATGTGATGAGAACATCCATTACCGCATTTGTAAGATGATGTACGGTGAAAAAACAACGGGTTGGAACGTCCGGCTTTTTTTGCGTTCACACCCTATATTATATGGTTTCTGGCACGCGTATAAATTTTGCGTTACACAAACGTTTCGCTCGTTTTGGCCGATTGTGACTTTTTTCCGTAAGGGTTTGTTGTGCAGCGGTGACACAGTCCCCTGTTTTCCCAAGCTGATCACAATGGAGATAACTGTTGGTGCACTGCTGTTGGGTATGGGCCCCCACATACGGCGCCTTAACCGAAAATGTCGTTCCCTTGAGCTGGCACGTCCTGCAAATCGGCGAAGTCGCCTTCGTTACGCTGTGTGTAAGGCCATGCAGGTTCTGTTAACACAATACTGTCCCATGTTACTGTACCTAGGACACCTCGTTAGGCAGTGCAATTGGGCTGGGGAGACGGCCAACACGGGTGTTTTTGCTTCTGAGGGATTGCAGATTGTTATGTGTCTGTTAGACCGTCTGAACATGGGGGACACACTTTTAAAATACGAACGCACTGTTGCAACTGCGCTATTGTGCCACACTGCGTGGCACACAGCCATGCCTGGACAGGCTTTTGGCGAGGAATTGTGTGAAAGTCTGCTTTCCAGCCTTGTGACAAAGAATGGCCAGAACAGAGGTGCAGTAACCATTGAAGATGTTGACGATCTGTATCAGCTCATCACTATCCGCAAAGAAGGTCACAGGGTGAACGTCTGTAAAATCCCCAATTCCTTTGTCAAATCCGTGCGTCAGCGGTTAACTGCTTACTTGAACGCAGAGGGTGTATATGTGCTTTGGGTTAGGTGGTGTGCTGAGCCTACTTGTGCAATTGAGGCGCATTGGCCGCGCAGGGGTGTACCCAACTTTCCACCGTCTCTTCTAATTCCAAAGGGTTCTAACCACTACAAACAAGTCCTTGTGTCTGTGTTGTTGGTGCTAACGCAGCAGGGGCCACTTAAGGCTGGTTTCAAGCGAAAACTGTCGGAGCTGATCCCCCAACGCAGTGTGTTGGAGGAACAGAGAGAGGCCGACACGCTGCGAAACGTTCGAAGAAGATTGGAGAACATGCAGTGATGCGCGAGGCCTCGCGCAAACAGCATGAAACAACAGGTTAGTACACCCCCTCTCTTGCGCGAGGCCTCGCGCAAGGTTGTCAGTCAAAAACAGTGGCGTGCCCCTTTAGTTTTGCATTCTCAACCATACTGTACTCGTATTCGCTAAAAGCACCCCACATATGCATTGTCGACGACGATTTTACCCATTTTCAATGTTATGTTTCCTTCAATACAGGCTTTCTTCTTATCGCAGAATGGCAAGCCCCGCCCAAAAAACAGCCGAGGAACGAGAAGATACCGACTATGACCTTGGGATCTCCGGATCGGAGGCTGGAACACCAAAGAAGGGGCGTAAGAAGAAGGAAACACCAGATCCTGGCTTAACCTTTGGTACTGACATCGAGGACCACCTGAAGCCGGACGGCAGGCAGCTGGAGGTTGAGCTGGACAACGTGAGAATCCACCAGGAGAATACAAAGGGGCAGATCAGACGGAGAGATGCGAAGTTACTGCAGAAGCGTATTGAGTCACTCGAAGCAGCACCGCCAACAGGCCCATTACACGTCGTTCTCTGCAAAGATAATAGTATGTTGCCAACCGACTTTTCGCTCTTCTCGTTGCGCGAGCCCTCGCGCAAAGACGTGTCTCATATTTGCAGATGGCGATTATTGGTGTGTATCTGGACAGCACAGCGTGGAAGCGGTTGCGAAGATTCGGGAGAAGCGACGCACCGCGTGTCTGGATCTGCAGCAGTGGCATACTACATGCATCGCCGATATTCTAGAGCCTACGACACCGTGGGCCTTCCGTGCAAAGCTGGCCGGACAAGCACAAGGAAGCGCACAAGACGTTGAGCCAATTCCGCTGTATGAGGCAACAGATAACCTCATTCGATGTGTTGAAGATCAGCGGCGGCGAGGCCTACCTGACACGTACAGCAATCTCAAGATCGCCATTGTGGATGCTGTGTAGGTGAGTGCCCTGGTTCCAACCGCTGAACTGAAGCAACCTGGTCAATTCGTATGTTCATCAATCGTTGTTTCGGCGCTCTTCGTTGCGCGAGGCCTCGCGCATAACGTTGTCACTTTCAGGACAAAACGTATAAATTGTGGAAAGATTTTATGACGTTTGCCTACTATGCTGGTCCGGAAGCTGTGAAAGGTCTGCAGAAGTTCCACGACAAAGGGGAGAAAGTCACGAAGAACGCGCTGAAGAAACTAGACGGGATCCTGTTGCCGGAGTTCTACAACAAAGTGGCAGAAGTGATGCAGGAAGAAAAAACAACCCTTAAATCCTTGCAGAATTCGTTTGACGACATCATCCTTGAGCAGTGGGTCTCAATGCATCTGGACCAGCCGCACAACGGCCAGTATGTTCGACCTGAGAAAGGTGTGTACCATGGACGCGACGTGGGTTCCATTTCTGCATCAGTGCGCCGCACTTTCTCCATTTCTGTTCTTTAGCCAAAGACATGCGGACCCGCAAAGAGGTTGCTGCACTTGGAAGGCCTGCCCTGAAGGTGACTCTTGGTACATGGGGCTATTGGCGTGAGTCTGAAGGCAAAAGTCGCGGTCCATGGCCGGCATGGAAATCCATGATTCGCGCACCACTGTGGCAGGTGGCAGAGAAAGGCAAACCCGCCCCCCTGAAAATCCTCAACGTCCAAAAACTCCTGGGTCAAGAGCCTACCAAGAGCCGTGTGGTCCCCCCACCTGCTGGCGTTACTGGTGACTTCAAGACAGTGGAACAGCAGGATCCATCATTGTCAAGTCAAACTATCACAGTTAAGGCAACCCGAATTGCAGCGTTGAACCACGAACCCCCGAAGCGGTTCATGGAGATTGACAAGAACCTGATTGTCATCAACGGCGACATATTTGAACATCTTGCTCCTGAGACGATGTGCCCAGCCTGGCTGTATGACGAGATGGCGCGTGCTGATACCCTTATCTGCGGCTCCAAAACTGTTGTTGACAACATGTTCAACGTGCTGGAAACGGAACCAGAGAGGCGTCTCAACGATGATTTCAACGCGCCGCGCATTGGCCACATGTTGCTTATTCCCATCTTCAGTTGGCCAGTCAAACCGAAGCCTGCAGGGGATCTTACAACGTTTGATGTTCGCTGGTTGCTGATTGCGTCACCGGATAGCTGGTCGAGAAAGGTATAATTCCCTCATTACGTCCGGTCTTTGCGCGAGGCCTCGCGCAATAACTTCTCCCTCATTGCAGATTCCGAATTATCTGACGTTTGGACCTCCTCAAGTAGAGGAGATGGATCCTGTTGAATTTGGCGGTCACCTTCCGATAACGACGGTTATGTGGTATTTCGACACTCACCTCTTTCACCTGAAGCAGGATAAGACCTTCAAGCCTGCGTTTTTGTTCATTGATCATCAGCCGGATCTGGTGTGCAAGATCGCGTCCGTCGAGCTGGATTCTCGCATGTACCTTCTTGGTGTTACCTCCGACAATCTCTCCGATTGGTTCAACAGAGTGCAGACTCAGTTGAACCATGTATTGACACAAGAGTCGAAACTGCACGCGTCTGGTGATTGGGACCAGCAAGCCAACTGGGCAAACCGTGGTATTCCCCTATGGGTTTGCGATGACAGGCTGGGTTATGAGGCGTTGTCGCTGAAGGAGGAAGAGACTGTTGGGAAAGGTCAACTTGCAGAAGCACTGGCCCCTGCAAAGCGGAAGTCTACTGGTGGGGAACCAGCCCCCAAGAAGAAGAAGACTGCCTCCAAGCCTCAGGCAGCGAAGTCGGTTACCGGTGCAGAATCCGACGAGAGCGATGGGGATGAAGAGGAGGAGAGCGAGGAAGAAGAGGCTGAGGAAGCGCAGGTCTCCCAGGGCAAGGCAGTGAAGAGTGGCAGCGAAGCCGAGGTCGGAGGAAACCGGGGCCCGAGCTCCATTCAAGCAGCAAGCCCGTCAGTCCCAACCAAGAAGCGCGCCCGCAAAGCCACCTCCTAAGGGTAACACGTCCGTTGCTAAGGCTATGGGTTCTAAGATGCAAACTGTTCCGAAGAAAAAGTAATTTCTTCGCTTGTTCTGATATATTATGCGCGAGGGCTCGCGCTATGCATTCCTTTTCGACGACCTTTATGCTGTCACCTTGTGCGGCACATTTTTCTTTGTGATGCATTTTATTGCGCTGTTGTGTTGGTGTTTGCGCGAGGCCTCGCGCAAAGAAGTGGTGCCAAAAAATGCTTCTTGTGGTGCTGCGTGCAACATGGTTTTCGAAAACTGGTTTTCCAAAAGATTGAAAGCTCACGGGTGTTTTTTTTGCAAAGCATAAATGGTAGAGGAAACAAAAAGTCGTGGTTTTCCCAAAAAAGAAGTTCATTTTGGTGGAAATAAATCATTTTCCCGGGCAGTCGGTTTTGTTGAAAATAAAAGAAAATGGACCAGTTAATTGCTTTTCACGGGATTTTTGGTTCTTGCGTTTTACGTCCCCCCCAAAAGGACTATTTTTTCGCAGTGCCGTGGAGAGGCAGTTTTGGGCGCGTTTTGACCATGCAACTTGAGCCGCCTAAGAAACAGGTGGGTGCCCAAATGGGTCAACAGGGTCCAGTAGGGGCAAAAAGATGACTTTTCTCAAAAATGATCCTAGACCATGTGCGACGCTAAAACAAGTGTTTTTGGACTGTTTTGAGCTTGTGGTGGCCCATTTTGGTACTCCGAAAATCCCAAAATGCCTTGAAACTGGGCTGTTTTGGGACCAAAAATGGGTCAAAAATGGGTCAAAAACGCATTTTTCCAGACCTCATCCTAGACCATTTTGGGTGCACAAACGGGTGAAATGGGCCCATTTTGAGCCCATTTTGGCGGCATTATGGCCCCTCAGAAGTCCAAAAAGCCTTGAAAGTGGGCCTCCTGGCACCCCGTAATGCGTGAAACAAGGAACATGCAACACCTGACAGGCAGACAATAGCCGGATAGAGACATCAATAATGGGATCGCGGTGAAGCGAAAGCCATTTGCAAACTCAAAAGGAGGGAGGGGAAGACAACACATTCAGTGACATTCATGCAATAATGGGATCGCGGTGAAGCAAAAGCCAATTGCCAATGCAAAATGAGGGGAGGAGAAAACAGAACACACAACTACATGCATGCAACCCTCAATCGCCATCATCAACCTGCAGTCAATCAATGACATACATGCAACATCATTAACCTACCCGACGCACGGAAGCAGATATCTAGTGGTTAGGGGAACACTGAACACACAATGATGCAAGGCGGACTTTTTAACTTCTCTATCTACCTATCACGCACAAGAGCAAACGTTGGAACTCATGCAGTCGAAAATGAATGGGATCGCGGTGAAGCGAAAGCCATTTGCAAACACATAAAAGGGGAGGGGGATACAAACCAAACAGTGCAATTCGTGCAATAATGGGATCGCGCTGAAGCGAAAGCCATTTGCAAACTCAAAAGGAGGGAGGCGAAGACAAAACATTCAGTGACATTCATGCAATAATGGGATCGCGGTGAAGCAAAATCCAATTGCCAAGGCAAAAAGAGGGGAGGGATTACGGAACACACAACCACATGCATGCAACCCTCAATCGCCATCATTAACCAACAGTCAATCAATGACATACATGCAACATCATTAACCTACCTGACGCACGGGAGCAGATATGTAGTGGTTAGGGGAACACTGAGCACACAATGACACAAGGTAGACTATTTAACTTCTCTATCCACCTATCACGCACAAGAGCAAATGTTGGAACTCATGCAGTCGAAAATGAATGGGATCGCGGTGAAGCGAAAGCCATTTGCAAACACATAAAAGGGGAGGGGAATACAAAACAGACAGTGGAATTCGTGAGATAATGGGATCGCGGTGAAGCGAAAGCCATTTGCAAACTCAAAAGGAGGGAAGGGAAAACAAAAAATGCAGTGACATTCATGCAATAATGGTATCACGATGAAGCGAAAACCAGTTGCCAATGCAAAATGAGGGGAGAGGAATACGAAACACACAACAACATGCATGCAACCCTGAATCGCCATTCCCCAACCAATTGACGTTCCTCCACCCTAGTACGCACAGAAGCATAGGCACTACCCCACCAGCTTGGTCCCAATATTCAGTCTTGATTAGGGTTAGGGTTGGGGTTTCCGTTACTGGCATACGGCAGGATACGGCAGGGAAAGCAGGATACGGCAGTATCCGGCAGATACGGCGGGATACGGCAGGATACGGCAGGATACGGCAGGATACGGCAGGATACGGCAGGATACGGCAGGATACGGCAGGATACGGCAGGATACGGCAGGATACGCGTATTACAGGAATACGGTCGTATTAGGGAAACCCCATTGGACCCGCGGGTACAAAAGCTTATAAGGACCTATCTGGGGGTGTTCGGGGAACTACCACCCCCAGCCTCATGTGACAAGCTGGTACAGATGGACCTCAAGCTGAAACCCGAGTTCGTGGGCCATAAGATCCGGAGGAGACCCTACCCGGCTCCTAACGAGCAGGCCGATGAGATTGAGCGACAGATACAAGAGTGTATCGACGCTGGCCTAGTCCTGGAGTACAGGGACGGGGACTACCCCGAACACTGCAGCCCCTGGTTCCTGGTGGCGAAACCTGGGTCTACAGCCAAACGGCTGCTGGTGGACTATGGAGAGCTGAACAAGAAGACGTTGAGCCACTTAGGGTCCATTCCTAAAATGGATTCTACCCTTGAGAAGATTGCCTCCTGTCGCTACAAGACCAAGATGGACAAAAGAAGCGGATTCTGGCAGGTAGACCTGACGCCCAACGCCCAGGAGCTACTCGCCTTCATCACCCCTCAGAGGAGGGTGTTCAAGTGCAAGGTCATGCCCTTTGGCGTGGCCAACGCACCCGCTCTATTCCAGGAGCTGATGAATAAGATCCTGTGCATCCTACGGCAAAGACCCAAGGTGCAAGAACTCATATCCCGTGGGGCCGATGGAGGCGCACATCAACGATGTATACCTAGGGACCAATACCCAGGAGGATCACCTAATCCTCTTGGGTGAGTTCTTTGCGGTCTGCCAGGAGAACCACACACGACTCAAGTTGGAGAAGTGTGAGTTCATGCAGGAGACCACGCAGTACCTGGGGTTCGATATTGGCTATGGGTGGTGGACCCCCGCGGCCTCGGAGGCCCAACCCCTGATGGACGCTAAGGTACGGCATGAAGACCCCAAGAAAGGACTCCATGATGTACGTAGTTTCATTGGGGCCTGCAACTTCTACCGCCGCCATATCAAGAACTTCACCTACACCAGCGCCATCCTAACTGACTTGATCAACAAGAGTACCACCTGGCGCTGGGGCCCACAAGAGCAACAAGCGTTTGACGAGCTCAAAAACAAGGTGGCCAACGCTAAGTGCTTGGGCGTGCCTAGAGCACAAGGGGAGATGATCCTGGTGACCGACGCCAGCAATGTGGGCGGTGGTGGAACGTTGTTCCAATGGCAAGCAATAGAGAAGGAGCAGTTCGACTCGGCCGTTTCCCAATGGGGGACAGATAAACTGAACCGAGCTGATACCCTCAAGCACAGCTACCCTGACGACAAGTGGGTCCTAGTACCCCTGGGTAACTGGAACTGGAAATGGAACCAGGCCCGGGGTAACTACTCCAAGTAAGAAAAAGTCACGGCCATGTCTTTCTTGGAGAGCTTGATCCCGGCCAAGCCCCCCTTAAAACCCTTTTGTTGATGCTAAAACTAACTTAAGTATTTTTATCTCTCTTTTGAAGCCTAAGGTACACTTTCTCAAAGTAACTAGGGTTGTAACCCTAGCCCCCCCCATGAAGTTCACCCCTACCACTCAACTGAGCGGAGGTACCTTCTTTCATGGAGGATATACCGAAATAAAAAAGGCATTTCATGCTTTAGGCCTTGGAGGTTAAGCGTAGTGGTCTCCCACCCCAAGACCCCTATACTCAAGGGTTTCTACCACTCATTGTGGTTCTACTTTTTAACTGTTTCTGAATTCAGTTGCTTGGCCAAGTCATTTTCTGTGTTGGCCTGACATCTATGCCCGACATTCCTAATCAGCACCATTTCACCCAAACGAGTGCACATGAAGTGCCTGATGCAATCTTGGAGGCCTGAGTCAGTCCAGTTTTCATATAAAATCTTTTGTATTATCCATTTGTGATTGAATCTTTGTGTTTATACCTGCATTGTCTATCTGCAGCCCTTCTGTGTTACACTGGATTCCAAAACTATTCATTGATTCGATCCACATCCTGTTCTTGCTCTACTTGCTGCTTTGGTTTGGGTTTCCAACTTCAAAACCTGCAGGATTTCATCACAATATCTAGGGCATTAACCAAGGACATCCTTCCGGTAGCAGAGACAGTCCCTTGTGACCTTTTGAACCGATCCTGAGAAGAAGTGCAGCACACAAAGCTCAACAACAAGTTCATCATGTCCACGCCAAGCGTCAGGACCTGGCCCATAAGAACTGTCCAAGTACAAATGGGCAGCATGGCCCACCCTATGAGTGAACCACCTTACCGAGCTCCACATCTCAGTGGCGCATCTGGCTCCCAAGGAGATCCAGATCGCAGAAGGGCGGAAGAAAATACAATCCTTACCACCGAGGCCTTAGCGGCCCACGGTGGAGACAGCCTGCATCATCTCCACAGGCGTGTAGCAGCCTCAGTCTCCCGATCCGCCTGTCCGGCTTCATCCTCAACAGCGATTGGAGGCCCTGAGGAATACGAGGAACTGAGGAAGAAAATGGATGAATACATCCTCCATGAGGAGTACTACAAATCCATTCGTGGAGAAGATGGGGATGAGCCATTGGCAGTACACGGATCCAGACCACGTACAGACCTAGGATCCTACACGCACTCTGGCCCGCCGTCCGACAGAGCCGAGACAGCATCCCTGCCAAGACAACCGAGACCCGAGTATCCAAGAGCATGTTGTCCAACCTCAAGGGCTCCCGAGGTGGGCCCGACTCGAGTTGAGGAACAACATCATCCAAGGCCAACCTACGGTGCCCTGGATCATACGGCCGAGCTGCTGGCCAAACTTCTGTCTGGATCAGAAGATCCAGATGTGACGGCCCTATCGGAGGCCATTAAGGCGAAACTGGGTATTGCAGAACCCTTACCCAAGCCAGAGTTGTCCTCCCCCTCTCCCGGACTGAGTACCCTGGCCGAAGATCTTAAGAGATCAAGGGTCTCAAGGCTGTTGCCTAAGGTCACCTGTCCCAGCTCCTTTCACCCCCGTGCCAGGACAGTGCCCATGGCTGACCTACAGGACGTGCCTGTCACAGAGACTGAGAAAAGAGGGCTGTCAGCCCTGGCACCTCTTGCCAGCGTATCACCTTCTGGCCTAACTCCAGGGGGTGGGAAGACGGGCAGACCTATTGCCCAGGCGAACATCCAGCTGGAACTGCCGGAGCTCGACCCCAAAAATCTGCCCGAATGGGCAGAAGAATTTGCTGAGTTTCTTTTGCTGACTGGCCCATCCCATGTGGATGTGGCCACCAAATGCTCACTGTTGAAACGCTCATGCAAAAAGAAATTTTTGCAAAAACAGGTGAAAAGGATTGTGAAAACCTGTTCCACCTGGGCAGAGGTACTCCAGAGGTTGGAGAAAACGTTCCCAGTCTATGAGACTGACCTCAGTGTGCGCACACAGATAGAGGAGCTACCTATGCTCCCTGAGGTTCCTTTTGCTGCGCGAATCTCTCAATACGTGTGCGACTTGGAGTATCTGTTTTCACGGATGAACGTGGGCTCCTACGGAGCCACTGAGCCCCACCTGTGGCTCATGAGTAAGATCCCCCAACGTACGTGGGATGATTGCCGCTCTACCTCTGACAGAAAGAGTCGGACCCACTCGTACGATGAACTGGTGGACCTCCTGATTGAGCTAGCTCTTGAGAGAGAGAATGACTCCCACATGGAGAAATTTCTCAAGAAGCACTTGGGTCGAGGTGGTACCCCTACCCCCGAACGTGGCGAAGGGAAAGGGCCTAAAAATCCCACTAACACCAACCAGGGAGGTGGTAAAGGGAGGGGTAACCTACGTGCCATGAATGAGGCTAAACCTGATGCAGGTACACCCCCTCTGTTCTACTGCAAACCTGTCAATGACAAGGGGGGGCCTTGTCATGCCTCTGACTGCGATCACTGCAGTAGCTTTATGCTGCAGATGAAACGACAGCAGCATACCAAGGATGGGAAACCTGTGACCCATCAGGATCATTTCAGGTGTACCATCACCTGTGGCTATTGTGGCAAACGTCGTCACTACGAAGACGAATGTCACATAAAGAAACGCGAGAGTGATAAACTCAAGCGTCAGGAGGCCGAACGCCAGAAGACCCAAACACCCACCAAAAACCCCCAGAATGGGGATAAAGGTGGTAAAGGAGGTGGCAAGGGGGGTGGCAAAAATGGACCCCCTATCCCCCAGAGGCACTCATCAGCGCCAGTTGCTACACCCTCTCCTGCTGCTACACCCACTCCTGCCGCAGGTGATCCCAAGAAGCGCCCCCAGGGGGATTACGCTACACTTGAGGGGAATAACTCCAATAAGAGGCGCCTGGCCTGGATGGCCAGGTCCCTCATAGCTGCAGGGGTGGATGTCAAGTTCCCTGATGAGGAGTAGGGGGGCGGCTCCGAAGAGGAGGACTTGGTTTTCTGGATCCTCGTGAAAATCGGGGATCAAGTTTTTCGAGCGGTGCTTGACACCGGTGCAACACTTTCCATAGTGGCCCGGCGCCTGCTAAAGACTTTCAAGAAGACTAAGACCGTGGCCATAAGAGTAGGGGATGGGCGTACCATCCATTCCTTGTGGGGGGTCGATGTGACTATATGCCTGGGCGACGGGGCCGTGACCCAACACTGCAGAGTGCTGGACACCGACGCCTTTGACATCGTCATAGGTACAGACTTCCTATGAAGAAACCCCCAGATAAAAATGCTGTCTCTCAGGCGCCCCTATTCCTTGCACTGCAACTTTGGCGGTGGACTGTTCTCCGTATCTTTGGAGCTGTCAGGACGAAAAGAGTCTGGGTTGCGCTACGCATCCAAGACTAACTATCGTACTGAAAACTACCAATTGGCCCGTCACGTTCCCGAAAATGGAATGGCGGCCCTTCAGGTAAACCTGGATGAGATCCAGTTCGAATTGTTTGCGAGCCAACAACAGCACATCATGCAGTTATACTGCTTGAAACAATTGAGCAATGCTTTCCGTTTCTTCTGGAAAGCAATGGGCCTAGCGTATGCTAACCCTCCCTTCTCCCTGCTCGCGAAGGTTCTAACCAAAATCGCTTATGAGGGAGGAAGGGTTGTCATGTGCACCCCTGACTGGGGCTGCTCTGGTGAACATGCTTACTGGCGCCGTATGCTAGATCGAATGACCGTGGGAAGAGTGCAACTCCCCGACGGCCCCATCTATGTGCCTGAGGACTCAGACACAGCTATGCAGGCCCCTGAGTGGGCCAGTTTCCTGTCCATGGTCGATGGATCTCTCAATCCTGTACCCCTGTGTGACCTAGACCAGGTGCTACTGAAAGAGGTCATGGCCGAAAGTCGTGGCCTGACCCTTTCTGATCTCAAAAATCGATGTCCTGAGCACCTATCTGCCACACTTACAGGGTGTGAGTCTCCCGATGATTATCTGGAACCTGCCGCTGTAAAGGAGGATGCTGACGACCAGCTGTCTGAGATCGCCAGCACTATCCTTCCTGTTGATCCCAGCTGTGTTGACCTAAAACACAGTGCCTTCATCGCCCACCTGTTGCTAGAGGAGGTAGATCTAGAGTCAACCCCTGAACCCGCTTCCCCTGTTGGGAAGCCAGTGCTACACATGCAGCCTATGCACACGGGTGAACCCGTGGCCCGGAGTGCTGATGCTCTGGCGCGGCCTGCTGCTAATAACATGCCATTGTCTGAGCATGACACTCAGGAACTCCGGCGGCTGTTGTACCTGAAGGCCGAAGGTATTGAGCGCCAAGAGCGGCTGCAATACCTCAGACAGACCTGGAAATCCTCCATCTGGTCTGAGGAGGACGATGTTTCCTATACGCTGCCTGATCCTGAGATACCGCTAGTGTATTCTCTGCACTATGGGCAGCAATGTCCCCCTGAGTGGGACGATGGTTCTGTGCCTGCCGAAACTGCTGATCGGCAGAAAAAGAGAGAACATGGAAAGAGCAACCTCCATGCTGAGGAGGATTTCCTTCAGAAACTCGAGAGTCTTAACCTTGACCCCCGCCTGAGGAAACTGCTGATAACGTATGAGGAGGTGTTTGGCGCCTTGCCGCCTCCCCTCTCTTGTAAAAAACTGGTCCGGATGGACCTGAAACTGAAACCTGAATTTGAAAAGACGCGAGTGAGGCGTCGTCCCTATCCCGCTCCACAGGAACAGGTTGAAGAAATCGAGCGCCAGATCCAGGATTGTATTGATGCTGGCCTCGTTGAAGAGTATAAGCAGGGGGACTACCCCCATCACTGCAGTCCCTGTTTCCTGGTTGCCAAACCAGGGTCGACTGCCTTACGACTGGTTGTAGACCATGGTGAGGTCAACAAGAAAACCCAGAACCACTCAGGGAGTATTCCTAACATGGAAAATACCCTGGAGCGTATTGCCAAATGCAGGTACAAGACCAAAATGGACAAACGCTCTGCTTTCTGGCAGGCCGACCTAACCGCCGCAGCTCAGGAGCTGCTGGCTTTTATAACCGCTGAGGGCCGTGTCTTTAAGTGGAAGGTTATGCCTTTCGGGGTGGCTAATGCCCCAGCGCTCTTCCAGGAGCTAATGAAAAAAATTTTGTACATACTGAGGCGCAGGCTTCTGGTACAGGAGTTGATTTCTCGGGGTGCAGAAATGGAGGCTCACATCGACGACGTGAGTTTGGGTACTAATACCAAAGAGGACCATGTCCTTCTCCTCCGTGAATTTTTCATTGTCTGTCAAGAAAACCATCTCCGAATCAAACTCGAAAAATGTGAGTTCATGAAAGAGGAGATGGAATATTTGGGTTTCGACGTGGGGTATGGTTGGTGGAAACCAGCCGCGTCTAAGATGCAGCCCCTACAGGACATGCAGATTCGCGATGACCCTAAGAAGGGTCTACACGAAAAAAAACATCTGGCGCGCACAACAATGGTCACAACAAATTCAAGACAACGACAACAATTCCTCGCAAACTCTGAAGATGAAAGTATCTAAGAGCAGAAGAATCGCAATCAGCGAATTAAAATGGAGCAGAACGATAAATCGGCAGCAGAAATCGCATTTTCGGCTGTCATTCGCTTGCTTCCGCACGCATCGCAATTGTCAGTTTTACTGCACTGAACAAAAACGGTCACACGCATCTTAGCCAAAGATACAACATGCCACCACCACCCGAATTGCCGTTTCGGCGATGACTGCTGGTTTCTCCACCCTCAACTCAACAGAGCACCCATCGCTCACAACCCTTACGAACTGGCACCCTCTTATTCACAGAGACAGCGTCGCACTAACGATAGAGTGGTGACCTCGTCCTTTGACCACAAGGCAACAGAGACTACTCAATGCCTACCTTGTCCAGAGCGACCTAAGTCGCCAAAGTGCCAACCAACAGGTCTGCCTTCCTCTCCCGTAGAAAAGCCAACTGGACCACTCGTTGCTAATTACAATCAATTTGCTATACTTAATCCCGACGAATCCATTTACAAATCAGATGGAAATGGAGGAAACGAGACGCCGAGTGAGAACAGTGAAGGAGGCAGCCACGAAGACGATAACAGCAGCAGATCATGGACCTCGGTCAGGCGTAAAAAGCGTCGCTTCCAACCCAAGATCAACGACGAGACCCAAGGTTACGCTCAGATATGTCGTGACTGTTCATCCAAATTCGTCCTCTCAGAAGACACAAAGACGTGGTTCATCGAGCGACAACTCCATTTACCAGTACGCTGTTCCTCATGTCGCCATGAAAGAAAAGCCAAAGCTCAACAAGATGAACGACATCCGTCACCTCCGAAAGTGGTCGTGTATCCTCAAAATATCCGCTCTTCTCAAACAGCATGGTCCAATCCTGCCGCTCAACGCTCAACCGCAAGGAGCTCTATTCATCCCTCAAATAACATATGTTCAAATGACAAGCTCGAGTCCAGGTAGACAACGGCGTCACGCAAAGAAATCGATGAAGCAGCACAGAGAGCCAAAACAGCTCTCATTCGCGACTTACTCACGAATAACACCAACGATGATTCAAGTCCAGAATCAAGAGAAGGCAGCCCTGGACGCCGCAAATCCAGCCAACCTAACAACTCTGGTCGCTCAGCGTCAAATGAGAGCCCATGTGAAGTACATGAAGCACCTGATTCAAACCATTCTCTTGCCAACCCACAGACAAGCGAAAGCAGTGATCAGCGAATGCCCACGAACAACGCCAACGATGATTCAAGTCCAGGATCAAGAGAAGGCAGCCCTGAACGCCGCAAATCAAGGCAACCTGACTACTCTGGTAGCTCAGCGTCAAGTGAGAACTCACGTGAAGTACATGAAGCACCTGATTCAAACCACTCTTCTGCCAGCAGTGATCAGCGAATGCCAAGCCTTCAATCAGGCAGTGAATCCTCTGCAAGCTCAAACGCTTCCTCATTTCCTGATATACCCAGCGCTGCTGAATGGATTGGCCTAAGAGACAAACGCCTTGCTGCTAAACTTGAGAGATGCTTGAGGACTTCTGATACGTATCTCCTGCAGCAGTCATGGAGCAGGATTTTATCTCACTTTGCTGACCGCCCTTTCTCTGCTGACAGTGCTGAATACTTCCTAAGGGTACTCAAAACAATGCAATGAGTGGTCCAGTTTGTGCCTTTCTCAGGGAGGACTAGGAGGTTCCTTTTCTTGTTCTCTCTTTTCACTACAACATTTATCAATATGCAAAAGAGAAAACTCTCTTTTCCATCCATTTTTCACAATTCAGTGCCATCAAACCATCTGACACAATCAATCCCCCCCCCCCCCAAAAAAAAAAAAAAGAGTTTTCACACAACATTTCACTGAAACAACTTCAGTGAACATCCACACACCCTGCAGTGACCACAGCGTGTACCAGCCACTTTTTAAGTTTCCTTTTGTGTACGCTCGTGTACAATAAAAACCTGAGCCTTTGGTTTCTTTCAGTTAGTGCTCAGCACCTCAGGGTTTTATATCAATCATTAGGAAATGTACATAGCGGCCGTCCTTCGAGGAACCTCGCAGTGTGAGCAGTGATTGTGTTTTTTCGGCGGGGGACCGCCATGCCTAAAAAAAAAAAAAAAAAGGGTCTACACGACGTGAGGAGTTTTGTGGGCGCCTGTAATTTCTATCGGCGTCACATCCACAATTTTACTTACTCCTCTGCCCCCCTCACTGACCTAATCAAGAAAACTACTCCCTGGAGGTGGACCGCCAGAGAGGATTAGTGTTTCCAGGAGTTGAAGAAGAAGATTGCCTCCTCCAACTGCCTGGGAGTACCCCGCCCTGAGGGCGAGATAGTCCTGATCACTGATGCCAGTGATGTAGGGGGGGGTGGTACGATCTACCAATGGCAGGAGCTTAACCCCGCTGAACTAACCCACTGCCATGATCGTACTAGTGGACTGAACCGTGATGGTTCGTTGAAACATGACTATCCTACCAGTGAGTGGCGACTGGTGCCACTGGGACACTGGAATTGGAAATGGAACCAAGCGCGTTCCAATTACAGCACCTATGACCAGGAACTCCTGGCCGGTATGTTGGTGCTTTTGTCACGATCCCGACTCCTGGGATCTAACCCTATTGTCTGGCTGTGTGACCAGAAGCCTGTGAAGTCTTTTCAGAAGGGCCCACCACCAGAGAAAGCAAAGCTAAAACGATGGTGGACTTACCTGAGCCAGTTCAGGCTGACAGTGCATCACATCCCCGGAATAAAGAATGAACTGTCTGACTATATATCGCGCAAGGACTTCGATGTGCTTATAGGTGAGAGCTCTGAGGCGCTCGCCAGAGAGGCTTTCCAGCGTATGGATGTCCAGCTTGACCTGTCCATGCGCACTGCTGGAATCCTTGAGGGTTGGAGTCTAACCGACTATCAGTCGGAGTATAAAGAAATTCTCCAAACCCTCAGCACTGGTCTCAAACCCCGTGTCATTGACGGGCACCAGTGGTATAAAAGCAATCAGTACCTCTTCTACGAGGACCGAATTGTGATGCCTGAGGCACGACTGGATGGGTGCCTACAGTGGTCCCGTCTCAGTTCTGGTCAAACTGGCGCTAATCGCTCAGTGGACTTCTTCCGTGAGTGTTTCTACTCTAGTCTAACCCTGACTGAACTGAGTTTACGTATGCAGACCATTGTGGATGCTTGTGGCTGTCATGCCAGCAAGCAGAGCGACAGTAGGGATAGGGGCCTGATCTCCAGCTTACCCATACCCTATTATGCTAACTCCCTTCTCTAGATAGATTTCATCCACGGCCCACCACTCTTCAGCGGCTATGATAGTTGCCTAGTGGTCACCTGTGGCCTATCTCGCTTCACCCGTGTGTTCCCTTGCAATAAGAAAATCACAGGTGAGCAGACTGTGAAAATGTTTGTCGAACAATGGTTCAAACCCTATGGAGCACCTAAGCAGGTGCACTCTGATGAGGATGTACGCATCCGCAGTGACACTGGGTGGTACAAACGAGTGCTAAATGCCGTCAACGTGGAGGTAACCACAGGTGTGCCCTATACCCACACGTCTAACCCTCTCTGTGAGAGACAGAACCGTGTGGTGGAGCAAAACTTAAGAATCCTGATGAAACAAGAGCGTACCAAGGACTGGGTACGCCTAGTGCCCTGGGCAGTGCTGACCATGAACTCACAGCGGAGCTCCTCTACGGGTTTCACCCCCCACGAACTATTCCATGGGGGACGACCTGCTTGGTTCTTCAAAATGCCCTTTCCTGAGGACTTCAAGAGCCCTGTGGGAGATTGGCTGGAATACAAGCAGTCTCTGGCTAACCAGGCTGGGAATAACCTGAGACACATTCGTGACCGTGAACTGAGCCGACGGAACCGCCTACGGCGACCTGCCAGCTTCAAGGTTGGTGACCTTTTTTTGGTACACCATTCACGCCTACCCTCCTGGCCACGTAACTGCCTACAGGACCCTTATTTTGGACCCTACCGTATCACCAGGATAGATGGATCCAGGATCCATGTCAGGTGCAGTCCACGTCTAGGTGGTGAACTGCTGTGTGCACCTAAACAGTTGAGGCACTATCACTCCCCTGACGATTTGTCTTGGGATGAGTGGCGCCTCAGCGACAGTGAGGTCGAGCATAAAGACCTAGAGAACGCTGCCAATCCAGAGGAGGCAGACAAACTCGAAGAGATGACTGCCGATGAGATGGCAGTCGATGGTTACTACGTGGTTGCAGGTATTGCTCGCCACGAGTATAAACAGGGCTGGAAATTCCCAACCCTGTGGGATGGCTATGGGTTATCTGAGGCGACCTGGGAACCTATGTCAGCCTTCATACAACAAGATGGGAGTATCAACCCCATCTTCCGCACCTACCTTGTTGAGAACAACGAGGGGCAGCTCCTAACCCGTGCTGAGACTATCCCCCAGCGTAAAAAGCGAAACTAATTTCCCTGTGTCAGTCTACTGACAGGTGCAATGAGCACTCTTCTGCAGACGTGCCTGTGTATGGGTGTAAGGGCAGTTGTCACAGTTGCCCCGCATTGCATCGCAGGACAGGACCGTTAGCCCCCCGTGACAACCACTCCCTGGCCGAAGGCCATTGGTTTTTCACAGACTACTGCTTACTGAGCACTGCACTGACCCTGTCTGTGCCCTGCAGACCCATGCCTATGGCTTCCAGCGTGGGCCAGGTGGCCGCTTATCAGGATTGCAGCCACCCAGCGAATGTATGCCTTGTTGACCATGTGTTGCATGGGGACTGCCCTGATGTATTGACCTTGGGGAGCCAACGAAGAACGGTGGCTTACTACACCAGGGGGGAATGACAAGCAAGGTGTTATATCCCACCCGGATAGCTGGGAGCCACAGAGCAAAAAGCAAGGTGTTATGAGGCAAGGTGTGTCTTCCCTCCTTGGGGACAAGCGAGCCCACAGTTAGGACCCCTGACTGGTCCAGACCCATGGGGTTCTACCCTTCCTTACAGGGTTTACGGTACCCCTATGTGTGCTACGTATGTCTGTGTGTGTCTCACTTCTCTCCCCTGCGTGGCTCCCGGAGACCGGGCTTCGCTGACGTCGGACCGAAGGTCCTAATCAGGTACTATTACCACTCCTATGGCGCCCAATTTCTGTGCTGGCGCCTATCCTTGGGGGAAGCCGGCAAAAGCCCTACCTACTAGAGGGGAGGGGTGGCCAAGTGTGCTAAGGGCATACAAAACGCCCATTTTTGCTAAGGGCCAAAAGCTAACGCACTCCCCTGCCCACGAGGAAAAGCACGCGGGACAGGAGACACCACTACACTACACTCACTAACACCAGCACCGGCCTTCGAAGGCAGGGTGAGCACTCATCACCTGCACTCAACTCCTGCCAGTCCTGCTGACCCTAACCCCTACACACGCTACTTGGTGTTACTGTCAATGAAGTCTCTGGTCCTAATGACCCTCCTGTGAAGAAGACAAGAGAACACAGCGCTGCTAAGCACCTGTGGCCTAACAGGGACGTCACAACACGTTTCCCTGCTAGGGCTTGGAGGGAAGGGGTGCTCTTGTTGCGTGCACAGCGCGGATGTCGATGGAGTCGAACTGCCCACGCCACTCCTGGCTGAGGTGCAGTCAATTGATTGTGTGATCAGCACCCCTGTTTAGCTGGGGCAAAAAAATTGGATAGCCGCCGAAGGCAGCTGCTGCGTGCACCAATCACCCTGAACCTCTCCCACCTGTACAACAGAGGCCAATGAAGGGGTGTTTGCGGCTGAGGAACCAAGCCACACTCCACGTATTATACGCTCTTCAGTGTGACCTATAATACGCTGTCCTCAAACAACCCCTGTCAAGCAAGCAACCGTTAAGAGACTCCTCAGGTTCTCTTAAAGAACGTACCGAGGAGCCCCAGGGTAACCTAAACAAGGTTTACCGTGCGCATTTCGCGTGGCCTACCCTTTAATGCATCGTGTGCACGCATGCAGGGAAAGGAGGCAGAACCATGATCACACTGACTCAACGATGAGGTGAGCTCCTCCTGGGCTTACCTACCTTACTCACCATGCATCGTGTGAATGCCGAAGTGAAACGAACGCAAAACAACCCTATTGCGAGTTATAAACAAGCCCAAGCGTTTTAAGCAACCCTACTTTAACGCTACGGCTACACACGAGCAAACACTTTCTTTTCTAACCTGTGAAGAGAGAACAAGGATGAATTTGGGTACAGGGAAAGCATCACAGCGTGTGACTGCCTCAATTAGGCACATGCATCGCGAGCACAGCGCATATTCTAACCCTACATGCGCGCTGCGCGCTCCATTCGCATCGCATACCTTTCATTCCTGTTTTGACCTGTGCAGAGCAAAGGAGATGAGCGCCTGAACCCCCAACGAACACAGCGTTGACAACCCTAACGTTTTAACGAAGCAACCAACACGAACGCAATGCATGCGTGTGAGATGACACTGGCATACCTGAGAGGTGCGTTGTGCACCTGCTCTGTGGTGTGGGTTGAGTATGAATACTTCTCTCTGAAGTTTATAAAAATTTTGATGCAACTGTGCAAAAATTTCCTTTAGCGCTTTAAAAACTACGGCACATACCTTCTTTTTCAAAAGCCGTTTACGCTTGCGCAACCTTGTTTTTGAAGTCCGCTTCCTTTGCGCTTGTCTGCGACTTTGGGTTTGGTGTAAAAATGAAGATTTCTCGCGTAGTTTCGTCAATTTTTAGCGACTTGACGTGTTAAATCGCTACCCCTTTCGCTAAACCGCAGGAATCACTCCCTGCTGGTTACATTTTCTATTTTTTTTAGCTCCTGGAGATTTGTGTCCTCAATTGGGAGTATTGCTCCGCCCTGGCCCTTGGTCAGGACATTTACTAAAACACTGTTTATACAGCGATCGCCGTCCGCATCAGAGCGGTCGACTGTACCCTAGTGTGCAAGCACATGTGCTCTAGGGAGGGAGTCCTAGGTTCAAACCCCACTACCCCCAAATTTTTTCCAAACGTTTTCGTCGCACGCCGGCGACTTTTGAGGAATGCCCCATCGAAGGGACATCATTCACGGTACATTACACTGTTTTTCAAGGGTACCTACAGTGTGATAGGCTTCTATGAACTGATGAGGATGTTTTTGGTAAGTTTAATGCATTTTCTGAGGTAATTTTGGGGATATTTGAGCCTTTTCTCTTGGTCCTACTAGCTTAGCTAACTAGTACTCCAGGGGGGAGTAAGAAAAAGTCACTGCCATGTCTTTCTTGGAGGGCTTGATCCAGGCCAAACCCCCTTAAAACCCTTTTGTTGATGCTAAGACTAACTTAAGTATTTGTATCTCTCTTTTGAAGCCTAAGGTACACTTTCTCAAAGTAACTAGGGTTGTAACCCTAGCCCCCCCCATGAAGTTCACCCCTACCA
Source organism: Eutreptiella sp. 'Long Island Sound 2002' (assembly GCA_964036045.1). Taxonomy (NCBI): domain Eukaryota; phylum Euglenozoa; class Euglenophyceae; order Eutreptiales; family Eutreptiaceae; genus Eutreptiella; species Eutreptiella sp. 'Long Island Sound 2002'. Next base: position 25,216,575 of record OZ038378.1, on the reverse strand, counting down.
CTCAACTGAGCGGAGGTACCTTCCTTCATGGAGGATATACCGAAATAAAATAGGCATTTCATGCTTTAGGCCTTGGAGAATAAGCCTAGTGGTCTCCCACCCCAAGACCCCTATACTCAATTGTTTCTACCAGTTATTGTGGTTCTACTTTTTAACTGTTTCTGAATTCAGTTGCTTGGCCAAGTCATTTTGTGTGTTGGCCTGACATCTATGCCCCACATTCCTAACCAGCACCATTCCACCCAAACGAGTGCACATGAAGTGCCTGATGCAATCTTGGAGGCCTGAGTCAGTCCAGTTTTCATATAAAATCTTTTGTATTATCCATTGGTGATTGAATCTTTGTGTTTATACCTGCATTGTCTATCTGCAGCCCTTCTGTGTTACACTGGATTCCAAAATTATTCATTGATTCGATCCACGTCCTGTTCTTGCTCTACTTGCTGCTTTGGTTTGGGTTTCCAACTTCAAAACCTGCAGGATTTCATCAAAATATCTAGGGCATTAATCAAGGACATCTTTCTCTCCACCTATGAGCAGGAATTGCTCGCGGGTATGCTGGTGCTATCCTCTCAGGCACGCCTGTTGGGGAGTACCCCTGTGGTATGGTTGTGCCACCAAGAGCCGGTCCGCACTTTCCAGAAGGGTCCCCTACCTGAGAAGGCCAAGCTACGGCGCTGGTGGACCTACCTCAGCCAACTACGGCTGACAGTGCACCATATCCTGGGAGTGAAAAACGAGTGTGCGGACTACATCAGCCGCAACAACTTCGACGACCTGATTGGTGCCAGGTCAGAAGCGCTAGCCAAGGAGGCGTTCAGCCGTATGGATGTACACCTGGACCTCAACATGACCATGATCCGACCCCTAGATAGACTCCAACAAGCTGAGTACCTGAAGGAGTTTGGATATATCTACAAGCGCCTGGGGAAGCGCCTGGAATCCCTCCTGGTCAACCAAGAGCAGTGGAAGAGGGACAAGAGCTACCTCTGGCACGAGGACCGAATAGTGGTCCCAGTGACAGAGTCCCAGCGCTACTGAAGTGGATCCATGAGTCCAGTGGTCATGTGGGTGCTGACCGTACCCTGAGGCTATTCAAGCAGTGGTTCCACACTACGTGGAGTGACGACCAACTGCGTAAGACCCTGCAGCATATCGTGGACAAGTGCCTGTGTAGGTCCTGCAAACCTAGGGATATCAGGGACAGGGGTCTCTACTCGACCCTGCCCATCCCCCACTGTCCTAACAGTATGCTCTATGTGGACTACACTTAGATGCCGAAGCTTGGGAACTACAATTTTGCCCTCGTGGTAACCTGTGGGTTGACCAGGTTTACCCCGGTGTTCCCGTGTACCAGGCACATTACCGGAGAGGAGACTATCAAGATACTCCTGGAGAAGTGGTTTTATGTCTATGGGGCGCCCAAAGAGATCAACTCCGATGAGGACGTACGAGTACGCTCAGATACCGGCTGGTACAAGAGGGTCCTGAGATCCCTCAATGTCCAAGTGTCCACAGGGATCCCCTACTCTCATACGAGCAACCCCCTATGTGAGCGACAGATTCGTGTCCTCAAGGAAAATGTAAGGATATGGTGCAAGACGGAGCGCACCAGAGACTGGGTGAGACTACCCCCCGTCATATCCTTGCTGATGAACTCCCAAGAGAGTTCAGCGACTGGCTACTCGCCCCATGAGCTATTCCTAGGGCGCCCGGCGTGGTTCCTACATGCTCCCTATCCAGAGGATACCCATTCTACTGTGGGCAACTGGGTCCAGGAGCAACAAGCGGAATTGGATAAGGCCAAGGCTATGCTCCAAAGAGTGAGGGAGCGACAGTGGAACAAGAAGAACAAGCACCGGGTGCCCGCCTCCTACCAAGAGGGGGACAGGGTGTTGGTGCACCACAGTCAGCTACCCGCCCGGCCACGCTCTACCAGCGATGACCCCTACTTCGGGCTCGACAAGATTCTCTCAGTGGATGGACACCGTATCACAGTGAGGTGTTCTCCCCGGCTAGGGGGGACCCCGGTGTGCGCTGCTCAGCATCTAAAGCAATAATACGATCCTGAGGACCTGCGCGGGGAGGAGTGGGAGCTGAACGACGAGGAGATCGCCGCTCTGGACCTACAGGGCGCTGCCAGTCCTATGGAAGTTGAAGGGGAACTCCCCGACATGGACGCTGAGGAGATGGCTAAGGAGGGCTTCTATCTCGTGAAGTCTATACTACGCCACCGCTACCGCCAGGGTTGGCGCTTCCTCACCCTCTGGGAACGGTTTGGGGTCGAAGAGGCCACCTGGGAGCCCTTCTGTCCGTTTGTACTACCTGAGGGATGCCCAAACTCAGTTTTGGTAGACTACTTGTCCCAGAAAAACCTTGGAGAGTTGCTGAGGCTCGTTGAGACGCTTGCCTCCAAGACTAAGCTAGGGACTGAACCCTACCCTTACCTGCCTAAGTGTGTGTGTGAGTGTGCTATTCCTGAGGTCCTGGGAGCAAGCTGCAGAAATGGTGTCCTAATTATACCCAAGTCTGCAGCCTTGCTGAGCCCGGCGGATGTCTTACCGGTGCCACGGGGTACGCCCCGGGTCTCTCCGCCCCTAGGTGCCCAATTTTTGTGCTGGCACCAAAAATCCTTGGGGGAATACCCAGCGATAACGCCAAGGTATTGGTTTTTCCTACCTGCCTGCCTACTACAGGGGAAGGGTGGCCAAAAGCTATGAGGCATGAAAAGGCTGTTTGCTACGTGGCCAAAACCTAGACTACCACTGCCACTGCCACCAAAACCCTCATAAAATTTCAGGAAATAGGCGGGACAGTGACATACTCACTACAGACCCTATACTCACTACCGTGGCACCAGCCATCGAAGGATGAGCGGACTCTGAGGCCCAGGCCCTCACCCTGGCTTGCCACTCCTACACCCACACGCTACTTGGGGTGGATGATGATCATGTCACAGGCCCTAGTGGCCTACCTGTGAAAGAGACACCAGAACACAGCGCTACTAAGCGACTGTGGCCTAACAGGGACGCCACTACGCGTTTCCCTGATAGGGCTTGGAGGGAAGGAGTGCTCAGGTTGCGTGCACAGCATGGATGTTGAAGAGGTCCGACTGCCCTCGCCAATCCTGGCTGAGGGGCAGTTTGTTGATTGTGTGATCAGCGCCAATTTTAGCTTGGGCGAAAAATTCAAAAGTCGCCGAAGGCAACTGCAGCTGCACCAATTCACCCTGACCTTCCCGACTGTAAAGCAAAGGCCAATGACTGGGGTTCAAGACGGAGGAACCAAGACACCCTCCACGTATTATACGCTTCTCAGGCTGCCCTATAATACGCTGTACCTGATTCCCAGTACAAGCAAGCAAGCTTAAGGAACTCCACCCGTTCTCTTAGACAACGTAGGGTGGAGCCCCTCGGTAACCTAAACAAGGGTTTTACCGTGCGCACCACGCGTGGCCTACCCTTTAATGCGTCATAGGCATGCACGGTCATGCACGAGGTTCTCAATCACCTTTGTCAATCTCTTTTTTCCTACCAATCTATACCACAATCACGAACTCTACCAGGGGGTGGCCCCTCCTGGGCTTACTTGCCTTACCTACCGCGGGAGAGCGAAGCAAGAGAGAGGAGAAAGCGAGACACAAGTGTTTGTGCACTGATGTGTATGTTCTAATCAGCCGATCTCACCTCTAATCATCTGCAATCTTTCTAATCTAGCCCTCTATCGGTTGTTAGCGCTGCTACAAGGCTCGTTCACGGAGACACGAGGCAAGCAATGTGCATGCTGCATACGAGACGAGGACAAACCTGCATGTTTATACCTGTTTTATTGCAGTCATGTTCAATTCTGGAATCCTTGAATTTTGATTTTGCCTTCGAGCATGGGTGGAATGCCTATGTTTACTTATTTATGTGTGTGTCGTCATTTCCGTCATTATACCTGACATACGTTTAAAATCTTATTATTTCTTGTTTTTCCGGCGCTTTGTTAGGACTCGCTCCGGCGCGCTGCCTTTTTCAATGTGGAATTTCCTGGATTTAAAAATTCAGGAGATGACCACAATTTTTCTAAAAATGTGCATCTGATGCACAATTGCATTCTGGTCAAGTGTGTGCCTTTAGAAAAATTCTAGGCCGTCATTTGACAGATTTTAGTGTTGCGCTTCGCGTTTTGCGTGGATTCGTCCCCCATCCTCTCATCTTCTCTCATACAGATATCCTCGAGAAGCGTCGCTGAGTAGGCCGCTGTTCGCGGCAAAAAGGAGCATCAGGAGACTCAACCAGAACTCAAGACCCCACCAAGGGGCAATTTAATTTTTTTCGTCGCCCCCTCGCCCTAAGACCAGGACAGGTGCCGCCAGCATGTTCCAAGAGACTCAGATCGAGCGCCCTGTGAGAGTCTAGCGCTGGGTTGTCTCGCGCTGCAGCTTGGAGGGAGGGATGCATATGCATATGGTCTTTGCATACCCAAAGCTAACCCCACCAAGTCTCAGAAACCCCTGCAGCGCCAAGAGAACTGAGTTTTCTGTAGGTAATTGTCACGACAAATGCAGCAAAAGGCGCTGGCCATGGTAAAGCGCGTTTTTCCCAGTGCAAGGGAGGCTATAGGTATTTTAAAGTAGACGTGGAAACCAAGGAAAGGCCAAGAAAAATTCCCTTTTTCCTGAAATGCGACAGCGGTGGCCACCACAGCACAAGGACGGAGTAAGAAAAACTGCTTTTCCATTGCTTTAGAGTAGACTTTAGTTGTATTAGACATTCTCTTAGTTATCCTCCATTGTTATGTTAGTATTGGGCTGACCGAAATGGGTGATAACAGATTTTGACCTATAGAACCAAACACTAGACCAGGATGTTGTGTGGACCCCTTAATGCCCAAGTAATGTGAACTAAAACATCATTTCCTGACTGACTGAGGCACTGACATACTGAGGTAGAGCCTATAGATTTATCTATGTTTTCTCATGAATGCTTAGCTATCCTACTGGTCTGCACCATAGGGGGCTGTGGCACCTCTTTTTGAGAGGTCCTGGGTTCAATTCCTAGTCAGCCTAGCTAAGTAGGAATATCCCATGTGACATGGCAGTGACCTCAGCGCCACAAGCCATGCCACCTCAGCACCTATGGGACCCAAAACTATGAGTGCACATCTCAGGATGGCACCATATGGAGTGTGAGCCCTTGTAGCAGTTTTCCAATCAGTTTTTCTCAATCATGTAAAATGTTTTGATCCAAGTTGCATCGATTGTCCATTGCTGTAGTCTATTGTTGATTTCTTTATTATCCAACTCTTTTCTGACGGAAGCCCTTCATGCTTTGATCCTGTTCGACTTCTACTTGCTCATCTCTGGCTTGGGTTATCCTGTATTGGTTGTATTTCATCAACAAAACATTTTCTCCATCAAAAACAAGTTGCAGGAACCCTACACCAGCAGCAAGCAGCAGGAGAGGCACAACAAGTACTGAAAGACTCATAAAAACTTTCTATATATATGTGATTAATCACACATGCCAGGTGTCAAGTATTGCGGTGAGGTCACTCTCCGTATTCATATTTAGTAATCGGTCATTGCAAGCTCTTTACTTGTGATCATTGGTGATTCATGAGGTGGACGAGTCATGTATGTGCCCATTCCGTACTTTGTATTAATAGAGGCCACGGTGTCATGCTTGATCCACGGTGGGAAGATTTCTCATATTTTCTCAATTTCAGCTTTTGCCGTCTGGTAGGCAAGGGTGAGAATGGGCCATGCGGGGCCACGCTTATGTTGAATCCAATCATGTCGTTGTGCTGTATATCATTTCCGTGTGTTTTGCCATGCACCACGTGAACCTCATTGATGTCATTTAGTCGCGCAGGACCTGTCAGAAATTAACGTCATTTTTCTCAATGTGTTGAATCCATATTGTCTTCGCATGGCGTCATATGTTCATAAAGGAACGCATAGTTCGAATGCGCATGGTATGTAAAATCGATGCTTGGAGTAGGGATGCAACATCGTCTTGGATAATGGCATATCTTATTCCAGGGCTTGATTTTACTTCTACTTCTGTTTCTTCCTCTCTTCTTGCCCAACATTGTCATTATTTGTCCCCTCTCCATGATCATGTCCATGTAGTGATGAGGGCACCCTCAAATCAATTTGGTGACCAAATGTTTGGACTTCGGTGGTCAAGTTCATTGGAATTTATTGATCAAGTGTTCGCATTTTATTGCAAGGGTTGCCAAGGGTGTACCGACGGGACTCGTTTTGATTTCGGATGTTGTGAAACATGGAAGCACTGGTGAGGTCAAGGGCGATGGCAGTCACGGGAATGAGGGAGGGGAAATCGGGTATAGGCGGTAGAGTTCCCACAATGGCAGGGGGTGGTAGTAAGAAAAAGTATATTTCCCTGCCAAAAAGTTAGCTTTAGTTGTTATAGAGAGGCCTAAAGGCATAACACATTTTTATCCTACTATTGGCCTAACCAAAAGGGGTGATAAGACATTTTGACCTATAAAACCAAGCATTGAACTTTGGATGTTGTGTGGACCCCTGACCCCCCCACTGATTGGACTTATGCACCATTTCCTAGACTGACTAAGGTGCTGACATTAATCTAGAGCCTATACACTTTTCTATATTTTTTCATGAATGCTTAGCTATCCTAATCTTAGGCGGCTCAAGTTGCAGGGTATGAAACGACAGAATATGCCCGAAATCCAGGGCCTCCAAAAACACCGAAAGAACCATTCTTTGGCTTGCAAAAAATCAAGCTGTTTTTGAACCACCAAAAGAACTCTTATGTAAGGAATTTGGGCCCTTTTTTTGCTCCCTATGGGTCAAAAAAATGCATTTTTGGGGGCAATGGACTGCTCCTTGCGCCAGGCCTCGCGCAAGGAGCAGTCCATTGCCCCTCGAAAGCCAGGTAATGATGGTAGAATTTAGGAATCAAGCAGGCACCTACACTGGAGTGACATTACAGGCACCCTTGACTTGATCACATTGTACCATATGTTTACGCGGGCGGTCATTCAGCGCTCTAAACAAGCCTTACAAATCTAATTGATGACTCAAGAAATCATTTCTAATGTTGTTGCATTCCTAACAAAAGGAGCACATACGTTGGAGGTGTTGCACAGGGTGCATCCTTTAGCATTCCTCATGATGCACACCTGCCACAACCTATGGGGAGTTTCAAGGAAAAAAAAGAGTATCACTGGTGGCACATGAAGCATGTCCAATCAAGAGATGAAGCTGAGCTGGACAGGGACCCCCCTTGTAGCTTTGGCTGAAGAAAAATTGATCTTTCCGTTGTTGACTATAAATCAAAGTAAAATGTGCAAAGAAAACATGAATTCGCCATGCGTGGCACTTTTTTGAGCGTTTGTTTGGGCCAAAGAAACTGATTTTTTGCAAAGTAAAATGCAATGTAGTGCAAACCACACCAATAATCAAGATGATGTCCGATACCCGGAGAAAGAAGGTGCCTTAGGGGAAGCAGTCTGCCAAGCGCAGGGGCTGAGCAAGCCCAAAAAGAGTTTTTCCGCCTCCGGGGGGGGCAGCTTCTGGGAAATTTCAATGACTCAACGACAATTTAGGTACTCGTTGCTTCAGTGAAGGTTGTGCATAGGCGCTATCAGATGAGAACCCATCAGAATGGTACAAAGAATATATTTTCTGGGCCTTTTTTTGCGCGAGGCCTCGGGCAATCAGGAGTGCAATGCAGTCCCGGAACTTGAAAGTCACAACCTATAACTCTTTTTTCAGGCAGTGCAAATCAAACATCAAACCGTGGGGTGCGTGGCAAGACCACTCGAGCCTGAAGCCGTCTTTGCAAAGGAAAATGAATTGGTTGAGGCTTTTGGTTTATTGAGTTATGCGCGAGGCCTCGCGCATGGGGCAGCCATTGAACCACATGTTGCATATGCTTTGCACTGATTCAATCCTCCATGCTTATGTTTTAATGATCCTTGGTCTGGATTGCGCGAGGCCGCGCGCATAGAATTCCATCAATAATGCATTTTTCCAGGTATGCAACGAACATGAAGAACACAAAATGATGTTGCAATCATTTGTTCTGCAGACCATGTTCATCCCACAGACAAGGGGAACGCAAAATGTATTTATTGGCCAATTTCCGCTAAAAGCACATCATTTTGCACTGAAATAATTAGTTTTATTTATTTATTCATAGTTTTTTTCTGTTTTCAGCTGTCGGAAAAAAGGCACAAAATGGCACCCATGGTAAGAAACATACTTTCTTTGGACTAATATTCTGTTTCAAAAAACAGAGCCTGTGAAAAACTTTTTTTTTGCATGGTCCAGATTTGGTGCTTTTGGTGTGATTTTGACCATGCAACTTGAGCCGCCTAAGCTAGTGGTCTGCACCCTAGGGGGCTGTGGCACCTCTTTTTGAGAGGTCCTGGGTTCAATTCCCAGTCAGCCTGGCTAAGTAGGAAGATCCCATGTGACATGGCACTGACCTCAGCGCCACAAGCCATGCCACCTCAGCACCTATGGGACCCAAAACAAAGAGTGCACATCTCTAGATGGCACTATAAAAGAGAGGATGCCCATGTGGGCAGTTTTCCCACGATTGTAGGGTATTTTCTAACTATGTTTTCCTAAATCTGTAGTTGTTGTGAGTTTCCTTTGTTGTAACACTATCTCCTTTGACTACAGCCCTTCATGTTGTGGATTTGATTCCGTGGTCCTTTGCTTGCACTGCGGGTACTTTTTTCTGGTTGATTTCATCAAAACATATTTTTTTGGAAAACCTGAACTACATCAAGAAGCAGCAGGAGCAACCAAAGGCACAAACAAAACAATATCATCAAAGCAAACAACACTGAAAGCCTGTTCTAACTTTCTGTTGTCCTATAGACCTTCTATAGAGCTGCAAACCCTGTTACCAGTCAAGATACTGACGGGGACGATGAAGACGAGGAGGATGAAGAAGAAGAGGACGAGGAACTAGGATCCTCCCGAGCAACGAAGGCAAAGAAGGGAGCAGAGAGATCAGGGCACGAGGACACCTACGGCAGCATCAGAGCTCAATTTAAGCAGCCGGCCCGTCACTATGCACCAAGCGAACAGCCTGCAAAGCCGGCTCCACAGGTAAGACGCCCGTAGATAAATCTTTGGGCGCGAAGTTGGCAAATGCCGGGGAAAAAAAGTAAGTTCTTCGTCTGTTGTGATATATTATGCGCGAGGGCGCGTGCTAGACATTCTTCCTCGACAACCTTTTTCCTCTCAGTTTGTGCCGCATATTTTACCATGTGTTGCGGTTTCATACGTTGTAGTGTTGCTTCATGCCCGAGACCTCGCGTATGAAACGCGGTCAAACAATGCTTTTTGTACTGCTGTTTGCCAGACAGAGTTCAAAAAATCAGAACGAAGCAATCAACGATAGATGGTCATTTTCACAACAAATCACAAGTGCTAAAGAAGAAGATAAAAGTCGTGGTTTTTAGGAAAAAGCAGTGGGTTTTGGCCAAAATAAATTATTCATTGATGCATTTAGTTTTGTCAAAAACAGACCGAAACAATCCAAGTAATGAGTTTGTGGCTAGATTCTGAGACTCTTTGCGACCGGGCTACCCAAAAGACTATTTTCCGCGGGTTTCACTTGTGGGCACATTGTTAACCCCGCAACTGAATTGCTCCACTTTTCATTTTTGGAAATGAATGACTTAGAACTTGTTTTCTTTGAAACTTATCCAAGTTTTCCTTCAAATAACCCAAAAATGTACCCCAAAGGCGACCACACAAGGCGACGGCAACATACTCAACATTCGACGAAATCACGGGAGTGATTTCGAAACGGTCCCTTTCATGTCCTAAGAAGATATGAACAAAGGGGGACATATAACAATGAAATATGACCAAAACAATGCATATTTACAACATGATCACGGGTCTCCCCCCAACGCGTGGTGCCGGTGCACCGACGCGTTTGGAAACCAAATCAGCATATGCATGCAAAGCCCTACTAATGGGCTGTCATTTGGTGCATGTAACTTCAGGATCTGAGCTACCTACGATTTTGTAAAAAATCGTGAACATGGCATACTTGCGCCAAAAAAACTGGCACGGAACGGCGTCGCGATAGTGCCGTAACATCCGCTTATACTTAAAACTGAGATAGAATTAATCTTATCAATACAACTGATTGAATTCTCTTAAAAATCGTCAGAAATTGACAATTTCTGGATCGGCGCGCGCGATCTCAGGACTGGCCGTCGCCGACCAAAAACTCAGTTTTATTGTACAGAAAATGGTGAAAACACCATCAGTGTAAAACTACAGAAATTCCTGATTGACTGATACCAACACTGTCCAAAACAGTGCTGAGATAGCCGATTTCCGTTTGTACACATATATCAGGAAAATACACTGAAAAAAGCGAAAATATAGGTTGCACGAAAACCTTACACTCCCCTCCCAAGTCCTGAGACACATCTCAGGCTGAAAAGCACAAAAAAGGTGTAGTGCAACAACAAAATTGGGTGGGAAAAATGCAAAGCATTTGGGTCCGGTGTTAACCCCGCAACTGAATTGCTCCACGGGTTAACACTCCCCTCCCAAGCTCAGAAACACCCACAGAAAATGGGTGCTTCTGTGGCTGAATCTATGAAGATAAGCCGAGGAGCAATAAAAAAACACAGATTTTTACCTCACACATAGGGTCCTCTGACCCCGAGGCTCAATCACAGTAAAATTTCTGCAATCCTGGACAGAAATTAATCATAAAAAAATGACCTCTGCACAGAATTTAAAATAAAAAATAGTGAACAAACAAAAAAAAATAAAAAAATGCACTTCTGAGATGTCCTGACCCTAAAACCAAAGACAACACAAAGCAAATCAGAAAAATTCATAGTTTGTAAAATCATCCACTGATCATATAATATAATACAGAAATAACCAATAGGACCATTTCTCATGGCCCATAGTTATTATGATTACAATTAAGGTCACCAATCTTCTTGGCCCATACATTGAATTCTTTTTTCTGAAATCTTCATATTTTTGACTTCCAACTTGACCACTTCGTAATCTGCAGGATGTGGGCAGCGCTGTCGTCCTTGCTGGAGGTTGCGAACTCACCAATGATCATGATAGAGTCTTGAGAACCATCCAAAGGTCCATGGCACTTTGTCCATGGCACCCAACTGGAGTAATCAATCTTGAGAACCATCCAAAGGTCCATGGCACTTTGTCCATGGCACCCAACTGGAGTAATCAAAATAAAACTATCACGTCGCAACCACCATTGGGATAATCGCGCTGCAGCTTGTTCTTCAGCGCTACGCCGTCCCAGCGCGATGGTGAGGGTCTCCTTGGTCGTCAATGTCCTTGTAATAGGGCTCAAAGTAGTCAAATGGTCCTCAAATGGTGTAGGCACCAAGGACCTTCTTGAACATGATTTTGGGGTTTACCAATTGCTCCATAGATCTCGTCGACGATGTTTGCGTCGTCGTGGTCGTCGTCTTCAACGTTGTCGTCGTCATCGTCGTCGTCGTTGAGGGCGTTTCGAAATTCTTTTCATTTTTGGAAATGAATGACTTAGAACTTGTTTTCCTTGAAACTTATCCAAGTTTTCCTTCAAATAACCCAAAAATGTACCCCAAAGGCGACCACACAAGGCGACGGCAACATACTCAACATTCGACGAAATCACGGGAGTGATTTCGAAACGGTCCCTTTCATGTCCTAAGAAGATGTGAACAAAGGGGGACATATAACAATGAAATATGACCAAAACAATGCATATTTACAACATGATCACGGGTCTCCCCCCAACGCGTGGTGCCGGTGCACCGACGCGTTTGGAAACCAAATCAGCATATGCATGCAAAGCCCTACTAATGGGCTGTCATTTGGTGCATGTAACTTCAGGATCTGAGCTACCTACGACTTTATAAAAAATCGTGAACATGGCATACTTGCGCCAAAAAAACTGGCACGGAACGGCGTCGCGATAGTGCCGTAACGTCCGCTTATACTTAAAACTGAGATAGAATTAATCTTATCAATACAACTGATTGAATTCTCTTAAAAATCGTCAGAAATCGACAATTTTTGGATCGGCGCGCGCGATCTCAGGACTGGCCGTCGCCGACCAAAAACTCAGTTTTATTGTACAGAAAATGGTGAAAACACCATCAGTGTAAAACTACAGAAATTCCTGATTGACTGATACCAACACTGTCCAAAACAGTGCTGAGATAGCCGATTTCCGTTTGTACACATATATCAGGAAAATACACTGAAAAAAGCGAAAATATAGGTTGCACGAAAACCTTACACACATTTTGACTCATTTTGACCATGCAACATGAGCCGCCTAAGTTGGTGGCAGCACATTTGATCGACGTCGATCAAAGACCTTGATTGACGTCGATCAAAAAAGTGTGCGCAACTTGCTCCATAGCCTTGGTCCGATCCGTGATCAACCGCCGTAGGACGTCACAATATTATAGCAAGTCTGGGTCCTGTTCGTGCTTTGCAGCGCCGAAGCATGTCAACTTTGCACTATGTTTTGGGACTAAGCGTAATAGGTTAATTGGTACAGCCGTTGGAAAATTTTTGGTCCTCATCCCATGGTGAGAATTTCAAAACAAGCATGTGATGGCAAATCGTGCAAAAGTGCATGGCAATGGAGATTAAGGAGGGGCACGAGGGGTTCCGGCTACGGTTTCCATTAGCGGTCAAATAGTACCTGTGACCACTGTTCTATTGTACCTTGGCCTAGAGAGGTCCCGGAGCTGCGCGCGTCGTACAGAAGCACAACGATGTATTGGTAAGCACACTCGTCACCTTGGGGTACCGCGGGCTCGATGTTAAATGCTAGATCCGAGAAGCGCCATGGGACGCAGCACTACATGTCTCTTAAAGACATTGGGACCGAAACCGGATTATCCTTGGTTCAAAGAGGTCGGGGCACGGAGTTACCATCTTTTCTCCATGGTTGAACACTACTTTGCAAGCAGATGCCCTTTGCGGTTCCAAGTAGCCTGTTTGGTGTAATGCAATACCTTTTTGCACTCAATGTGACATACAATTAGGGTTGGTGTTTGTCGTAAACAATTGCTCAATCGTCGTCGATGAAAATTTGTCCTGCATTGTCAGCACAGGTTACAACGAAGAGCTCTCAGAAGCTTCAAAACACAGCCTTCCGAAGGAAATGTTCTTCGGCTGAAAGAAACAAGCCAGGGTTTTTTAGGTGCATATTGGAAAGTATACTGGTCAAACTGTTTTTGTAAATCAATAACGAAAGTTTGAAACGGCACGTTTTATTTCTTTGAGTTTCAAGCAGGTTAGCATCTAGAAGTAGTGTCATATTTCTACATCTCAAAAGATGCAATCTGAAGGGAAGGTTAACACACAAAATGATTGAACAGCCCTAGGTCAAATGTTTGGACAGATTTCGATCAAGTTTCTTGATCGAAATCGATCAAAGTTGATTAAACAGGTTTTTTCAAAATCATCAGATTTGGAGTTTATCAATGTGCCCAGGAAAAGATGTATCCAATTTTTGCTCATCGGGTCTTTTTTGACTTTTCGTCAATGCAAAAATATTGCTGTGGTCTGTGAGCAAAGTAAAAATCATGTTTGTACTTTGACTGATGTCCTGCTCTAAGGGCCCGCTACCCCCTCTGGGGCCTATGGCACACATAGGCACACCCAAGACCTTTGCGCGGCTGTACGTCATCGCCCGCCTTACAAAGAGCAGCCCGTCAAACACGCCACGGATGTAAAGATTACCATCGCACGTGAAGACATTCAGCCTTCACCGTTGCTGACGCCATGGCAAAATGCTACACACCACACCCATGACACCACAATCCGTCCTTTGGTCTGGTTGCGGCAAGTCTCAGGGCATACGTGTAGCGTGTGTTGGCTCTCATAAATGTCTATCGCGTCACTGCATAAGGTTGGGTAGCCTGGCGTGCACGGCCTCTGGCTCAAGGTTGCGGCCATAAACTGCAGCAATGGATCAGCTTTTTTCGGCAATGTGTACGAGAATAGGGCTGGGAGGGAACACATGGGGTCTTGACAGCTCACTGAAACCTTGCGGTCGTCATTGGATGTCCCAGCAGCATCGCCTTGAACTCTGCCTTGTAGAGGCCTTTGATTTCGGCATTTGAATCGATACACTGCAAAACATATATGTCAAAATCATCGAACAACCAACAAATCGTAAAAAAGAACAAAGAATTGTTCAACCTTTTGAATGACAATGCGTGGAAAAAAAACCGTTCCGCAGGCCTCTCTAATTCCACTCGTGCGGTGCGGTGTCAAAAAGCGATCTCACGATTTCACCAACATTTGGATATTGGATAAACCTGGATACAAATGCCCATGATAATCTAACTAAATGCACTGCTCCACTTGAAAATTCAAAGGGAAGCCATTGCTCCCGTGCGTACGGCATTGGATACTTCACTAGTCCAAATACCCTATCACATTGGACACGCCCCCTAGGCGTCCCAATAGATAGTATGCACGAAGTCGCCCCCCCCTACCTACCCCCCCCCTACGCCCCCCCTACCCCCCCCCACCCCCCCCTACCCCCCCCCTACCCCCCCCAACCCCCCCCCCCTACCCCCCCCTACCCCCCCCCAACCCCCCCCCTACCCCCCCCCCCCTACCTCCCCCCCCTACCTCCCCCCCCTACCTCCCCCCCCCTACCCCCCCCCCCTACCTTCGACTCTCTTCGCTCGACATACGGCTCGCTTCGCTCGACGCGGGGGCCAGCCCCCGCACCCCCCTTAAATAACATGACTCCTGCGGTGGCTACAGACCGCCTTGTGTGTGCACCGCCTTTTGTGTGTACCGCCTTGCCTGTGGCCCCTTAAATAACAAGACTCCTGCGGTGGCCACAGGCCGCCTTTTGTGTGTTCCTCCTTGTGTGTGCACCGCCTTATGTGTGTACCGCCTTGCCTGTGGCCCCTGAAATAACAAGACTCCTGCGGTGGCTACAAACCGCCTTTTGTGTGTTTCACCTTGTGTGTGCACCGCCTTCTGTGTGTACCGCCTTTCCTGTGGCCCCTTAAATAACAAGACTACTGCGGTGGCTACAGACCGCCTTTTGTGTGTTCCGCCTTTTGTGTGTTCCGCCTTGTGTGTGCACCGCCTTCTGTGTGTACCGCCTTGCCTGTGGCCCCTTAAATAACAAGACTCCTGCGGTGGCCACAGACCGCCTTTTGTGTGTTCCGCCTTGTGTGTGCACCGCCTGCTGTGTGCACCGCCTTGCCTGTGGCCCGTTAAATAACCAGACTCTTGCGGTGGCCACAGGCCGCCTTTTGTGTGTTCCGCCTTGTGTGTGCACCGCCTTCCCCCCCCATACCCCCCCCTACCTTCTCGACCCCCCCCCTACCTCCCCCCCCTACCCCCCCCCCAACCCCCCCCTACCCCCCCCCCTACCTCCAAGGTAGGGGGGGGCGACTTCGTGCGATATATGCCCAATATCATGTGTGCGGCTAATCTTTATAGCTCAGCACAAGCCCACCAACAAGCGGAGGGGGGCTCCACGAGATGGGGAAGGGCAGTGTGCGGGCTGCGATCGCCTCTGAAAAGGTATCTGTCGGACGTGGAAGTCAAATTGCACAATATGCACATGCATGATCAAGTATTTATAACAAACAACGATGAGCATGTTGAGGAAATTGCAATGAAGCAATGATACATGATATGTTTTGGAGGGTGTGGAAAAGTAGGATTAAATGAATCCTTCGTCTTTCGTGCTTGGTCTGGCTCTTCCTTTGCTGGTGCGAAGCACCATCAAAAGAAAAGCCTTATTACGTTTTTAGCCGTTTTCGAGTCACCTTTCTATGTCGGAAGTGGAGCCAGGCGATGACAAACAAGAGCAAACACACTCCTTTGCCTTGTGTTTAAGCTAGCAGACAGGGAGGGTGCATTTGGTAAGATTAGCGACACAGGTTGCAAATAGCATAAAATTGACATATTCATAACTCGGGCCTATTGTATCGGATTTTGACGAAATGAATGGCTATATCGGTCAATTCGGGGGTATTCTTTTCATTTCTGAGCTTGTGAAGGCGGTATGCGCCGAAAACCGTCAAATCGAAAAGCGGTGCCAAAACAAAATGACGGCGGTTTTTAAACTATACAGCAAGACGGAGCTTTGAGAATCATTTATAAAACTGGTCTTAGATCGAAATTTCGTGCACTGTAGCCCGATTTCACTTTGAACAGTCAAAATGAAAGATCGCAAATGCCGGCGACTGCGAAATGCACGCGTGCACAGCAAATAAATAATATGGCAAATAGATTTCTTGGGATTTGGGGCCTCCGGCTTATATATAGTGTTGTTCGGCACCTCAACTTTGCTGGTGCACCTTTAAATCGCATCCCTAGGTTATATGGAATTAGTGGATGGTGTTAAAGAAGTTAAAACCTTGTAAAGGTCCCAACTTTGCAAAACAGCCATTCTTGATCAAAACAAATATGACAGTGCGAATCAGCTCTCTGAGGCGGTCATTTAGAGGGGCTGCATCGTAGACTTTTGAAGTATGTTTCGTTTCGGCGCGCGGACTGTATATAATGGCATAAGGACTGCTTTTAGAGGGGGGCGGGGCCCCATTCCCCGGCCCCCCAATTAAAAGCCCCCCATGGGGGGGGAGGTGAACAAGCCAAAAAAGGTCTGCTACGCAAAAAATGCCTCAGCCGCTAAGCCCCTAGCATGGTTGTAGACTAACAAAATGGATGCGAATAAAGAGCTGCCCATGCGCAAAAATTGCTACGCTCCGCGCAAAGAAATGCTGCCCATGCGCGGCATAGTGCTGCCCGTTGCCAAAGCAGTGCTACCATCTCTACGGGTAACCTCCTCAACCATTGCAAATCACTCGTTGCCGCCCTGCCTCGCCAATTGAATCCCAGCCCTCCCATCCCCCGCAAAGCTTCCCGTGTGGCCTTTCCGGGCCCATGACTCACCAATACACCATCTCATCCTTTCTTTCGCAGTCAAAGCAAATTGACCTTCAAAGCCACCCGCCGCACTGCAATCACCCAAATTTGATGGACATGTCCGCATGGTCATCAGCCAAATCTTCGACTTAAATTTCGCCGTGTGCCTCAGTATTGGACTTAAAGTTGAGCTGTCATAGCACCACATGCGCCAAACACATACTCTATCTCTGCAAAAGAACAATCCCTCCATGCTCCATCAAATTCAGTCTTCGGCATTCTTCCATAGTGCTTGGCTACCCGGAAGAGTCGCCCGCAATGCACAAACAAACACCTATTTGGCTTTGTCAATCAACAACAAAGTATCTTCCAAATCAAATTTTACCGGAGCAACAACATTACAACACATAGGTACTGAAATGGCATTGTTCAATGCTATTATCTGTGAAAACCAAAACCAAAACAGTCTTCACACTTTGTGTTTGGATTGGGAATCTACAAAAAGCCATTTGGAAAAAACGGTTCCAAACGACAATTGTTGTCCTCAGTGGTTGGTCCCATAGGGTGGCTTTGCTTCCATTCGTCCCTCATGGACTACAAAACAGGTACAATTGTTGAACGTTTTCTTACATCTTATATTCCTATATATTGATCAGGCATATTTTTTTGCCAAAAAGCGGGAAAGCCCTGTTCCTTGTGACGGGTGTTGTTCTTTTTGCACTACATGATGTGGTTGTTCATGCACATGTTCCAACGATGATTTTCACATGCCAAACGCAGTGAGACAGCCGGCAGCAATCCAAACACTTTTGTTCACAGCAATGTTGAAGAACACAGACACCCGATGACCATTACCCGATCAAGTTTGACAGGAGGAACCAAGAAACTGCGGAACTAGGAAAGAGAAAGGTGGTTGGGACCAATTTATGAGCATTATGGGGGTCAACATATGAATGATGCCCTTATGCATCTTTGGCCTCTTCGTTGAGTGCTTGTTCACTGCACGGTTGCTGCGGCTCTGTGGCTTCGTACTACTATTGGTTTGGCTGAGGGGGATGAGGAGGACTACACAGCCAGATTCACAACAACGATGACAACAACAAAAATTGTCCCAGATGGTATGGGACTATTGTGCCAAAGGAATAGCTTCTACAAGTTGGGAAAAACATCAGTAAGCTGGGGTGATGATACTGCTACAGGAATGACAAGCCAGTTCACATGTTGGGCACTTGTTTCTTGCCTACATGTATTGTAGACCCCCCCCCCCCGCAAAGGCTTTCCGACAGTTGCGACATTTGCCTCAACAGTGGAGCTGGGAACAACTTGTGTGGCCTGTGTGTGGTTTGTGGTGCCTTTTGTGGATTTGCAGGAAACGCAGGCCCACATGCTCCTTGATGCTGGGACAAAACGTTTTGTTACCATCACAACGTGCAATGAGACCCCCCCTTGCAAATCCTACTTCTAAACAACAACAGGTTCCTGCACCTTTGGATGCTGAACTTCTTGAGAACAAAAAGGCAACACACGAGTACATGCGGCGAACAAAGACAACTGCAACGTCAGAACACGCATGAGAGACAGCGCTGCAAATGCACCCGATTTCTGTTGCAGCCTATATTAGGGGAAAGCAGGGTCCCACAACAGTTCGGCACGGCCCCCAGTGTTGTTCAGCAGGGCGTTGTTTGCATACGGGAGTGGGAGTAAATGCCAAGCCCCACACGCTGGGGCAATAGGTTTTGCAACCATCCGAACGCGCAACTAGATCTCCCCGCGGAATTCCACCCTCCAGACAACAGCAGGTGCACTGGGACTGATTTAGGTTCTGGCACCATTGGTTGCTGAACTGTTGAGAACAAACAAATTCTCAGTGTTACGCCTTGGCTATTATGGTCAGTGCTTGCGGTTGCGCGCAATCAAAAAAGTGGACGAGGTTAACACGCTATTCAACCAGAGAAGCACTGGGCAGGCATATATAACAATTATATAACTGGGGGTTAGATAGTCTGCCTGCACGAGAATCAGGACACCAGGAAAAAGGAACGGATGTCACTGGCCCAGCGCAACTTGAGAATCAGGCCAAGAGCATGCAGTACGTTACAGTATGGTACAGCTCGCCCCCTTTTCCCCACTTTTCGCTTTACACTTCGACTCACCGTCGTCCCACGCGCAGATGCCACCTGCAGCGCCAGTGCAGAAGTCTTTCCCAAAAGTGCCGCACATGGTACCGCTGATGTTGTGCACATCAAACAGCGCGGAACCCTCCAGGTTTTCTGTTTCGTTTGGCGCTGTGTGGTTGTCCATCGTGCACCTCTGAATACAGGAACAAGAGTTGTTGCAGTCTTAAGATAGTGAACAACAGGAACAAAACCAAGACCCTCCTACTTTCCACGGGTTCGTAGTTTCAGTCTGAGTGCAAAACAGCACGCATGTGGAGGCTTCCGTGAAAGCGTTAGCCGTTCACGTGGACACTTCCATACGATGGAGAGGCCAGAACAAATCAGTAAACTTTCGGGCACTTTGCAGAAGCAAACGAATTTTGTGTGGTGGGAAACTTCATTGGACCACATAGATGCAGAAGTCTTGACAACAAATGGTAACTGGGTGGCAAGTGTTATCCGCAGAAATGCGTTTTTCTGCGGATAAGGGCTGATCCGCAGAAAGACCCGCCGGAGCCGGATTTCTGGCACAACAAGGGAGGGCGGAAGGGGAGAAGCAGGCTCGAATCATTCTCGGTGGAACCATGAAGGATTTTGTAGCTAAGCCTAGGGGTACAGTTATAAAAAAAGAGTCCATGCTCACAATGCATGCAACACCATCTAAACGAGGTATAGCCTACCTACTAGCGTAATCAGGCAAATGCATCAAAGCTGAGTCCTAGCTCAGAAGCATCGATTAGAAAGGCAGCCCTAGACAATTGTAACCTTCGTGAATAGAAGCAATTTTTTTCTATGCATGTATGTGACTCTAGTTAGCCAGCAAGATTGTTTAAAGTGTAAAACCGACACTAAGGATGAAAAATTTTATGTAGATGAAGAAGATGAAGAAAATGAAGGCAACATTGAAGTATGCGACCCCTGTACATATGTATAGGCATGGTTACTTCATACATTAAGCAATTCTAAGAAAAAAAGATAGGTTTGATGCATGTTACATGGCTAGGCTTGGTTGCCGGGACGCTACGCGCCCCCCCAACCAAGCCTAGCATATGCTTTCATCGTTTGGTCTCAGACAGGCCTCTCTTCTGGGCTCAAAATGTGCAAAAACGATAAAAATATTGAAAAAATAGCTGTTTTGCGGTTCAAAATTGTTCAAAACAACCCTACTTTGGCAAACATGAAGTTCAACGATCTGAATGCAATGTTTCGTAACTCCGTTTTGCACACTTTGATACAATGACCTACCTTACTTTGCCGTGGAAAAGACAACATGTTTCGACACCATGTTTCCGATTGAAGGCTACAAAAAACAGCGAAACTGCATTTTTTCAGCAAAGCGCAACTCATTTGCCCTCGGCATTATGGTAGTAGTGACCGATTGCTCTTTACGCCCCCCCAACCGGCTCCATCTTTGCTATCTATATGTGTCTGCTGCCTTGCTAGCTGAAGAAGGAGTTTAGTAACAAATGTACGAGCCTCGATGAAAACCCACATTTGTAGCACTGTAGTTGCCAAAGAAAACTTGTAATTTTCACCAATGCTTTGCCTTTTGCTACAAGCACGTTTAAAAATACCAAATTAACCTTTGCATTGTCTTCGGCTCCCATGCAGAGATTTTCAATGGGCTAGGTCTCCATCCTCAACTCTGCCATATGGGTAAGCATTGAGTCTACTTTTTGAGCATGAAATCCAGAAACAACAAACATTGTCCCAAAAACGGTCTTTGGCGACCTACATTTCCTACTTTGGATATTTCTGCCTACAATATTTATTTTTTTGTGCCCAAGTCACGTATCATAGCTTTGCATGCGATAGTAGGTTGTTTCAAACAGCTAGTGCACATACAAAAAGATAATGGAAACATAAACAAAGACATAATATCATTTTAACCAAGATTTCGAGCGTTTCACTTTTTTTCTAACAAAAGGTTCCTAAAACACAGGTCTATCCTTGATTGTTCTCCTTGCCGCTCGATGGCTTCGATGTTCGATAGTTTTTACTCTAGTGGCTTTGTTATACTTGCACCTGAATGCCTGAATGAAGAATATTTGATTGCTCGGAGCGGAACTACGATTACTAGACGACTTCTAGCCTTTTGCACCTTTACATTACAATGTACAATGGTACGAAAAATTGTAAGAATGTTGTAACACACTTGGATGTCGCAAAACAATGCTAAAGGTGACATCATTTGTACTTTGGCAATGTGCAGAATCCAAAACCATGCAAAGGTTTGCTTTTGCATTTCAAAGTGCTCAGTGCATCGCACAACCGCCATGCGAAATTACCATAACAAACCGATTGAATGAATAACAAGAAATTTCATACCCTTCGTGCAACATTTTCCATTCTCGGAAATTTTTTCCGTTTCTACAAGATTGGAACCGATGAGTTGATTTTTTCTTAACTCTGAAGCTGAAACCAACGAATACATGTTGCTCATCAGTTGTGAAGATGTGAACAAGGAATCAATTATTGCTTATGTCAAATTAATTATGTTCAAATTCGGACAATGAGATTCAATTTTCGACGGTTCGAAAAATATCGACAGTTCGACCGGCGCGATAGTCGGAATTTGCCTGCTGCTAAAAAGTCGATTTTTTAGTAGCAATTTTACGATTTTCCCGTCACATCAGTTTGTGCGGATTTGGATTCCGAGTCTGTTGCATATTTTCGTTGCCTTTCAGACCCAAAAAATCTACCCCACTTGCTCCAGGAGGGGGTACGCACTTCTATACAGATGGTTCAGTGGTCCGTGGCGGCCGGGGCCCTCTCCCAGCCGCCGCATCTACCAGCGCGCTGTCGCGCATAAGCAAAAATGGCGCCGCCGCCAGTTGCGCAGCACCTGGGGCGCCCGGAAATCGAACCGGCGACCCCTGCCGCCGGCGACTTACGCTCTGCCCAGCTCGGCAGCGCCAAAGTTTGCACTCCAGAAATGACGTATATTGATTTGTCCTAGTATGATCGAAAATTTTAAAAAAATCAAAGGCCCCGGGCGATTCCGGGGCCATGCTCACACTTGCGCTGCACTTTCCCTGCCTGACACCCTCCCATGACATGCATGCACATATTTGACCAGAATTTGGGAGGCCACCCAAGGAAAAGGGTGACACATCAACGAGATATTGCAGTAGGTTGCAATACCTCTGCTCTCACACTGTCCTGGATCTTGCCCAAGATGTCACCAACTTTGACCAATGGCTCAACCTTGTCCTGGTCACCACCACTACTCGGGGGGGTTTCTTCAATATCTTCTTCATCATCATCACCTATATCTCCAATGTCTTCACTAGCATCGGCAACATCTTGAGCAAAATCCGACTCATCGGAGTCCGAAAGCCCATTGTAATCATCTTGAGGCTCAACATCGCTCTCAACTTCATCTGCACCAACCTCCACCCTCACTTCCTCCACATCATCATCGGACTTTTCTTTAACTTTTGGCTTATAAGGTGAACTATCACTCAAGCAATCGGCATCAATGATCTTTCTTCTAATGGATGGCATAGTGACAATTCACCCCAAAATTCTGCAATTCAGAAACAGAATAAAATCTGTGTTCAGGCATGTCATCCAACAGGCAGTCACCAGTGTAGACAGCTCTGATCTGGCATTTCCCCAAAAAATCTGCTCAATTTCGCTTTTTTCTTCCAGAAATCCGACCGCCGCAGACATTTCTGCGGATAAGCCCTTATCCGCAGAAAAACGCATTTCCGCGGATAACACTTGCCGTAACTGGGTCAAGCAAGGCAGACAATCCCGGGAATGGCTATGCAGGACTACGGCTTAGGACTACGCGTAGGACCAAAGGATCTGCCCACATTGCGCACGCGCATCCACGGTCAAATTTTGACAGAACTGAAAACCTTTTTGTTTTATCACAGTACATTTCTGACAGGGGGGACAGATGCATCGCGTGCCAGGTTAAGGGATGTGCATTTCCTGGCGCTCTGTAGCTCTTCATTTCGCAAAACTATGTCTGCCAAAGCCACTGCCACTGCTGCTTGGGACTGGAAGGACCCTGAGGCCGCAAACCAGGCTCCGGGTCCCCAACCCAATCAGCGCACCCATCCAAGTACCCCCATCGCCGCCCCACGACCCTCATGTGCTGCCCTCCAAAGGATTTAAGAAGCCATGGAAGGGAAAAATTGGGAAGGGAGGCAAGGAAATCGAGTTGCCGGACGAGGCGTACGAGAAGGATGCGGAGACTCCCACGGAATATTGGTGGGCCCACCCGGATGGTATGTGGTTGCAAAGTTTCGATTTGGTTGTGCGTTTCACGTCATTTTCATGCAAAATGCGTGCTTTCCCTATCCTACCTCCATCCTACCTATTCTTTGTGTTGCAGAAGACGATGAGGTCGCCTTTGATGGGGCCCAACCGTGGCATGTCAATTGGCATGACAGCCTTGGCGAACGACAACGCCACCAACTTCACACGCAACGAAAAGAAGAAGGAGAAGAAGGAAGACCCACGGAAGAAGGAGAAGAAGCGCAAGAAGGAAGACCCATGGAAGAAGCCGAAGACCCATGGAATGTGGCATGGCGCGAACCCCAACCAGACGACCCACACGCGCAATGGCAAAAGGAGATTGAGATTGAGCGCTTGGCTGACATTGCTCGGACTCCAAGTCCAAGTCCAAGTCCAACTCCGCCGGCACGCCAAAGCACTCCCCGGAAGCACGAACCGAGGCGGAACGTGGTATGCACCGCTACGCACCATTGCACCATGGCACGTGTTACATGGTTCCGTTCCTTCACCGTCAACCCTTATTTACAGCAACAATGGAGCAAAGGAAGAAGGACTGGGAGGGGAGACGGCGTTCGCCGGAGCCACGCGCCGAGGGTGCACCCAAGACGCCAAGCGAGCGAGGTATCCCCGTGGTGGCGTCACTTGTTTGCTTGTCCTTTTTGTGTTCATTGTGCATTTTTTCTTGTTTGCCCCTTTTTTCTCCCGCACATTGTACATTTGTTGGTTGGTTTGTTTAGGGAGAAAGGGTGCGGAGGAGCTCATTCGAGGGATGAAGGAGCGCCGGGAAGCCAAGGACCGTGAGGAAGAAGCGAAACGTAAGGAGTCAGGTATGTGCCTTTCCCATCCTCTTTGCCGTGCCGTGACAATGGCCCATTACGGGCCCATATGTGCATAGAAGCGTGTTTGGGTTTTGTTTGGGTTAGGTGACACAAGCTTGGAGTGGGGTTTGGGGGCGCGCCTCTCGTCTTTGAGGCGTTAGCAATGGCCCATTACGGTCCCATATGTGCATAGAAGCGTGTTTGGGTTTTGTTTGGGTTAGGTGACACAACCTTGGAGTGGGGTTTGGGAGCGCGCCTCTCGTCTTCCAGGCCTTAGCAATGGCCCATTACGGGCCCATATGTGCATAGAAGCGTGTTTGGGTGTTGTTTGGGTTAGGTGACACAACCTTGGAGTGGGGTTTGGGAGCGCGCCTCTCGTCTTTGAGGCCTTAGCAATGGCCCATTACGGGCCCATATGTGTATAGAAGCGTGTTTGGGTGTTGTTTGGGTTAGGTGACACAACCTTGGAGTGGGGTTTGGGAGCGCGCCTCTCGTCTTTGAGGCCTTAGCAATGGCCCATTACGGGCCCCTATGTGTATAGAAGCGTGTTTAGGTTTTGTTTAGGTTAGGTGACAAAACCTTGGAGTGGGGTTTGGGAGCGCGCCTGTTGTCGTTGGCACACTTTACTGCATGTATCCTTTTTGCAGCATTGGTCAGCACCATGCAGAAGGCGAGGTGCTGGCCATCGCCGACCCCAAGGACGCCGGTTCGGACCCCCGTGGCCATCTTGGGGTCACTTGGGGTGTGTATCTATGTGCCGGCAAGCCGCCATTGGCTGATATCATACTCTCCCGTCCACCTGAACTAACCCGATGTGATAGTGTGATAGGTTTGGCCATTCCGGCTACGAGCGGCCATATTCAGTACCGAGGCACCGCCAGCGGAGATTTATATATCAGAATATCAGGAATCAACAGGGTTTTAATATCATGATGTTTCCGTAATTTTTCAGCCTTTCGTTCTGATGGTCAATGTATCGGCGACTGTCAGTTGGCTCGCGATTTTGCGTTAACCGATCCGTTAACTGTTATTTCCAGATATTTTGGCGGATACTCCGTTGAAGGGTCAGATTTCATCAGCAAAGGGTTCGTTGCTTCCGCAATTTTCTAAATAAGCACTCGAAATTTTAATCCGAATTTTTCGCGATGCCGAAATCGGATTTTCGACTTCGACATCGCCGCACTTGATTTGGACTTCTTCGAGTGGTCGTATTCTTTTCCCTATGCCCGAATCAGGTTTCCCTTATACTTGCCACCCATTTGACTTGGAGATATAAGGGAAACAAAAGTGAATCGCGGGACCACTTTGAAGGGCCATATCTACGCGCGAGTGTGAGGAGAGAGTATAAGGAAGGTTGGGTTGGAACCGCCTTGGTCTCAACTTAATTTAGGAAGCATCAAACGCCTTTGGTGCGTACACATGCCCGGTGTTGCAAGGGATAATGGTCAAGAGGGTATAAATTGATATATAACTCTTGGACCGTGCAACCGAATATTTTAATGCGACTTTCGAGTGTACCGCATGAGTGTTGGGGTTGCATAGATACTTTCCTTGGGTTCCTACGCATTTTTAACGTGAAGTTATGTCCATGGAGGGACATGGCATATCATGGTGGGAGCCACTTTTGAGGGTATGTTTTATATGCATGGTATATGTCTTGATATGCTCACGCCCATGTTATATATCTTCGTGTGGCCGAAGAGATGGGGAGCCATACGTGACAAGGGTTTTGCCCATGTCCCAATTGTGGAATTCAAAGCGCTAGACTAAGTCTACCGCATATGTATTGCTCGTGGTATGTTTGGGAAAGAGATCCATGAGTGCACTCCCATTTTCATGGGGCATGTAGATATGGGTGGCGAAGGTATCTCCATGCGCCTGATTGGGGATCCAAGTGGGGGAATTGTTCGCAAACGGTTCCAATCATTTGTGTATTGAACCATGAGCGGATATCATGGGTGAGCATAGAGATATAGTATCATGACAACTTTGTATTTGGACATATTTTCATGTTTTTGACCTCATTTTATGCTCATTTTTGTGTTTTATGTGTTCAACTGATCGGCTAACAGCAAAGTGCCTAGAGATCCGTGAACTATGGTATGTTGCTTATATGTTGGCATATGCTTCGGTGTTGTACCTCACCATATGCCGGATCACGTGGTCACTTTGGCTTGGCACACGAGGCCTCAGAAAATTAGGTCTCAAACTCATGAGCTGACTTGTGAAGCATGCCATGTACATAACCGGAGGAGTTTCGGAGCCAATGATGGGATATTCTTGGGCATGCACCTTTGGTCTATATCACCCTTGTACATTACTTTCCGGTTTGACACATGCATGGAGCATATGAACATTTGCCATATGCATTTTTGAGTATATAATTGATTTTTGGGCATAATGGTGTGATTTGCCTGATTTTGCCATGTTGTGAGGTCATCTTCATGGGGCAGTTCTTCAAGCCCATTCGACTCCAAGTCCAACCAAGGTTATTTCAGGGTAGGGCATGCTCCTGAGTGCCACTCTAGGCCATGACACGCCACCTCCCCTATTGGGCTAGGATTTAGAGGCTTGGGAGTGAACACATTTTTGGGGTTTATGTAGTGACTTTTGATACATGGCATTTAACCATCTTATTGGACTGGGTTCAGGGCATCATGTTGGTGAGTCAAGGGAAGGTCTTGAGTCCAGGGAATGAGGGGTCTATGGCTGTGATTGTGTAAGTTTCCATCTTTCCCCAACTTTGCTTTATTTGTGTTCATATGCCAATTTCAGGGCTTTCTTCCTTGGTGCAATTCTTGTACATGCCCGCCACCGTGGGACGACCGGTGTGCTGAACGAAAGCCCGCAGCCTGATTTGGATTGTGAATTGGGTTATTGCTGTATTTGTGGGATCTGGTTGCCATTCAGGGTTGAAGGAGGATTTTATTTTCTATATTTTTGGATTTGGAACCTTGGATTTTGAGCAATGCAATCGTTGATCAGGAGCAAATCGGCAGGGGTTACAGGCGGAAGGGGCACAGCGGGGGCCGGTCCTGGTAGGGACCTTCTTTATGGTAGCAGAGGCTTACCTGCTGCCCCTACCTACCGCCGACCCGGGGACTTGGGCCCTTATGAGCCCTGCCCAAGTACGCCCCGGGTGCGTATTGTGGACTCGGTGGAGACCACGCCGGAGATTGGAGCCATAGAAGGACCGAGACGTTCAAGAGCATGGCGAACTCCGGAGGTTGAAGCCCGAAGAGAAAAACGACATTCGGGAAGAGGAGGACGTGACATGGAGGACCTGGTCTCCATGTGTGAGCGTCGCTGCCGAAAGGCATGTAACCTCCGCTCCGCCGCGGAGGACTCTGATGAGGCCTGCCATTCAGGCAGCAGTGGAGGACGGGCCCGGCGTTACCGGAAGCGCGGGTCACCCAAGTCCGCGGCAAGGGACGCCGGGGCTATGGACACGGACCCCAGCCCGGTCAGGCTGTGGGAATCCGAGGGGCACTCCGAGGGCTACCGGACAGCCTACGAGCCACCCTCGGAGCCGGAGATGTCCGCTCCGATCGCCAGGGCGCATACGGCGCCCGAGCCCGGCCTGAAGCACGACGCCGAGGGCTTGGAGAGGCCACCCAGGGCCCGGACGGCACCTGTGCCCCGGCACACGGGACCAGAGACGGACACCCTAGGCGATACGCCCATGGGCGATGAGTCTGAGGTGCCGGGAACCGCGGGATGCGCTGAATCCGGCGGAAAGCACGCTGCGTGCCACTGCGAGCACGTGTCCTTCCTCATGGGCAAGTACCCGAAGATGGGGATGGACGCCATCGTGCATCGCCTTGACCGCCTGGACAACGCCAAGGACGGTCTAGAGGAGGACGTCGCGGGGATCCTGGACGACCAGTCGGCCGCGGAGAACCACATGGAGGAGCTGCGAGCGGATCAGGCCCGGTACCGGGAGAATCTGGAGCTGGCCCTGCAGAAGCAGCAGCAAGTGGTAGACAGCCTCCTCCACTTAGTGGAGGACATGTCGGGACGCCTGAAAAGGCTAGAGGAGCGACAGCCCCTCGCCTCGGGTCCGGAGCTCCCGGCAAAGCCGGTTGCGGTAGAGCTGGTGGAGCGGGTTAAGACCCTCAGGAGCGCCATGGAGAAACCCATGGGCGGCCCTGCAGAGGCACCATACGCGCCTCCGCGTGTAGACCCGGGTGCGCTGCCGTTTGTTCCCATGCTCAGCGAATCCACAATGCTCGGGGAACACACGGCACCGGCTGGGTCCATGCGGGAAGGGCACGTAACCACGGACCCGAGGAGCCTGACGGTACAGATGTCCCATGCCGCCCAGGATGTACCGATCACGACGAATATGGTAGTCTATGCGGAAGAGAAGATCAAGAACCACACCATGCAGGGGCGAACCATGGGAAGCGCCGACGGACATGGTCGAGGTCATCCAGGCGGAAACCTGTGGGCGAAGGACCCCAATACGGGGATATGGACGGCCGATGGAGCAAATCCTTCCCGCATTCCAAACCCCATGGGTTCAGGCCCAACTGGACCGCACTCCATGGAGGAGAGGGATGTACGGGGAGTGTACTCACACCCCCCGGCCACAGGTGGTATCTGCCTCGGTGGAGTGGTGGCTGGAGACGTCGGAGACGCCATTAGGATTGACGACCTCAGGGGAATCAAAATCCCCTATTACGACGGGAACCCGTCCAACCTGGATGACTTCATCCTGGACTGGGAGGACTTCGCCGAGGAGGTCGTCGGCGAGATGCGGGGAGCGCCGCGGGACAAGTGGGTATGTGAAAGTGCTGCCCTAGGTCGTGGATGGTGCCGGAGGGCTCAGGGCCGGCAAGACCAGGGGGGCAGGCACGCGAGGAGTCGACCCGAACGCTGCTGTTGGGGGCAGAACCGGATACACGGGCACCAACGGAGGCAAGAGCGGCGACAACGGAGGCAAGATCCATGCTGATTGTTATCCGGCAAAAAATCCCAGTCTATGAAGAAAATTGATGCGGATATTCCTAAGTGCATCTGAGTGTCCATATCTATCTGAAAAGATTTATGAAAATCCGATTGTGAAAAAATATTTGGCCCATTTGGCTCGCGGGCGCGCGTCAGCGGCAATTGGCGATTCCGGGTAAATGATCGGAACGCGGCGGATTTACGATGAATGGACCGCGGAATCAGATCCGGCACATCAGAAATATATAGGTTTGATCCTGAGACTGAGCTGCGGGGCGGCGATTCCGCCGAAGCAGAGAAAATGGCCAAAATGTAGCCAATCTGGGGCAGATCTGCGAAAATCTGAGCAGATGGGGGTTAGCCGCACTTACACTCCCCCTCCAAAAACACACTGGGGTGTGTCTCTACGTCAACGAAGAACGTAGTGCGGGTAAGTCCCAGAAAAAAATAGAAATGTAGCCTCGATGGGGCGAAATCTGCTTGATCTGACCTGATTTGGGCTGAATTGGCACTGAATCAGGATGGATGAACCTGAAATGAGACAGAATGAGGAGTGACGAACAGTCCTCCGGGCAGTAAAACATTAGGTTAAGGGCTAAAAAGCATGTAAACGTATCGAGAATCGATACCAAACCATGCCCTGGTTGAGAATGAGGTAGATTATTGGTGGATTGAGTGGGAGAATCAAGAAATGGAGTGACATCTCGGCGCTCTGGCACAGTTTAGCTGTCGCGGGCACGCTACGGTGTCCTCCACGTACTGAAGCGGTACCCAGAACCCCATGGCCAGGTTACGGCATACAACCGGTCTCCGGTCCACTAACCCCATGTACGGCGTGTTCCGTGCCGTGAAGCCCCGCATCGGCAACCGATGCACCGCCAGCGGAGATTTGTGTATCAGAATATCAGGAATCAACAGGGTTTTATTTTCATATTGTTTCCGTCAATTTTTACGCTTCCGTTCCGATACTCACTGTTTTGACTGCTGGCGGTTGGTTCACGACTTTACCGTAACCGCCAGTTTAACTGTTTATAATGGAAATTTTAACGCTATCCGTCACGAAGGCTCCAAAGTCGCCAGAAACTGCATGGATGCTTCCGCAATTTTCATAATTAATACTCGCAACCTTAATCCGAATTTTTCAGGATGTCGAAATCGGATTTTCGACTTCGACATCCCCGCACTTGATTTGACCTCTTTCGAGTGGACCTACGTGCTTCCGTATGCACGAATCAACTTCCCTTTTATCCTGCCCTCCATTTGTCTTAAAGATATGGGCAAAACAAAGTTGATTCGTGAGGCCACTTGTGAAGGTCATATCTCGTGTTGCTTGCGAGGAATTACGATAAGGAAACGTGGGATGTATTTACAATACTCCCGACGTAATTTAGGAAGCATTATATGCCTTGCGTTTCCACACGTGCGCGCTAGTGTAATGGATCATGGTCAATTGGGTAGAGTTTGCGTTATAACTCTTTGGCCATGATATTGCGTGCGTTAAGATAACTTTCGAGTGTAGCGCGCAAGTGTTGGTGTGGCATAGGAACTCTCCTTGAGTTCCTATGAGCGATTGACACAAGGTTATGCCCTTGGAGGGGCATGACATATCGTGGTGGGAGCTACCTTTTTGGGCAATATGTGGTATGTGCCATGTGTTGTGTTGCGTGCCCATTTGGCGGGTCCATTGCTCCAAGTCGAACCCGCCAATGGACCTCATATTGTGCAAGCCCCTTTTCCATACTCCCTACGGTCAATTGCATGCCTAACCTTCGTGAAGGGAAGCTTGTGTGGTGATCCCGAAGCGATGCGTTGGGAGCAAGGTGTGTGTTTTACAATTTTCCATATTTTCATGTGCCCACTTGGGAAGTAGCGCTCGTAACCTTTCAAGGCGCCCCAAGTGGAGCACATATGTGGGATCGAAGGTCAATGGTGTCAAGTCATTGTGTTTAGAAGGATTAAGTGATTGCACGATCCAAGCCGGAGATATTATAATATAATTGTAGACCTTTCAAGGCACTTTTGTGTGTCATTGTGCCAATTTTGCCATTTTTGGCTCGTCATGATGTCAAGTGGCGACCGTGTATCTCAACGTTGCGCTCAATTGACATCATGACCCAAGTATGATATGAGGGTACATACTTCGGTGCCCAACATATCTTGGACCCGGCGAATAACTCCTCTTAGGCTTGACATACCGTGGCCGCCATGTTGGCGATTTGGGACTATCCCAAATCATGGGCTCACTTGGCGACCCTGCCATTCCCAATATCGGAGGAGTTGGGCGACACCCAAAAGATATGTTGGACCAATATGACTTGATACCAATCCTATGGCACACTCCGGTCCGAGTCGGGCATGTGCCTCATTTGCCCCAACCATGAGTGTGCGCATTTTTGGCCATTTTGAGCATTTTTCCACTTTTGCTGCCCGCCGTGCCCCATGTTCTAACCTTCGTGCACGCCGGACGCATGGACCAATGGACCATATATGATATGGGTGTTATGGGTAATGGTCCCCATGGTCCACACACTACGTGGGCGAAGCGGAGCCGCCTTCGTTAAGGCGCTAGGCCAAATTGAGTATGGGCAATTTTGCCATTTTTGCATTTGTGGACCCAATGGGGATCGTCACCACGCCAAGCAGCATGGAGATCTTTTAGAGCCAAGGGCATGGGAGTCTCTGTTGGACTCCCAGTGGATCGCATATGGAATGGCGGATCCGATCTCCAAGCCGGCGTGGAGATATACTATTGGGAGCACACCGAATTTTGGCTCATTTCAAGCAGCCAAAATGACCCAATTTTGGGACCCCAATTTCCCCCTCCCGTGTGGTCAATTGGCGGCCCCATTTCTCTAAGCCCATAGGGAGCCCGGACCTAAATCCAAGTTGTACACTCAGATAGAAGTCCTAGGTCCTGCCTCCTACCCTGTGAGCCATTGGCCTTACCTTGGCCGAGCGAGCCACGCGTGGGAATGACGCCAATTTTGGTGATTTTGGCATCATGACCCCACTTGACTCATCCGTGTTGCCCTGATGCCGGGACCTCAGAGGGAACCAGGTTGGGTGAGGGCTCCAGGGAGTTCGTACTCGAAGGGCATAGGGTCAGTTGCCTCGTCCCTACCTCTGGCGGGTCCGGACGAGGGGTCAATTTTGGGGATTTTTGAGTTAACTTCAGTTTGGGCTGAAACAGCCCATTTTCAGCTACCAACTCCTGGGTGATAATGGCGGGGCCATATCTCTGGCTCAGAGGGGAGTTGGGACCTGCCGTTTAGGGAGCATAGGGAGCCACTGTCGGTTGGCCTCGGAGCCTATTGGCTCGCAGGAACTCGCCTGTGGCTGTGCGGGACACCTCTCCCATTGGCAGGGTTTCAGGGTCCGGACTGAGCAGGGCATGGGTTGTGTTTGAGCCCCCGCCCCCATCAGCCACTGAGAGGGTCGGACCTGGGATTGGGATATGAGTTGGGACTGAGTGTCTATGGTCCTGTGATGCCCTTACCCCAGTCCAGTCTTAACCCCATGTGTACATATCCTGATGTGTTGCTGTACATACTTTCGTTCCCTCTTTGCAGAGTGGCAAGGATTCTGAAACGCTTTGTCACATGACAACGCATTGATGCCCTTGTGAGCGTAGTGCTTTGCCTGCCTGCTCACTTGCGTGTGTCCACCGCAGCGTCCCGTGGCCGGCCCCCCACAGGAACGCGTCAAAAGCGTTTCACCGCCGCGGGGTTACCCAACCCTCGCGTGCCACTCGGGGCCACCAACCCCGAGCAGCGCGTCGCAGCAGCGCGGCGCAGCTCGCAGCTCGCAGCGCAGCGCAGCGTCTCGCAGCGCAGCGCAGCGGCTCGCAGCGCCACTCAGCGACAGCGCCGAGTTCGTCACGGAGCCCGCAGCGCCGTCCAGAGCACCGCCCTGACCGCGCAGCAGCCGTGAAAGAGGTGCACAGACCAGGACTCCTGCATCAGCCCCATCGGCCGACCCGGAGTCCCATCGGCCGACCAGCAAGGCCGCGTCAACCACCTCCACAACCACCGGCTGACCAGCACCAGCCGCACGCCCAATCCAGTGCTAAAGCACTCTCCTCAACAACCACAACCAGTTCGTTGAGTTGAACGAGTGCACGTCAAGGACCTCAAGATCAACTACGCCCCCGCTGCCATGGTGAATTGGCAAGAAGCGGGTCGGAGGTGGCCGCAGCCCCACCCCCATGTGGCGCGCCTGCTGCGCGGATTGCTGTGGGACCAGCAATACCGCTACAGCAATCCCCAGTGCGAAGGCGGCATGCCCGGGAGCTTCGAGCTCCGGGAGGACATGGGGGAGGACCGCCTGCGGGCAGTGGAGGAGTGGCTGCGGGCGGAAGGGTACGAGTACCGCTTCCGCCGCAAGCGCTGGAGGACGTGGACCCGGCCGGACAGGCCCGGCGAGGGGCTGCGCCCCGACGGGATTGAGGAGGATGAGGACCCCAACGCCTACCCGTCGGGCGCCTCGATCAACGTCTCCCTGTGGGACGTGATCGAGAAGAAGTTCCCGGAACCGGGAAGCGAGCGCAGGCTGCAGGGCAGCAGCAGCGCGTCTCCGGGGACGGAGAAGCGGTCCGCCGGGGACAAGAAGAGGGACCGGAGGTGGCGGGAGTACCAGGAGGCCCTGGCTGCCGAAGCCGCCCAAGGCGCCAAGGGCGGAACCCCAGCCCCCAGTCCCCAACGGCCCAATGGTGGTCACCACCCCGGCTCCACCACCCTTGGCGACTACATCCAAGTCGCCAAGCAGACCCAGGGCAAGCCCCGTCCGCTGCTCCTGAGGGCCCGGCAGGCCCCAGCAGGCCACAGCAGCGACGTGGAGTCGGCCCACCGCGGGAGGATGCCGGCCGACCAGGCCAGCTCCAGCAGCAGCGTCGCTCCCGAAAGGGACGTGGCGCGCGCCTGTGAGCGCGCCTGTGGGGTGCCCTGCAACCGTCGGGTTGCCCGGCAACGGGCCAAGCAGTACAGCGCTGCTGTGGAGGGCGCCGCCGGCATCGCCCAGGAGGAGGCTGCGCAGTGGGCGCATGGCATGGCCATCCACACCCAGACCGTGGCGGCCATTGCGGCCGGACTCACGGCCGTAGCCGCCCATGGGGCAGCGACTGCCCAGGTCAACGATGAGTTGGCGGCAGCCGACGAGGAAGCCCGCCTGACGCAGGAGGCCATTGCCTGCAAGGAGGCCGAGGTGAAGGCGCTGGGGGAGGCGCTTGCCCAAGAGAGGGCAAAGAAGGAGGCGGAGGAAAGGGCCCACGCCGAAGCGACGGCTAAGGCCCAGGAGGATGCCGCCAAGAAGGAAGCCATCGAGGCCGCGCGACGGAAGGTTGCTGAGGAGAAGGCCAAGACGGAGGCGGAGCTGGCGGCGTTGGAGGCGCAGAAGGCGCAGCTGCTGCAGGCCCGGGAAGCCGAGGCGGCTCGTGCTCGGGAAGAGGCCGAAGCGCGAGCTGCCGCAGCCAGCGCCGCCGCAGTGGAGGAGGCAGAGGCCAAACTCCGCCACGAGACTCCCCCGGGAGGATCGCGAGTGGAGACCCTTCGAAGGCTCTTCGAAGGGGACGCCTCCTCCAGGATGAAGCTGGATGAGGCGGACACGGGCAGCAGTGGGAGCGGTAGCACCACCGCCCGTCGACGGAGGAAGGGCAAGGGGAAGACCCCCGAGAGGCCGCGGAGGCCAGCGGGTGGGCACCCCCACGACAGTGACCCCTTCTTCACCGCCAGTGACGGGGATGAACGAGGCCGTCGACATCGCCAAGTGGTGGCTTGGACGGGCGGAGGTGGCGGAGACGTCCCCATGGAAGGTGAGGATGAGGATCCCCCTCCTCCCTACCGGAGCTCCGAGTCCTCCGTGACCGAGACGCCCAGGTGGGGCGACATGGACGAAGGTGACGACATGGAGTTCGGCATCACGAGGAAGCGCCCATCCTCGGACCCACCGAGGCGACCCGGCGGAGACCCACCGGGACCCCCTGGCGGAGGACCTTCAGGACCCCCTGGAGGACGCCCACCAAGTGGACCCCCTGGAGGCGGACCACCGGGCGGGGGAGGACCCCCTGGACCGGGCGGACCCGGCGGAGGCCCTCCTGGAGGACCCCCTGGGGACCCCGACGACCCACCAGGGAACGGCGACCCGGATGCCACCTGGCGGTGGATTGTCTACCTCCGCAGGAGAGTCCAGTTGCTCGAGCTGGAGGTAGACACGGGCAAGAGCGAGATGGCTCGCATCTCCACGGTCGCCGCGCGCGCGCAGAAGGACCTGGACATCGCCAGGGCCGAGACCAAGTCGCTGACCAACGTCGTCAGCGGCCTGCAGGAGAGGCTGGATGCGCTGGAAGCCCGTGGGAGCGTCGGCAGCGACCACCCACCCCTGGAGTCTGGCTCGTCGGACGACGGCTGGGGACCCGGACCAGGTCCAGGCAGACCCCACGCCCCCGGCGGAGCCCCCAGGAGTCGCCCCAGCGCCAGTGCCCCCTCTCTTACCGCCCCCTCTCACCACAGCGCGGGCCGCCGCAACGAGCGCGTGCCGCCCGGCAGTGGCAGTGAGGAATGGCGCGATGAGTGGCTCAGCGCGGACTATCACAACCGCCGTGCCCCACCGCGGACGCCTGTACGCCCCCGGCGCCCGGCACCAGCCCCGGCGCCAATCCCCAGGGCTGGAGGACGTTATGGTGGACTCAGGGATGAGGTCCCCAGAGGAGACGTGGAGTGGGATGTCGGCGAAGGTGAGGACCTGAACCTGGACCTGGACCTGGAGGAGTTCGACATCAGCCCGCCGCGTGGTGTACGACGGGAGGCCGCTGAACGCAGCCGCCGGCGCCGTGATGAGGATGCGTACATGGATGCAGTACGGCGTGAACATTTCGGTTCAGCGTACGTGGAGGAACCGCGGCGTAGCCACAGGGATTCCATGGAGGAGATGGACGTGGCGGCCGTGGGAGTCCGTGGGCGAGGGCGATGGGAACCTCGGTCGACCTCGCGGCCGGCGTTCATGGTCTCTAAGGCCGCGGATGCCGCCGTGTGGGAAGACTTGAAGGACATCAAGCCCCCCATGTACGACGGCAACCCCCTCAACCTCGACCGCTTCTTGGAGAAGCTGGACGATTGGGGGCTGACCGTCACTGAAGACCTGCCTCCCGCTGATGCGGAGAAGTATGTCTTCAAACGGTTCAGGTACCGCCTGCCGGAAGTGCTCGGCGAGCTATACTTCGTGGCGACCAAGGAGGGGAGAATCAAGACCCTCAAGGACGCCAAGAAGTGGCTCAACGAGCAGGAGCGGGTGGACGCTCCGCAGGTGGCTGCCAAGCGCTGGAAGTCCATCAAGCTTGAGCATGATGGACGGGAGATCCGCCTACGGGAATGGCGTGACTTCCGAGGGAAATACACCCTCTTCCGCCGCAACGTGGAGGATTGGAACGAGGCTGACGAGCAGGCTCGCCTGCTCTCCATGCTGCCGGAGGCATGGATCAAGAGGGTCACCAAGGAGGAAGCCAAGAGGGCCAAGTCCAACCACACGGTCAAGATGATGCTCCCCAAAGAGTATCATACGAACGTGGTGTCTTGGGCGAAGAAGAACGTGGCCCGGGATGTCAAACGGCACTCCCTGCGGAACGCTCTTCTCATCACCGTCTCGGGCGATCGCGAGAAGACCGCGATGTGGCGCCTTGACGATTGTGAGTTGAGCGGCCAGACCATCCGTCTGCAGCCCATCCCGGCGCGGATGAGCTGCGACGAGATCCTGGAGTGGGTTGGCGAGGAAGTACTCAAGGAGTACCGAAACCTCCACCACACCCGCGGGTTGAGGCCCGGCGACCGCGACGTCAACTACGTTGGCGAGGGACCTGGCGGGGAATCTGCCATGGACCCAGCGGGAGCCGGCGGCGATGAGACTCTCGTCGACGATGACGACGACGATGAGCCCGCCGAAGTGGCCGTTTGTGCCTTTGTGGCCAAGAACCTGAACGCGGGGAGCAAGCCGGGAAACTGGAAGCCCCTGCAGCAGGGTTGGAAGAAGCAGGAGAAGAGGGACCCTCGCCGCATTGGCGACCCTCCGCTGTCCTTTGGGGAGTTCATACGAGCTCACCCTCAGGGCTGTTTCGTGTGTTATGGGAGGAAGCGAGGCTTCAACCATGACCACCGAACATGCCCCATCCACAAGGCTGACACGGACGCTTACAAGAAGGTGCACGGGTCGAAGAAGCGTGCGCCCGCGGGTATTCGGGAAGCCAAGGTGGAGGTGGACAAGGAAGAGCTGGCCAAGCTGATGTCGTCGGTGGGGACCGAGTTGGCCAAGGAGATCCAGGAGATCAAGCGGAACT
The DNA here is from genome assembly GCA_964036045.1 of Eutreptiella sp. 'Long Island Sound 2002'. Taxonomy (NCBI): domain Eukaryota; phylum Euglenozoa; class Euglenophyceae; order Eutreptiales; family Eutreptiaceae; genus Eutreptiella; species Eutreptiella sp. 'Long Island Sound 2002'. The sequence goes on along the minus strand of OZ038378.1, from coordinate 25,179,162 downwards.
GGGTCCCCAGGTCGGACAACAAGAACAAGGAAAACAACCAGAATGACCAGAACAAGGACAAGGACAAGAAGGGTAAAGGAGGAGGTAAAGGGGGAAGAAAGAAGGGCGTCAACGACGTTGAGGCCGAGGAGAACACCCCCTCTTCCACAACCGATGCCCCCTAGCGGAGCCCCTGCAGCCAAGGGCCCCAGCTAGGGCGGTCGCAGGATGGTGACGTGGGAAGCGCCGAACCATCCCAGTCGGGAGTCGATAAGCACAAGGGGACTGCCGCGGGCGGAAGGCCCGGTCTGGCGCCCAGTCGCGGAGGCGGGGTGAGGGCAAGTGAAGGCACGAACCCTTGCACCCGTCCGTCCTTCGCGACCAAGAACGTGTTTGATGTACTACAGGATCTATCCGAGAGTATCGGAGGATCACCCGGACCGCAGCTGGATGCTGCAGATGAGCAGCCTGAGCCCATTGTCCACGACCTGCACCAGTCGCTTGTTGAGCTTCTGGAACGGCCGGAGATCCTGAGTTTGCACGCCGTGCGCCGTGTCGGTCGCGAGCGGCAGTTGCATCTTAAGGTCCGTGCCCTATGCGGGGAAGTGGAAAAGGTTTTCGACGTGTTGGTCGACACGGGAGCTCAAGTCAGCTTGGTCAAGGCTGGCCTACTTCCACCAGAGTGTCTGACCGACAGTCGGAAACCTGTCAGGCTGAAGGTGGCGAACGGCCAGTACATGGTGGGAGGCACGAAGGAAGCGGCCATTGGGCTGCAGTTCGTGAACCATCGTGAGCTGAGCCGCCCAGACCTCGGCAAGGAAATCCTCCTGCACGGTAGCTTCTACGAGGCCGAGATGGACTGGGACATGATCGTCGGGTACGACTTCATGATGGAGACGGACTCCGGCGTCCTCCCGGCCCAGGCCTCCATGACCCTGTACCAGGACGACCAGCTCTCGTGGCTTTCGTCACCTGAGCACCATGTGGAATGCCAATGGATCCACCCCGAACGCAATCAGCTCGAAGTGGCCGCGCTGGACACTACTGGGCCAGCGAACCAGGAGTACGGCGTAAGGCCGGAAGTGGCGTACCGAGTGGTCGCGGACCTGGGAGCGTCGGATCTGGCCCTGGATGCGTTCTCTTCAGGAACCTCCGCCCATCTTCGGGTGTGTGAGAAGTACTGGAGCGCCCAGGACTCCGCGTGGAAGAAGCACTGGGGTCCGCATCAGGGATTGATGTGGATCCATTGCCCCCGTTGGGACATTCCTAGAGCGATAGCGAAGATTCGCAAGGACCGCTCCAAGGCAGTGCTGGTTGTTCCTATGGGATGCACCGAGGAGGAAAGTACCCGACATTGGGTAGCCTCATTGACCAACATGACCTTGAACAAGGTCGTCCTACCGGCCGGAGAGAGTGTCTATCAGGACGCTAAGGGACAGCCCATGCCGGCCCAGAGATGGCCAACGGAATTCCACTATGTGGATGGGGGCCTTGATCAGGCCGACACCACGGACTTCGTGTGTGTCAACCGCATCATAGCGGAGCCTTGGAGGCAATGCTTTGCGGTTCCCCCTGTTGACATCGAAGAATCGGATTCGGAAGAGCCCCTCACTGAAGAGGAGTGGGATCTGGTTCAGGGGTATATGGATCAGCCCTTTCACGACTGGGGAAACCGGCGTGAGGGCAAAGGCCAGGACAAAGCCTGGTGGGAAGTGGACTCAATCGTCTCCGGTTCCTATGACGGGAATACCTTCGTGCAGAGGGTGCTGGATCACATGTCCAGCCAAGACGAGCCGCCTGGCGGTAACCCACCCACCTACGGCGATCTGTTCCGAGGCAAGACCAGAGATGGCCCTTTGGGCCACCTGGGAAGACCACCTGAGCCGGAAGCGAGCGGGGTCGCTACCCCTCAAGTAAGCTCCGTGGTTCAAGTGCCCGGAAAAGCCAAGGCGGAGTCCGATGACTGCCCCAAGATCCAGGCGTTGAGGGCCAGGCTGAAGCAGAAGTATGGCGAGACCTTCTTCAGCGGCAAGCCTGTGTTCCCCCCACCGGTGCGTGGACCGTATGGCGAGGCCAAGATACGACTGAAGCAGGACCTCCGTGTGTATCGTCACCGGGAGTTTGCCCTGAGGGGCGAGAGGGAAGAGGCCATGGAGAAGATCCTCCGTGACTTCATCCAGAGAGGCTGGCTCGAGCCGTGCCACTCCGAATGGGCCTCTCCTTGCTTCGTCGTCCCCAAGAAGGTTGCCGGTGAGTGGCGGCTCGTGGTCGACTACCGCGGCCTGAACGCCCAAACGCAGCACGACAGCTATACGCTGCCCCTCATTGAGGACATGCTGCAAAAGCAACACCGACAGAGGATCTTCACGGTGATTGACCTGAAACATGGTTATCATCAGATGCCTCTCGCCGAGGAGTCCCGTGCCTGCACAGCCATGAGCACCCCACTTGGACCTCTCCAGTGGAAGGTGATGCCCATGGGCGTTACCAACGGCAATGCGGCTTTTCAGCGGATGCTGGAGAACCTGCTTGAGCCGGTGCGCGACTGTGCGGACCCCTTCGTGGACGACGTGATCATCGCGTCCGGGGACCCCAGCATGAGCTACGAGGAGCTCCTGGAGGCACACGAGAGGGACGTCACTCGAGTGCTGGACCTTCTGGTTCGGCACAAGCTCACGGGCAGCAGTGACAAGGCCACCATTGCGGTAAGCGAGGTGGTCTTCGCTGGCCACGTAGTCGGGAACGGGCAGAGAAAGCCCATACCTGGCAAGGTGGCTGCGATTGAGCACTGGGAAAAGCCCAAGACGGTCTCTGAGCTACGGGCGTATCTGGGGTTCTGCAACTACTACTCGGGGTATATCAAAATGTATGCCGAGTATGCAGCCCCCATGACGACCATGCTCAAGGGCAACCGAGAGGAGACCAAGAAGGGGTCCAAGAAGGCTTTGGTCTGGACTGAAGAGTCTGACCGTGCCTTTGAGGGGATGAAGCAGGCGCTGCTATCCGCAGTGGGTCTGCACCTCGTGGATCCCGACCGAGGGTTCGTCCTGCGCACCGACGCTTCCGACTACGCCATTGGCGCTGTGTTGGAGCAAGTGCTTGACGATGGGAGGCACGTGCCCGTGGCCTTCTGGAGCCGAGTCCTGGCGGAAGGCCAGAAACGGACGTGGACGCCCCGTGAAAAGGAGGCGTATGCCATCGTCATGGCTCTCAGGAAATGGGCTGGGTACATAGCCCTCCATCCCGTCACCGTCTGCACCGACCATCAGAGTCTGCAGTCGTGGCACAAGGAGCACGTGGACACCCCCTCAGGTCCCGCCTCCCGACGGGCAAGATGGCATGAGACCTTGGCCAAGTTCGACCTTACGGTTGTTTATATTCCTGGAAAGGATAACACCGTGGCGGACTGTCTCAGTAGGTGGGCCTATCCCGCCAGCAAGGGCATGCAGGATATCTCTGCCCATGGCGATGAGGCCGAAACCGCTGAAGCCAAGAGGATCATTGAAATGGAGCGCCTGATGGAGGAGGAGGGGGCTAAATGCTTCGTCGTCATGGCTGCGGATGCCCCCCTCGCTTCGAGGGTGAGCAGAACAGTCAGTGTACTCGCCCCTGTGGGTGCCGCGGGCGGAAGGCCCGGGCCGGCACCCCCTGTGGGAACTGAGTCTGACAAGCACCTCTTCCCGGAGTCTTGCCTCCAGGACGACTGGACCGACGATTACACCAAGTCTGAGGCCTTTGCGGCCGAGTATAGGGCTGTGACCGACCCTGACGACGGGCAGAAGTGGCCAAAGGGGCTGACCGAGGAAGATGGCAAGCTCTACCGGAATGGTAAGCTGCTAGTCCCGGAGTCCCGGGTGCTCGAGCTGTGTGAAGCTTGGCACCACCACATGCTGCACCCAGGGGTCAAGAAGCAAGCTCTTGACATGCAGCGTCGGTTCGAGATCGACCATATCGTTCTCTACACCGCCATCAAGAAGGTCAGGAAGGGTTGTTCGGTCTGTCAGGCCTGCAATCCCAATAACCGGAACGTCAAGGGGGAACCCCAATGGACCCCGGTTCCTGACCAGCCCATGGAGAGCGTGGCCATGGACGTCTTCTCCATGCCCGAAGTGCACATTGGCAAGGAGACCTTTGACTGTGTGGTTCTCTGTGTGGACCGCCACAGCGGCTACGTTGTAGCCGTTCCGGCACGCAAAAAGGGGTTGCTTGCCAAGGAGGTGGCAGTCATGATGATTCGTCATTGGCTGACCGTCTTTGACATCCCCCGCACCATTTGCAGTGACCGAGGGCCCCAGTTTACTGGTGGCTGGTTCAAGGCTATGTGTTCCCTCATGGGGATACGTCATGCCAAGAGCGTGGCCTATCTCAGCCGGTCTAACGGCCGTGCTGAGGTGGCTGGACGGCAGCTGTTCGAGAAGCTGCGCAAGATCCACATCACCAATCCACGTCGGAACTGGTTCGAGGAGATGTGGCCTGCTCTGAAGGCCCATCATGACACCCCCACTCCGGGCGGTTTGTCCCCTCACCAGATTCTCTTCGGCAGGGACCCCCTGGGTAGGGGACTTCCCTTGTCTGGTGATGGCATGGCTATGGATGCCAAGGAGTTCTTCGCGCGGCAAGAGCAAACGGCGCGGGACATCCGCCAGCAGCTTGAGAAGGAGCATGCTGAGCGTCAGAAGTCCGCCCCGAGCTCGACAGCGCAGAAGTTCAGGGTGGGAGACCCGGTGTGGGTGATCAGACCCCGCCCCATGGGCACCCACCGCACCAAAACCTGGTTCACACCCGGCGAGGTGGTCCGCAGGATTGGTGAGGACACCTACCGCATCAAGGTGGGTCACGGACAGTTCCGGGAGCGCCACGAGAGTCAACTCCGTGTGCGGGAACCCGACCTCCGTGGCGGACATGTGTCCCTGGACTACGCCAAACATGAGGCCGATTCGGACGACGACTATGCTGAGCAGGACGACTATACTGTCGAGAGGATCCTGGCTCAGCGTCCGAAGGCCTTGGCACCCGGAGGTCTGGAGTTCAAGGTTCGTTGGCGAGGCTATGGGCCGTCCCACGACACCTGGGAACCCGTCTCTTCATTCGTGCCGCGGGTCAATACTCCCTTCATGGAGTACATCCGCAAACACAAGACCAAGATCCACGTTTCGGACTTGGCAGCACTCACCCGGGCGATTGCAGCCAGGGGTGCCTGATCAGCGCCCTGGGCTCTCCCCTGATGTGTTGTGAGCGCTTGTGAGGCCGACGAATCGTCCCTTACTTGCTTGCTCTCTTCCATCTTTCGGTGATAGAGTGGCCATATACCCCCCCTGCTGAATCCAGAGGAGGATGGCCCCTCTCTTCTTCTACTCGTCACTCCCCCCCCTGCTGAATCCTTGGGAAACCAGGTAGGGCGACTGACCTTCATAATTCTGAGCTCTTGGGGCCTTGAAGCCCATACGACGTTGCGCAACGGATGCCGCTGTCATCGGCATTGCGATTTTTTGGTGTGTGGTCTGGTTCCATGGCATTTGCGGAATCCAGACCAGTCGACGTGTGTCTTGAGACTATATATGCCTGAACTCAGGCGTTATCCCGTCCATCCTCCTGCATTTGCCTTATCCTGACCGTGGCGTGGTTTGGCACTCTGTTCTGAGTGTGTTTACACGCCTATTTACCCAAATTGTTGCTTGTTTTTCTGCCCTCCAGGATATGTGCATCTGTATGTTAAGTGTCATCAGCCCATCGCTGAGGGATGGACTGTTTTTCACCACGAATCGGGATACAGAGGCGCCTTGAGTCGCCGTGTACATATCCTTACAGCCTGGTCCAGCCTGGACCAGTACTTGATTACAGATTCTACTGTTTGAGTGCCCGTGATACCGTGTTGCCCTATTCGCTGTGATGTGTGGAGATCCTGATGGCGCCAGGCGGGAAGACCAGTTGCCTGACTACACTCCCAGCGGTCCGCCACTGTCAGTCCCAGTGTGAGCCTACCGATTTGCAGACGCACTTGCATTCGGATGGCGGCCTCCGGTGCTCCTGACCTCGGTCAGTCTGCCTGGGAAACTGGTGGTTTGAGGAGTCGACGCCTCCGCCCACACTGCATGAGGACTCCCTCATGTATGGCCTTCGTGGCAGTAGGGCGAGGGAAAAGACGGCCTTGATGCCCGATCCCTTCAGGAGGAGTTCCCTTACGATTTGGGGTTCGTAAGGAGTTCGACTATGGCACTCTGGACTCGCGTCGTATGGATATGGACATGGTGCGCCCGAGGAAGGACCCGTGGGGACTCTCCCCAGTCGGCGGGCCTTGGGAAGCTTGGGGTAGCCTGATGGATCTTTGTGGTCGCTCTCGACTTGTGGGGCCACCTCGGCCGTCGTGTGACGCCTATGTTGGCCGTGTATGCCACTGCCACTGTGGTGGTGACCGTAGCAGCCGGCACCCGGTGCGCCTGGTATGGGTTAACGGGTCCCTTGGATGCCGAACAATCGCCGCCAGGACCCGGGACTTGATACTTGATACTATACATGTGCTACGAGCTGTTACAGCAGCATACCTATCCCACTGTGGGATACCTATCTTACTGTGACTTACTGAAGTGAGGATGTGACACCCCCCCCCCCTTTCAGGGAGTGGTCCTGGGTACCCGCTGCCATGCGTGGGTGTTATCGAGCCCCCCCAGGGTTTGCTCTAAGGAGGGGGGTGAAGCGGTACCCAGAACCCCATGGCCAGGTTACGGCATACAACCGGTCTCCGGTCCACTAACCCCATGTACGGCGTGTTCCGTGCCGTGAAGCCCCGCATCGGCAACCGATGCACCGCCAGCGGAGATTTGTGTATCAGAATATCAGGAATCAACAGGGTTTTATTTTCATATTGTTTCCGTCAATTTTTACGCTTCCGTTCCGATTCTCACTGTTTTGACTGCTGGCGGTTGGTTCGCGACTTTACCGTAACCGCCAGTTTAACTGTTTATAATGGAAATTTTAACGCTATCCGTCACGAAGGCTCCAAAGTCGCCAGGAACTGCATGGATGCTTCCGCAATTTTCATAATTAATACTCGCAACCTTAATCCGAATTTTTCAGGATGTCGAAATCGGATTTTCGACTTCGACATCCCCGCACTTGATTTGACCTCTTTCGAGTGGACCTACGTGCTTCCGTATGCACGAATCAACTTCCCTTTTATCCTGCCCTCCATTTGTCTTAAAGATATGGGCAAAACAAAGTTGATTCGTGAGGCCACTTGTGAAGGTCATATCTCGTGTTGCTTGCGAGGAATTACGATAAGGAAACGTGGGATGTATTTACAATACTCCCGACGTAATTTAGGAAGCATTATATGCCTTGCGTTTCCACACGTGCGCGCTAGTGTAATGGATCATGGTCAATTGGGTAGAGTTTGCGTTATAACTCTTTGGCCATGATATTGCGTGCGTTAAGATAACTTTCGAGTGTAGCGCGCAAGTGTTGGTGTGGCATAGGAACTCTCCTTGAGTTCCTATGAGCGATTGACACAAAGTTATGCCCTTGGAGGGGCATGACATATCGTGGTGGGAGCTACCTTTTTGGGCAATATGTGGTATGTGCCATGTGTTGTGTTGCGTGCCCATTTGGCGGGTCCATTGCTCCAAGACGAACCCGCCAATGGACCTCATATTGTGCAAGCCCCTTCTCCATACTCCCTACGGTCAATTGCATGCCTAACCTTCGTGAAGGGAAGCTTGTGTGGTGATCCCGAAGCGATGCGTTGGGAAAAAGGTGTGTGTTTTACAATTTTCCATATTTTCATGTGCCCACTTGGGAAGTAGCGCTCGTAACCTTTCAAGGCGCCCCAAGTGGAGCACATATGTGGGATCGAAGGTCAATGGTGTCAAGTCATTGTGTTTAGAAGGATTAAGTGATTGCACGATCCAAGCCGGAGATATTATAATATAATTGTAGACCTTTCAAGGCACTTTTGTGTGTCATTGTGCCAATTTTGCCATTTTTGGCTCGTCATGATGTCAAGTGGCGACCGTGTATCTCAACGTTGCGCTCAATTGACATCATGACCCAAGTATGATATGAGGGTACATACCTTGGTGCCCAACATATCTTGGACCCGGCGAATAACTCCTCTTAGGCTTGACATACCGTGGCCGCCATGTTGGCGATTTGGGACTACCCCAAATCATGGGCTCACTTGGCGACCCTGCCATTCCCAATATCGGAGGAGTTGGGCGACGCCCAAAAGATATGTTGGACCAATATGACTTGATACCAATCCTATGGCACACTCCGGTCTGAGTCGGGCATGTGCCTCATTTGCCCCAACCATGAGTGTGCGCATTTGTGGCCATTTTGAGCATTTTTCCACTTTTGCTGCCCGCCGTGCCCCATGTTCTAACCTTCGTGCACGCCGGACGCATGGACCAATGGACCATATATGACATGGGTGTTATGGGTAATGGTCCCCATGGTCCACACACTACGTGGGCGAAGCGGAGCCGCCTTCGTTAAGGCGCTAGGCCAAATTGAGTATGGGCAATTTTGCCATTTTTGCATTTGTGGACCCAATGGGGATCGTCACCACGCCAAGCAGCATGGAGATCTTTGAGAGCCAAGTGCATGGGAGTCTGTGTTGGACTCCCAGTGGATCGCATATGGAATGGCGGATCCGATCTCCAAGCCGGCGTGGAGATATACTATTGGGAGCACACCGAATTTTGGCTCATTTCAAGCAGCCAAAATGACCCAATTTTCGGACCCCAATTTCCCCCTTCCGTGTGGTCAATTGGCGGCCCCATTCCTCTAAGCCCATAGGGAGCCCGGACCTAAATTCAAGTTGTACACTCAGATATAAGTCCTACGTCCTGCCTCCTACCCTGTGAGCCATTGGCCTTACCTTGGCCGAGCGAGCCACGCGTGGGAATGACGCCAATTTTGGTGATTTTGGCATCATGACCCCACTTGACTCATCCGTGTTGCCCTGATGCCGGGACCTCAGAGGGAACCAGGTTGGGTGAGGGCTCCAGGGAGTTCGTACTCGAAGGGCATAGGGTCAGTTGCCTCGTCCCTACCTCTGGCGGGTCCGGACGAGGGGTCAATTTTGGGGATTTTTGAGTTAACTTCAGTTTGGGCTGAAACAGCCCATTTTCAGCTACCAACTCCTGGGTGATAATGGCGGGGCCATATCTCTAGCTCAGAGAGGAGTTCGGACCTGCCGTTAAGGGAGCATAGGGAGCCACTGTCGCTTGGCCTCGGAGCCTATTGGCTCCCAGGAACTCGCCTGTGGCTGTGCGGGACACCTCTCCCATTGGCAGGGTTTCAGGGTCCGGACTGAGCAGGGCATGGGTTGTGTTTGAGCCCCCGCCCCCATCAGCCACTGAGAGGGTCGGACCTGGGATTGGGATATGAGTTGGGACTGAGTGTCTATGGTCCTGTGATGCCCTTACCCCAGTCCAGTCTTAACCCCATGTGTACATATCCTGATGTGTTGCTGTACATACTTTCGTTCCCTCTTTGCAGAGTGGCAAGGATTCTGAAACGCTTTGTCACATGACAACGCATTGATGCCCTTGTGAGCGTAGTGCTTTGCCTGCCTGCTCACTTGCGTGTGTCCACCGCAGCGTCCCGTGGCCGGCCCCCCACGGGAACGCGTCAGTACTCTACATCGTGTTACTCCCGCTTTTCTCGTTCTGAAAAGTGCAGCATGTGCCTCAGATTTGGCGCATCTGGTGGATGATCACAAGATTCAGCAAGATTGAGAATCAATTTGAGCAGAGATGAAGGAGATGAAACAATCACAGAGGGGGAAAACAAATACAAATGTAGTCTGCAACCCCTAAGTGAACAGAAGAACATCAGCGTCAACGAAGTTAGGCAAAGCCGTAAACAGATCTTCGAGGAATGAGAGGAGATGACAAGGAAATCAACCTAAACTGTCCTAAAATGAGCAAATTCCCTAAGATGAAGGTGAAATGAAGCGGAATGTCTAGAACTGAAACTACTAACACCTTCGTTTAGACTAGAGTTAATATATATTGTCGTTTATTCAGCTGAATTGTGCTTTCCGGCACGCTGGTTCGCGAGCATCCAACAGATTCCATGAAAATGTGGATCATGTGATGATGCATCATGATGGGACATGATGGCCCTGGATCCTTGGCATGTAACGCGCCGAAGGTTCGCTGAAGGCGCTTTACTGACAGTATATAACTGAGAGACACCGAATAGTCCTTTATTTACAGTGGCGGCGGTGTCAATCGACTTGGACAAGGCCCATCTTTCGATTGAGTCCCGCAAGACACTTGGATTCACCATTTTCGACAGTTTCAGGTCGGATTGAGCTCACATTGGCGTGTGCCAAAAATACACCGAAGCTTACGGACCTCAGAGGTTGCTGTTAGAAGTCCCTAGAGCTCCTATATGAAGGTTGTCTGAACAATTGACGTCGGGGCTTTGCGCAACAGTGGCAGAATGATGAACAAACCTGAGGAATTCAAGGTAAATTCAAAGAATCTGGATCTGAATCTGGACTTTGGCTTCAGCATCACGGCAAATGAAGGTAAGATCTGAGTTCTACTACAGGGGGTGCCTGTAGGGGTGAATGTCGCTGGCCAGCGTTTTTACTATGTACATTTGCTTCCATCTGCACGAGTAGCCAAATTCCAAAGATGCACAGACCAACAGAGACAAGATTACCCCGGATCTGCCTGAATTAAGCCTGAGTTTGGTTTTTTCTGTACACGGCAGCACACTCCGTGGCTTTCGGCAGCGTATCTACGCCTTGTCTGCCGAACGGAGACCAAAGAAAAGTTGATTGACGTCAAATTATCAAACATTCGCAGTTCTCCACATCATGTCGTAATCAGGAAGAATGAACAGTGGATTGAGCAGGATGTGGTTTTTTCAAGTCGTCAGAACACTCACATTGGAATAAGTGGTCGACGGGGCGAGGCTGGAGCTTTTGTAGGAGTGGGACATGTAGGAGGGTTTCGAACCTACACCCTTCAGCCCTAGCGACGAGTGCCATGACGCCCTGGATAGACGACTGTTACCCAGATTATGGCGTCGGCGACTCAAGTCACGATGGGTCTCCCTCAATCCGGCCAAGCACGAATACATGTGACCACCAACCTGTCTGGTGGGGCCCTCGTACGGCTTGGGCGCTGTAAATCAGCGGCCGAACTCGAAGCTTGGTCCTCATTTGGCTCCTGGGCTGGCCTGACCGCAGGAGGGGAGATCGACGGATCAGCCCTGGAAGGTGGCTGCTGAGGGCCGTAAAAGGCTGGATCTCGATTCACCACAGGTCTTTTTCCGTCGCTCTCCACCTGTCTGTCGGGTTTCGACAGACATTCTGTCAGGAGTACGCCAATTTCGGGGTGCTTCTTGAGGAAGTCGATGAACCCCTTGGTGTACCCATGGACAAAAGAATGGGCTGGTTCCCAGTTGTTGTGACTGGAATCAAAGCCCCTCCACTCACATAGAAATTCCCATTCGCCCTTTTCGTCACGTCTTGCCTCTAAAATCCTCTTGAGTTCGTACTTCCCCCCTTTGATGACCCGATCGGACAAAAATTTCGAAGTCCAAAAAAGGGGTTTAACCCGATCCCTGGGGGAGGGGATCTCTCTCTTGAGGCGATCGCCCGAAACTTCAATTTCCCTGCTGACATCCACACGAATCCTCCACCTGTTCTCACCTAGACGCGCTGTAACAGCGAATGGCCCCTCCCACAAGGGAAGAAGCTTATCATCTCCGTCCAGGGTGGTTTCGGATTTCGGAAGCCAAACTCGATCATCGACTTCAAAATTGTGGGGGTTTTTTCGGCCTTGATTCTGGACCCAAAGCCAGTCAGCTTGATGCTTATAGATTAATTTCGAGACAGTTTTTTCTGCTCGTTGGATTTCGTCCAAAAACAACGAAGCATCTTTACAAGGGCGAGGATTATTCAACGGCATGTTCCACCAACATTTCTTTCGTCCAAAGACAATTTCATTTGGAGAAAAACCATGGTACAATGGCGTGTTGTGGTAACGGCGAAGCAATGCGAAGAGAACTTCAAGCCAATGGAAGTCTTTCTCACTGGCGAGCTCCTTACGAAGCATATTTATAATAGAGCGGCCGGCTCTTTCGCCAGGCAGCGCTCGATGTGAGTGGATTTCACATCTCAGGTGGTGGATTCCAAGGCGAGCACATAATTCCTTCCACCATTCGGAGGTGTACTCTTTGCCTGAGTCCGTAACCACCTCGGATGGGACGTCCCAACCTCCCATCCAGGTCTGCGCGCACCATTTGGCGGCAGCTTTGCCAGTCATTGACTCGACGTTGCAAGGCAACACCTGAATGTAGCCAGAATGACGGCATTGTATAAGGAGCACTCCATTGACCTTTTTGTTGGTCCAATGGCACTCTTCGTCGTCGAGTTCACCAAGATGGAAAAAATCACTGGTGACTCTGTTAAAGAGGCGCACCGGAATAGGGTGTGGCCTCAGATGGCCGTGCTTCTTCGCGCTGGGGGGCGCCGAGACAGCACATTGGGCACATCCGGCGGCTACTTTCATACAATGAGTATATAGCCTTGAGCCGAACAACCTATGTTTAATCATCGACCATAATCTACGGCCATGTGCGTGGGGGGACTCCCATTTGTGCCACCAGTTTAACACTCGGGGGGCCAGGGCGTCTGGTACGCACAATTTACCCTCCATCCACAGCTTCCCCCCATCCGACGAATATTCAGAATAAATTCCATCCTTGTGAGCATCTTTGGATTTGAGATTCTCAAAGACCTCTTTAAACATGGAATCATGCAGATAATCGTTCGTCCAGTCACGGATGATAAGGGAATCTTTCGGCAGGGGTGGAGTTTTGGCCGGATCTCGACGCTTAATGCCCTGAATCAACCGAAATCCACTTACAGGTCGGGTATACTCGAACCGTTTCACACTCCCTGAGGAGGGATCGGCGACTTTCTCCACGACTTTCAGTGATTTGGTGATAATCTCATGGGCATGCGCCGGATCTGAGAAGGCCGTGATATCATGACACGGTAATGCGTGCTGTTTAACAGAGCATTGCATGCATTCACGTCGAATAAGCTTTTTTTCTTCTTGATCCCACTCGATTACGACGTGGCGGTCCTGCTCCGTACCATGGATGTTGGTACTTTGCAGCCCCTCTGAAGCGGGGTAAGCCCATCGGCTCAGAGCATCCGCTACCGTGTTGTGTTTTCCAGGCAAATACGACACATGGAGGTCAAACAGACTGAGAAATTCATGCCATCTGGCCCGTCGACCAGCTGGGCTCGCGATAGTATCAATGTGTTCGGTGGCCCAATACTCCAGAGATCGATGATCCGTCAGGATCTCGACTCGATTGGTGCCAACCCACGATTGGTACTTCTTCAGAGCGCAGATTATGGCATAAGTCTCTTGCTCACGCCGTGACCATTGCATCTGGCGTGGAGCTAGCTTCCGAGACCAAAATGCAAGTGGGTAATGATCACCTGTGGCTTCATCAACCTGTTCAAGGACAGCTCCGATCGCGTACCTAGAAGCGTCGGTTCTTATGTAGAAGGGTCGGTCGAATTTCGGCACATGCAACGTGGCGACTTCGCAGAGGGCCGCCTTCAAGTGATGGAAGGCCTCCTCGCACTCGTCAGTCCACTTGACACGAACCTTTGAACCTGCCTTGCCCGCATCTCTCCCTACCTTCAATAGTTCAGTGAGGGGGGCAGCAAATTTGGCATAATTCGGCACAAAAGTGTGGTAAAAATTGCAACAACCCAGGAATCCTCTCAATTCCGTGATCGTCTCAGGGCGCTTCCACTTCTGAATAGCGACGAGCTTCCCTGGACTGGGTCGTCGGGTGCCATTCTCAAGGAGAGAACCACAAAATTCGACTGATTTTAAAAATAGTTTTCCCTTCTTTGGCCCACAAATCAGCTGATTGGCATCACGAATGTCCAAAACCTGGTTCAGCTGCTTTTCATGTAGGGCCACCAGCTCTGCTTCGGTCAGTCCCTCCCCCTCTGTCGCGATGATTATGTCATCTATGTACACACTCACGAAGGCACGAAGCTCAGGATGAGCTGTAAAAAGCACATCCTCCATCATTCTTTGAAAAAACGAAGGGGCGTTCTTCAGGCCCATGGGCATGACCGTCCACTGGACTGGGCCACATGGCGTGCACATACAGGTGAGAGGTCGCCTGTCCTTCCTCAACGGCATTTGGTGAAAGCCGTGACGGAGATCCAGCACAGAAAACAAACGACCTCTTGCCCTCTTGGCGATTTCCTCCTCAATGAGGGGCAGGGGGTGTGAATCCGCCTTGGTTTCGGCGTTGAGGTTGCGAAAATCAACAACCATTCGCCAACCATCAATAGTGTTCTGGTCTGCAGGCGGCGGCTTCGGGACTGTGAAGGGTGCACAGCACCACTCGCTGGTCATACAACCCTCAAGCCAACCAAATTCCCTGAGATTTCTCTCGATTATTTTTCTGAGTATTTCATGTTTCTGTCCATGGTTCTCATAAGGACGCTGTTTCTTCGCCTTGTACCCTTCACGAAGCTCGATGAAGGCTTCACCGAACTGCCCACGGACAGGGGGGTTTTTGATCAACTTCCCCGAAAGGGTTGTGTCCTTCCGTTCCTCAAAAGTCTTTTCTCTTTTCTTGGAACACAACTCAGTGTCCACCTGATCGCCAGGAATTACTGTCGAAAAAACTTTGGCGATTTCTTCGGCCTTGGCAGGAAGAATCTTCTTACGGATGTCCCTAAAAAGGTCCGTATCAACTGCCTCTTGAAGATAGGTGGGTCGAGTGTCGACATTCCAGAGATTCTCTTCGTGATCCAGCTCCTCGAAAGGATCTATGAAAGCTTCCACACGGGGTTTGTCATAAAAAACTCTGAATTTGCGGCGCGAAGAAAATTTTTTTGTCGTCCGTGCGCCGTAGATTCTTTTGGATGTAGATCGTATTGGGCAAGAGGGAGACGAGGCGGATCCATTTGACGTTGGATCACCTTGGGCATCTGACGGACAAAAATCAGAAAAAAATAGATTCATCATCAGTACCACGCTCAACCTCAGATTCAGACCCAACACAGGAATCAGTACTAGAATTGAAGCGGTATGGGGTGCTTCACCCATACCCGCTGCACAGCCTGTGGCGCTCTTCGCCAGGCCAGATCAGGAATTTTCCTGTTGATGCTACGGCATCTTGATTTCTGTGGGATTTCTGTAAAATACCCCAGAAATCGTCATTTTACGTCTTTTCTGGACTGGCGACGACAGTCGTCGCCTGCGCGACGCAGCTCCAGATCGAGAATTTAACTCTCGATTTCTAAAGATTTTAGGCAATTTTATTATTGTTTTATCGTTTTTAGGAATAAAAGACTATAGCGTGACCTTTTTCGCGGCGTTCCGCGAAGGTCCATTTTTGCGAAAAAAGGCGCGTTCACGCATTTTTCAAAAAATGCTGAGGCGATTCCAGGAATCGCCCAGACGCCTATGGCGTAGCCCAACAGTGGGCCTTTTCATATGTAGGTTGAATTGGCGCAGAAACGCGTCGTGTCGACTACGCGACGCGTTGGGGGGAGACGCGCAAAATGAGTGTTTTTGACTCAAAAATCACTCCACTTCGTTGTTTTTCCCCCAAAAACCACTGGTTGGCCCAGTTTGGGCAGGATCTCAGTGGAGATCCTGATGGCGACGCCTCGTAGCCGTCAGATTTTCTGATGGCGGCGACGCCGTCGCCTTCATTTCGTCTTCTTTTTTATGCTATTTTATAGTATAGAATTGTTACTCATACATTGTACATGTCAACGCATTTATTTTGCATATTTATTTTACATATACCTTCTCTTTGTTCATAGACGCCAGATTGTGTCCGCGGACGCTCCCCATGGGGCGAGCAAGGATTCCAAGACCATTTACGCAACTCCAATGGAATCGAAGTTTGGTATAGACTTCATGTAGTACTTGGAGGGGTTTGGGTGATGGATTGAAGGATTTTCAATTTTTCCAATTTTTCTGTGGACGCACGGACATCACCCTCACCGAAAATGCTTCAGAATCAGCAGAATCAGAGTCAGAAAGCTTTTCATCCACCAGGAATGCAAGCGAACTCCAGGGCCGCTGTGGCAGGGGACCTGTGTCGTCCCTGGCATACAGCTTAATCTTCCTGGGAAGTTCGATGTAATCTACACAAATGTCTTGCAATTCCTGAAACCAAGGCTTGTCGTCCCACAAGGGCACAACCAAAATCGCCTGGGTTTTATCTTGCTTGATTTTGTGGATGACCTGCTGGATTAAGTGAAACGGAGGATTAATCCATAACTTCTTGTCCCATTTATGGGTCCAAGCGTCGCGAAAGTGCTTGTCAAAGCGCTTGTTCTCGCGGTTAGCAAAGGCATCACACTGTGGCCAAAAGGAATGGTGTTCATGAAAATATTCACAAATTGCATCGCGCCATTTGTCGACAACTCTGTAGGATGAAGAGTGCCAGCGCGAAGGGCGTCGTGGCTGGGAGTCCCTACCAAGACATTCTAACTCTCGGGAGTAATCGGCACTCCCATTCACCTCTGCAATGGTGACATCTTCGCCAAACTTTGGTGTAACCTTTCGCTTCAAAAATTCTTCTGCACTTTTAAACCCTGCGTGCAAAAAACGAAATTCAGGACGCTCCAAGGGACCTGACTCCAGCAAAAAACAACGCCGATGACCTACGGGCGCCACCCTGTTCTTGCGAAGCCAAGGATGGCCCAAGTAAAGGTCATACTTTATGTCGGCACGATAGAAGTAGTCATCCTTGAGGATAACTTCCTCCACATTGCCATCTTCCCAAAGGTCTTGAGCGACCAAATGAGTTGATATATAACAACCGCGTTGCCCACCTGCGAGAGAGTGTCCAGAAACTCCCTCGAGGGTAACAGGATGAGGCGAATCAAACACGCAGTCGTCAGGCAAAAAAGAATTGGATTGGAGATTTACCTCCGATCCATTGTCACACAAACAAGTGGCGAGGTGGAAATTGCCCTTGCAATCAGAGACCCACAGCTTTGTGACAAACTGACGGTCCCTGTGCTTGGACTGTACACCAACCTCGTCCACTACAACAGAAGGATCCGCTGCCGGATCCAGGGGAGAGGAGACAAGCGACCCTACATCAAGTAGTGGTCGAGAAGGAATCTGGGGATCATGCCTGAAATCGCCTGGGGAGGGGCGATTTTCGTGGCTCCCCTAGGCGTTCTGACCTCCAGTGGCTGCGTTAACATTATAAACACACCCTGATTCGTCGACCCACTCATCTTGGAGCGGATCATCTGCTGGATTCAAGGCATTTAATTCATAATCTCGGTCCGCATCGGACACCTGATCTGCACCTGAGACCTGATCCACACGATGGTTGCCCTTTCCACGTCCACGGCCACGGCCGCCGGATGATGGACCTCCACCCTCGCCACGCCCTCTGCCCTTACCAGAGGAAGGGGTTCCCGAAGGATTTCCCTTACCTTTACCCTGGAATCCTAGAGCATTTCCCTTGTTCGCACCGGATTGAGGGGTTTGGCCTGGATTTCGATTTCCGCCTCCGGCGTTGCTATTGGGATTTTTCTGGCCGTTCGGCTGCCCACGGGAGCCGGATGGAGTCCGATTTCCTGTGCCTTGGGACCCGCCAGGGCCTCCAGGATTTTTGTTTCCACCGGAGGGGGTCGGATTCCCTTTTCCAGCCTTCCCACCGTGCACCTGTCTGTCATTCCTGTCTGAATTCTGCGGATTACTGATATTTTCACCAATCACCTTGTGATGGTAAGGAGACCATCGGTGATTATCAGTAGAATGCGACTTAGCTCGGTTCGTAGAACCTAAAAGAAGGCAGATGCTACAGTGCTGCTGAACATTCCGGCTGTCATTCACCTTTTTGTTGCCCTTTTGGGCCCCATTTTGGGTGTTTTGCTGGGTATTCTTGTTTCCCCCAAGACCCTCATGGAAATTCTGGTTGGCGGCGTCGGCGAGCCGCTCAACCTCCTCCCAGAGTTCCTTCGGGGTGTACGAAAACACCCAGTTTTTGGCCCTCAGGCGATGGCCATGGAAGCTGACTCCCCTGTTGAGGACTTGGACAAACAAGTCCCGATCCTCGTGCTCATGAAACTTTATTTTCCACGTCTCTTCGGTGAATTTCACCTTAGAAAAGGACGAGGGGGAGCACTTTTGAAGTGCCTCCCTGACGGAAAACTTGTTGGCAGAGGCATCGAAGCCTTCCACCTCCGCCCACCAGGTCTTGACCTTTTCTTCGGACTGTTTGTTCCGAAGGGTGGCGGCAGTTTCTGAGGGGATCTTGTCAAAAATCAGACTTTTCAGCTCGGCACTAGAAAATTTTTCGCCTGAATGTTCAGCTTCTTCCACTAAATTCCAGAAGCGCTGTTTTTTGTCTTGCACTTCGTGCAAAATTAATCGCGAGAATGAAGGAAAATTCTTCAACATTTGGTGGTAGTGGTCCTCTGGCAGCCGGGATCCACGTACCTCCAACTGTTCCCACACCTCATCAAAGGTAAGGGGGGAACTTTTAACCTCGCGATCACTCCAAGTCCTGAGCCAAGTGTTGGCCGGCGGTCCCTCAAGGCAATCCAAGAGGGCCATCAGGAACTGACCATCTTGGAGTTTTTGAGTCTTAACCCACAGTTTAAATTCCCGTTGGAACTGAGGCCAACGTCGGGGCCTCCCATTATACTTCGGTTGCTTGGCAACCTGACGAAGTCGCAAGGAAGTAGGGTTAAGAAGCGAATCCCGCCCAACACCGTCCGTAATGGCAGACACCTTGGCGGCATCATTCGCCACACCAGCTCCGGCGAGGGTCTGGGCGAGCAACAGCTGGGCTAAGGTATTGGAATCAGCAGCAGGAGGGGCAGTACGGGAGGCAGTTCGCTTGGCATTCTGAGCCTCAGTCCTAGCCTTCGCCGTCCTACTCTCAGAACGAGAGATTTTAACCCTTTCCTTTAGTTTGGTCCTGCTGATCCTTGCATCGGTGGTCCTGGAGTCCACCGAAGGAGCAATTAAAAAAATTTCTGTCGCCTCCTCCGATGGCTCTGTTGCTTGTCCCACCGATGAGGCGCCCTCAGACCGCATGTGCGTCTTGAAAAGATTTTTTATTCCCAGCGTTTGAATGATGAGGTGCATTTGATCTTTGAGCTGTTCGAGCTCAGCATCTCGCTGGAATCTGCAGGAGCAGTCGGCAGGACAGTACATGCCGTGTCCTGAAGGGCCTGAGCAGGCTGTCGGACCGCTGATCTCGGTGGTCCGCAGCCAGGAGTCCACTTGGGTAGCTCCTTCAGCCCTGATTTCCAGGCTTGCCTGCCTGGCCGCCTCTAAAATTCCCTCCTCAACCGCGGCGGCTAGATCGTCGCGGATGGAAACAGGGGGATGAGGGGCGGAGGGCCCGGGAACAGGTGCCCGGACCTTCTCCTTCGGGAAGGGGCTTGCCTCCCAGATCTGCAAAAAAATGGCAAAAGAGTCATCTTCTTGAGAATGCCACCACATCCTGGTATTAATTTCGTTCTGAAGGAGGCAAAAATATTCCGTTAAAAAATCAGAGGCGATTCTTTCTTGTTCGATCAGCTTAGACGAGGCTAAGTAACAAAGGGCCTCAAGGGCCTCAAGGCTACGGGTCACTTCTGGGGACAAATGGTCGCCCCAGTGTGCCCAAGAGGCTGGTCGATTATAGCTAGTACCTCACCTGGACCGCCCATCTCAATGTCGTTCAGATCGGCGTCCATGGTCTCAAATGTTGGACATCCGTAAGGAATGTTGGTACCTGCCAGCTGCGTAAGCTCCACCGGAGCATTGCCATCGTCGTAGGCCGGCGGATTCCAGCTGCTCGATGGCCAGTTTCGACTGGGATGATGGTAATCTGGGTCCCCACAGCTGCTGATGTGCGCCCTTCTTGGGCAGCTTGGACTTGCGCAAGGCATTCCTCTCAAGGCCTCGTTCGCACAGCACCATGGTATGGTAATCGTTACTTCTCCAGAAGCGGCGGGGTCTACGGGGCCGTACTGGGGGGCGGGCTGTGGATGGGATGCCACTGAAGCAGCATTCAGGTAGCCTCTGCTACCATGAAAGTGCTGCCCTAGGTCGTGGATGGTGCCGGAGGGCTCAGGGCCGGCAAGACCAGGGGGGCAGGCACGCGAGGAGTCGACCCGAACGCTGCTGTTGGGGGCAGAACCGGATACACGGGCACCAACGGAGGCAAGAGCGGCGACAACGGAGGCAAGATCCATGCTGATTGTTATCCGGCAAAAAATCCCAGTCTATGAAGAAAATTGATGCGGATATTCCTAAGTACATCTGAGTGTCCATATCTATCTGAAAAGATTTATAAAAATCCGATTGTGAAAAAATATTTGGCCCATTTGGCTCGCGGGCGCGCGTCAGCGGCAATTGGCGATTCCGGGTAAATGATCGGAACGCGGCGGATTTACGATGAATGGACCGCGGAATCAGATCCGGCACATCAGAAATATATAGGTCTGATCCTGAGACTGAGCTGCGGGGCGGCGATTCCGCCGAAGCAGAGAAAATGGCCAAAATGTAGCCAATCTGGGGCAGATCTGCGAAAATCTGAGCAGATGGGGGTTAGCCGCACTTACAGTATGCCGGACATTCCCACACCGGCTGGCGCAGGACCTGAAGGAGGAGCTGCGGGATCAGATCCGGGAAGGACTGATCCGTACGGAGCAGGCCTGCCTCCAGTGGTTGGAGGATGAGGAGCGGGTGGACGCTCCGAATCAGAAGCTGGAGGACCTGTGGTCCATTCCACTGCCGCTGGACCGCGGTGAGTTGCGGGTCCGGGAGTGGAACCGGTATCTGCGGAAGTACCGCAGATGCCTCAAGCTGGTGGAGGACTGGAACGAGGCCAGCGAGATCCGCCACCTCCTGAAGGACGTCCTCCCAGGCAACTGGAAGAGGAGAGTGGAGGACGAGGAGAAGAAGCGCGCCAAGAAGCGGGTGGCGGTGAGGATCATGGCGGCGGAGGATACCCATGCGGGTATCATGGAGTTCTTCAGGAGGAACCTGGGCGAACCCAACCGGATGTTGGGACTGAAGAACGCCGTGTATGTGGAGGTGTTTGGAGACTCCATGGGGCAAAGGTTGCTGCGCCTCAATAACGTGGAGTGGAGGCGCGGGGAGCCGCTGAGGATGCAGGTCATCTTCGCCCGCATGAGCCTGGACGAGATCGTGAAGTACATCACGGTGGAGTTGAAGCTCAATGCGAAGAACGAGGCCCACGTGCAGGATCGACATGGTCATGGACAACGAGGCCACCGAGAAGACCGCCACCATCGGGAGATCCAGGAGGACACGGCCAACTCTGCGGAGGATGGTAGTGGAAGTGGCCAAGACCACTGGTCCCGGGAGGATCACGAGGAAGCCCATTTCTTCGCGTTCCTGGCGCACAACGTGAAGAACCATGGGCAGGATCGGTCCAGATGGAGCCAGGTGGGACCCAGGAAGAACAGAGAAGGACCAAGGAGGATCGGGAACCCAACGCTCTCGTTCCGGGAGTACAGATCTCAGCACGACGGGTGCTGGGTCTGTTATGGCAAGGGAAACAACCATGCACACGACCACCGTCAGTGCAAGGTGTATGAGGCGGACAAGAAGGCCTACTTCGCAGCCCACCCCGAGAAGAAGCCCAAGGAGCAGCGGATTTCCGATTGGAAGGCGAAGGGCGGAGACGGGGGAAAAGGCCAAGGCAAAGGCCAAGGAAAAGGCGGAGGAAGAGGCTATGGTGGTGGACCTGGTCAAGACCGACGAGTGAGGTCGATCGAGGAAGTTGCTGAGGACATGTTGAGGACGTTGGAGGAACTCAAGGCCCAGCAACGTGGAGGACAAAGTCCTGGCGGATCGCAGCCGGAAGGGGCTGCGGGAAGCCAAGTCTAGAGGAGCCCCCACGGGAGTGGGACCTCGGAGGTCTCTCCTCCGGAAATCAGTGGAATCCGAGAGAAAGCGAAGGCACATCGGGTGCCGGAGAAGGCTCCGGAAGAGCCAATACCACTGAGTTTCGCCACTCCCAACCCCTGGAGCGCCCTGCCAAGGGAAGTACATGTGGGTACGGGACATGGCAAGAAGGAAGGAGCGACCACGGAGAGCCCCGTGGACGGGCAGGACCAACCCAAGATCTACACCATTCGTGACCATACCCTTGAAGTCCTGATGCACCCGGACGTGCTAGAGTTGCATGCCGTGAGAGTCGTCCATACACCTCATGGCGACGAGCGGCAGTTGCACTTGAAAGTGCGAGTACGGTGCGGACAAGAGGAGAAGGTGGTGGATGTGTTGGTGGATACGGGTGCCCAGGTGAGCCTGGTCCGGAGAGGGTTGTTCAAGGAGGAATTCCTGCAGCCCAGCCGGAGACCGGTCCGCCTGAAGGTCGCCAATGGAGAGATCATGGGTGGTGGCACCCATGAGACCACTATCAGTATGGAATTCTGGGAACATGAGCGCGTGAACCGCCCTGATCAGGCGAAGAGAAGCACTCTATCCGGGAACTTCTATGTGGCCGACATTACCGATTGGGATATGATCATGGGGTATGACTTCATGGTGGCAAATGCCATTGGAGCCCTTCCCCATCGTGCAACGCTGGTCCGGGAGGATGATGAATGCCTCACATGGCTGTCCACAGATTATGCATGCGGATCATCCCAATGGAATGCTGAGGAAGAGGATCGGATCGTCCGAGCGGTGCAAGCTGTGGGTGCCAAGTCCAGAGGAGACCGCGGAGTTCAGCTCACGGAGTATGGAATGGCGCCACAGGTGTACAACAGGATGATCCAGACGCTGGGAGCCGAAACGCCCGAGACGGACGTCTTCGCTTCCCGGGATGCCCCACTTCTGCGGAAGTGTAGGAGGCATTGGCATCGAGGAGACTCAGCATGGCACAGGCATTGGGGTTTGAAGGAGTGGGGGCCCATGTATTGGCATGGCTCCCGGGATAACACCAGACATACGGTGGAGAAGATAATAGCGGATAGGGCGAAGGGGATCCTGGTCATAACCGGCAGAGGATCCACCCCATGTCCGCTGGAGGGTCTCAAGTCGACGCTGGACTCCATCACCCTGAACGAGATGTCATTCGGGCCAGAGGAGGAGTTGTTCATCGACGCCAAGGGTGTATCAATGCCCTCCCCGGGTCAAGCGTGGGGTACCAAGGCTTTCCTGGTTGATGGGGCGCAAGCCCAGCCCACGGGTGATGAAGCATTCATCCGTAGGGTGGAGGCGGTGCCCATGAAGGTCATGTTTGAGCCCAAGGAGGGGACGGATCAGCCAATTGATTGCATTGACGTCCTGTCCCACGCCGAGATCGACGACGTCGTCAACTACATGCGAATGGGGATGCACGACCGTGTGGCAGCCAAGAAGAGGCGGGCCATGGTCACATCTCCGCATTGGTGGGATGACAAGATGTTGGTCACCGGCAAGTACGAGAAGGATGAGTTCGTGGCGAGGATCATGGATCACATCGCGGACCAATACGATGGTCCGGTTGGGTCTGACCCACCAACGTGGGGTTTTCCAAGAGTGGGAACCGGTAGCGACGGGCACCAGCCCGGAGCCGCAAATTTTCGAAGATTATCGGTGGGAATCGCGACCCACGACGATGAAGACGGCATATCGGACGAGGAGAAGTCGGACTCGGACCCAGAAGAGGCCTATACCGCAGTGCAGTTGGTTGTATCGATACCGAAGCAAGCGGCTGAAGAGGCCCAGGAGAACCCGAAGGTCGCCGAGCTGAAGGAGAGGCTGATCAAGGCCTATCCGCGGCTATTCAGTGGCGTCGCCAACAAGAACCTTCCAGATCGTGGGAGGTTTGGCACAGCGAAGATCAAGCTGAAGCTGAACCCCAAGATCTATCGTCATCGGGAGTATCAACTCCAGGGCGATCGGGCCGAGGCGATGAAGAAGCTGTTGGCGGAGTTCATTGAGCGGGGATGGATCGAACCCTCCGACAGTGAGTGGGCCAGCCCAGCCTTCATCGTGCCCAAGAAGGAGAAGGGCGAGTGGAGGTTGGTGGTGGATTACAGAGGTTTGAACGAGCAGACCAAGCACGACTTGTACTCGCTTCCCCTGATCGACTCCCACCTCCAAAAACAACAGAAAACGCGGATTTTCACGGTGCTGGACCTGAAACACGGTTATCACCAGATGCCGCTACACCCGGACTCCAGGCCCTGCACAGCGATGTCGACGCCGCTGGGGCCCATGCAGTGGAAAGTGGTGCCTATGTACGCCAAGAATGGCAACGCCGCTTTCCAGCGCATGATGGAGGACCTACTCGGTCCTGTCCGGGACTGTGCCAATCCCTTCGTGGATGACATCATCATCGGGTCCGGCACGGAAATAATGACTGAGGACGAGCTCATCGACGCGCATGAGAAGGATCTGCGCCGAGTGCTCAGCGAGTTGGACAAGCACAACATGGTGTGCAAGCCCACCAAAGCCTCACTCTTCGTGAAGGAAGTGGAGTTCGCGGGTCACGTGGTTGGTCACGGGCAACGCCGTCCCATGCCTGGGAAGCTGGCGTCCCTGCACCACTGGGAGAAGCCCCAGACCATCAGCGAACTCCGGTCCTTCATGGGGTTCTGCAATTACTATTCGGGCTATGTCCGGATGTATGCAGAACTCTCGGGGCCGCTGCACAAGATGCTGCAAGTGGGGAAGTTTGACGGCCGGAAGGGGAGCAAGAAGAAGCTTGCTTGGACCCCTGAGGCTGAGGATGCGTTCAACCGCCTGAAGGAGCAACTCCTGGGGCAGTTGGGGCTATTCCTGGTGGACCCGGACAAGGGATTCGTGCTACGGACGGACGCCTCGGACTATGCTGTGGGGGCGGTCCTCGAGCAGATCCGAGACGACGGGTCACATGTACCCGTGCCGTTCTGGAGCCGGATCCTGGCCGAGGGCCAGCGCCGCACCTGGACCGCGAGGGAGAAGGAGACGTACGCCATTGTATGTGCGCTCAGGAAGTGGTCTGGCCACATCGGATTGCAACCGGTGGTGGTTTGCAGGGACCATCAGTCCTTGCAGAGCTGGCACAAGGAGCACGTCGACACCCCCTCGGGACCGGCGGCAAGGAGGGCCCGATGGCATGAGACGTTCCCCAAGTTCGACCTCAGCGTCGTATACGTCCCGGGGAAGGACAACACTGTGGCAGATTGCCTCAGTCGATGGGCCTACCCCGCGGGCAAGGCTTGGATGGACATATCCAGCCATGGGGACGCCGAGGAAACCGAGGAGGCCAAGCGCATCATCGAGATGGAGAAGGTCATGGAGCAAGAGGGGGTCAAGTGCTTTGTGGTGATGGCGAACCGTACGGACCTGGCCAAGTTCCGGGGTGCCCGCGTCCAAGCTATTCGAGAGGAAACCCTCGAGCAATGGATGGTGGCCCCTGTAGAGCTAGTCAGGTCGGTGCTCACAGAGGACTGGTCGGATGACTACGTGGCATCCGAGCACTGGAGCAAGTACTGGAATGCCGTGAGCGCCCCGTCGGACGACGAGTGGCCTGAGGGCTTGACCGAGGATGGGGACAAGTTGTTCCTCAAGGACAAGCTGCTGGTGCCCGAGAACCGAGTGGAGGAGCTCATTGACCATTGGCACAACGCCCAGCTCATGAACCCTGGCCGAGACAAGATGCAGCAGGACCTGGAGTGGCGTTTCAAGTTCCCTCCGCGGTACTACGCCATCCTGGATAGGTACTGCAGCGACTGTGCCGTGTGTCGGGCCACGAAGAGCCCCACCCACTCCACAGCGGGCAACCCGGTGTACACGGCTATACCGGAAGCCCCTATGCGGTCCGTGGCCATGGATGTATTCGCCATGCCTGAGGTCACCGTGGAAGGAGAGACCTACGACTGTGTCATCCTGGCGGTGGATAGACACAGTGGGTATATCGTGGCGGTCCCTGGCAAGAAGTCCAAGAAGAAGGACAAGAAGGACAAGCATGGAGTGGGGCTGCAGGCCAAGACCGTCGCTAATGCCATGATCAGGCATTGGTTGACGATTTTCGATGTCTCAGCTGTCATCTGCAGCGATCGGGGCAGTCAATTCGTGGGGACGTGGTTCAAAACGATGTGCAAGCACATGGGGATTCGGCACGCCAAGACCGTGGCATACCACAGCCGGTCGAATGGCCGTGCTGAAGTGGCCGGGCGGCAGATGTTCGAGAAGTTCCGCCAGCTGCACATTGACGAACCGGGCCGGAACTGGTATAACTCGCTGTGGAGAGTGCTCCAGGCGTATCACGACCTTCCGGGACCCACTGGACTGTCGCCCCATCGCATCCTGTTCCTACGGGATCGAGTGTCACGCACTCTCCCGTGGTTGAACCATGGCAAAGTGGCCCGGGATGCGAACGCCATGATGGCTGAGGCGGACGACACGGCAGCCAAGGTGTGCAAGGCACTTCAGGACGAGCACGACAAGAGGGCCAAGTACTTCAAGCAGGGAAAGGTCCAGAAGTATGCTCTCCAAGACACTGTGTGGGTGGAGCGGCACCACAAGGATGTCCTGTCCAGACATCGGCAGGCATCTTGGTATGTGCCGGGGGTAATCGTGCGGAAGGTCGGGCAGGATGTGTATGCGGTTCGTGTGGGGGATAACAAGATCCTGGACCGCGACCATACCCAGCTTCGTCCCCGAGCACCAGACCCCAGCGGACGTCCCGTCACCTTCGAGTTCACGGCTGGCGATGTGGACTCGGACGACGAGGGTGAGGACGACGACTTCACCGCTGAGAAGATCCTGGCGGACAAGCCAGACCCGGGAAGCCTGGGGGAAGGCTTTATAAAGTCCGTTGGAAAGGATTCGCCGCATCCAGGGACTCGTGGGAGCCTCCGAGCAGCCTTGTGCCGAGGTACACCACGGTCTGGATGGACTACCTAAAGAAAAAGAACATTTCTTTGGATGTCAAGGACGTGTTGGTCCATTTGGTTGCTGCTGTAGCACCGTAATGGATCCCCCTTGGCATTTTGTTTGTTTCTGTACTTGGGGAGACGGGTGAGGGCGTTCATCCGGGGATTTTTCGGCCTTGATTGGCCATATACCCCCTTCACTCGATCTCCACATATATATTTCATTGTGGTATACTTATTTAGGTCGACCGACGACGTTTTTCTATCTTTGATCCCCTTGGTCCATGTTGTAGATCAAGAGGAGACCGGATATGGCGTAGGGCGCTGAGTATCAGTGTCCTCACCCCTCCCTTGGGGCATGGGGGACGCCTACGACGTGTGTGGGGCCTCCATGTGTCCTTGGGACATGGAGGGGGGGGTTGGAGCCCATTGGGGTCCTCCCGTCCTCTCTTCAATGACTTCCGAGCGGTAACAACGCTCTGAGAAGGGGGGTGAAGCCGGTTCGGACCCCCGTGGCCATCTTGGGGTCACTTGGGGTGTGTATCTATGTGCCGGCAAGCCGCCATTGGCTGATATCATACTCTCCCGTCCACCTGAACTAACCCGATGTGATAGTGTGATAGGTTTGGCCATTCCGGCTACGAGCGGCCATATTCAGTACCGAGGCACCGCCAGCGGAGATTTATATATCAGAATATCAGGAATCAACAGGGTTTTATTATCATGATGTTTCCGTAATTTTTCAGCCTTTCGTTCTGATGGTCAATGTATCGGCGACTGTCAGTTGGCTCGCGATTTTGCGTTAACCGATTGGTTAACTGTTATTTCCAGATATTTTGGCGGATACTCCGTTGAAGGGTCAGATTTCATCAGCAAAGGGTTCGTTGCTTCCGCAATTTTCTAAATAAGCACTCGAAATTTTAATCCGAATTTTTCGCGATGCTGAAATCGGATTTTCGACTTCGCCATCGCCGCACTTGATTTGGACTTCTTCGAGTGGTCGTATTCTTTTCCCCATGCCCGAATCAGGTTTCCCTTATATTTGCCACCCATTTGACTTGGAGATATAAGGGAAACAAAAGTGAATCGCGGGACCACTTTGAAGGGCCATATCTACGCGCGAGTGTGAGGAGAGAGTATAAGGAAGGTTGGGTTGGAACCGCCTTGGTCTCAAATTAATTTTGAAAGCATCAAACGCCTTTGGTGCGTACACATGCCCGGTGTTGCAAGGGATAATGGTCAAGAGGGTATAAATTGATATATAACTCTTGGACCGTGCAACCGAATATTTTAATGCGACTTTCGAGTGTACCGCATGAGTGTTGGGGTTGCATAGATACTTTCCTTGGGTTGCTACGCATTTTTAACGTGAAGTTATGTCCATGGAGGGACATGGCATATCATGGTGGGAGCCACTTTTGAGGGTATGTTTTATATGCATGGTATATGTCTTGATATGCTCACGCCCATGTTATATATCTTCGTGTGGCCGAAGAGATGGGGAGCCATACGTGACAAGGGTTTTGCCCATGTCCCAATTGTGGAATTCAAAGCGCTAGACTAAGTCTACCGCATATGTATTGCTCGTGGTATGTTTGGGAAAGAGATCCATGAGTGCACTCCCATTTTCATGGGGCATGTAGATATGGGTGGCGAAGGTATCTCCATGCGCCCGATTGGGGATCCAAGTGGGGGAATTGTTCGCAAACGGTTCCAATCATTTGTGTATTGAACCATGAGCGGATATCATGGGTGAGCATAGAGATATAGTATCATGACAACTTTGTATTTGGACATATTTTCATGTTTTTGACCTCATTTTATGCTCATTTTTGTGTTTTATGTGTTCAACTGATCGGCTAACAGCAAAGTGCCTAGAGATCCGTGAACTATGGTATGTTGCTTATATGTTGGCATATGCCTCGGTGTTGTACCTCACCATATGCCGGATCACGTGGTCACTTTGGCTTGGCACACGAGGCCTCACAAAATTAGGTCTCAAACTCATGAGCTGACTTGTGAAGCATGCCATGTACATAACCGGAGGAGTTTCGGAGCCAATGATGGCATATTCTTGGGCATGGACCTTTGGTCTATATCACCCTTGTACATTACTTTCCGGTTTGACACATGCATGGAGCATATGAACATTTGCCATATGCATTTTTGAGTATATAATTGATTTTTGGGCATAATGGTGTGATTTGCCTGATTTTGCCATGTTGTGAGGTCATCTTCATGGGGCAGTTCTTCAAGCCCATTCAACTCCAAGTCCAACCAAGGTTATTTCAGGGTAGGGCATGGTCCTGAGTGCCACTCTAGGCCATGACACGCCACCTCCCCTATTGGGCTAGGATTTAGAGGCTTGGGAGTGAACACATTTTTGGGGTTTATGTAGTGACTTTTGATACATGGCATTTAACCATCTTATTGGACTGGGTTCAGGGCATCATGTTGGTGAGTCAAGGGAAGGTCTTGAGTCCAGGGAATGAGGGGTCTATGGCTGTGATTGTGTAAGTTTCCATCTTTCCCCAACTTTGCTTTATTTGTGTTCATATGCCAATTTCAGGGCTTTCTTCCTTGGTGCAATTCTTGTACATGCCCGCCACCGTGGGACGACCGGTGTGCTGAAAGAAAGCCCGCAGCCTGATTTGGATTGTGAATTGGGTTATTGCTGTATTTGTGGGATCTGGTTGCCATTCAGGGTTGAAGGAGGATTTTATTTTCTATATTTTTGGATTTGGAACCTTGGATTTTGAGCAATGCAATCGTTGATCAGGAGCAAATCGGCAGGGGTTACAGACGGAAGGGGCACAGCGGGGGCCGGTCCTGGTAGGGACCTTCTTTAGACCGCGAGCTCGTGCGGTTCAGTGTGGGAGAGACTCTCGACCCCAACGTCCAGGTCTTGCAGGCCGTGGTTCCCCGGCCCCAAAGCACAGGCCCGCGTGACATGTACATCGTGCGCCGGGTCTGCCAGGGACCCCCCTTCGCGAGGTGGCGCCGCGGGGTTCGCGAGGGTGGTGCATTGCCCCCCACATGGGACCCCCGAGCGATGGTTGTGGGTGACGAGGAAGGCAATACCTTCATGGGGGAATGGTATTGCCCTCATGTCACCATTAGTTCTTTTTGGGACGCCAAAAAGAACACCAAAAAGAGGGAGGAACACTCCGCAATGTTCCGGGGGTGGGGGAGGGGGGCCAACCCGAAACTTTTTTTTTCAGGATTTCTGACTTCGCGACCGTCAAGGTCGCGTAGGACAGAGAAGAGCGGGGTTTGCCCGCATGGGCAAACGAGGAGGTGGAGTGGGAGGTGCCCTGCGAGCTCCTCCTGCCCTTTGTGCACCCATTGGGCCGGGCGGTGCGCAAAATGTTTTGGGACAAGGGGGACTTAGGGGACATCAGGGTGCCGGCGCACCAACACGCGGAGGAGGTGCACCAAAGGGGGGAACATCTCCGTCTCCCTGAGTGATCGCCCGCCGACGTCGCCGACTACGAGGAGCGCCTGCGGTATTTCCAGGGGGACCATGTTTTTGTGGGGGGGGGGGGTGGAGGGGGCCGAAGAGGAGGAGGGGGAGGAGGCCGAAGAGGAGGAGGTGGAGGAGGCCGAAGAGGAGGAGGTGGAGGAGACCGAAGAGGTAGGTAGGTAGGTATCTTCGGGAGCTCGGGATGCCTCCTTTGACATTGCAGGAAGAAGGTCTTACCAGGGGGACGTCCTGTCCCTCCCACTGCCCTATGTCAGGTGCCTCTTGAGCCGCTCCCGCATGTGCTTGGGAAGGAATTGTCGCGGCCACCCGGTCCATGTGTCCCAGGTGGGAGGGTGTCCCCACATGTGTCCATGGGTAGGGCCACATGCCCCCTCCTTTGGGCGGCAGCTCTGGGGGCTGCCTAGCCGTGTGGAGTATCTCTCACCACAAGGGGTATTGCTCCCGCTAGTCTACGGTACGACCGCCTCACCCTTGTAGCTTGAGTTGCGGGGCCACTCTGTTTGGCAGGTGACCCCCTCCTGGACTGTGTACCGGCTCGCCTGTCACCGGTTGCTTCCATCGCTCCGGGTGACATTTGCCATGGTCCCCGATGCAGCCTGGCCGGCCTCGGACCAGTGGCCTTGGAGTACCGCTCCTGCCACTGGCCCGGTGGGTCGGCTGGGTCGCCCCAGTGCGTCCGACCCATGGGGTATTGGTTCTTTCCTGTCCCTCAGCCGCCCTACGTGTGTGCAGTGTCCTGGGCCGCTTGGCTCCTGTTCATCGGTGTGCCCGCGCGGTTTGTTGTGTTGCGTCTGCGGTGTCCTGGGCCACTTGGCTCCTGTTCACCGGTGTGCTCGCTCGGTGTGTTGTGTTGCGTGTTCGGTGTCCTGGGCCACTGGGCTCCCGTTCACCCGTGTGCGCGCTGTGTGCGGTGCGTGTGTGCCATGGGTGGTTGTGTCCCTCTTCCTCCCCCCCTAATTTTCGTTTTTATTTTTTTCTTTAATGGAAAGAAAAGAAAAACAGGGGCGCGTGTACACTGCAGGCACAGGCACGGGCAGACCGAAGAGGAGGAGGGGGGGGGGGAGAAAGAGGAGGAGCGGAAGGAGTAAGAAAAAGTGCTTTTCCAATGCCTTGAGGCATACTCTAGTTGTATTAGAGATCCATTAAGCACTCTAGCATTTTTATCTTAGTATTGGCCTAACCAAAATGGGTGAAAACACATTTTGACTTATGGAACCAAACACTAAATCCGGATATGGCGTGGACCCCTTAATCCCCTATCAATGTGAGGCTATTCATCTTTTCCAGAGTTGACTGAGAACTGACATATCCAGGGCAGAGCCTATGAATTTATCTATGTTTTCTCATGAATTCTTAGCTATCCTAGTGGTATGCACCCTAGGGGGCTGGGGCACCTCTTTTTGAGAGGTCCTGGGTTCAATTCCCGGTCAGCCTAGCTAAGTAGGAAGATCCCATGTGACATGGCAGTGACCTCATCGCCACATGCCCTGCCACCTCAGCACATATGGGACCCAAAACAAAGAGTGCACATCTCCTGAGATGGCACTATGAAGATTGAGTGACTATGGGGCAGTTTTCCAACTCTTTTCCCAAAACATTTCAACTACCTTTGTGAACATGCAATCCGATGTGCCCTGAGTTGCAGTTTCTGTGAATATTCTTACAACTTTCACCATTTACACTGTAGCCCTTCATGCTTTGATCCTGATTCTCTTCTACTTGCTTATCTCTGGCTTGGGTTATCCTGGATTGGTTGTATTTCAGCAAGTAAAAGGTTTTCCTCACCAAAAACAAACAGCAGGAAACCCTACACCAGCAGCAAGCAGCAAGAGAGGCACAACAAACACACAGTGTTGAAATCACTATAAAACTTTCTGATAGCAAGAGGCAGACTGTCTCTGCGTACCGGCAGCAACCCCGTGCCGTACATCCAGTGCGCCGAGATCAGTCATATATAAGCAAGAAGGGCGAACGAATATGGACACCAACAAAGAGGACACCGACGTGAAGACGGCGCCTGAGGCACCAGCAATGCCAGCACCTGGTGAACCTGGACCTGGACCTAGCGCTGTACCTTCGCAGCCCTTGCATGGGCCAGTGGACGTGGCGGAGGATTCGATGGAAGGACTTCAGTCGGCCTTCCGGGCCCTCTCAGTTGAGGAGGTGGATACCCATCCTGTGAAGAGAAAGACAGAGAGCGAGAAGGATGCTGGAGAAAGCATAGCAGACGAAGGAGCAGACCAAGGGCACGACCCGACGAATGATCCTACCTTCGAAGGCGCACCAAGCGCTTCTGGCCTCCACGCATCACCCTCTCCTATAACCACCACACTCCCAACTCCAAACCCAGCCGCTGCAACGTCCACACCCATAACCAACCCACCTATGGCTGAGGGCATAGGCTTTACTGGTATGCCTACCTACCCTGCCTATGGTGTGAACCCACCTACCACTGCGTTTCCAGAGGCAACTACTACCAGTGAGCCGGTGACCTCCAGTTATGCGCCGCGATGGTATGCGGCTGACTATCACCATCCTCTACCCGCTACGGGAGCCTATGTGGATGTTCCTGGGTATGCAACCCTGAGTGGGTTGAGGAGAGGACCTGAGTCATGCGGGGGCAGGAGTAGAGGATCGGGGAGATCCTCCAACAGGTCCCTGACGCGGTCGGAGATCAACGAGGTGCTCCAAGGAGCCACCTCTAAAATTGTTGGCGACCTCACTCAAGAGATTCGAGAGAAACTGGAGCCCCTGATACCGCCCCCAGCGTCACCTACCACGGTGGGAATGTCACCCCATCGAGTACAGGCCAACCACCTGGTGGCAGGGCTGACAAACACCCTGGAGAGCCTGAGGAGCCGACCGATGCCAACCCCTGCAGCGATACCTAGAAGCCCTTTCGTGCCGAGGACGGCCCAGCCACCCTACAGTAATGTGGCGAATTCTACGACAGCCGAGCTGGACCAGCTGGGGCTGACAGCCCTGAGGGCAATGGTTGACGTGGAGCCCTATGGCTCTAGTGATCTAGGCGGACTGATGAAATCTGACCCTTCATCGGGGTTTCCGCCAAAATATCTGTAAATAACAGTTAACCAATTGGTTACCGCAAAATCGCGAGCCAACGGACAGTCGCCGATACATTGACAATCAGAACGGAAGGCGGAAAAATTACGGAAACTTTATGATAAAAAAACCCTGTTGATTCCTGATATTCTGATATATAAATCCTACCTGGCGGCGCCTCGGTACTGAATATGGCCGCTCATAGCCGGAATGGCCAAACCTATCACACTATCACATCGGGTTAGGCCAGGTGGATGGGAGAGTATGATATCAGCCAATGGCGGCTTGCCGGCACATCGATACACACCCCAAGTGACCCAAAGATGGCCACGGGGGTCCGAACCGGCTTCACCCTCCTTCTCAGAGCGTTGTATCCGCTCGGAAGTCATTGAAGAGAGGACAGGAGGACCCCAATGGGCTCCAAACCCCCCCCCCCCATGTCTCAAGGACACATGGAGGCCCCACACACGTCGTAGGCGTCCCCCATGCCCCAAGGGAGGGGTGAGGACACTTGTAATCGGTGCCCTACGCCATATCCGGTCTCCTCTTGATCTACAACATGGACCAAGGGGATCAAAGATAGAAAAACGTCGTCGGTCGACCTAAACAAGTATACCACAATGAAATATATATGTGGAGATCAAGTGAAGGGGGTATATGGCCAATCAAGGCCCAAAACTCCCCGGATGAACGCCCTCACCCGTCTCCGAAGCACAAAAACAAACAAAAATGCCAAGGGGGATCCATTACGGTGCTACTGCAGCCACCAAATGGACCAACACGTCCTTGACATCCAAAGAAATTTTCTTTTTCTTCAGATAATCCATCCAGACCGTGGTGTACCTCGGCACAAAGCTGCTCGGAGGCTCCCACGAGTCCCTGGATGCGGCGAATCCCTTCCAACGGACTTTACAAAGCCTCCCCCCAGGCGTCCCCGGGTCCAGCTTGTCCGCCAGGATCCCTTCAGCGGTGAAGTCGTCGTCCTCACCCTCGTCGTCCGAGTCCACATCGCCGGCCGTGAACTCGAAGGTGACGGAACGTCCGCTGGGGTCTGGTGCTCGGGGACGAAGCTGGGTATGGTCGCGGTCCAGGATCTTGTTATCCCCCACACGAACCGCATACACTTCCTGCCCGACCTTCCGCACGATTACCCCCGGCACATACCAAGACGCCTGCCGATGCCTGGACGGGACATCCTTGTGGTGCCGCTCCACCCACACGGTGTCTTGTAGAGCATACTTCTGGACTTTTCCCTGCTTGAAGTACTTGGCCCTCTTCTCATGCTCGTCCTGAAGTGCCTTGCACACCTTGGCCGCCGTGTCGTCCGCCTCAGCCATCATAGCGTTCGCATCCCGGGCCACTTTGCCATGGTTCAACCACGGGAGAGTGCGTGACACTCGATCCCGTAGGAACAGGATGCGATGGGGCGACAGTCCAGTGGGTCCCGGAAGGTCGTGATACGCCTGGAGCACTCTCCACAGCGAGTTATACCAGTTCCGGCCCGGTTCGTCAATGTGCAGCTGGCGGAACTTCTCGAACATCTGCCGCCCGGCCACCTCAGCCCGGCCATTCGACCGGCTGTGGTACGCCACGGTCTTGGCGTGCCGAATCCCCATGTGCTTGCACATCGTCTTGAACCACGTCCCCATAAATTGACTGCCCCGATCGCTGCAGATGACAGCTGGGACATCAAAAATTGTCAGCCAATGCCTGATCATGGCATTAGCGACCGTCTTGGCCTGCAGCCCCACTCCATGCTTGTCCTTCTTGTCCTTCTTCTTGGACTTCTTGCCCGGGACCGCCACAATATACCCGCTGTCCCTGTCCACCGCCAGGATGACACAGTCGTAGGTCTCTCCGTCCACGGTGACCTCAGGCATGGCGAACACATCCATGGCCACGGACCGCATAGGGGCTTCCGGTATAGCCGTGTACACCGGGTTGCCCGCTGTGGATTGGTTGGGGCTCTTCGTGGCCCGACACACGGCGCAGTCGCTGCAGTACTTGTCCAGAATGGCGTAGTACCCCGGTGGGAACTTGAAGCGCCACTCCAGGTCCTGCTGCATCTTGTCCCGACCAGGATGCATGAGCTGGGCGTTATGCCAGTGGTCAATGAGCTCCTCCATTCGGTTCTCAGCGACCAATAGCTCATCCTTGAGGAATAGCTTATCCCCATTCTCGGTCAAGCCCTCGGGCCATTCGTCGTCCGACGGGGCGCTCACGGCATTCCAGTACTTGCCCCAGTGATCGGATGCCGGATAGTCATCCGACCAGTCCTCTGTGAGCACCGACCTGACTAGTGACGCGTTCCCGTGGGGGGCCGTCCACGGGACGCTGCGGTGGACACGCGCAAGTGAGCAGGCAGGCAAAGCACTACGCTCACAGGGGCATCAATGCGCTCATGTCATGTGACAAAGCGTTTCAGGATCCTTGCCACTCTGCAACAAGGGAACGAAAGTATGTACAGCAACACATCAGGATATGTACACATGGGGTTAAGACTGGACTGGGGTAAGGGCATCACAGGACAATAGACACTCAGTCCCAACACATATCCCAATCCCAGGTCCGACCCTCTCAGTGGCTGGTGGGGGCGGGGGCTCAAACACAACCCATGCCCTGCTCAGTCCGGACCCTGAAACCCTGCCAATGGGGGAGGTGTCCCGCCCAGCCACAGGCGAGTTCCT
Source organism: Eutreptiella sp. 'Long Island Sound 2002' (assembly GCA_964036045.1). Lineage (NCBI taxonomy): Eukaryota > Euglenozoa > Euglenophyceae > Eutreptiales > Eutreptiaceae > Eutreptiella > Eutreptiella sp. 'Long Island Sound 2002'. Next base: position 25,143,077 of record OZ038378.1, on the reverse strand, counting down.
GGGAACCAGGGGGGTCCAAGGCCAACCAACAGTGGCTCTCTATGCTGCCTAACGGCAGGTCCCAACTCCTCTCTGAGCCAGAGATATGGCCCCGCCATTATCACCCAGGAGTTGGTAGCTGAAAATGGGCTGTTTCAGCCCAAACTGAAATTAGCTCAAAAATCTCCAGAATTGACCCCTCGTCCGGACCCGCCAGAGGTAGGGACGAGGCAACTGACCCTATGCCCTTCGAGTACGAACTCCCTGGAGCCCTCACCCAACCTGGTTCCCTCTGAGGTCCCAGCATCAGGGCAACAGGGATTCGTCAAGTGGGGTCATGATGCCAAAATCACCAAAATTGGCGTCATTCCCACGCGTGGCTCGCCCGGCCAGGGCAAGGCCAATGGCTCACAGGTTAGGAGGCAGGACCTAGGACTGCTATCTGAGTGTACAACTTGAAATTAGGTCCGGGCTCCTTGTGGGCATAGAGGAATGGGGCCGCCAATTGACCACACGGAAGGGGGAAATCGGGGTCCCAAAATGGGGTCATTTTGGCTGCTCGAAATGAGCCAAGATTCGGGGTGCTCCCAATAGTATATCTCCACGCCGGCTTGGAGATCAGATCCGCCTTTCCATACGCGATCCACCGGGAGTCCAAAGGAGACTTCCATGCCCTTGGCTCTCAAAGATCTCCATGCCACTTGGCCTGGTGACGATCCCAACTCGGTCCACAAATGCCAAAATGGCAAAATTGCCCACACTCACTTTGGGCTAGCGCCTTAACGAAGGTTGCTCCGCTTCGCCCACGTGGTGTGTGAACCATGGGGACCAATATCCATATCACCCATGTCATATATGGTCCATTGGTCCATGCGTCCGGCGTGCACGAAGGTTAGAACATGGGGCACGGCGGGCAGCAAATCTGGAAAATTGCTCAAAATGACCAAAAATGCGCACACTCATGGTTGGGGCAAATGAGGCACATGCCCGACTTGGACCGGAGTGTGCCATAGGATTGGTATCAAGTCATATGTGTCCAACATATCTTTTCGGCGTCGCCCAACTCCTCCGGTATTGGGAATGGCAGGGTCGCCAAGTGAGCCCATGATTTGGGATAGTCCCAAATCGCCAACATGGTGGCCATGGTACGCCAAGCCCACGAGGAGTTATTCGCCGGGTCCAAGATATGTTGGGCACCGACGTATGTACCCTCATATCATACTTGGGTCATGATGTCAATTGAGCGCAACGTTGAGATACACGGTCGCCACTTGACATCATGACGGGCCAAAAACGGCAAAATTGGCACAAAGACATACAAAAGTGCCTTGAAAGGCGCACAATTATATTATAATATCTTCGGCTTGGATCGTGCAATCAACTAATCCTTCTAAACACAATGACTTGACACCAATGACCTTGGATTCCACATATGTGCTCCGCTTGGGGCGCTTTGAAAGGTTACGAGCGCTACTTCCCAAGTGGGCACATGAAAATATGGAAAATTGCAAAATACACACCTTGCTCCCAACGCATCGCTTTGGGATCGCCATACAAGCTTCCTTTCACGAAGGTTAGGCTTGCAATTGACTGTAGGGAGTATGGAGAAGGGGCTTGCGCAATATGAGGTCCATTGGCGGGTTTGGCTTGGAGCGATGGACCCGCCAAATGGGCACGCAACACAACACATGGCACATACCACATATTGCCCAAAAAGGTAGCTCCCCCCACGATATGTCGTGCCCCTCCAAGGCCATAACTTTGTGTCAATCGCTCATAGGAACTCAAGGAGAGCTCCTATGCAACACCAACACTCGCGCGCTACACTCGAAAGTTATCTTAACGCACACAATATAATGGCCATAGAGTTACAACGCAAACTCTACCCTCTTGACCATGATCCATTACACTAGCGCGCACGTGTGGAGACGCAAGGCATATGATGCTTCCTAAATTACGTCGGGAGTATTGTGAATACATCCCACGTTTCCTTATTGTCATTCCTCGCAAGCAACACGAGATATGACCTTCACAAGTGGCCTCACGAATCAACTTTGTTTTGCCCATATCTTTAAGATAAATGGAGGGCAGGATAAAAGGATAGTTGATTCGTGCATAGGGAAGCACGTAGTTCCACTCGAAAGAGGTCAAATCAAGTGCGGGGATGTCGAAGTCGAAAATCCGATTTCGACATCCTGAAAAATTCGGATTAAGGTTGCGAGTGTAGAATGTGAAAATTGCGGATGCATCAACGCAATTCCTGAAGACTTTAGAGCCTTCGTCACGGATAGCGTTAAAATTTCCATTATAAACAGTTAAACTGGCGGTTACGGTAAAGTCGCGATCCAACCGCCAGCAGTCAAAACAGTGAATATCAGAACGGAAGCGTAAAAATTGACGGAAACAATATGAAAAAAAAAACCCTGTTGATTCCTGATATTCTGATATATAAATCTCCGCTGGCGGTGCATCGGTTGCCGATGCGGGGCTTTACGGCACGGAGCACGCTCCCGCCGGGCTCGCACCGGGCGTCAACGGGCGCCTTCCGTACATGGGGTTAGTGGACCGGAGACCGGTCTTCCCTTCCGTACTTGGGGTTAGTGGACCGGAGACCGGTTGTATGCCGTAACCTAGCCATGGGGTTCTGGGTACCGCTTCACCCCCCTCCTTAGAGCAAACCCTGGAAGGGCTCGATAACACCCAAGCTTGGCAGCGGGTACCCAGGACCATATCCTGAAGGGGGGGTGTCACATCCTCACTTCAGGCTGATTCGCAGGTTAGGCTCCAAACTCCACAGTAAGACAGATATAGAGGTTTGAGGTTTGAGGTTTGAGGTTTGATTTTGCGGGTACTAGACGCTTTTCGGCCCCGGGGGGCCACCTGGTCGGGCCAGGTGATATCCTCCCCACCGGGCCCTAGTGGGGGGCCCTCCAAGACGCACCTCCTGCCTGGTGGCGGAGTCCCCCGGGTTCACAGAGCTCGGAGCCCCGTCCTTCCCCGGCGTCCCCGTTTCGCCACTCCCCGGTCAGTGCATCAATTCGCAGCCGTGGCCGCGGGCGCTCACCCACTGCGTCGCCCCCCTAATGCGTGGTCGCCCGGGGCACCGGCGCCGCCGGGCCCGTGCTACTGGCTTGTCGCCAGTGGGACCCCCTTGGGCTGGCGCGGAGGCTGCCTAGCCTAGGGGTTGGGGCGTGGCGCTGTGCGCCACTACTGCCTTGGCGGGTGCAGTGTCCCGTCTGTGTGTGCGCGGCGCTCGCGGCCGGTTCGGGGGGGTTCGGGCCGGTACCTAGTGTTGTGTCTCCCCTTCTTCCCCCTTCCCGCCCCGCGTATCCCGCGTTGCGTGTGGCGGGCCGTCCCGTCCGGGTGTCCCTTATCCTCGCTCGCTGGTACGCCATTCCATGTGGTCTGTGCGTTCCGCGCGCTCGGTCCGGTTGCCCTTCTGGTGGTCCCCGCGTGTCCTTTTCGTGTGTGTGCGCTCGCGCTCTCGCGGTGTCCGCTCCCCGCTGGGTGGTGTGGCGCGCGCATCCCGCGTGGTCCCGGCACTGGGCGCTGGTAGGGCCGTTCCATGTGGTCCGTGCCCCTCCGCGTGTCCTGCCCCGGTCCCGTGCTCCGTCTGGCGTGCTTGGGGGGGGGCGGTCCGGTCCCAGTTCCCCCCTACTTGGCTTGGGGTTGCGGGGGCGGCGGCTGGGCGTCCCCGGGGGGGTGCCTTCGACCGTTGTGTGGGGCGTTCTGGGTCTTGCGTTCCTCTTCCCCCATCTGCCCGTCCACTAGGTGGGCTGTCGGGGTCTGCGTTGCGGGCGTGCGGTTGTGGGGGCCCCGCTCTGTTCTTGCGGGGGGGGAGAGAGGTGTCGTCTTGGTGTCCAGGCGCCAGCCCGCCGGATTCCCATGACGAGCCTGATGCGCACCGAGCTTCGCCCTGCGGGATGCGTGGGGGGGTTGGGGTGACCGTGGCTGGAGTGGTGCTCCAATGTCCCGGTTCATGGCCCAGCAGAGCAGCCCTACCGCGGGCTTACTCTTAGCACAGGGGGAGGGGGTTGCGGGCGCGTTTGTTCTTTGACCCGGGTGCCGGTGTATCTCTGAAGGCAGCCGCCCCGGAGGTAGCGCACCAGGCGCGCGCCGCGAAGGAGCTGGTTCGAACCCCGGGGTCGGTGGTCTCCCACCGATCCCTTCGAATACCGGACGAGGCCTCCCATCGACCTGTTTGAGTACAGGTGACGGTGCGCACTGCTGCAGGGGTGGGTGGCTCCCATGTGTTTTGTTTTTCTTGGGTGGGGGGTAAAACGGACGAGACCTTCACCCGATCCACCGGTATCGGTGGTGGCGCGAGTTGCTGGAGGGGGGGGTGGTTCCCACGTCGCCAACTAGAGAGCTCTACGTGCAGGGATCCCAGGAGCACCAACGCCCGGGATCGAACCCCCGCACTGGACGATTGAAGACCGACGCTCTCACTACTGGGCCGCGGGAGTCTCTTACGCCACTGAGGGGTGTCGTCGGCTATGAATCCAGTCCTGTGGGTGGGGCTGTGCGTTGTGAAGCGTGTTGCGCGTGCCGGGAGGCCCCAGTCCACGTGCACGGGGTCGGGACAGGGGGGGAGGGGGCTGGGTGGGGTGCGTTGGATCGCCGACTGACGTGCACAGGGGTAAGAGGCGGGCAGTAGCACCGCCGGGTCGCCGACTGACTGTAGGGCGGGGGGTCGCTCTGCCTCTTTCCGTCCCTCTGCCTTCCCTGGGCAGGCAACAAAGCGGGCGTCACTGGCGTTGCGCTGTCCATGGGGGGCGTGGCCCCCCATACCACTCCGGTTCGTGTTCACCCAGCTTCTCCGGGTACGATCTGTGCGGCGTCCCGGTGCGCAGGCGTGGGCCCGCTTGTTCTTCGCGGCCCCCTCGTGGGCCGGCGGCCGGAGCGGGGGGGCGGGTCACACTCCGGCTCCCCTCTCGGGTGGGGGGGGCCCATCCCCCTTGCCTCGGGGGGGGTGTCGAGCTGCGGCCTCCCCGCTCTCGTTCCGGGCGGCGGCCTGCGGTACCCCTTTCTGGCTCTCCCCTCCGGCGCGCGCGTGCGGTCGGGGCTGAAGTGCCGCCCCGGGGTGGGGGAGGGTGAGGGGCGGCCTGTGGACCGCTCCCCTGGGGGTCCCGGCTAACCTGCAAACCCCCCCTCTGTCCCTCCGGAGTGGGCTGTGGTCACGGGAGGGTCATGCGGGGCGCGGCCTCCTTCGTGTTCCGTTGTGCGCGTTGCTCCGGCACGCCGGTGTGGGTTCGTGGGGGCAGGTCCAGCCGCCGTTGCCCTTACCGTGTCGCCGTTCCTCCTGTGGGTGGGGGCGCCCCCCCGGCCCTGGGGGGGCGGAGGGCCGCGCCTGTGGCTCCCCAGCTGGGGTGGGTGCGGGGGGGGGGGGGGGGGGGGGGGCGCCACCCCGCTCGCTCTCGGGCCTGTGTGGGAGGGGGGGGGGGGGTGGGGGGGGTCCTTCGGTCCCTTGGCGATGCCCCCTGTCGGCCAGAGGGGGGGGGGGGGGGAGGGCGGCTTGGCGGTCCCGGCCCCGGGGGCCAGCCATCGGCCAGGGGGGTCGCGCCCTTCCCCCGCCCCCCTCTACCGAGAGCCGGATCCTCACGCAGTCCCTCCCTGGGGCCCCTCATCCCCCGGCCGTTGCCGCGCGGCGCTGGCCGGCCGGGGGTGGCCGTGAGGGTCAGCGGTCAGTGGTTAGCGGGTTGCGGGGCCGCTTTCCCTGGGTAGGCAACAAAGCGGGCGTCCCTTGGTGTCGTGCTGTCCATGGGGGGCGTGGCCACCCATACCATTCCGGTTCGCGTCCACCCGGCTTCTCTGGGCACGATCTGCGCGGCGACCCGGTGCGCAGGCGTGGGCCCACTTGCTCTTCGCGGCCCCCATTTGAGCCGGCGGCTGGGGCGTGGGGGCGGGTCACACTCCGGCTCCCCTCTCGGGCGGGGGGGTCCGTCCCTTCTGCCTCGGGGGGTGGGGGCCGGGGCCCCTGCGGCTGGCGGGCCGGTGGGGGGGCGGGGGGGGGGGGGGGGGGGTGTCGCGCCGCGGCCTCCCTGCTCTCGTTCCAGGCGGCGGCCTGTGATACTCCTTCCTGGCTCTCTCCGTGTCGCCGGTGCGCTCCCTTCCGGCGCGCGCATGCGGTCGGGGCTGAAGTGCCGCCCCGGGGTGGGGGGGGTGAGGGGCGGCCCGTGGACCGCCCCCCTGGGGGCCCCATCCGACTTGATACCCTCCCTCTGTCACCTCGGAGCGGGCTGTGGTTACGGGAGGGTCATGTGGGGCGCGGCCTCCTTCCTGCTCCGTCGTGCGCGTTGCTCCGGCACGCCGGTGTGGGTTCGCGGGAGCAGGCCCAGACGCCGTTGCCCGCATTGCGCCGCCATTCCCCCTGAGGGGGGGGCGCCCCCCCGGCCCTGGGGGGGCGGAGGGCCGCGCCTGTGGCTCCCCTGCTGTGGTGGGTGCGGGGGGGGGGGGGGGGGGTGGGGGGGCCGCCTCCTCGCCCGCCCCCGGGTCTGTGCGGGGGGGGGCGGGGGTGGGTTGGGGGGGGCCCTTTGGCCCCCTGGCGATGCCTCTCGTCGGCCGGGGGGGGGGGGCGGGGGCGGCATGGCGGCCCTGGTCCCGGGGGCCAGCCATCGGCCAGGGGGTCGCGCCCTTCACCCGCCCCCCCTATCGAGAGCTGGATGCCCGCGCAGGCCGGCCGGGGGTGGCCGTGGGGGTTAGCGGTCAGTGGTTAGCAGGTTGCGGGGCAGCCGGTTCCTCCCCGCGCTTGTCGCCCCCGCACTCCCTCCCGCGGGAGGCGGCGCGCCCCCGCACGTCGTGCCACACCGTGGGGGGGGCGTGGGTCAGGGGGCCCATCCCCCCCCCCAACCCTCCCGTACCCGCCGTCTGGGCCTTCACTTGCGCCGCCGCTTGTGTGGGGGCTCGGGCTGCGGCGGCGGCGGGTTGTGCCGGCGGTAGCGCCAGTGGGCGAGGGCGCTACGCAAAGCCCGGGGGAGCCAGTTGTTGGCGTCCGCATCCGTGATGCGGAGCACCGCTCCCCCTTCCAGGAAGGCCGGCCACGTCGGCTCCCTGTCGGGCCACGCCGCCCGGATCACTGACCTGAGGACCCTCTCGTGGTCCTCCGGGGCCGCCCACCCCCCCGGGGGTGCCTCTCGGTTTCCTCCGTCCCTCCGGAGGAGCACGGCATCGAAGGGCCGGTTCCGCGACCTCCTGGAGGTCCCCTGGTTGGCCCAGCACAACCACCCGTACACTTCCCCCACCAGGGGGAGGGTCTCCCCCCCCAGCGGGTCCGGGACTGCGCCCCAGTCCACGTCCCACGGCCGGCTCTCCTCCGCTCCCCGTGCCGGCCCCCCTCGCTGCTCCTGCACCTGCGGCGCCGATGCCACGCCCCGTCCCCCCTCCGCCGAGGCCATCCGCGCCGGCTCCGCCCTCGGCGCGGGGGGGGCTTGCTGGTGCTGGTGTCGTGGGGGTTGGGGGGGGACGAGCTCGCCGGCGTCAGGGTCGATGTTGTAGAGGTGGTGGTGGTGGTGGTGGTGGTGGTGGTAGGTGTGGTGTGCCGGCATCTGTTGGATGCCGGGGGGGATGCACCTCACCGGCTGCACGTCCGGCTGCGGGGGCGCTCCGCCCTCTGCCCCCCTCCCCTCGCCCCGCCCTCCCCCCTGGGCTCCCATGCCCCGCCCCTCCTGTCCCTTGGGGCCCTTGCCCTTGCCCTTGCCCTTGCCCTTGGGCCCCTTTCCGGTCCCGCGCCCGTGTCGCGGGTCCCGCCTCTCGTCCCCCACGCCCTGGCCCGCTCGCTCTCCCATCCCCCCTTGTCCTGCCCCCTGCGCCTGGGTACCCTCCCCGCGCCCCTGAGCACCCTTTCCGTGCCATGGCCCCTCCCCGACCCCCTGCCCGTGTCGCGGGTCCCGCCTCTCGTCCACCACGCCCCGGCCCGCTCGCTCTCCCACCTCCCCTCGCCCCGCCCCCTGCACCTGGGCTCCCTGCCCGCGCCCCTGCGCGCCCTTCCCGTGCCCTGACCCCTCCCCTGCCCCCTGCCTGTCACGCCGTCCGCTGCTTCCCTCCCCCTCGCCGCTGCGCCCTTCCTGGACCACTCGCCGGGCGTCCCGCTGCCTTTGCAGTTGCGGCAGCGTGACGCCCGGCGGCGAGCGCTCGCGCGTCGGGGGGCGGACGTGCCGCTCCCGCCCCGGGGGGAAGGGCTTGGGGGGGTACGGCTTGGGGGGGCTGGTGTGGGTGTGGGCGGGGTTGGCGTGGGCGCGGTACTTCGCGCTCTCCCTGCCCACTGCTGCTGCTGCGGCGGCCGCCGGCGAGGCGTCCGCGGCCCGTGCGGGGTTCTTCCCCCGCTTGCGCGGCGTGCCAGGGGCCGCAGCCCCTCTCGCGCCCTCCGCACTCTCCTTCGCTGCCGCGGCGGCCGCCGACGAGTCGCCCGTGGCCGCGGTCGCAGACCCTCGCACGCCCTTCTCGGTCTCCTCTGCTGCCGCGGCGGCCGCCGGCGAGGCGCCCACGGCCCGTGCGGGGTCGGTCGCAACCCCTCGCGCGCCCTGCTTGCTCTCTTGCGCGGCTGCGGCAGCCCTTGGCGACGCGTCCGGCTCCTGCGCCGGGGCTGCCCCCCTTGCCGGCGGCGTGCCGGGGGCCGCGGCCGGGGCCGCGGCGTGGCTCGCCGCGGTCTCTGCCTCCTGCGTGTCAGGGCGGGGCGGGGCGGCGGGGCTGGCCGCTTGGGCGGCAGGGGCGGCCGTCCCGGCTGGCCCAGGTTCCCGGGCCGGCGGCGGCGGCCCGACCACCGCCGCCTCCACCAGCCTCCGCTCCTCGCGCTCCGCGAGGGTCTCCCCCGTCCACTCTGGGGAGGAGACGGGGGAGCGGGAGCGGGACCGGCGGTGGTGGCGGTCGTCCCTCCCGAGGGACCCATCGGAGTCTGCCATCACTGTTCCTCTGGTAGGCATGCGTGGTGGCAGGCGCGCCCCTCCCACTACCTCCTGGTGCATCAGTGCCGTGCCGTGGGCAGTGCCGTGTGGTGCTCTGCGGGGGGGAGGGGGGGAGGGGGTGGGGGGCCGGCTGTGGCGTCAGCCACGCACGGCCGGGGGTCCGCGGCCATCCACCGGCATTGGGAGGGGAGGCGGGGGAGCCATGCGGCCCACGCGTCGCGCCACAGCTCCCAGTCTGGGGCGGGGCTCAGGGCCCTGGGCCCCCGGGGGTTGTCGAGCGGTGTCGGGGGCAGCCGCACCAGGTGGACCCCCGTAACGGCGGTGACCTCCTGTGTGCGCAGGAAGGTGTGTACTCCGTCCCGCGCCGCGGGCGCCGGGAGGGGGGGGCGGGGTACGGGTGTGGCCCCATAGAGGTGGGTGGGGGTGATCCCCAGGATCCGCCCCGGGCCCCCGCGGGTCGCGACGACGAGGAGGAGGAGGGGGGTGCCAGGGCACTCTTGCCAGAGGACCTGCCCCCTGTGGTGGGCACCCCTGGTCCTGGAGAGGGGGGGGGACAGGTCTGGATTAGCCCAGCCGCGGGGCGCGTGCGTCGCCTGTGGGAGGGCGGGGCACCAAGTGGGCTCCCTGGGGAACGCCTCGTAGACGACAGCGTACGGGGGGGTAGGCCCGGTGCCGTCATACACCGGGTTGGTCGGCCGGGGGCGGGCGGACGCCTCGTCTGCGCCTTCCACGAACACCGTGACCTCGCCCACCTCCAGGTCCTCGTCCGGCGGGTGTAGAAGGTGGAGCGCCGCATCCAGCTCGGACACTCCCCCCGGGTACGTGGCCCGCGCCTGGTTCAGGTACGGGGCCGCGTCCCCGGGGTAGCGCGTCCTGAGGGCGTGCAGCAGGGCTGGGGCGCTACTGCGGAGGGACATGGCAGACCCCGCTCCCGTCAGCCGGAGGGCGTCCCCCATGGACAGGGGCCGGCCTGACAGATTGGACTCGCGCCACTCCATCCAGTGCCCGTAGAGGGCCGCTTCCGGGCTGATGAGCCCCGGCCGGACGGCGTTCACGATCCGGTGCATTGCCGGGAGCAGCGTAGGGGCCCCCGCTCCGTTCAGGGCGCGGACGGCCGGGAGGGCGGTCTCGTTGAGGAAGGCCCTCGCACTGCCCTCCAGGTCGCACCGTGCGGCAGCGTGCGCTGCTTTTGCCTCCGCCACCGCGTCCGCCACCAGGCCCCGGACGGCCGCCTCCTGCGCTCTGCGGCGGCCCCTGGTGTGCCCCGGCCCATCCCCCCGTCGGCGTGGCATGGTGCTGCGGGCTCTGCAAAGGGCGGCGGCGGGTGGGGGTTAGGGGGCGAACACGTGCGACAGCTGCGCAATGGATGTGGGGTCCCGCAGGTGCACGTGGATCCACAGAAGGGCAGCGCCCGCGGGGCCCGCTTGTTCGTGCGAGGGGGTGTGTGCCCCCTCGATGCGCCGGCGCAAGGCCTCCTCCTCTGTGCGCCTGCGCGGGCCTGCGGGAGGTTCGGGCCAGGGGCACGCGGCTACCTGGGCGCACCGCTCGCACCTGTTGGCGCCTGTCGCTGCTGCGGAGGACACCGTGTCACACTCTCCGCAGAGTCGGCAGGTGTGTGGGAGGTGGGAGGGCGGCGACCAAGGGTCGAGATGGCGGAGCCAGAGGTCGTCCCACCTCTGTCGGAGGGGGTCCCGGATCTCCAGCAAGCGGGCGCGGACGCGGCGCCGGTAGTCCTTGCCAAGCGTCTTCCGCTGGACCTCCTGCCACGTGTCGCCGGGGAGGATCCCGTGGTCGTGGAAGGCGGCGATGAGGTCGTCCCACGCCGGGCGGGGGTGCCCCTGGGGGGGGCTCGCCATGTACACGTGGCGCCCGGTGAGGTGGGGCGTCAGCGCGTCCCATTGGCACCCGTTCGCGGTGTCTCTGTGGAGGAGGGCCAGCAGGGTGCCGTCCGCGACTGCCTCCCACCCCACTCGCAGCCCTTCGCAGCCGTCCAGCTCCTGGCGCAGCGCGGCTGCGATACCGGTGGGGAGCATGAGGAGTAAGGGCCTCTGGGTGTCGCCCAGCTGGGACAGGGCGTCGTCGTATACCGGCCCCCCAGCTTTGAAGTGCGCCACGGTGAGTTGGGTGGCCCCGTCCTCTGGGGGGTGCCACCGGACGGTGGCCGCAGGTATAGTGCTGTAGGGTCTTGTAACTTCAAGTATAGTATCCAGTATCAAGTCCCGGGTCCTGGCGGCGATTGTTCGGCATCCAAAGGACCCGTTAACCCATACCAGGCGCACCGGGTGCCGGCTGCTACGGTCACCACCACAGTGGCAGTGGCATACACAGCCAACATAGGCGTCACACGACGACCGAGGTGGTCCCACAGGTCGAGAGCGACCACAAAGATCCATCAGGCTGCCCCAAGCTTCCCAAGGCCCGCCGACTGGGGAGAGTCCCCACGGGTCCTTCCTCCGGCGCACCATGTCCATATCCATACGACGCGAGTCCAGAGTGGTACAGCCGAACTCCTTAAGGGATCTTAAGGGAGCTCCTCCTTAAGGGATCGGGCATCAAGGCCGTCTTTTCCCTCGCCCTATTACCACGAAGGCCATACATGAGGGAGTCCTCATGCAGTGTGGGCGGAGGCGTCCTCTCCTCAAACCACCAGTTTCCCAGGCAGACTGACCGAGGTCAGGAGCACCGGAGGCCGCCATCCGACTGCAAGTGCGTCTGCGAATCGGTAGGCTCACACTGGGACTGACAGTGGCGGACCGCTGGGAGTGTAGTCAGGCAACTGGGCTTCCCGCCTGGCGCCATCAGGATCTCCACATCACAGCGAATAGGGCAACACGGTATCACGAGCACTCAAACAGTAGAATCTGTACTCAGGTACTGGTCCAGGCTGGACCAGGCTGTAAGAACATGTACACGGCGACTCAAGGAGCCTTTGTATACGATTCGCATCCCCTCGGGGGAAAAACAGTCCACCTCTCAGTGATGGGCCGACAAGACTCAACATACAGATGCACATATCCTGGGGGGCAGAAAAACAAGCAATAATCTGGGTAAATAGGCGTGTAAACACGCTCTGGACAGAGCGCCCAACCACGCCACGGTCAGGATAAGGCAATGCAGGAGGGTGGACAGGAAAACGCCTGAGTTCAGGCCATATATAGTCTCGAGACACACGTCGACTGGTCTGGATCTCGCAAATGCCATGGGACCAGACCACACACCAAAAATCGCAACGCCGATGACAGCGGCATCCGTTGCGCAACGTCGTATGGGCTTCAAGGCCCCAAGAGCTCAGAAATATGAAGGTCAGTCGCCCTACCTGGTTTCCCAAGGATTCAGCAGGGGGGGAGTGACGAATAGAAGAAGAGAGGGGCCATTCTCCTCTGGATTCAGCAGGGGGGGGTATATGGCATCTCTGATGGCAGGTCACCGAAAGATGGAAGAGAGCAAGCAAGTAAGGGACGATCCGTCGACCTCACAAGTGCTGAGAACACATCAGGGGAGAGCTCAGGGCGCTGATCAGGCACCCCTGGCTGCAATCGCCCGGGTGAGTGCTGCCAAGTCCGAGACATGGATCTTGGTCTTGTGCTTGCGGATGTACTCCATGAAGGGAGTATTGACCCGCGGCACGAACGAGGAGACGGGTTCCCAGGTGTCGTGGGACGGCCCAAAGACTCGCCAACGAACCTTGAACTCCAGACCTCCAGGTGCCGAGGCTTTCGGACGCTGAGCAAGGATCTTCTCGACCGTATAGTCGTCCTGCTCAGCATAGTCGTCGTCCGAATCAGCCTCATGTGCGGCATAGCTCAGGGACACATGCTGGCCACGGAGGTCGGGTTCCCGCACACGGAGTTGACTCTCGTGGCGCTCCCGGAACTGTCCGTGACCCACCTTGATGCGGTAGGTGTCCTCACCAATCCTGCGGACCACCTCTCCGGGTGTGAACCAGGTTTTGGTGCGGTGGGTGCCCATAGGGCGGGGTCTGATCACCCACACCGGGTCTCCCACCCTGAACTTCTGCGCTGTCGAGCTCGGGGCGGACTTCTGACGCTCAGCATGCTCCTTCTCGAGCTGCTGGCGGATGTCCCGCGCCGTTTGCTCTTGCCGCGCGAAGAATTCCTTGGCATGCATAGCCATGCCATCACCAGACAAGGGAAGTCCCCTACCCAGGGGGTCCCTGCCGAACAGAATCTGGTGAGGGGACAAGCCGCCCGGAGTGGGGGTGTCATGATGGGCCTTCAGGGCAGGCCACATCTCCTCAAACCAGTTCCGACGTGGATTGGTGATATGAATCTTGCGCAGCTTCTCGAACAGCTGCCGTCCAGCCACTTCAGCACGGCCGTTAGACCGGCTGAGATAGGCAACGCTCTTGGCATGACGTATTCCCATGAGGGAACACATAGCCTTGAACCAGCCACCAGTAAACTGGGGCCCTCGGTCACTGCAAATGGTGCGGGGGATGTCAAAGACGGTCAGCCAATGACGAATCATCATGACTGCCACTTCCTTGGCAAGCAACCCCTTTTTGCGTGCCGGAACGGCTACAATGTAGCCGCTGTGGCGGTCCACACAAAGAACCACACAGTCAAAGGTCTCCTTGCCAATGTGCACTTCGGGCATGGAGAAGACGTCCATGGCCACGCTCTCCATGGGCTGGTCAGGAACCGGGGTCCATTGGGCTTCCCCCTTGACGTTCCGGTTATCGGGATTGCAGGCCTGACAGACCGAGCAACCCTTCCTGACCTTCTTGATGGCGGTGTAGAGAACCATATGGTCGATCTCGAACCGACGCTGCATGTCAAGAGCTTGCTTCTTGACCCCTGGGTGCAGCATGTGGTGGTGCCAAGCTTCACACAGCTTGAGCACCCGGGACTCTGGTACTAGCAGCTTACCATTCCGGTAGAGCTTGCCATCTTCCTCAGTCAGCCCCTTTGGCCACTTCTGCCCGTCATCAGGGTCGGTCACAGCCCTATACTCGGCCACAAAGGCCTCAGACTTGGTGTAGTCGTCGGTCCAGTCGTCCTGGAGGCAAGACTCCGGGAAGAGGTGCTTGTCGGACTCAGCTCCATCAGGGGCGAGTACGCTGACCGCTCTGCTAACCCTCGACGCGAGGGGGGCATCTGCAGCCATGGCGACGAAGCATTTAGCACCCTCCTCCTCCATCAGGCGCTCCATTTCGATGATCCTCTTGGCTTCAGCGGTCTCAGCCTCATCGCCATGGGCAGAGATATCCGTCATGCCCTTGCTGGCGGGATAGGCCCACCTACTGAGACAGTCCGCCACGGTGTTATCCTTTCCAGGAATATACACAACCGTGAGGTCGAACTTGGCCAAGGTCTCATGCCATCTTGCCCGTCGGGAGGCGGGACCTGAGGGGGTGTCCACGTGCTCCTTGTGCCACGACTGCAGACTCTGATGGTTGGTGCAGACGGTGACGGGATGGAGGGCTATGTACCCAGCCCATTTTCTGAGAGCCATGACGATGGCATACGCCTCCTTTTCACGGGGCGTCCACGTCCGTCTCTGGCCTTCCGCCAGGAGTCAGCTCCAGAAGGCCACGGGCACGTGCCTCCCGTCGTCAAGCACTTGCTCCAACACAGCGCCAATGGCGTAGTCGGAAGCGTCGGTGCGCAGGACGAACCCTCGGTCAGGATCCACGAGGTGCAGACCCACTGCGGATAGCAGCGCCTGCTTCATCCCCTCAAAGGCACGGTCGGACTCAGCTGTCCAGACCAGAGCCTTCTTGGACCCCTTCTTGGTCTCCTCTCGGTTGCCCTTGAGCATGGTCGTCATGGGGGCTGCATACTCGGCATACATCTTGATATACCCCGAGTAGTAGTTGCAGAACCCCAGATACGCCCGTAGCTCCGAGACCGTCTTGGGCTTTTCCCAGTGCTCAATCGCAGCCACCTTGCCAGGTATGGGCTTTCGCTGCCCGTTCCCGACCACGTGACCAGCGAAGACCACCTCGCTTACCGCAATGGTGGCCTTGTCACTGCTGCCCGTGACTTTGTGCCGAACCAGAAGGTCCAGCACTCGAGTGACGTCCCTCTCGTGTGCCTCCAGGAGCTCCTCGTAGCTCATACTGGGGTCCCCGGACGCGATGATCACGTCGTCCACGAAGGGGTCCGCACAGTCGCGAACCGGCTCAAGCAGGTTCTCCAGCATCCGCTGAAAAGCCGCAGTGCCGTTGGTAACGCCCATGGGCATCACCTTCCACTGGAGAGGTCCAAGTGGGGTGCTCATGGCTGTGCAGGCACGGGACTCCTCGGCGAGAGGCATCTGATGATAACCATGTTTCAGGTCAATCACCGTGAAGATCCTCCGCCGGTGTTGTTTTTGCAGCATGTCCTCAATGAGGGGCAGCGTATAGCTGTCGTGCTGCGTTTGGGCGTTCAGGCCGCGGTAGTCGACCACGAGCCGCCACTCACCGGCAACCTTCTTGGGGACGACGAAGCACGGAGAGGCCCATTCGGAGTGGCACGGCTCGAGCCAGCCTCTCTGGATGAAGTCACGGAGGATCTTCTCCATGGCCTCTTTCCTCTCGCCCCTCAGGGCAAACTCCCGGTGCCGATACACACGGGGGTCCTGCTTCAGTCGTATCTTGGCCTCGCCATACGGTCCACGCACCGGTGGAGGAAACACAGGCTTTCCGCTGAAGAAGGTATCCCCATACTTCTGCTTCAGCCTGGCCCTCAATGCCTGAATCTTGGGGCAATCGTCGGACACCGCCTTGGCTTTTCCGGGCACCTGGACCACGGAGCTTACTTGAGGGGTAGCTACTCCGCTCGCTTTCGGCTCAGGTGGTCTTCCCAGGTAGCCCAAAGGGCCATCTCTGGTCTTGCCTCGGAATAGATCGGCGTAGGTGGGTGGGTTACCCCCAAATGGCTCGTCCTGGCTGGACAGGTGGTCTAGTACCCTTCTTACGAAGGTATCTCCATCGTAGGAACCAGAGACGATCGAGTCCACTTCCCACCAGGCTTTGTCCTGGCCCTTGCCCTCACGCTGGTTTCCCCAGTCGTGAAAGGGCTGATCCATATACCCCTGAACCAGATCCCACTCCTCTTCAGTGAGGGGCTCTTTCGATTCCGATTCTTCGATGTCAACAGGGGGAACCGCAAAGCATTGCCTCCAAGGCTCCGCTATGATGCGGTTGACACAGACGAAGTCCGTGGTGTCGGCCTGATCAAGGCCCCCATCCACATAGTGGAATTCTGTTGGCCATCTCTGGGGTGGCATGGGCTGTCCCTTAGCGTCCTGATAGACACTCTCTCCAGCCGGTAGGACGACCTTGTTTAAGGTCATGTTGGTCAATGAGACTACCCAATGTCGGGTACTTTCCTCCTCGGTGCATCCCATAGGAACAACCAGCACTGCCTTGGAGCGGTCCTTGCGAATCTTCGCTATCGCTCTTGGAATGTCCCAACGGGGGCAATGGATCCACATCAATCCCTGATGCGGACCCCAGTGCTTCTTCCAAGCGGAGTCCTGTGCGCTCCAGTACTTCTCACACACCCGCAGATGGGCGGAGGATCCTGAAGAGAACGCATCCAGGGCCAGATCCGAAGCTCCCAAGTCCGCGACAACTCGGCTCGCCACTTCCGGCCTTACGCCATACTCCTGGTTTGCAGGATCAGTTGGCTCAGTGTCCAGCGCGGCCACTTCGAGCTGATTGCGTTCGGGGTGGATCCATTGGCATTCCACATGGTGCTCAGGTGACGAAAGCCACGAGAGCTGGTCGTCCTGGTACAGAGTCATGGAGGCCTGGGCCGGGAGACCGCCGGAGTCCGTCTCCATCATGAAGTCGTATCCAACGATCATGTCCCAGTCCATCTCGGCCTCGTAGAAGCGACCGTGCAGGAGGATTTCCTTGCCGAGGTCTGGGCGGCTCAGCTCAAGATGGTTCACGAACTGCAGCCCGATGGCCGCTTCCTTCGTGCCTCCCACCATGTACTTGCCGTTCGCCACCTTCAGCCTGACAGGTTTCCGACTGTTGGTCAGACACTCTGGTGGAAGTAGGCCAGCCTTGACCAAGCTGACTTGAGCTCCCGTGTCGACCAACACGTCGAAAACCTTTTCCACTTCCCCGCACAGGGCACAGACCTTAAGATGCAACTGTCGCTCGCGACCGACACGGCGCACGGCGTGCAAACTCAGGATCTCCGGCCGTTCCAGAAGCTCAACAAGCGACTGGTGCAGGTCGTGGACAATGGGCTCAGGCTGCCCATCTGCAGCATCCAGCTGCGGTCCGGGTGATCCTCCGATACTCTCGGATAGATCCTGTAGTACATCAAACACATTCTTGGTCGCGAAGGACGGACGGGTGCAGGGGTTCGTGCCTTCACTTGCCTTCACCCCGCCTCCGCGACTGGGTGCCGGACCGGGCCTTCCGCCCGCGGCAGTCCCTTTGTGCTTATCGACTCCCGACTGGGATGGTTCGGCGCTTCCCACGTCACCATCCTGCGAACGCCCTAGCTGGGGCCCTTGGCTGCAGGGGCTCCGCTAGGGGGCGTCGGTTGTGGAGGAAGGGGTGTTCTCCTCCGCATCAACCTCGTTGACGCCCTTCTTCCTTCCCCCTTTCTTACCCTTGTTCTTGTCCTTGTCCTTGTTCTGGTCATTCTGGTTGTTCTCCTTGTTCTTATTGTCCGACCTGGGGACCCAGTTCCTCTTGATCTCCTGGATCTCCTTGGCCAACTCGGTCCCCTGCGACACCAGCTTGGAGAGCTCGTCCCTGTCCACCTCCACCTTGGCTTCCCGGATACCCGCGGGCGCACGCTTCTTCGACCGGTGCGCCTTCTTGTAAGCCTCCGTGTCGGCCTTGTGGACGGGGCATGTTCGGTGGTCATGGTTGAAGCCTTTCTTCCTCCCATAACACACGAAACAGCCCTGAGGGTGAGCTCGTATGAACTCCCCAAAGGACAGCGGAGGGTCGCCAATGCGGCGAGGGCCCCTCTTCTCCTGCTTCCTCCAACCCTGCTGCAGGGGCTTCCAGTTTCCCGGTTTGCCCCCCGCGCTCAGGTTCTTGGCCACGAAGGCACAAACGGCCACTTCGGCGGGCTCATCGTCGTCGTCATCGTCGACGAGAGTCTCATCGCTGCCGGCCCCCGCTGGGTCCATGGCAGCTTCCCCGCCAGGTCCCTCGCCAACGTAGTTGACGTCGCAGTCGCCGGGCCTCAACCCGCGGGTGTGGTGGAGGTTTCGGTACTCCTTGAGCACTTCCTCGCCAACCCACTCCAGGATCTCGTCGCAGCTCATCCGCGCCGGGATGGGCTGCAGACGGATGGTCTGGCCGCTCAACTCACACTCGTCAAGGCGCCACATCGCGGTCTTCTCGCGATCGCCCGAGACGGTGATGAGGAGAGCGTTCCGCAGGGAGTGCCGTTTGACATCCCGGGCCACCTTCTTCCTCGTCCAAGCCACCACGTTCGTATGATACTCTTTGGGGAGCATCATCTTGACCGTGTGGTTGGACTTGGCCCTCTTGGATTCCTCCTTGGTGACCCTCTTGATCCATGCTTCCGGCAGCATGGAGAGCAGGCGAGCCTGCTCGTCACCCTCGTTCCAATCCTCCACGTTGCGGCGGAAGAGGGTGTATTTCCCTCGGAAGTCACGCCAGTCCCGTAGGCGGATCTCCCGTCCATCATGCTCAAGCTTGATGGACTTCCAGCGCTTGGCAGCCACCTGCGGAGCGTCCACCTGCTCCTGCTCGTTGAGCCACTTCTTGGCTTCCTTGAGGGTCTTGATTCTCCCCTCCTTGGTCGCCACGAAGTATAGCTCGCCGAGCACTTCCGGCAGGCGGTACCTGAACCGTCTGAAGACATATCTCTCCGCATCCGCGGGAGGCAGGTCTTCAGTGACGGTCAGCCCCCAATCGTCCAGCTTCTCCAAGAAGCGGTCGAGGTTGAGGGGGTTGCCATCGTACATGGGGGGCTTGATGTCCTTCAAGTCTTCCCACACTGCGGCATCCGCGGCCTTAGAGACCATGAACGCCGGCTACGAGGTCGACCGAGGTTCCCATTGATCTCGCCCACGGACTCCCACGGCCGCCACGTCCATCTCCTCCATGGAATCCCTGTGGCTACGCCGCGGTTCCTCCATGTACGCTGAACCTAGATGTTCACGCCGTACTCCTTCCATGTACGCATCCTCATCACGGCGCCGGCGGCTGCGTTCAGCGGCCTCCCGTCGTACACCACGCGGCGGGCTGATGTCGAACTCCTCCAGGTCCAGATCCAGGTCCTCACCTTCACCGACATCCCACTCCACGTCTCCTCTGGGGACCTCATCCCTGAGTCCACCATAACGTCCTCCAGCCATTGGGATTGGCACCGGGGCTGGTGCCGGGCGTCGGGAGCGTACAGGCGTCCGCCGTGGAGCACGGCGGTTGTGGTAGTCCGAGCTGAGCCACTCATCACGCCAATCCTCACTGCCACTGCCGGGCGGCACGCGCTCGTTGCGGCGGCCCGCGCTGTGGTGAGGGGGGGCGATGAGAGAGGGGGCACTGGCGCTGGGGCGACTCCTGGGGGCTCCGCCGGGGGCGTGGGGTCTGCCTGGACCTGGTCCGGGTCCCCAGCCGTCGTCCGACGAGCCAGACTCCAGGGGTGGGTGGTCGCTGCCGACGCTCCCACGGGCTTCCAGCGCGTCCAGCCTCTGCTGCAGGCCGCTGATGACCGTGTTCAGCTGCCTGGTCTCGGCCCTGGCAATGTCCAGCTCTTTCTGCGCGCGCGCGGCGACCTTGGAGATGCGAGCCATCTCGCCCTTGCCCGTGTCTACCTCGCACTCGAGGGAAAAGACCCTCCTGCGGAGGTAGACAATCCACCGCCAGGTGTTATCCGGGTCGCCGTTCCCTGGTGGGTCGTCGGGGTCCCCAGGGGGTCCTCCAGGAGGGCCTCCGCCGGGTCCGCCCGGTCCAGGGGGTCCTCCCCCGCCCGGTGGTCCGCCTCCAGGGGGTCCACTTGGTGGGCGTCCTCCAGGGGGTCCTGATGGTCCTCCGCCAGGGGGTCCCGGTGGGTCTCCGCCGGGTCGCCTCGGTGGGTGCGAGGATGGGCGCTTCTTCGTGATGCCAAAGTCCATGTCGTCATCCTCGTCCATGTCGCCCCACCTGGGCGTCTCGGTCTCGGAAGACTCCGAGCTCCGGTAGGGAGGGGAAAGATCCTCATCCTCACCTTCCGGTTCCATGGGGACGTCTCCGCCTCCTCCGCCCGTCCAAGCCACCACTTGGCGATGTCGGCGGCCTCGTTCATCCCCGTCGCTGGCGGTGAAGAAGGGGTCACTGTCGTGGGGGTGTCCGCCCGCTGGCCTTCGTGGCCTCTCGGGGGTCTTCCCCTTACCCTTCCTCCGTCGGTAGGCGGTGGGGCCACTCCTCCCAGTGCTGCCCGTGTCGGCCTCGTCCAGCTTCATCTTGGAGGAGGCGTCCCCTTCGAAAAGCTTTCGAAGGGTCTCCACTCGTGATCCTCCCGGGGGAGTCTCGCGGCGGAGTTTGGCCTCTGCCTCCTCCATTGCGGCGGGGGTGGCTGCGGCAGCCCGCACTTCGGCTTCCTCCCGAGCACGAGCCGCCTCGGCTTCCCGGGCCTGATGCAGCCGCGCCTTCTGCGCTTCCAACGCCGCCAGCTCCGCCTCCGTCTTGGCCTTCTCCTCAGCGACCTTCCGTCACGCGGCCTCGATGGCGTCCTTCTTGGCGGCGTCCGCCTGGGCCTTTGCCGTCGCACCGGCGTGGGCTCTTTCCTCCGCCTCCTTCTTTGCCCTCTCTTGGGCAAGCGCCTCTTCCAGCGCCTTCACCTCGGCCTCCCTGCAGGCAATGGCCTCCTGCGTCCGGCGGGCTTCCTCGTCGGTTGCCCTGATCCGGGCAGCTACTGCCTCATGGGCGGCCGCAGCCGTGAGACCGGCCGCGATGGCTGCCACTTTCGAGGCGTGGTAGTCCATGCCTCTGCCCCACTCGGTGGCCTCCGCATGGGCGATGCCAACGGCGCCCTCCACGGCGGCGTTCCGCTGCGTGGCCCGTTGCCGGGCAACCCGAAGGTTGCAGGGCACCCCACAGACGCGCTCACAGGCGCGCGCCACGTCCCTTTGGGCGGGAGCCGCGCTGCTGCTGGAGCTGGCCTGGTCGGCCGGCATCCTCCCGCGGTGGGCCGACTCCACGTCGCTGCTGGGGCCTGCTGGGGCCTGCTGGGGCCTCAGGAGCAGCGGACGGGGCTTGGCCCTGGTCTGCTTGGCGACTTGGAGGTAGTCGCCAAGGGTGGTGGAGCCGGGGTGGTGACCGCCATTGGCCCGTTGGGGACTGGGGGCTGGGGTTCCGCCCTTGGCGCCTTGGGCGGCATCGGCGGCCAGGGACTCCTGGTACTCCCGCCACTTCAGGTCCCGCTTCCTGTCCCCGGCGGACCGCTTCTCCTTCCCCGGAGACGCGCTGCTGCTGCCCTGCAGCCTGCGCTCGCTCGCCGGTTCCGGGAAGTTCTTCTCGATCATGTCCCACATGGAGACATTGATCGAGGCGCCCGACGGGTACACTTTGGGCTCCTCGACCTCCTCAATCCCGTCGGGGGGCAGGCCTTCGCCAGGCCTGTCCGGCCGGGTCCACGTCCTCCAGCGCCTCTGCTGGAAGCGGAAGGCGAACCCTTCCGCCCTCAGCCAGTCCTCCACGGCCTGCAGGCGGTCGGGGGCGATGTCCGTGCGGAGCTCGAAGCTCCCGGGCATGCCGCCTTCGCACTGGGGGTGGCTGTGGCGGTAGTGCTGGTCCCAAACCAACCCACGCAGTAGTTGCGCTGCATGGGGGTGGGGCCGCGGCCACGTCCTACCCGCTTCTTGCCAATTCACCATGGCAGCGGGGGCGTAGTTGGTCTTGAGGTCCTTGGTGTGCACTCGTTCCACTCAACGAACTGGTGGTGGTTGTTGAGGCGGGTGCTGCAGCACTGGATTGGAAGTGCGGCTGGTGCTGGTCAGCCGGTGGTTGTGGAGGTGGTTGACGCGGCCTTGCTGGTCGGCCGATGGGTCTGGTCTGTGAACCTCCTTCACGGTCGCGGCGCGGTCAGGGTGATGCTCTGGACGGCGCTGCGGGCTCCGTGACGAACTCGGCGCTGTCGCTGGGCGGCGCTGCGAGCCGCTGCGCTGCGCTGCGAGCTGCGAGCTGCGAGCTGCTGCGCCGCGCTGCTCGGGGTTGGTGGCCCCGAGTGGCATGCGAGGGCTGGGTAACCCCGCGGCGGTGAAACGCTTTTGACGCGTTCCTGTGGGGGGCCGGCCACGGGACGCTGCGGTGGACACGCGCAAGTGAGCAGGCAGGCAAAGCACTACGCTCACAGGGGCATCAATGCGCTCATGTCATGTGACAAAGCGTTTCAGGATCCTTGCCACTCTGCAACAAGGGAACGAAAGTATGTACAGCAACACATCAGGATATGTACACATGGGGTTAAGACTGGACTGGGGTAAGGGCATCACAGGACAATAGACACTCAGTCCCAACACATATCCCAATCCCAGGTCTGACCCTCTCAGTGGCTGGTGAGGGCGGGGGCTCAAACACAACCCATGCCCTGCTCAGTCCGGACCCTGAAACCCTGCCAATGGGGGAGGTGTACCGCCCAGCCACAGGCGAGTTCCTGAGAACCAAGGCTCTCCAGGGCCAAGCGACAGTGGCTCTCTATGCCCCCTAACGGCAGGTCCCAACTCCTCTCTGAGCCAGAGATATGGCCCCGCCATTATCACCCAGGAGTTGGTAGCTGAAAATGGGCTGTTTCAGCCCAAACTGAAATTAGCTCAAAAATCTCCAAAATTGACCCCGCGTCCGGACCCGCCAGAGGTAGGGACGAGACAACTGACCCTATGCCCTTCGAGTACGAACTCTCTGGAGCCCTCACCCAACCTGGTTCCCTCTGAGGTCCCGGCATCAGGGCAACAGGGATTCGTCAAGTGGGGTCATGATGCCAAAATCACCAAAATTGGCGTCATTCCCACGCGTGGCTCGCCCGGCCAGGGCAAGGCCAATGGCTCACAGGTTAGGAGGCAGGACCTAGGACTGCTATCTGAGTGTACAACTTGGAATTAGGTCCGGGCTCCCTGTGGGCATAGAGGAATGGGGCCGCCAATTGACCACACGGAAGGGGGAAATTGGGGTCCCAAAATGGGGTCATTTTGGCTGCTCGAAATGAGCCAAGATTCGGGGTGCTCCCAATAGTATATCTCCACGCCGGCTTGGAGATCAGATCCGCCTTTCCATACGCGATCCACCGGGAGTCCAAAAGAGGATTCCCATGCACTTGGCTTCCAAAGATCTCCATGCCACTTGGCCTGGTGACGATCCCAATTGGGTCCACAAATGCCAAAATGGCAAAATTGCCCACACTCACTTTGGGCTAGCGCCTTAACGAAGGTTGCTCCGCTTCGCCCACGTGGTGTGTGAATCATGGGGACCAATATCCATATCACTAATGTCATATATGGTCCATTGGTCCATGCGTCCGGCGTGCACGAAGGTTAGAACATGGGGCACGGCGGGCAGCAAATGTGGAAAATTGCTCAAAATGACCAAAAATGCGCACACTCATGGTTGGGGCAAATGAGGCACATGCCCGACTTGGACCGGAGTGTGCCATAGGATTGGTATCAAGTCATATGTGTCCAACATATCTTTTGGGCGTCGCCCAACTCCTCCGGTATTGGGAATGGCAGGGTCGCCAAGTGAGCCCATGATTTGGGATAGTCCCGAATCGCCAACATGGCGGCCACGGTACGCCAAGCCCACGAGGAGTTATTCGCCGGGTCCAAGATATGTTGGGCACCGACGTATGTACCCTCATATCATACTTGGGTCATGATGTCAATTGAGCGCAACGTTGAGATACACGGTCGCCACTTGACATCATGACGGGCCAAAAACGGCAAAATTGGCACAAAGACACACAAAAGTGCCTTGAAAGGCGCACAATTATATTATAATATCTTCGGCTTGGATCGTGCAATCAACTAATCCTTCTAAACACAATGACTTGACACCAATGACCTTTGATTCCACATATGTGCTCCGCTTGGGGCGCTTTGAAAGGTTACGAGCGCTACTTCCCAAGTGGGCACATGAAAATATGGAAAATTGCAAAATACACACCTTGCTCCCAACGCATCGCTTTGGGATCCCCATACAAGCTTCCCTTCACGAAGGTTAGGCTTGCAATTGACTGTAGGGGGTATGGAGAAGGGGCTTGCACAATATGAGGTCCATTGGCGGGTTTCCCCTGGAGTGATGAACCCGCCAAATGGGCACGCAACACAACACATGGCACATACCACATATTGCCCAAAAAGGTAGCTCCCCCCGCGATATGTCGTGCCCCTCCAAGGGCATAACTTTGTGTCAATCGCTCATAGGAACTCAAGGAGAGTTCCTATGCAACACCAACACTCGCGCGCTACACTCGAAAGTTATCTTAACGCACGCAATATCATGGCCAAAGAGTTACAACGCAAACTCTACCCTCTTGACCATGATCCATTACACTAGCGCGCACGTGTGGGGACGCAAGGCATATGATGCTTCCTAAATTACGTCGGGAGTATTGTGAATACATCCCACGTTTTCTTATTGTCATTCCTCGCAAGCAGCACGATATATGACCCTCACAAGTGGCCTCACGAATCAACTTTGTTTTGCCCATATCTTTAAGATAAATGGAGGGCAGGATAAAAGGAAAGTTGATTCGTGCATAGGGAAGCACGTAGGTCCACTCGAAAGAGGTCAAATCAAGTGCGGGGATGTCGAAGTCGAAAATCCGATTTCGACATCCTGAAAAATTCGGATTAAGGTTGCGAGTGTAGAATGTGAAAATTGCGGATGCATCAACGCAATTCCTGAAGACTTTAGAGCCTTCGTCACGGATAGCGTTAAAATTTCCATTATAAACAGTTAAACTGGCGGTTACGGTAAAGTCGCGATCCAACCGCCAGCAGTCAAAACAGTGAATATCAGAACGGAAGCGTAAAAATTGACGGAAACAATATGAAAATAAAAACCCTGTTGATTCCTGATAATCTGATATATAAATCTCCGCTGGCGGTGCATCGGTTGCCGATGCGGGGCTTTACGGCACGGAGCACGCTCCCGCCGGGCTCGCACCGGGCGTCAACGGGCGCCTTCCGTACATGGGGTTGGTGGACCGGAGACCGGTCTTCCCTTCCGTACTTGGGGTTAGTGGACCGGAGACCGGTTGTATGCCCTAACCTAGCCATTGGGTTCTGGGTACCGCTTCACTAGCTCTACAGGGGCCACCATCCATTGCTCGGGGGTTTCCCCTCGAATAGCTTAGACTCGGGCGCCCCGGAACTTGGCCAGGTCCGCACGGTTCGCCATCACCACAAAGCACTTGACCCCCTCTTGCTCCATGGCCTTCTCCATCTCGATGATGCGCTTGGCCTCCTCAGTCTCCTCGGCATCCCCATGGCTGGATATGTCCATCCAAGCCTTGCCCGCGGGGTAGGGCCATCGACTGAGGCAATCCGCCACAGTGTTGTCCTTCCCCGGGATGTACACGACGCTGAGGTCGAACTTGGCGAACGTCTCATGCCATCGGGCCCTCCTTGCCGCCGGTCCCGAGGGGGTGTCGACGTGCTCCTTTTGCCAGCTCTGCAAGGACTGATGGTCCGTACAAACCACCACCGGTTGCAATCCGATGTGGCCAGACCACTTCCTGAGCGCACAAACAATGGCGTACGTCTCCTTCTCCCTCGCGGTCCAGGTTCGACGTTGGCCGTCGGCCAGGATCCGACTCCAGAACGCCAAGGGTACGTGTGACCCGTCGTCCCGGATCTGCTTGAGGACTGCCCCTACAGCATAGTCCGAGGCGTCCGTCGGTAGCACGAATCCCTTGTCTGGATCCACCAGGAATAGCACCCAGCTGCCCCAGGAGTCGCTCCTTCAGGCGGCTGAACGCATCTTCGGCTTCAGGGGTCCAGGCAAGCTTCTTCTTGCTCCCCTTCCGGCCATCGAACTTCCCCAGCTGCAGCATCTTGTGCAGCGGCCCCGAGAGTTCTGCATACATCCGGACATAGCCCGAATAGTAATTGCAGAACCCCATGAAGGAGCGGAGTTCGCTGATGGTCTGGGGTCCCTCCCAGTGGTGCAGGGACGCCAGTTTCCCAGGCATGGGACGGCGTTGCCCGTGCCCAACCACGTGACTGGCGAACTCCACTTCCTTCACGAAGAGTGAGGCTTTGGTGGGCTTGCACACCATGTTGTGCTTGTCCAGCTCGCTGAGCACTCGGCGCAGATCCTTCTCATGCGCTTCGATGAGCTCGTCCTCAGTCATGTCCTCCGTGCCGGACCCGATGATGATGTCATCCACAAAGGGGTCGGCACAGTCCCGGACTGGACCGAGTAGGTCCTCCATCATGCGCTGGAAAGCGGCGTTGCCATTCTTGGCGCCCATAGGCACCACTTTCCACTGCATGGGCCCCAGCGGCGTCGACATCGCTGTGCAGGGCCTGGAGTCGGGGTGTAGCGGCATCTGGTGATACCCGTGTTTCAGGTCCAACACCGTGAAGATCCGCTTTTTCTGTTGTTTTTGGAGGATGGTGTCGATCAGGGGAAGCGAGTACGAGTCGTGCTCGGTTTGCTCGTTCAAACCCCTGTAATCCACCACCAACCTCCACTCGCCCTTCTCCTTCTTGGGCACGATAAAGGCTGGGCTGGCCCACTCACTTTCGGAGGGTTCAATCCAGCCTCGCTCAATGAACTCGGCCAACAACTTCTTCATGGCCTCGGCCCGATCGCCCTGAAGTTGGTACTCCCGATGACGATAGATCTTGGGGTTTGGCTTTAGCTTGATCCTCGCTGTACCAAACCTCCCACGATCTGGAAGGTTCTTGTTGGCGACGCCACTGAATAGCCGCGGATAGGCATTGATCAGCCTCTCCTTCAGCTCGGTGACCTTCGGGTTCTCCTGGGCCTCTTCAGCCGCTTGCTTCGGTATAGATACAACCAACCGCACTGCGGTATAGGCCTCTTCCGGGTCCGAGTCCAACTTCTCCTCGTCCGATATGCCGTCTTCATCGTCGTGGGGCGCGCTTCCCACCGATAATCTTCCGAAATTTGGGGCATCGGGCTGGTTCTTGTCGCTATCGGCCCCCATTCTTGGAAAGTCCCACGTCGGCGGGTCCGACCCCACCGGACCATCATATTGGTCCGCGATGTGATCCATGACCCTCGCCACGAACTCATCCTTCTCGTACTTGCCGGTGACCAACATCTTGTCATCCCACCAATGCGGAGATGTGACCATGGTCCGCCTCTTCTTGGCTGCCACACGGTCGTGCATCCCCATCCGCATGGAGTTGACGACGTCTTCGATCTCGTCGTGGGACAGGACGTCAATGCCATCAATAGGCTGATCCGTCCCCTCCTTGGGCTCAAACATGACCTTCATGGGCACCGCCTCCACCCTACGGATGAATGCTTCATCACCCGTGGGCTGGGCTTGCGCCCCATCCACCAGGAAAGCCTTGGTACCCCACGCTTGACCCGGGGAGGGCATTGATACACCCTTGGCGTCGATGAACAGCTCCTCCTCTGGCCCGAATGACATCTCGTTCAGGGTGATGGAGTCCAGCGTCGACTTGAGACCTTCCAGCGGACATGGGGTGGATCCTATGCCGGTTATGACCAGGATCCCCTTCGCCCTATCTGCGACGATCTTCTCCACCGTACGTCTGGTATTGTCCAGGGAGTCATGCCAATACATGGGCCCCCACTCCTTCAGACCCCAATGCCTGTGCCAGGCTGAGTCTCCTGGATGCCAATGCCTCCTACACTTCCGCAAAAGTGGGGCATCCCGGGAAGTGAAGATGTCCGTCTCGGGCGCTTCGGCTCCCAGCGTCTGGATCATCCTGTCATACACCTGCGACGCCATTCCATACTCCGTGAGGTGAACTCCGCGGTTGCCTCTGGACTTGGCACCCACAGCTTGCACCGCTCGGACGATCCGATCCTCTTCCTCAGCATTCCATTGGGATGATCCGCATGCATAGTCCGTAGACAGCCATGTGAGGCATTCATCATCCTCCCGGACCAGCGTTGCACGATGGGGAAGGGCTCCAATGGCGTTGGTCACCATGAAGTCATACCCCATGATCATATCCCAATCTGTAATGTCGGCCACATAGAAGTTCCCGGATAGAGTGCTTCTCTTCGCCAAATCAGGGCGGTTCAAGCACTCATGCTCCCAGAATTCCATACTGATAGTGGCCTCATGGGTGCCACGAGCCATAATCTCTCCATTGGCCACATTCAGGCGTACCGGTCTCCGGCTGGGCTGCAGGGATTCCTCCTTGAACAACCCTCTCCGGACCAGGCTCACCTGGGCACCCGTATCCACCAAAACATCCACCACCAACTCCTCTTGTCCGCACCGTAAACGCACCTTCAAGTGCAACCGCCGCTCGTCACCATGCGGTGTATCGACGACTCTCACGGCATGCAACTCTAGCACATCCGGGTGCATCAGGACTTCGAGGGTATGGTCACGGATGGTGTAGATCTTGGGCTGGTCTTGCCCGTCCACGGGGCTCTCCGTGGTCGCTCCTTCTTTCTTGCCACGTCCCTTGCCCACATAAACTTCCCTTGGCAGAGCGCTCCAGGGGTTGGGAGTAGCGAAACTCAGTGTTTTTGGCTCTTCTGGAGCCTTTGACGCGTTCCCGTGGGGGGCCTGGCCACGGGACGCTGCGGTGACACGCACAAGCAAGCAGGCAGGCAAAGCACTGCGCTCACAGGGGCATCAATTACGCTCGTGCCATGAGACAAAGCGTTTCAGGATCCTTGCCACTCTGAAACAAGGGAACAAAAGTATGTACAGCAACACATCAGGATATGTACACATGGGGTTAAGACTGGACTGGGGTAAGGGCATCACAGGACAGTAGACACTCAGTCCCAACACATATCCCAATCCCAGGTCTGACCCTCTCAGTGGCTGGTGGGGGCGGGGGCTCAAACACAACCCATGCCCTGCTCAGTCCGGACCCTGAAACCCTGCCAATAGGGGGGGTGTCCCGCCCAGCCACAGGCGAGTTCCTGGGAACCAAGGCTCTCCAGGGCCAAGCGACGGTGGCTCCCTATGCTCCCTAAACAGCAGGTCCCAACTCCCCTCTGAGCCAGAGAGATGGCCCCGCCATTATCCCCTAGGAGTTGGTAGCTGAAAATGGGCTGTTTCAGCCCAAACTGAAATTAGCTCAAAAATCTCCAAAATTGACCCCTTGTCCGGACCCGCCAGAGGTAGGGACGAGGCAACTGACCCTTTGCCTTCCGAGTACGAACTACCTGGAGCCCTCACCCAACCTGGTTCCCTCTGAGGTTCCTGCATCAGGGCACCACAGGTTCGTCAAGTGGGGTCATGATGCCAAAATTACCAAAATTGGCATCATTCTCACGTGTGGCTCGCCCGGCCAGGGCAAGGCCAATGGCTCACAGGGTAGGAGGCAGGACCTCGGACTTTTATCTGAGTGTACAACTTGAAATTAGGTCCAGGCTCTCTGTGGGCAGAGAGATATGGGGCCGCCAATTGACCACACCGGGGGGTGAAATTGGGGTCCCAAGAGGGGGTCATCTTGGCTACTCAAAATGAGCCAAAATTCGGGGGTGCTCCCAATAGTATATCTCCACGCCGGCTTGGAGATCGGATCCGCCATTCCATACGCGATCCACCCCGAATCCAACGAAGACTCCCATGCACTTGGCTTCCAAAGATCTCCATGACACTCGGCGTGGTGACAATCCCAATTGGGTCCACAAGTGCCAAAATGGCAAAATTGTCCACACTCACTTTGGGCTAGCACCCTAACGAAGGTTGCTCCGCCTCGCCCACATGGTGTGCGAGCCATGGGGACCAATGCCCATATCACCCATGTCATATATGGTCCATTGGTCCACGCGTCCGGCCTGCACGAGGTGGCTGAACATGGTGCACGGCGGGCAGAAAATGTGGAAAATTGCTCAAAATGGCCGAAAATGCGCACACTCATGGTTGGGGCAAATGAGGCACATGCCCGACTTGGACCGGAGTGTGCCATAGGATTGGTATCAAGTCATATGCGTCCAACATATCTTTTGGGCGCCGCCCAACTCCTTCGGTATTGGGAATGGCAGGGTCGCCAAGTGAGCCCATCATTTGGGATAGTCCCAAATCGCCAACATGGTGGCCACGGCATGCCAAGCCCACGAGGAGTTATTCGCCGGGTCCAAGATATGTTGGGCACCGAAGTATGTATCCTCATAACATACTTAGGTCATGATGTCAATTGAGCGCAACGTTGAGATACACGGTCGCCACTTGACATCATGACGGGCAAAAAAACAGCAATATTGGCGAAAAAACACCCAAAAATGCCTTGAAAGGCGCACAAATATATTATAATATCTTCGGCTTGGATTGAGTAATCGACCAATCCTTCTAAACACAATGACTTGACACCAATGACCATCGATTCCACATATGTGCACCACTTGGGGCGCTTTGAAAGGTCACGAGCGCTACTTCCGGAGTGGGCACATGAAAATATGGAGAATTGCAAAACACCCACCTTGTTCCCAACGCATCGCTTTGGGATCGCCACACAAGCTTTCCTCCACGAAGGTTAGGCTTGCAATTGATCGTGGGGAGTATAAGGAAGGGCCTCGTGCAATTTGAGGTCCATTGGTGGGTGTATCGCTCTTAGCCAAACCCGCCAAATGGGCACGCAATACAACACATGGCACATACCACATACTGCCCAAAAAGGTAGCTCCCCCCACGATATGTCATGCCCCTCCAAGGGCATAACTTTGTGTCAATCGCTCATAGGAACTCAATGAAAGTTCCTTTGCAACACCAACACTCGCGCGCTACACTCGAAAGTTATCTTAACGCACGCAATATCATGGCCAAAGAGTTGAAACGCAAAGTCTACCCTCTTCACCATGATCCATTACGCTAGCGCACACGTGTGGAGACGCAAGGCGTATAAAGCTTCCTAAATTACGTCGGGGGTATTGTGAATACATCCCATGCTTCCTTATTGTCATTCCTCGCAAGCAGCACCAGATATGACCCTCACAAGTGGCCTCACGAATCAACTTTGTTTTGCCCATATCTCTAAGACAAATGGAGGGCAAGACAAAAGGAAAGTTGATTCGTGCATAGGGAAGCACGTAGGTCCACTCGAAAGAGGTCAAATCAAGTGCGGGGATGTTGAAGTCAAAAATCCGATTTCGACATCCTGAAAAATCCGGATTAAGGTTGCGAGTGTACAATGTGAAAATTGCAGATGCATCAATGTAATTCCTGAAGACTTTAGAGTCTTCGTCACGGATTGCGCTAAAATGTCTGTAAATAACAGTTAAACTGGCGGTTACGCTAAGGTCGCGAGCCAACCGCCAGCAGTCAAAACATTGATTGTCAGAGGGGAAGCATGAAAACTTACGGAAACAATATGAAAATAAAACCCTGTTGATTCCTGATATTCTGATGTGTAAATCTCAGCGGGCGACGCATCGGTTGCCGATGCGGCCGCTAATAGCTGAAATGCCCAGATCTCTCACACAAACACGTCTTACCTACATCTGTTGTTAGGGTTAGGTTGCCGAATCGACGGCCGAAGGCGGTGCGAGGCAAATTGGCGTGAAATAGTAAGATACCGGCAAATGGCAGTTTGTCGGTACATGGTAACATGCCCCAAGTGGCCGGAACGCCGTCACGGGGGCTTTACGGCAAGGGACACGCTCCTGTTGGGCGTCTTCCCCTCCGTACATGGGGTTAGTGGGCACACGGAGACCGGTTGTATACCCCACCATGGTCATGGGGTTCTGGGTACCGCTTCACCCCCCTCCTTAGAGCAAACCCTGGGGGGGGCTCGATAACACCACGCATGGCAGCGGGTACCCAGGACCATCCCCTGAGGGGGGGGGGGGTGTCACATCCTCACTTCAGGCTGATTCGCAGGTTAGGCTGTTCAAATCCCACAGTAAGACAAGTACGGTGCTGTAGCTGTTAGTAACTGCAAGTATAGTATCAAGTATCAAGTCCCGGGTCCTGGCGGCGATTGTTCGGCATCCAAAGGACCCGTTAACCCATACCAGGCGCACCGGGTGCCGGCTGCTACGGTCACTACCACAGTGGCAGTGGCATACACGGCCAACATAGGCGTCACACGACGACCGAGGTGGTCCCACAGGTCGAAAGCGACCACAAAGATCCATCGGGCTACCCCAAGCTTCCCAAGGCCCGCCGGCTGGGGGAGAGTCCCCACGGGTCCTTCCTCGGGCGCAGCATGTCCATATCCACGACGCGAGTCCAGAGTGGTACAGCCGAACGAGCTCCTCCTTAAGGGATCGGGCGTCAAGGCCGTCTTTTCCCTCGCCCTATTACCACGAAGGCCATACATGGGGGAGTCCCCATGCAGTGTGGGCGGAGGCGTCGACTCCTCAAACCACCAGTTTCCCAGGCAGACTGACCGAGGTCAGGAGCACCGGAGGCCGCCACCCGACTGCAAGTGCGTCTGCGAGTCGGTAGGCTCACACTGGGACTGACAGTGGCGGACCGCTGGGAGTGCATTCAGGCAACTGGGCCTCCCGCCTGGCGCCATCAGGATCTCAGCACATCACAGCCACTAGGGCACACGGTATCACAGGCACTCAAACAGAAGAATCTGTACTTAGGTACTGGTCCAGGCTGGACCATATGTAAGTGCATGTAAACGGCGACTCAAGGCGCCTTCGTATTCCGATTCGCATCCCCTCGGGGAAAAAAAAAAACAGTCCAACCTCGGTGATGGGCTGATAACACTTAACATACAGAAGCACATATCCTGGGGAACAGAAAAATAAGCAACAAGCGGGGTAATAGGCGTGTAAACACACTCTTGATAGAGCGCCAAACCACGCCCCGGTCAGGATAAGGCATATGCAGGAGGGTGGACAGGAAAACGCCTGAGTTCAGGCCATATATAGTCTGCACACACACGTCGACTGGTCTGGACCCCGCAAGTGCCATGGCACCAGACCACACACTCAAAAGTCGCAATGCTGATGACAGCGGCATCCGTTGCGCAACGTCGTATGGGCTTCAAGGCCCTAAGAGCTCAGAAAATGTGAAGGTCAGTCGCCCTACCTGGTTTCCCAAAGATTCAGCCGGCGGGGGAGTGACGAATAGAAGAAGAGAGGGGCCATCCTCCTCTGGATTCAGCAGGGGGGGGCATATGGCCACTCTGATGGCAGGTCACCGGAAGATGTAAGAGAGCAAGCAAGTGAGGGACGATCCGTTGACCACACAAGCGCTCAAAATGCATCAGGGGAGAGCTCAGGGCGCTGATCAGGCACCCCTGGCTGCAATCGCCCGGGTGAGTGCTGCCAAGTCCGAGACATGGATCTTGGTCTTGTGCTTGCGGATGTACTCCATGAAGGGAGTGTTAGTCCGCGGCACGAACGAGGAGACGGGTTCCCAGGTGTCGTGGGACGGCCCATAGCCTCGCCAACGAACCTTGAACTCCAGGCCTCCGGGTGCCGAGGCGTTCGGACGCTGGGCCAGGATCTTCTCGACTGTGTAGTCGTCCTGCTCAGCATAGTCGTCGTCCGAATCAGCCTCATGTGCGGCATATTCCAGGGACACATGCTGGCCACGGAGGTCGGGTTCCCGCACACGGAGTTGACTCTTGTGGCGCTCCCGGAACTGTCCGTGACCCACCTTGATGCGGTAGGTGTCCTCACCAATCCTGCGGACCACCTCTCCGGGTGTGAACCAGGTTTTGGTGCGGTGGGTGCCCATAGGGCGGGGTCTGATCACCCACACCGGGTCTCCCACCCTGAACTTCTGCGCTGTCGAGCTCGGGGCGGACTTCTGACGCTCAGCATGCTCCTTCTCGAGCTGCTAGCGGATGTCCCGCGCCGTTTGCTCTAGCCGCGCGAAGAATTCCTTGGCGTCCATGGCCATACCATTACCAGACAAGGGAAGTACCCGACCCAGGGGGTCCCTGCCGAACAGAATTTGGTGAGGGGACAAACCACCCGGAGTGGGGGTGTCATGATGGGCCTTCAGAGCAGGCCACATCTCCTCAAACCAGTTCCGACGTGGATTGGTGACGTGAATCTTGCGCAGCTTCTCGAACAGCTGCCGTCCAGCCACTTCAGCTCGGCCGTTAGACCGGCTGAGATAGGCGACGCTCTTGGCGTGACGAATACCCATGAGGGAACACATGGCCCTGAACTAGCCACCAGTAAACTGGGGCCCTCGGTCACTGCAAATGGTGCGGGGGATGTCAAAGACCGTCAGCCAATGACAAATCATCATGACTGCCACTTCCTTGGCAAGCAACCCCTTTTTGCGTGCCGGAACGGCTACTACGTAGCCACTGTGGTGATCCACACAGAGAACCACACAGTCAAAGGTCTCCTTGCCAATGTGCACTTCGGGCATGGAGAAGACGTCCATGGCCACGCTCTCCATGGGCTGGTCAGGCACCGGAGTCCATTGGGCTTCCCCCTTGACGTTCTGGTTATCGGGATTGCAGGCCTGACTGACCGAGCAACCCTTCCTGACCTTCTTGATGGCAGTGAAGAGATTGATGTGGTCGATCTCGAACCGGCGCTGCATGTCCAGGGCTTGCTTCTTGACCCCTGGGTGCAGCATGTGGTGGTGCCAAGCTTCGCACAGCTCGAGCACCCGGGACTCCGGTACTAGCAGCTTACCATTCCGGTAGAGCTTGCCATCTTCCTCAGTCAGCCCCTTTTGCCACTTCTGCCCGTCATCAGGGTCGGTCACAGCCCCATATTGGGCCGGAAAGGGCTCAGACTTGGCGTAGTCGTCGGTCCAGTCGTCCTGGAGGCAAGACTCAGGGAAGAGGTGCTTGTCGGACTCAGCTCCATCAGGGGCGAGTACTCTGACCGCTCTGCCCATCCTCGTTCCGAGGGGGGCATCCGCAGCCATGACGACGAAGCATTTAACACCCTCCTCCTCCATCAGGCGCTCCATTTCGATGATCCTCTTGGCTTCAGCGGTCTCAGCCTCATCGCCATGGGCAGACACATCTGTCATGCCCTTGCTGGCGGGATAGGCCCACCTGCTGAGACAGTCCGCCACGGTGTTGTCCTTTCCAGGAACATACACAACCGTGAGGTCGAACTTGGCCAAGGTCTCATGCCATCTTGCCCGTCGGGAGGCGGGACCAGAGGGGGTGTCCACGTGCTCCTTGTGCCACGACTGCAGACTCTGATGGTCGGTGCAGACGGTGACGGGATGGAGGGCTATGTACCCAGCCCATTTCCTGAGAGCCATGACGATGGCATACGCCTCCTTTTCACGGGGCGTCCACGTCCGTCTCTGGCCTTCCGCCAGTACTCGGCTCCAGAAGGCCACGGGCACGTGCCTCCCATCGTCAAGTACTTGTTCCAACACAGCGCCAACGGCGTAGTCGGAAGCGTCGGTGCGCAGGACGAACCCTCGGTCGGGATCCACGAGGTGCAGACCCACTGCGGATAGCAGCGCCTGCTTCATCCCCTCAAAGGCACGGTCGGACTCAGCAGTCCAGACCAGAGCCTTCTTGGACCCCTTCTTGGTCTCCTCTCGGTTGCCCTTGAGCACGGTCGTCATGGGGGCTGCATACTCGGCATACATCTTGATATACCCCGAGTAGTAGTTGCAGAACCCCAGATACGCCCGTAGCTCAGAGACCGTTTTGGGCTTTTCCCAGTGCTCAATCGCAGCCACCTTGCCAGGTATGGGCTTTCGCTGCTAATTCCCGACTACGTGGCCAGCGAAGACCACCTCGCTTACCGCAATGGTGGCCTTGTCACTGCTGCCCGTGAGTTTGTGTCGAACCAGAAGGTCCAGCACTCGAGTGACGTCCCTCCCGTGTGTCTCCAGGAGCTCCTCGTAGCTCATACTGGGGTCCCCGGACACGATGATCACGTCGTCCACGAAGGGGTCCGCACAGTCACGCACCGGCTCAAGCAGGTTCTCCAGCATCCGCTGAAAAGCCGCATTGCCGTTGGTAGCGCCCATGGGCATCACCTTCCACTGAAGAGGTCCAAGTGGGGTGCTCATGGCTGTGCAGGCACGGGATTCCTCGGCGAGAGGCATCTGATGATAACCATGTTTCAGGTCAATCACCGTGAAGATCCTCCGCCGGTGTTGTTTTTGCAGCATGTCCTCAATGAGGGGCAGCGTATAGGTGTCATGCTGCGTTTGGGCGTTTAGGCCGCTTCAGTCGACCACGAGCCGCCACTCACCGGCGACCTTCTTAGGGACGACGAAGCACGGAGAGGCCCATTCGGAGTGGCACGGCTCGAGCTAGCCTCTCTAGATGAAGTCACGGAGGATCTTCTCCATGGCCTCCTTCCTCTCGCCCCTCAGGGCAAACTCCCGGTGCCGATACACACGGGGGTCCTGCTTCAGTCGTATCTTGGCCTCGCCATACGGTCCACGCACCGGTGGGGGAAACACAGGCTTTCCGCTGAAGAAGGTATCACCATACTTCTGCTTCAGCCTGGCCCTCAATGCCTGAATCTTGGGGCAATCATCAGACTCCGCCTTGGCTTTTCCGGGCACCTGGACCACGGAGCTTACTTGAGGGGTAGCGACCCCGCTCGTCTTCGGCTCAGGTGGTCTTCCCAGGTGGCCCAAAGGGCCATCTCTGGTCTTGCCTCGGAACAGGTCGCCGTAGGTGGGTGGGTTACCCCCGATTGGCTCGTCCTAGCTGGACAAGTGGTCCAGCACCCTCCTTACGAAGGTGTCTCCATCATAGGAACCAGAGACGATCGAGTCCACTTCCCACCAGGCTTTGTCCTGGCCTTTGCCCTCACGCTGGCTTCCCCAGTCGTGAAAGGGCTGATCCATATACCCCTGAACCAGATCCAACTCCTCTTCAGTGAGGGGGTCTTCCGATTCTCCGATGTCAACAGGGGGAACCGCGAAGCATTGCCGCCATGGCTCCGCTACGATGCGGTTGACACACACGAAGTCCGTGGTGTCGGCCTGATCCAGGCCCCCATCCACATAGTGGAATTCCGTTGGCCATCTCTGGGGTGACATGGGCTGTCCCTTAGCGTCCTGATAGACACTCTCTCCAGCCGGTAGGACGACCTTGTTTAAGGTCATGTTGGTCAATGAGACTACCCAATGTCGGGTACTTTCCTCCTCGGTGCATCCCATAGGAACAACCAGCACTGCCTTGGAGCGGTCCTTGCGTATCTTCGCTATCGCCCTTGGAATGTCCCATCTGGGGCAATGGATCCACATCAAGCCCTGATGCGGACCCCAGTGCTTCTTCCACGCGGAGTCATGTGCGCTCCAGTACTTCTCACAAACCCGCAGATGGGCGGAGGTTCCTGAAGAGAACGCATCCAGGGCCAGATCCGAAGCTCCGGGGTCCGCGACCACTCTGCTCGCCACTTCCGGCATTACGCCTTACTCCTGGTTTGCTGGCCCAGTGGGCTCAGTGTCCAGCGCGGCTACTTCGAGCTGATTGCGTTCTGGGTGGATCCATTGGCATTCCACATGGTGCTCAGGTGACGAAAGCCAGGAGAGCTGGTCGTCCTGGTACAGGGTCATTGAGGCCTGAGCCGGGAGGACGCCGGAGTCCGTCTCCATCATGAAGTCGTACCCAACGATCATGTCCCAGTCCATCTCGGCCTCGTAGAAGCAACCTTGCAGGAGGATTTCCTTGCCGAGGTCTGGGCGGCTCAGCTCACGATGGTTCACGAACTGCAGCCCGATGGCCGGTTCCTTCGTGCCTCCCACCATGTACTGGCCGTTCAACACCTTCAGCCTGACAGGTTTCCGACTGTCGGTCAAACACTCTGGCGGAAGTAGGCCAGCCTTGACCAAGCTGACTTGAGCTCCCGTGTCGACCAACACGTCGAAGACCTTTTCCACTTCCCCGCATAAGGCACGGACCTTAAGGTGCAACTGCCGCTCGCGCCCAACTCGGCGCACGGCGTGCAAGCTCAGGATCTCCGGCCGTTCCAGAAGCTCAACAAGCGACTGGTGCAGGTCGTGGACCATGGGCTCAGGCTGCCCATCTGCAGCATCCAGCTGCGGTCCGGGTGATCCTCCGATACTCTCGGATAGATCTTGAAGTACATCAAACACATTCTTGGTCGCAAAGGACGGACGGGTGCAAGCGTTCCTGCCTTCACTTGCCCTCACCCCGCCTCCGCGACTGGGTGCCGGACCGGGCCTTCCGCCGGCGGCAGTCCCTTTGTGCTTACAGACTCCCGATTGGGATGGTGTGGCGCTTCCCACGACACCATCCTGCGACCGCCCTAGCTGGGGCCCTTGGCTGCAGGGGCTCCGCTAGGGGGCGTCGGTTGTGGAAGTAGGGGTATTCTCCTCCGCATCAACCTCGTTGAAACCCTTCTTCCTCCTATTCCTATGCTTCTTGTCCTTGTCCTTGTTCTGGTCGTTCTGGTTGTTCTTCTTGTTCTTGTTGTCCGACCTGGGGACCCAGTTCCTCTTGATCTCCTGGATCTCCTTGGCTAACTCGGTCCCCACCGACATCAGCTTGGAGAGCTCGCCCTTGTCCACCTCCACTTTGGCCTCCCGGATACCCGCGGCTGCACGCTTCTTCGACCCGTACGCCTGCTTGTAGGCCTTCGTGTCGGCTTGGTAGGTGGGGCATGTTCGGTGGTCATGGTTGAAGCCTTTCTTCCTCCCATAACACATGAAACAGCCCTGAGGGTGAGCTCGTATGAACTCCCCAAAGGACAGCGGAGGGTCGCCAATGCGGCGGGGGTCCCTCTTCTCCTTCTTCTTCCAACCCGGCTGCAGGGGCTTCCAGCTTCCCCGGTTGCCCCCCGCGCCGTTGTGGGCCACGAAGGCACAAACGGCCATCTCGGCGGGCTCATCGTCGTCGTCATCGTCGACGAGAGCTTCATCGCCATCGGCTCCCGCTGGGTCCATGGCAGCTTCCCCGCCAGACCCCTCGCCAACGTAGTTGACGTCACGGTCGCCGGGCCTCAACCCGCGGGTGTGTCGGAGGTTCCGGTACTCCTTGAGCACCTACTCTCCAACCCACTCCAGGATCTCATCGCAGCTCATCCGCGCCGGGATGGCCTGCAGACGGATGGTCTGGCCGCTCACGTCACACTCGTCAAGGCGCCACATCGCGGTCTTCTCGCGATCGCCCGAGACGGTGATGAGGAGAGCGTTCCGCAGGGAGTGCCGTTTGACATCCCGGGCCACGTTCTTCCTCGTCCAAGCCACCACGTTCGTATGATACTCTTTGGGGAGCATCATCTTGACCGTGTGGTTGGACTTCGCCCTCTTGGCTTCCTCCTTGGTGACTCTCTTCATCCATGCTTCCGGCAGCATGGAGAGCAGGCGGGCCTGCTCGTCACCTTCGTTCCAATCCTCCACGTTGCGGCGGAAGAGGGTGTATTGCCCTCGGAAGTCTCGCCAGTCCCGTAGGCGGATCTCCCGTCCATCATGCCGAAGCTTGATGGACTTCCACCGCTTGGCAGCCACCTGCGGAGCGTCCACCCGCTCCTGCTCGTTGAGCCACTTCTTGGCTTCCTTGAGGGTCTTGATTTTCCCCTCCTTGGTCGCCACGAAGTATAGCTCGCCGAGCACTTCCAGCAGGCGGTACCTGAAACGTCTGAAGACATATTTCTCCGCATCTGCGGGATCCATGTCCTCAGTGACGGTCACCCCCCAATCGTCCAGCTTCTCCAAGAAGCGGTCAGGGTTGAGGGGGTTGCCATCGTACATGGGGGGCTTGATGTCCTTCAAGTCTCCCCACACGGCGGCATCCGCGGCCTTAGAGACCATGAACGCCGGCTACGAGGTCGACCGAGGTTCCCATCGGCCTCTCCCAAGGACTCCCACGGCTGCCACTCCCATTTCCTGCCCGGTATCCGCATGGCCACGCCGTGGTTCTACCATGTACGCTGAACCTAGACGTTCACGCCGTACTCCTTCCATGTATGCCTCCTCATCACGGCGCCGGCGGCTGCGTTCAGCGGCCTCCCGTCGTACACCACGCGGCGGGGAGATGTTGAACACCTCCAGGTCCAGGTCCAGGTCCTCACCTCCGCCGATATCTTACTCCACGTCTCCTCTGGGGACCTCATCCCTGAGTCCACCATAACATCCACCAGCCATTGGGAATGGCTCTGGGGCTGGTGCGGGGCGTCGGGGGCGTACCGGTGCCCGCGGTGGAGCACGGCGGTTGTGGTACTCCGCGCTGAGCCACTCATCACGCCAATCCTCACTGCCACTGCCGGGCGGGACGCGCTTGTTGCGGCGGCCCGCGCTGCGGTAAGAGGGGGCGATGAGAGAGGCGGCACTGGCGCTGGGGCGACTCCTGGGGGCTCCGCCGGGGGCATGGGGTCTGCCTGGACCTGGTCCGGGTCCCCAGCCGTCGTCCGACGAGCCAGACTCCAGGGCTGGGTGGTCGCTGCCGACGCTCCCACGGGCTTCCAGCGCATCCAGCCTCTGCTGCAGGCCGCTGATGACCTTGTTCAGCGACCTGGTCTCGCCCCTGGCGATGTCCAGCAGCTTCTCGGTGGCAGTGGCGACCTGGGCGCTCTTGACCATCTCGATCTTGGCGATGTCCAGCTCCCTCTGTGCGCGCGCGGCGACCCTGGCAATGCGAGTCATCTCGCCCTTGCCCGTGTCTACCACGCGCTCGAGGGACTGGACCCTCCTGCGGAGGTAGACAATCCACCGTCAGGTGGCATCTGGGTCACCGTCCCCTGGTGGGTCGGCGGGTTCCCCAGGGGGTCCTCCAGGAGGGCCTCCGCCGGGTCCCCCCGGTCCAGGGGGTCCTCCCCCGCCCGGTGGTCCGCCTCCAGGGGGTCCACCTGGTGGGCGTCCTCCAAGGGGTCCTGATGGTCCTCTGCAAGGGGGTCCCGGTGGGTCTCCACCAGGTCGCCTCGGTGGGTCCGAGGATGGGGGCTTCTTCGTGTAGTCGAAGTCCATGTCATCATCCTCGTCCATGTCGCCCCACCTAGGCGTCTCCGTCTCGGAAGACTCCTGGCTCCGGTAGGGAGGAGGGGGATCCTCATCCTCACCTTCCGGCTCCATGGGGACGTCTCCGCCTCCTCCGCCAGCCACTCCTCGGCGATGTCCGCGGCCTCGTTCATCCCCGTCGCTGGCGGTGAAGAAGGGGTCACTGTCGTGGGGGTGTCCGCCCGCTGGCCTCCGTGGCCTTCCGGGGGTCTTCCCCTTACCCTTCCTCCGTGGATGGGCAGTGGGGCCACTGCTCCCACTGCTGCCCGTGTCCGCCCCATCCAGCGTCATCTTGGAGGAGGCGTCCCCTTCGAAGAGCTTTCGAAGGGTCTCCACTCGGGATCCTCCCGGGGGAGTCTCGCGGCGGAGTTTGGCCTCTGCCTGCTCCATTGCGGCGGCTGTGGCTGCGGCAGCTCGCCCCTCGGCTTCCTTCCGGGCACGAGCCGCTTCGGCTTCCCGGGCCTGCTGCAGCCGAGCCTTCTCCGCTTCCAACGCCACCAACTCCGCCTCCGTCCTGGCCCTCTCCTCAGCGACCTTGCGTCGCGCGGCCTCGATGGCGTTCTTCTTGGCGACGTCCGCCTGGGCCTTGGCCGTCGCTTCGGCGTGGGCCCTTTCCTCCGCCTCCTTCTTTGCCCTCTCTTGGGCCAGCGCCTCTTCCAGCGCCTTCACCTCGGCCTCCTTGCAGGCAATGGCCTCCTGCGTGAGGCGGGCTTCCTCGTCGGCTGCCGCCACCTCACCCTTGACCTGGGCAATCGCTGCCTCATGGGCGGCTCCGGCCGTGAGTCCGGCCGCAATGGCTGCCACGGCCGAGGCGTGGATGGCCATGCCATGCGCCCACTCCGCAGCCTCCTGCTGGGCGATGCCGGCGGCGCCCTCCATGGCAGCGTTGTGCTGCGTGGCCCGTTGCCGGGCAACCGGAAGGTTGCAGGGCACCCCACAGGCGCGCTCACAGGCGCGCGCCACGTCCCTTTGGTCGGGAGCGACGCTGCTGCTGGAGCTGGCCTGGTCGGCCGGCATCCTCCCGCGGTGGGCCAACTCCACGTCGCTGCTGGAGCCTGACTTCCTCAGGAGCAGCAGATGGGGCTTGGCCTTGGTGTGCTTGGCGACTTGGAGGAAGTCGCCGAGGGTGGTGTGGCCGGGGTGATGACCACCACTGGCCCGTTGCGGACTGGGGGCTGGGGTTCTGCCCTTGGCGCCTTGGGCGGCTTCGGCGGCCAGGGACTCCTGGTACTCCCGCCACTTCCGGTCCCGCTTCCTGTCCTCGGCGGACCGCTTCTCCTTCCCCGGAGACGCGCTGCTGCTGCTGCCCTGCAGCCTGCGCTCGCTCCCCGGTTCGGGGAAGTTCTTCTCGATCATGTCCCACATGGAGACATTGATGGTGGCGCCCGACGGGTACTCGTTGGGCTTCTCGTCCTCCTCAATCCCGTCGGGGCGCAGCCCTTCGCCGGGCCTGTCCGGCCTGGTCCAGACCCTCCAGCGCCTCTGCTGGAAGCGGAAGGCAAACCCTTCCACCCGCAGCCAGTCTTCGACTGCCTGCAGGCGGTCGGGGCCCATGTCCTGGCGGAGCTCGAAGCTCCCGGGCCTGCCACCTTCGCACTGGGGGTGGCTGTGGCGGTAGTGCTGGTCCCACACCAACCCACGCAGTAGGCGCACCGCATGGGGTCGGGGCCGCGGCCACCTCCTACCCGCTTCTTGCCAGTTTACCATGGCAGCGGGGGGCGTACTTGGTCTTGAGGTCCTTGGTGGGCTCTCGTTCCGCTCAACGGACTGGTCCTGGTGGTGGTTGTTGAAGCGGTTGACGTAGCACTGGACTGGGAGTGCGGCCGGTGCTGGTCGGCCGGTGGTTGTGGAAGTGGTTGCTGTAGCTGGGTGTGCGGCCTTGCTGGTCGGCCGAGGGAACTCGTTGATGACGGAGTTGCGGTCCCCGCACTTCCTTCACGGACTCGGCGCTGTCGCTGGGCGGCGCTGCGAGCCGCTGCGCTGCGCTGCGAGGTGCGAGCTGCGAGCTGCGGCGCCGCGCTGCTCGGGGTTGGTGGCCCCGAGTGGCACGCGAGGGATGGGTAACCCCGCGGCGGTGAAACGCTTTTGACGCGTTCCCGTGGGGGGCCTGGCCACGGAACGCTGCGGTGACACGCACAAGCAAGCAGGCAGGCAAAGCACTGCGCTCACAGGGGCATCAATTACGCTCGTGTCATGAGACAAAGCGTTTCAGGATCCTTGCCACTCTGAAACAAGGGAACAAAAGTATGTACAGCAACACATCAGGATATGTACAAATGGGGTTAAGACTGGACTCGGGTAAGGGCATCACAGGACAATAGACACTCAGTCCCAACTTATATCCCAATCCCAGGTCCGACCCTCTCAGTGCCTGGTGGGGGCGGGGGCTCAAACACAAGCCATGCCCTGCTCAATCCGGACCCTGAAACCCTGCCAAAAGGGGGGGTGTCCCGCCCAGCCACAGGCGAGTTCCTGAGAACCAAGGCTCTCCACGGCCAAGCGACAGTAGCTCCCTATGCTCCCTTAACGGCAGGTCTCAACTCCCCTCTGAGCCAGAGATATGGCCCCACTATTATCCCCTAGGAGTTGGTAGCTGAAAATGGGCTGTTTCAGCCCAAACTGAAATTAGCTCAAAAATCTCCAAAATTGACCCCTTGTCCGGACTCGCCAGAGGTAGGGACGAGGCAAACGACCCTTTGCCTTCCGAGTACGAACTCCCTGGAGCCCTCACCCAACCTGGTTCCCTCTGAGGTCCCGGCATCAGGGCACCACGGGTTCGTCAAGTGGGGTCATGATGCCAAAATCACCAAAATTGGCATCATTTTCACGCGTGGCTCGCCCGGCCAGGGCAAGGCCAATGGCTCACAGGGTAGGAGGCGGGACCTAGGACTTTTATCTGAGTGTACAACCTGAAATTAGGTCCGGGCTCATTGTGGGCATAGACATATGGGGCCGCCAATTGACCACACGGGGGGGTGAAATTGGGGTCCCAAAAGGGGGTCATTTTGGCTACTCAAAATGAGCCAAAATTCGGGGGTGCTCCCAATAGTATATCTCCACGCCGGCTTGGAGATCAGATCCGCCATTCCATACGCATTCCACGGGGAGTCCAACGAAGACTCCCATGCACTTGGCTCTCAAAGATCTTCATGACACTCGGCGTGGTGACAATCCCAATTGGGTCCACAAGTGCCAAAATGGCAAAATTGTCCATACTCACTTTGGGCTAGCACCCTAAGGAAGGTTGCTCCGCCTCGCCCACATGGTGTGCGAGCCATGGGGACCGATGCCCATATCACCCATGTCATATATGGTCCATTGGTCCATGCGTCCGGCCTGCACGAGGTGGCTGAACATGGTGCACGGCGGGCAGAAAATGTGGAAAATTGCTCAAAATGGCCGAAAATGCGCACACTCATGGTTGGGGCAAATGAGGCAGATGCCCGACTTGGACCGGAGTGTGCCATAGGATTGGTATCAAGTCATATGCGTCCAACATATCTTTTGGGCGTCGCCCAACTCCTCCGGTTTTGGGAATGGCAGGGTCGCCAAGTGAGCCCATGATTTGGGATAGTCCCAAATTGGGAACATGGTGGCCGCGGTATGCCAAGCCCAAGAGGAGTTATTCACCGGGTTCAAGATATGTTGGGCACCGAGGTATGTACCCTCATAACATACTTGGGTCATGATGTCAATTGAGCGCAACGTTGA
Organism: Eutreptiella sp. 'Long Island Sound 2002'; assembly: GCA_964036045.1. Classification (NCBI taxonomy): domain Eukaryota; phylum Euglenozoa; class Euglenophyceae; order Eutreptiales; family Eutreptiaceae; genus Eutreptiella; species Eutreptiella sp. 'Long Island Sound 2002'. Next base: position 25,098,541 of record OZ038378.1, on the reverse strand, counting down.
GATACACGGTTGCCACTTGACATCATGACGGGCAAAAAAACAGCAATATTGGCGAAAAAACCCCCAAAAGTGCCTTGAAAGGCGCACAAATATATTATAATATCTTCGGCTTGGATTGAGTAATCGACCAATCCTTCTAAACACAATGACTTGACACCAATGACCTTCGATTCCACAAATGTGCTCCACTTGGGGCGCTTTGAAAGGTCACGAGCGCTACTTCCCAAGTGGGCACATGAGAATATGGAAAATTGCAAAACACAAACCTTGTTCCCAACGCATCGCTTTGGGATTGCCACACAAGCTTTCCTCCACGAAGGTTAGGCTTGCAATTGATCGTGGGGAGTATAAGGAAGGGCCTCGTGCAATATGAGGTCCATTGGTGGGTGTATCGCTCTTAGCCAAACCCGCCAAATGGGCACGCAATACAACACATGGCACATACCACATACTGCCCAAAAAGGTAGCTCCCCCAACGATATGTCATGCCCCTCCAAGGGCCCAACTTTGTGTCAATCGCTCATAGGAACTCAAGGAAAGTTCCTATGCAACACCAACACTCGCGCGCTACACTCGAAAGTTATCTTAACGCACGCAATATCATGGCCAAAGAGTTATAACGCAAACTCTACCCTCTTGACCATGATCCATTACGCTAGCGCGCACGTGTCACCTTTGATTTTACCGGGCACAAAATGGCCAAAACCCGGATTCTATCCAAATGGTTGACGAAATTGACACATCTTTGTTGTGTATTAAGCTTGTTTTGAAAATTTTGTGGTTTTCGCCTATCATTCATGATAACAGTTGACGCATGGCTCATTTTGAGTGCCAAGATGTCATGCACATCCAATATTTCGGGCAAAACAAAAACATGGAGACGCAAGGCGTATAAAGCTTCCTAAATTACGTCGGGAGTATTGTGAATACATCCCACGTTTTCTTATTGTCATTCCTCGCAAGCAGCACGAGATATGACCCTCACAAGTGGCCTCACGAATCAACTTTGTTTTGCCCATATCTCTAAGACAAATGGAGGGCAAGACAAATGGAAAGTTGATTCGTGCATAGGGAAGCACGTAGGTCCACTCGAAAGAGGTCAAATCAAGTGCGGGGATGTTGAAGTCGAAAATCCGATTTCGACATCCTGAAAAATTCGGATTAAGGTTGCGAGTGTACAATGTGAAAATTGCAGATGCATCAATGCAATTCCTGAAGACTTTAGAGTCTTCGTCACGGATTGCGCTAAAATGTCTGTAAATAACAGTTAAACTGGCGGTTACGCTAAAGTCGCGAGCCAACCGCCAGCAGTCAAAACATTGATTATCAGAACGGAAGCGTGAAAATTTACGGAAACAATATGAAAATAAAACCCTGTTGATTCCTGATATTCTGATGTGTAAATCTCAGCCGGCGACGCATCGGTTTCCGATGCGGCCGCTAATAGCTGAAATGCCCAGATCTCTCAAACAAACACGTCTTACCTACATCTGTTGTTAGGGTTAGGTTGCCGAATCGACGGCCGAAGGCGGTGCGAGGCAGATTGGCGTGAAATAGTAAGATACCGGCAAATGGCAGTTTGCCGGTACATGGTAACATGCCCCAAGTGGCCGGAATGCCGTCACGGGGGCTTTACGGCAAGGGACACGCTCCTGTTGGGCTCTCACCGGGCTTCACCGGGCGTCTTCCCCTCCGTACATGGGGTTAGTGGGCACACAGAGACCGGTTGTATACCCCACCATGGTCATGGGGTTCTGGGTACCGCTTCACCTTCTTCGGCACCCGATGTGCCTTCGCTTTCTCTGGGATTCCGCTGATTTTCGGAGGAGAGACCTCCGAGGTCCCACTCCCGTGGGGGCTCCTCTAGACATGGCCCGCCGTAGCTCCCTCCTGCTGCCATCCGCTCAGACTTTGTCCACCACGTTGCTGGGCTTTGAGTTCCTCCAACGTCCTCAACATGTCCTCAGCAACCTCCTCAATTGACCTCACGCGCCGGTCTGGACTGGGTCCTCCACCATAGCCTTTTCCTCCGCCTTTGCCTTGGCCTTTTCCCTGGCCTTTTCCACCGTCTCCGCCCTTTGCCTTCCAATCGGCAATTCGTTGCTCCTTGGGCTTCCTGTTGGGATGGGCGGCGAAGTAGGTCTTCTTGTCCTCCTCATATACCTTGCAATGCCGGTGGTCATGTGCATGGTTGTTCCCCTTGCCGTAGCAGACCCAGCAACCGGTGTGCTGTGATCCCACGGGCCGCCCCTCACCCCCCCCCACCCCGGGGCGGCACTTCGGCCCCGACCGCACGCGCACGCCGGAAGGGAGCGCGCCGGCGACACGAAGGGGGCCAGGATTGAGTATCGCAGGCCGCCGCCCAGAGGGGGAGCAGGGAGGCCGCGGCGCGACGCCCCCCCCCCCCCGCCCCCCCACCGGCCCGCAGGCCGCGGGGGCCCCGGCCCCCACCCACCGATGCAGGGGGGATGATCCCCCCCCCGCCCGAGAGAGGAGCCGGAGCGCGACCCGCCCCCCCGCCCCAGCCGCCGGCTCCCATGGGGGCCGCGAGGAACAAGCGAGCCCGCGCCTACGCGCCAGCACGCCGCACAGATCGTACCCAGAGAAGCCTGGTGAGCACGAACCGGAGTGGTATGGGGGGCCACGCGCCCCATGGACAGCACAACGCCAGTGACACCCGCTTTGTTGCCTGCCCAGGGAAGGCAGAGGGACGGAATGAGGCAGAGCGACCCCCCGCCCTACAGGCCCCCCCCCGGCCGCACAACCGGGGGGTACGGCGCACGCCCCCCCCCCCCCCCAGCCCGCCCCCCAGCACATGAGCGCCACGGATCGCCCCGCGGCGCGCAGCCCCCACAGGGCGTGCCGGCCGAGGGGACAGAGCAGGGCCCCCACACCCGCACGCCCGCGCCCACAACACGCGGATCGCGGACCCCGACAGCCCGCCCAGTGGGCGGGCAGTCGGGGGAGGGGGAGCGCATGACCCCAGACGCCCCTCGCAACGGTAGAAGGCACCCCCCCCGGGGACGCCCTGCCGCCACCCCCACAACCCCAAGCCAAGTAGGGGGGAACCGGGACCGGACCGCCCCCCCCCAAGCACGCCAGACGGAGCAAGGGACCGGGGCAGGACACGCGGAGGGGCACGGACCACGTGGAACGGCCCTACTAGCGCCCAGTGCCGGGACCACGCGAGGTGCGCACGCCACACCACCCAGGGGGGGGGGGAGCGGACACGGCGAGAGCGCGAGCGCACACACACGAAAGGGACACACAGGGACTACCAGAAGGGCAACCGGACCGAGCGCGCGGAACGCACAGACCGCGTGGAATGGCGTACCAGCGAGCGAGGGTAAGGGACACCCGGACGGGACGGCCCGCCACACGCAGCGCGGAACACGCGGGGCGGGAAGGGGGAAACGAGAGAGACACAACACCAGGTACCGGCCCGAACCCCCCGAACCGGCCGCGAGCGCCGCGCACACACAGACGGGGCACTGCACCCGCCAGGGCAGTAGTGGCGCACAGCGCCACGCCCCAACCCCTAGGCTAGGCAGCCTCCGCGCCAGCCCAAGGGGGTCCCACTGGCGACAAGCCAGTAGCACGGGCCCGGCGGCGCCGGCGCCCCGGGCGACCACGCATTAGGGGGGCGACGCAGTTGGTAAGCGCCCGCAGCCACGGCTGCGAATTGATGCACAGACCGGGGAGTGGCGAATTGGGGAAGCCGGGGAAGGACGGGGCTCCGAGCTCTGTGAACCCGGGGGACTCCGCCGCCAGGCAGGAGGTGCGTCTTGGAGGGCCCCCCACTAGGACCGGGTGGGGAGGATATCACCTGGCCCGACCAGGTGGCCCCCCGGGGCCGAAAGGCGTCTAGTACCCGCAAAATCAAACCTCAAACCTCAAACCCAGCAACCGGTGTGCTGCGATCTGTACTCGCGGAACGAGAGCGGCGGGTTCCCGATCCTCCGCGGTTCCTTGGGGTTCTTGGTCCTTGGGTCCAGGCGGTTTCACCTGGACCTGTCCTGCCCATGCTCCTTCATATTGTGCGCTACGAACGCGAAGAAGTGGGCTTCTTCATGATCCTCTAGGGTGGTCGCGGTCCAGAGATCTTGGCCGCTTCCACTCCCTTCCTCCGCGGTGCCGACCGTGTCCCCCTTGACCTCTCGCTGGTGGCGATCTTCTCGATGACCTGGATGTCCATGGCCTTGTCGATCCTGCACGTGGGCCTCGTTCTTGGCGTTGAGCTTCAGCTCCACCGTGATGTACTTCACGATCTCGTCCAGACTCATGCGGGCGAAGATGACCTGCATCCTCAGCGGCTCTCCGCGCCTCCACTCCACGTTGTTGAGGCGCATCAGCCTTTGCCCCATGGTGTCGCCGAATACCTCCACGTAGACGGCGTTCTTCAACCCCAACATTCGGCTGGGCTCGCCGAGGTTTCGCCGGAAGAACTCCATTATTCCGGCGTTGGTGTTCTCCGATGCCATGATCTGTACGGCCACGCGCTTCTTCGCTCTCTTCTTTTCCTCGTCCTCCACTCTCTCCTTCCAGTGGCCGGGGAGGACGTCCTTCAACAGGTGTCGGATCTCGCTGGCCTCGTTCCAGTCCTCCACCAGCTTGAGGCTTCTTCGGTACTTGCGGATGTACCGATTCCATTCCCGGACCCTCAGTTCCCCGCGCTCCAGCGGCAGCAGAATGGACCACAAGTCCTCCAACTTCTGGTTGGGGGCGTCCACTCGCTCCTCGTCCTCCAGCCACTGGAGGCAGGCCTGCTCCGTCTGGATCACTCCCTCACAGATCTGATCCCTGAGCTCCTCCTTCAGGTCCTGCGCCAGCCTGTGTGGGAATGTCCGACATACCCACTTGTCCCTTGGCGCTCCCCTCATCTCGCCGACGACCTCCTCGGCGAAGTCCTCCCAATCCAGGATGAAGTCATCCAGGTTGGAGGGGTTGCCATCGTAGTAGGGGATTTTGATTCCCCTGAGGTCGTCAATCCTGATGGCGTCTCCGACGTCCGCAGCCACCACTCCACCGAGACGAATACCACCTGTGGCCGGGGGGTGTGAGTACACTCCCCGTACATCCCTCTCCTCCATGGAGTGCGGTCCAGTTGGGCCTGAACCCATGGGGTTTGGAATGCGGGAAGGACTTGCTCCACCGGCTGTCCATATCCCCGTATTGGGGTCCTTCACCCACAGGTTACCTCCTGGATGTCCTCGAACATGTCCGTCGGCGCTTCCCACGGTTCGTCCCTGCATGGTCTGGCTCTGGATCTCCTCTTCCGCATAAACTGCATGGGCAGTCGTAGTGGTCGGTGGGTCCTGGGCGGCGTGGGACATCTGTGCCGTCAGGCGCCTCAGGTCCGTGGTAGCACGCCCCTCCCGCATGGACCCAGCCGGTGCCGTTTGCTCCCCGAGCATTATGGATTCGCTGAACATGGGAACAAACGGCAGCGCACCCAGGTCAACGCGCGGAGGCGCGTAAGGTGCCTCTGCAGGGCCGCCCATGGGTTTCTCCATGGCGCTCCTGAGGGTCTTAACCCGCTCCACCAGCTCTGCCGCGGCCGGCTTTGCCGGGAGCTCCGGACCCGAGGCGAGGGGTTGTAACTCCTCCAGCCTTTTCAGGCGTCCTGACATGTCCTCCACCAGGTGGAGGAGGCTGTCCAGCACTCGCTGCTGCTTCTGCAGGGCCAGGTCGAGATTCTCCCGGTACCGGTCCTGTTCTGCTCGCAGCTCCGCCATGTCTCTCTCCGCTGCCGACTGGTCATCCAGGATCCCCGCGACGTCCTCCTCTAGGCCGTCCTTCGCGTTGTCCAGGCGGTCGAGGTGCTGCACGATGGCGTCCATCCCCATCTTTGGGTACTTGCCGATGAGGAAGGACACGTGCTCGCAGTGGCACTCAACGTGCTTTCCACCAGATCCGGCTCATCCCACGGTTCCCGGCGCCTCGGACTCCTCCGCCATGGGTGTGTCGCCCATGCTATCCCGCGTTGGCTCCGTGTGCCGGGCCACAGGCGCCGTTCTGGCTCTGGCGGGCCTCTCCAGCGCCTCGGCGTCATGCTCCAGGCTGGGTTCTGGGGCCGTGTTCGCCCTTGTGGGCGGTCTGGCCATCTCCTCCGACTCCAAAGGGTGCTCATAAGCTGTCCGATAGCCCTCGGAGTGCCCCTCGGAATCTGCGGCTGACCACAGCCTGACCGGGCTGGGATCCGTATCCATAGCCCCGGCGTCCTCTGCCGCGGGCTTGGGTGACCCGGGCTTCCGGTAGCGCCAGGCCCGTCCTCCACTGCTGCCTGAATGGCAGGTCTCCTCAGAGTCCTCCGCGGCGGAGCGGAGGTTGCATGCCCTTCGGCAGCGACGCTCACACATGGAGACCAGGTCCTCCATGTCAAGTCCTCCTCTTCCCGAACGTCGTACTTCTCTTCGGGCTTCAACTTTCGGAGTTCGCCATGCTCCTGAGCGTCTCGGCTCTTCTCTGGCTCCAATCTCGGGCGTGGTCTCCACCGAGTCCAGGATACGCACCGGGGGCGTACTTGGGCAGGGCTCATAGGGGCCGGAGTCCCGGGGTCGATGGTAGGTAGGGGCAGCAGGTACACCTCTGCTACCATAAAGAAGGTCCCTACCAGGACCGGCCCCTGCTGTGCCCCTTCCGCCTGTCACCCCTGCTGACTTGCTCCTGATCAGCAATTGCATTTCTCAAAATCCAGGGTCCAAAATCCAAAAATATAGAAAGTACAATCATCCTTTAACCCTGAACAGCCACCAGATCCCACAAATACAGCAATAACCCAATCCACAATCCAAATCCAAACAGCGGGCTTCCGTTCAGCACACCGATTGTCTCACGGTGGCGGGCATGTACAAGAATTGCACCAGAGAGGAAAGCCCTGAAATTGGCATATGAACACAAATAAAGCAAAGTTGGGGAAAGATGGAAACATACACACTCACAAGCATAGACCCCTCATTCCCTGGACTCATGACCTTCCCTTAACTCGCCAACATGACGCCCTGAACCAAGTCAAACAAGATGGCCGAATGCCATGTGTCAAAAGTCACTACACAAACCCCAAAAATGTGTTCACTCCCAAGCCTCTAAATCCTAGCCCAATAGGGGAGGTGGTGTGTCATGGACTAGAGTAACACTCAGGACCATGCCCTACCCTGACAGGATCTTGGTTGGACTTGGAGTCGATTGGGCTTGGAGAATTGCTCCATGAGGATGACCTCACAACATGGCAAAATCAGGCAAATCACACCATTATGCCCAGAAATCAATTATATACTCAAAAATGCATACGGCAAATATTCAAATGCTCCATGCATGTGTCAAACCGGATAATAGTATACAATGGTGAGATAGACCAAAGGTCCATGCCCAAGAATATCCCATCATTGGCTCCGAAACCCCTCCGGTTATGTACATGACATGCTTCACAAGTCAACTCATGAATTTGAGACCTAATTTTGTGAGGCCTGGTGTGCCAAGCCAAATCAACCACGTGATCCGGCATATGGTGAGGTGCAACACCCAAGCATATGCCAACATATAAGCAACACACCATAGTTCACGGGTCTCTAGGCACTTTACTGTTAGCCGACCAGTTGAGCACATGAAACACAAAAATGAGCATAAAATGAGGTCAAAAACATGCAAATAATGCCAAATTCAAGATAATTACAATAGTATATAACTTCGCTCACCCATGGTATCAACATATGATTCAAAACACAATTGCTTGCAACTATTTGCAAACAATCCCCCCACTTGGATCCCCACATGGACGCATAGGGACACCTTCGAACATCCTCCCAACACGCACCATGAAAATGGGAAAATTGATATTGGCGCTTGTGGGTCGCTCCGTAAGCCCTCCCACATGCACTATATGAGCGGTAGACTTAGTCTAGCGCTATGGAGTTCACCATTGGGACATGGGCAAAGCGCTTGCCACGTATGACTCCATATATCTTCCTACAAACGGAGATATATAACATGGGCGTGAGCATATCGAAGCACATACCATGCATATAACACATACCCTCAAAGAGTGGCTCCCACCATGATATGCCATGCCCCTCCATGGACAGAACTCCACGTTAAAAATACGTAGGAACCCAACGAAAGTTTCTATGCAACACCAACACTCATGCGGCAAACTCGAAAGTCGCATTAAAATATTCGGTTGCACGGTCCAAGAGTTGTATCTCACTTTCTACCCCCTTGACCATTATCCCTTGCTACACCAGGCCTATGTTCACATCAAACGCGTTTGACGCTTCCGAAATTAAATTGAGACCGAGGCAGTTCCAACCCACTTCTCGAAATTGGTATACCTCGCCGTGAGCCGGAGATATGACCTTTCAAAGTGGCCTCACGAATCAATTTTGCTTCTCCTTTATCTCCAAGAAAAACGAAGGAGATATCAAAAGGAAGGTTGATTCGTGATCGGGGAAAAATGTAGGACCACTCAAGATTCGTCATATCAAGTGCGGCGATGTCGAAGTCGAAAATCCGATTCTGAAAGTCTGAAAAAATCGGATTAAGTTTGGGAGTGTATAATATGAAAATTGCGGAAGCAACGAACCCTTTACTGATGAAATCTGACCCTTCATCGGGGTTTCTGCCGAAATATCTGTAAATAACAGTTAACCAATCGGTTACCGCAAAATCGCGAGCCAACTGACAGTCGCCGATAAATTGACAATCAGAACGGAAGGCGGAAAAATTACGGAAACTTTATGATAAAAAAACCCTGTTGATTCCTGATATTCTGATATATAAATCTCAGCTGGTGGCGCCTCGGTACTGAATATGGCCGCTCATAGCCGGAATGGCCAAACCCTATCACACTATCACATCGGGTTAGGCCAGGTGGATGGGAGAGTATGATATCAGCCAATGGCGGCTTGCCGGCACATAGATACACACCCCAAGTGACCCAAAGATGGCCACGGGGGTCCGAACCGGCTTCAGACCCCTCCGATGATGAGCCGCCGTCGATGACTTCTGCTTCGCCCTTGGAGGATGACGACCCGGAGGACCCCGAGGACCCAAAGGGGAAGAAGAAGAAGAAGAAGTGGAAGACCCGACGCCCTGAGGGAAGCAGGTCTCAGGAGGCTAAGGCTATCGCCACCTCCAAGATCCTGGTGAACCTGCCTGAGTTCACAGGCAAGGACCTCAGCGACTTCGCTGAGAATTTTGGCCGGTTTCTCCGATTGACCGGCCAAACCCACGCTAGTGAACGCGTCAAGTGCGATCTGCTCCTGCAGTGTTGCAAGACCAAGTACCTGGAGAAGCAGGTCAGACAGATCGTGACTAAGTCCGCCACATTTGCTGATGTGTTGGTTGCCTTGGAGAGGCAGTACCCGACCTATGAAACCGACCTCTCCATCAGGGCCAAGATCCAGATGTAGCCGCTGCATAGTGGCGGATCTTTCTTGTAATTGCGAAGCCTGTAGCCTTGATGCCCCAGGGGTCGTAACGCCCGACACTGCCCCTGATATCTCCGAACCCAACTGACCCTCTTCAGACCCATATCCAGCCTCTGGGAGCGTCATATGCGATGCACTCGTGAGCCCATTGAACTCCATGGTGGAATATGAATAGTCAGAAAAACCCGGTCTACAAAAATGGAGCAGACATAGAATCTCATTGTGCATCCATCGCACATAATGACTCAACGTGAAATCATTCGAAATAATTTAAATAAATCGGATCGGGAAATCACGTAAGACAAATGCAACTTGACGCGCGCTCACAGGCGACATCTGGCGGCGAACGGAAAACATGAAAACAAGCGGAAAATTTACTGCACTAATGTACATCTGAGAAACATTGAAGTTCTGATCACATTGATGTAAAAATTGAGTGCTGTCACTGCTGCCGTTACACTCCCCCTCTGAAAACATACGCCAGTATGTCAGGCTGGGTCAAGTGAAGTGAAAGAAACGGCAAAAGTGACCAAAAACCGACTAATCTATGACAAAATGTGAGAAATTGAGCTGAATTGAGCAAACTTGTGCTGAGATCTGTGTTTCGCGATGGCCATCGACTTGAATGAAACGCATAGGTATTTTAGGGCACACAGAAACAGCTTCGTTCTAGCTCGAAAATTCGAAAATTGAAAGTCTGAGTGAAGAACGTACACGCATGATCCTGTTCCATGATCCATGATGAAATCAGGATCTGACATCCCACTGCGAGAAAACAGAAAACGAGTGTCGCCATGTCGTCGAGCGTCCGAAAAATAGGGTATCCCTTCATGGAGTCCAAGATATATGAAACTGGTCGGTGTCATTTGCAGTCATGAGACCAGATGCCAGATTATGTTACAAAATGTGACTGAATTGAGACCAAAATCAGTGAATCGCACAGGGATTGAAGACGGCGAAGTCAGCAGCAAGCCAATGTAGGTCCAATTCATTGTCGATAGATACTGTGTGTTGTGCCGAACGGAAATCCAGTTCTCATTCATAGCCAATCAAGGTCAAATCCTCATGATGATGATGATTCCCATAACCGAAATCCAATCATGTAAAAGTAATGATAGCCAAGAAAATCCAGTGAGTGTACACCACACTGTCAGTATTGTCCCCAGGGCTTCATGTTGTATCCAGTACGAGTCACCAGGGGTAACTGACTCATTGTAGTCCCAGAATGTATAAGCATCCAATGCTCGGTACCAGGAATTTGCCAAATTTGAGCTGATTCTGAGGGGGATTTCAACACAATCCACAGATGAGCAGCGAGTTGACACAAGTAAGAACACCATCGTCATCACTTGGT